>CM070551.1:65407961-66607961 GCA_036346405.1 Phyllostachys edulis | reverse complement strand
TTTCATTCTCAGAAATTAATATCAACAAATTTTGCTCTAAAACAAAATATCAGCAAAGCCTGGCCTCTAAAAAAAATTGCCCTAAGTCTCTACGAGTAGGATCGACAGTGAGATTTGGATCGACATGCTGTCGTGGGTTCGTAGAACCGTAAGACTCTAAGAGTAGGATCGCGATCCTACCGACCTTGAGTAGGATCGGATCGGCAGTAAGACTTGGATCGACAGGCTGTTGTGGGTTCGTAGAGTCGTAAGACTTTAAGACTTGGATCGCGATCCTAACTACCTTGGTCATACTCCATTCTTGCGTAGGGACCATGCATGGCCCGCTTATGCTCAAATTTTTTTATTACAGGCCTTCAATTTTTTTTTGTAGCATTTCATTCGAAGTTACAAGTTTCGGCTCCGTCATCAAATTAACTATGTGGTATAGCTTATTTGCGGCGGCAGAGAGAGAGGGGCTTTACCACTGCAAAACATACTTTTAGCTAGGCTGCAGCATAGGGTTGCAATCATAGGGTTGCAATCAGATCGGATTCTGACGGATATTGCCCGTATCGTATCCTAACCTATATTTTTTCCTAGATTCGGAGCTGGTTACGATCAGGACGGATACGAATATGAATTCGAAGTATTCGGAGTTTCGGACACAGTACCGTCCGGACGAATACATCACGGATTCAGGTTGGAAACGAATAATATAGGCGGATAGTACGTGAGCATATAAAGGAATATATGTTGGACCGTACCACCATCGCCTCAACTATTCAACATGAGTACACACATATTTATCACACTATCATATAACATAGTATCGGTCACGAATATGAATCGAATCAGGGCCCAACAAATGCTCTAGTATTGTGTGGCTGCATTATTGGCCCAAACAAAGAAAATATCACGTGAGCAAGAAGGCAACAATCAACAGAGCTCATTCTCTTGCTCTCGTACCCATCGAGCGCCGCCTCCAGTCACTCGCGATGCCTAAATCTCCAATTCACTCTCCTACTCTGTCTTCATGCCTCCTCGGCTCCCCCACCTAGTCACTCACCTGTAGGTGCCCTGCCTCCTCTTCCCCACCCAAGACCTGCCTTCACCTCGATGGCGGAGCTCTGAGGTGGTCCTCGTGGGCGCGGACCACCTCGGCCGCCCAACCAAGGCCCATAGGTAGAGTCACCACTGCTCAATCGCTCGCGTCCTTACGGCTGCCGCCGTCTGTTCGATTCCAATCGTATTCTTTCCGTATTTCCGTGGTGTGCCGTGCAATCGGGGAAGTCTTGGGGTAGGTCGACGACACACGAATCGCAGAATCGCCGCCCGGCAAGCACCATTCGCCACCGCCCATTGACTCCATCGGCATCTCCACGAGACCACGACGGCAACGCATAAAGCAACAGGCCAAGAGGGTACTCAATCCTAGCGGCTCCAAGCACCATTCGCCACCGCCCATTGGACTCCATCGGCATCTCCACGAGACCTTTATTGATGACATGAGAAATGATGAATTGTTCAAAGGCCTAAACAATCTTGTTGACCTCTCAAGTAAAACTTGTTGAAACAAAGAGGGACAAAGTTTATCATTGGGTCTATTTACTTATCAAGTTGGTATTGCTTTCTGGGTGGCTACCGCAAGTGTTGAAAGAATATTTTCTCGCAATGACCTTTATCAAGAATAAGTTGAGAAATAAGATGGGTGATAGCCTTCGGATGATTGTCTATTGACTTTTATTGAGCGGGATATCTTCTTACAACCGAGTGAAGAAGAAATCATCAACACTTTCATGGCTATTAGAAGGCGCAGCCCGACAAGAAGAAGAAGAAGAAGTAGTGACATATTGTTTTTCAACTATTATGGGTACGTAATATTTTAAATTTTAACTCTATGTTAAGAAAGTTATACTCATCTATTTTATGAACTCGTGTCGTCATTTTTTTTCTTAATTGTGTTTTGTAATTTATATACTTGTGTATGGACATGTTATATTTATAGCGGTCAAAAAAAAAATTAGACAATGGACCACCATAGCTACAAATCCTAGCTACGCCACTGTTCACCTCTCTCCGCCACTAGCATCCTCCCTCACTCCCTGCTTGGAAGTGCTCCCCGTTGTGGCCAACAGGGCTCCAATTGCCAGCTGCCGCTAGAAGAGCTCCCCGCCGCACTTTGAAGGGCTCCATGAGCGTCGTCGGGAGCTACAAGAGGAGGATGCTACCAGATCTGAAGAGCTCATCGCCTGCTTGTGTTCTTGTTGTGTTGCTTCTTGGTGGGCATATGGGCATGCCTGTGGGTGATGGGCACCCATGGGTGACGACCATGGGCGAAGGCGATGAGTTGCGAGGACGGGCAAAGGTGGTGAGTTGTAGGGATGGGCGAAGGCGGCGGCAGGTCACCGGCAACGGGCGGAGGTGGCGACAGGGGCAGGCCACCGGCGACGAGCGGAGGCGGCAGGAGGCGCAAGTATGATTCTGAATATCCGGCCGGATAATATCCGGTTATCCGCTTACCGATGCTATTCGGTCAGTTTTTAGCTCTCCCGATTTCACTACCGAATTCGAGACTAACTATCCGATACCGACACCAAATCCGGCTGGATATTGAATTCCATTCTTGAATTCGGTAACGACCAGATTCAGTATAGTATCGGTCGGGAATTGTCCGTATTGTTGCACCCCTACTGCAGCATAGTCACATCCATTCATGCATGTTGTTGGGTGCTCATTGGATATTTGGGTATCAGACATACAAGCTAAGAGAGTAGCTCGGAACATTATCTTAATACCCGACATCTGACCGGAGATTTGCCTGCATAAGGAGGTACGAGGAGCTGAAAAAGATTATGCCAATGTAGGAGTCGATGCTGTTCTGCGTGTCACGGAGTTGGTTGGCCAGCCTCCTGCCGGCGATGATGCGGGACCAAACCATGCTCTTCTTGTAGGAGTCGACAAGGCTGGCCGCGTCATCCAACGCCTTGAGAAGCGCCTACACCAGGCACACCATCTCTGAATGCGGCGGCACCATGCTAATGCTTGGCCACTAAAGAAGGGAACGGAGCTTCCGTACGTGCTCTTCGAGCTTCCGGCATTCCTCATTGTTGTGTGCAATGTGTAAGCACCTCATGATCAGGGGTGACGAGCATGATCACGTCTAGTCCAGTTAGCTACACGATGTTGGCGACCTTCCAAGGATATCCCATGACGCCATAAATGTGTCTCCTCGGCTCCCTGGCTGCAGGCTGATGAAATGAAACATATTGGTGTTCATGAGTACAACTGGTACTAATTACGTTTAAAATTTCGTACAAAATTCTCCTTGTATTAATTCCGGAAACAGATCCTCTGCCGCCGTAGCAATTAGCTACGGCAGAGATGCACAGTACAAGCAGCATTAGACCTCTTCCCTACCGTCCGATCGACATGGACGGCTCAGATCAATGATGTATCACGGAAATTGCCACAATGCTAAACAGTAAAATCGCCACATTAATTTCTACACACCGTAAAATCGACACTGCTTCTACGGTTCCAGCTACGGTGTACCGCAGCAGCAGGTCCAAATTACTGCTGCTACATTGTATCTCTGCAGCAGGGGCGGAGCTAGGCCTCAGACCTCCGGAGCAATGGCCCAAGGCCTAGAGTTAAAATGCCATGTGAAATTCTTTGAAAAAATAGAAAAATTTAACCTTAGGCTAAAAGTAGCTGAACCGGCCCGAAGCTTGGCCCATAGCCAGCTCCCCTGCTCTGCAGTACTGTAGATCATTCAAGTGTTTAAAAGAGAATCAACAAAAGAGAAGGTACTACTGACCTATTCGGTTTCTACAATACAGGGATTTGAAATCAAGTGGTCGAGGGGAATCAGTGAGGGGCTTCTTATATGCCATTTTTTTTACCTAGCAGCACAGGCTGGAGAAAGCAATTGCGGGTGCAGGACCCAGCCCTCTAAAGAATCTACGAATTAACTAACCATCTACTACGGCAAACGGCAGATCCCTTGTCTCGACCTTCATTATTTTGTTTATTTTGTTCTAGAGGGAGAGCACCTGAACTCCCAGGAACTTCCGCCTCCTTCCTTCTACCCATAAACTTCGGCGTCCTGCATCTTTATACCCCAACAGTGGGCCCCAGAGAACCGATATTTTCAGCCGCTGGATCCATACTGGCTTTCATCGTAGCCATCACGTGTCCAAACGGCACGGCGGTCGTGCGCCTACCGATCCTGAGCCGCTCTCTCTCCCTAATCCCCGGTTCCTCCCACTCCCCAGACGGAAACTTTGCCCGCAGGGCTTTGGGGGAGAGGAGGAATCGATGAGTTCGTTCGTTTCAGATCGGGATACCCGGATCTCCCTTGTAATATAATGATTTCCCGCACTTCTCCACTCTCGTTCAGAAGAGATGGACTTTCTTCTTCTTCTTTTTTTCTCTTTATAAGGGTGCAAATTCCAGGTCTCTCCCATTTTCTATGGGTGTGTTTGGTTGTCTGTATGTCCTCAGCCTGGCTCGTATGTATCATTCAGACTGAACATAACCAGGCTGAGTAGATGCAATGATGAGTTGTTTGGTTGCTGTTTCTGTTGGGCCAGACCGTACTGAGATGTTGTTTGGTTGCCTGTATCTGATGCAAGAGGAGGTGAACAGACTCACGAGCGCTGGTCAGCCTGCATGCGCTCAGCCTGGCTGAGGAGGGAAGCTCGAATCGAGCGTTTCCCTTGGGCTTGGCCCGAGAGAGAATCTTGCATCCACTCAGCCAGACTCAACCACCCAATCAGGCAACCAAACACCCAAAAACTTACATCTACTTATGCGAGCCAACCACATACAAGTAACTAAACACACCCTATTTGTGCGATGAGTAATGTATCTAGGGCAGCATATCTAGTGTGAAAGACTAATTAGGTGTGAAGGTATGAAATGCGCAGTGCTAATTTCTCGTGAATAAACCCTTCTCCCTCCCGTGCCACCCCGGTCCAATTATTTTGCCTTCCAAAATTCGGCAGCAACAACATGCCACCTAAGCATCAATAGAACCTAGCAATTTGTATCCGAGGTATTCCACGTTTCAATTACCGACGTGCACCTTCATAATTTTAAATCCAAATTTCATCGTCACTCGGAGAAAAAAAACAAATTCTTAAGGGAAGGAAATAAAAAAATAAAAAGAAATTTGTCCTTTTCGTTGCGGTTTCTTGAATGATGTTTACTTGTACTATAAACACTCATTAAAGTTTTATAGAATATTTATAATTTTCAAAGGGTACCACATGAATGTGTCTTTCGACGAAAGGATGTATTTTCGGGAAACAATGTATAGGTTTTCATCAACTTCCACCATTTCAACTAAAAGATGTCTATTTGAAGTATGTCTTAAGTATTTATGATCTGAGTGTTGATATTTTTAATTGGGATTGATCTAACGGCTACAGTTCAAAGGAGATGTCGCACAAGAAGGTTACTGCATTATGAGTCAATTTTAGAGTAATTTTTTATTTTTTATTTAAAAAAATTCCATGATCATTTGCACTATGTTTTGAGGAAGGATGGCGAGTACTGAAGGGTGGGATGGATCGGATATACCCTCAAGCCCCGACACGATGATATTAAAAACTTTCTATCTAATAAATAACAATCAAGTTTTGGGATTTTTCCGATGGCATAGGTTCGGGAATTTATCTTCTAAGAAAACACTAATGGTCATGATTTGTCTTAATCATATCAGTTAGAACATATATACTCAATGTTGTGTAGTAGGGACCTAAGCTTGGGATCAACTTTTTGAAGTATGTAAAACATAGTTTTGAATTGATTCGATTGTATATAACATTTCCTTGCGGCACATATATATAGCACATAAAGTCGTACACACCATTATAGTTCCTATTTTCCGACCAAACCGTGTTTAGTTATTTATACTAAGTTGTATATGTATGAGATGGTCCTACAAGAAGGGCCATCCATGCGTATGGTTGCGTGAACTGAATCATCCCATCCTGGATACAAATTTAAGGACTATTATCTCTCTAGTGCCATATTTGGATGAGCCGAAATTTAGGTCCATCCGAACAAGGTCTAGATGTTAAATTTGTAGAGACCGTTTGGTTTGGTCCTAGTCTAGGTGATGAACAATTGATATCATTGTCGAGGATTTTAGAGAGTAAACTCTCAGTTTTGCAAAAGTTGGCATGCTGCCAGTGTGTAGGCGATCTGACCGGCCATGAGGAGTGGTCGGACCAGCGGTGCAAGAATATGCCAAATGGACACCAAACACTTGTGTGGGAGTGTTTGAGGATGTGTTTGCACCAGATGCCATTAAAAATAGAAATTAAATGTGAACCTAGATAGTGTTTGACTGAAAAGTCCAAAGAGGGGCGTTTTCTGGTTTTGGGAAGTGGTCTGACCGGCCACTACATGGTAGTCAGACCGGCGGTTGTTAGGGCGGTCCCCTATTATCAATGGGGCACGGTCAGACTAGCCATTGGTTGGCAGTTAGATCGGCCAGATGCTTGCAGTCAAACTGGCCTGGTGGCGGTGGTCTGACCGACTGTAGCGTTTCAGTGCAGTGAGTTGTGTTGAATTTGGGATTTGACTTAGGGTCATGGAATTGTTGCATATATATTGCATGATGCATCTTTTAGCTAACGTGGGTTAAGTTGCAAAGAACTTGTGCTCGGAATCGATTTCTTAGTCTATTGTTGTTCAGGAAAGCTTGAAGTCAACTAGAGTCGATGACGATGATTATCAGAATATGGTTTGGTGAAATCAATGTCCAAAATGATCGAGGATGCTGGGTGAAGTGGTTAGTCTCAAGCAAGACTTAAGATTGACAAGAACAAAAAGAACAGGAAGTTTGGTGCAATGGGTTGCATCATATGGCCTGAGCTGGTGCAAGTGTATTGAGGCGGTTAGGAGGGAGTCAGATGGGAGAGACTTACCGACATGAGGAAAGCCATTGATGAACTACGCATGGTGAAGTATGGGATTACTTCGCAACATTGCACTCGGTCAAGGATGGAATGATCAAGAAAGGGTATTTTGGTATCTTTCCCAAAATATCGGGTTGGTGACATTGGAGAAACAGCGATGCATGACATCGTAAATGAGAAGAGGTTTAAGTCATGAGGAGGACAAGATCACGATAAGACAGATTCAAGAGCGCCGGATCGACATCCGTTTTAAGAAGCGTGTGTGAGTGTGTGTCGGATCATCATCATGAACCAAGGAAACTCCAATATCATTAACCGACGTCATTAACCGCCATAATTATTTCCTTAATGCTCATCTTGGGTTACTACAATACCACGTGACAAGGAGCAAAGGCGTATGCATGCATCAAGTTATTTAGGAACTTGAATAGTAGCACCTTGCATGCTCTGCTTAATTGCTTCACAGAATAAGTTTTTTTTATACAAGCACATACACGCTCCATAAAAAGCATTTTGAAGGGGGAGGAGAGAGACTTTAAACCCCATGATTCTAACTCCTTAAGTCAGGCAACCATCACCCGAGACTATTTCTTATTAGAATCACCACGTTTAAATTACATGCGATATATCCGATTATAAAATAATCTTACACACCAACATACCAAATCAGGGTGTACCCCTCAAATTGATAGAAATAGTTAAATTCTAACATGATCAAATTTGGGTTGCGAGCTTACTCTCGTGCACAGTCGTCTGCATTTGGGATCTTCTACCTATAATGCAAAGATAGGCACTCTCCTACGTCTTCTCGAAAGAAGAAGGTTGATGCAAAAATGCTAAACCTGAGATATGACGTGGACAGCAACTGCCTATATATACAACATAATAATTTCAGGGGATCCCAATGTAGACAATAATTTAATTTCAGATTTTATTATGAGGCAAAGATCACATAAAACTAGATTTGATACTAACAGCAGGCAACTCATTGCATTTCTGAAAATACACAATAATGTGATTACAACAGAATAGAGAGGTCGTATGACCAATTTACAGTTGGGTTCGATGAAGAATAGGAAGCAGCATAGACTCGAAGCAGAGCAGTTCGCAGATGATGCAGCGCAGAGAGCGGTCGCACAGATGCGCTGCCCAAAAACCTTATTGCCGCCCCGTGCAGGTGAACTCTGTGACAATGGTTTGGAGATACCCGCTCACCTTCCTTCCCGGTGCACGCCGAGGAGAAGAGACGGCTTGGTTCGACAACACAAACCTCTAGCACAGTTGAACAGAGAGGCAGAAGAAAAATTGATGTTGATAATCGTCCACCTTGTGTGGATGTTTCCAGATCCTTTTAAAGGTTTAGACAATTACTCTCCAGTAAATGTCATATTAAACCACTGGTAACTGCTAATTCAAAACCAATTAATGATCATTAAGCAGTGTTTATTGATCCTGATTACACACTGGTCTACAGCTTGGACCACTGATCTGCAGCTTCGACTAGTGTATTACGACTACACTGGTCTATGGATCACCCACTGGTCTATGGACCATAATGGTCTTATGCCTTTGACCACACATTGGTCTATGGATCACCGATTGGTCTATGGACCATACTGGTCTTATGCCTTTGACCAAACACTGGTCTATGGACCATGCTGGTCTTATGGACCACAGTGTTCCGACAACTCTGGTCTATGTCTTTGAGGACCTCTCCTGCGAGGGAGAGGTCCTGGAGTGATCTGAAGAGAGCTCTAGAGAGAGAAATGCATGGTCAGCAAAGGAAAGTGTAACATCCCCAAATTAATAAATGATAATTAATATACATCTCATTAACATGCATGTTGTTTTTGAATCTTTTGCATCATTTATTGCACTTGGGTTGTGTTTCAAATGTAAGAAAATTAGGATAAATTAAAAAATTTGATGCATCATTGTTGTTATTTGAAATTTTTGGAAATTCTTTCAAAAGAATTGTTGATTTCAAAACTAAATGCTTTAATCGACTAGAAGTAAAACAATTTAAAACTTCCAAATCAATCTTGTGATTATCCTCTGGAAATATTTTTCCTAGGTTCTAGATCATCCTTGTAACCCCTCTGAGAAATTTCATAATTTTTAGAAATTATTTGCTATTTCTAAAGGGCTAGTCAAACCTATTAGTTCCCTGGTCAAACCCCTAGACCAGCAGCTTGTGAAATTTCTAGTAAGAAATACATGGCATGAAAATTTCTATAAAAATTACACAAGGTTGTTCTCAGATCCAGAAAGCTTCCATAAAAATTTCAGAATTTTTGGAGCTTCGGAGCTACCTCTAAAAATTCCCTCATCACCTTCGCCTTATTTCCAAAAATCAGTTTTCACTATTCATCAGGCTCAAACCAGGCTTGAGTTCGACCGAGGCTGCTTGACTTGGTCGCACTGCCTAGTTGCACCCGTAGAGAGCCGCTTCGTTTGGAGTTGCTGGCAAGTGGGCCCCGCGAAACAGGCCTTATTCTTCCTCGCGCTGGCGGGCGGGCAGAACTCGAGTGCCACGCGCCCGCCGAGCCCAGCGTTGCCCCGTCAACGGCGTTGCCGCACCACCCTCAGTGACCACTCGCAGACCTTCGCCCTCTCACACCGTCCTCTCCTCCGTCCTTGGGCTTGCACAAAACGGACCCTGCCCCATTCTCTCCTCTCACTTCTCTCTTCGGCCGAGAGAGAGGAGGTCGTAAGCCCCTCCCCGTCTCGGTAAGCACCGCCGCGACCTTGCCATTCTCTCTATCTTTCGGCGCCGTTTCCATTTTTGCTAACTCGAGCCCTTGTCTTGGCTTGTAGCTCTTGGTCTTTCGTTGTGCTATTTCGCAACTCCAGAGCATGTCCTCGGCCACCTCACCATGTCATTCGTGTCTCCGGTGAGCTTCTAACTCAACCTAGCGCGTCATACCATGTATTTTGACATGATTAAGATAACCCCTCATCTAATTCGAGAAATGCTCAACAGGAGCTGTGGAATTTGGAAGTTTTTTGTTTTCGGCCAGGGAACACTATTCCTCTTCGTCCACTCCGGCCGGTAAGGCTTTACCCGATTCCCTTCGTTTACACCATCTAAGCACCTCCCTTAAGCTTCTTCATCAGCCATTTGTCTCTCTCTTTGCTCAGGCTGAGCTCTCCACGGAAGCACCTCCCCCACCGCCGCTGCTCTTCGTTGACCACCCATCTCCGGCGAGCTCATCCTCACCATGTCATCAAGGTGAGCTCCTTGTACCTCTGGGTCTCTCATGCGCGCGTTAGATGGGTCAATACACCATCGGGTTGCGATATGGCTTATAGCCCGTAGAGCCCCCACCGCCTCTTCACGTCGCGCCGCCGCTTCACGTCGTCTCGGCCGTCGCCGTCGGCACCGTCGTGTGCGCAAGGGTGCTAGGAACCCATTGTGATCACCACACGCGCTGCCATGGCCGGAGTCGACGGCGATTAGCCGGAGAAGAAATCGGGCTGGACGCTCCCGTTGTCGGACAGCCGGCAGCTCCTATAGCAGGCCATTAAGGCATAATCTCTGTCATTAGGACAGAGTTAATGCTAATCATTGAATAAATCGTTGCTTAACCGCCATATTAAATGATGCTCTGAGTATGACATGCGGGCCCAGAAAACAGTAAAAGCAATTCTTTAACTCTTAAGCCCCTTTGTGACACTGACGCGTGGGCCCGTGGCCATTTTGACCGAGCCATTGATGGGATTGGTTTGATCATGCCCCATCGGGTCAAGGACCGTGGCTAGGTTAGGCTGGGTATAAAAAGTATTATATGGCTATATATATTTTCCGAAATGCTTTATTTGTGTATTGTTAATTGCTTTAAACTTCAAAATTGCATAAGTAATTCATTTTAGCTCCAAAATTGATGATTCAAAATTTTCTAGTTTCCTTTATAAATGTACTTTAGTACAAAAATGGGTTGAATCATGTTACTATTCCAGAAATCACTTTCGGAAAAATTACTTTAGATTTAGTATTATTGTTGCATTAAAAATTGTTTTAACTTCAAAAATACATAAGTATTTCTCTATAACTCCAAATTGAATGAAATTAATTTTGTTGGATTCCTCTGTTACTGCAATTTATTGTAGAATGGGTTTTTAGCTTGTTACTATGTCTGAAAATCTTATTCTACATATGTCTTGGGCACTACTTTCATGACTTTGAAAAATCATAAAAAATTCAACTTAGCTCCAAATGAGGTGAATCAAATTCCATTGTTCATCTCATGTGGTGCTCTGTCTACCATAAAAATTTCATGTACACCACCTCTCTGGAAATGTTTACCAAAATATTTAATTTGGATGAACAGTAACAGATAGCAATTTTATTGGATTTTCTTGAAACCTGATGTTCAAATTGCCATAACTTTTGCATGAAAATTCCAAATCGATTGATTTTTATTGCTAAATTCATTTAAAATCATGCTCTACCTTATGTGAAGTTTTCATGATTTTTTGGATGACTTTGAATTTTTTAGTATTCTCGGTGTTATTCGTTCTTATTTGTTCTTCTCGATTCTTTCGATAGGTTCCGACGATTGTATTGAGCACGATAGTGATCCTCTACAGCAAGAAAGTTATCTCCAGCAAGGCAAGTAGCCTCCCCTTTGATCATATTGATCCTATTACTTTCGTTACAAAATATCTTGTTTACAACTTGTATGTGTGTATGCTCTACTTGAATGTTTATTTTTCGTTAGAGGTAGTTATTCCTAGTAGATGCATGAGCTGTAGCAAATGTGATCCCTTGCCACTGAACTTAGGTTAATAATTTTGCTAGTGAATTAGAGCCCCGTGGATATGGTCTACTTATGTTTATGCGATGTCATGCTTAGCAATGCTTAGAACGGTAGAATGGGGATCATCGCCTCGGCGATGATCATTACATCATCACTTTAAATTACTTGGGTCAGGGTACCCATGTATGTATTGTATTTGAGAAACTAAAACTGAAAACAAAATGTTTTGGACTTGGGCACATTGGTTGGATGGTGTGGTTATTGGGTGTGTGCTTGGTGCCTAAGTTGATAAGGACCGAGTTACTTGTGTCACTGATCCAAGCATTTTTGCGTGCTAACCACATGATAGGCATATGGAACCTCTCTTGACTTAGTACTTTGGCGTGTGTTAGCTCCGGGTTGCAGGAGGTTGTGTGTGTTGTGTTGAAAAAGGATTTATTCCATGTGTGTATTGGGCGTGACGGGATGGGTTTTGGTATTAAGTCCAAGTTCCCTACCCTGAGGAGCATCGGTAAGTTCTCTCTCTGCCGATGACTCCGTCATAACGTATGGGGGTTTCCATTCCCATACGGGCGACTCGTAGTTAATGCACAATATTGGAAATGTCTCGTTGGACTCAGCCGTGTCGGCATTCCAAAGGAAGCGTGCTTAATCATGTGGCGAAAAGGTGGTCTGGCATGTGGGTACATTGGTACACCCCTGCAGGGTATAAACTATTCGAATAGCCTCATCCTAGGTTATGGACATGCTTGGCTAGGTCGTGCAAGAACTAGACTACAACATTTTCGATAAAACTTGAATTTGGGTGGTACGAATAGGTATTTCGTGCTATGTTGTGGTGGCTGTTAGGAAGTCACCTCTAGGATGTTAATTATGTTTATAATTGTTGTCTCGTTGTTATTTAATCAAATAAAAACAGATTTGTCAAACTGCCTTCAATCTATTACTCTATTGCAAAGGAAAAATTGCTTTATGCTGAAAACTGCTTAGTGTAGTAGCCTTCCTTTGACATAAGAATGCATTTATATATTCTTTTGCTTGTAAGACTTGCGAGTGCAACTTTGTACTCAGCTGCATTGATTTAATTGTTGCAGAGGAGGTTGATCCCCAAGGGATTGACTATTGTGAGACCGACTTCGTGCAGGACGACTAGCTTGGCGGCCCGGTCGGTTGCCTTGTGGGTAATGGCAAACCGTTTGGCTTTTGTTTATCGCCATCTTATGGCTTATGTTTCCGCTGCTACTTTGGTTATTTACCTTGTCCATTGGCCAGTCGGCCCTACTTTTGTAATATGAACTTGTATGCCCTTGTGATGTAAACTTGTAGACTTCATAATGTTTTGACTTGTGTATGGAATGGATGCTTAATTTTTGTATGGGGTATGTGTACTGCAATTCTAGAAAGTACATATACGCCGAGAGTCGGGATATTTGATTTGTAATGCTAGAACCAATTTGATGGTTAAGAATTACAAGTTAAATACCCCGGGTTCTCACAAAAGTTGGTATCAGAGCCATACTGACCATAGAAACCCCTAGCTTGGTCATCTTTAGGATATTTTGGAAAACTTAGTTTGAAAAATATCAAATGATTTATGAAAACTTAAGTAAGTTCTCAGATTTTATTCCTTACCTATCTTAGATTGCTCATCTTACCTTGTTCTTGATTTAGATTCGAAAAGTTGTTTCCTCTCATCTTCTTTCAAAAGATAGTTGTTACCGTTTAAATTCGGTTTTGGGATTCAATGAGTGTTGTAAAATTGAAGTGTTGGCTGTCCTTTTATGAAGATTAGAAGCTTTTGAAGTTGGAGAACTTAGCTCGGAGCACAGTTACAAAATCTGGACAGCGAGCACAAGTTTTGGACAGCAAGTACTTAGATCGTCGTTAGGGCTAAAAATGAGAGGATACTTCAACTAAAACTCATGGGAATTGAAAGGGTAAGATGTGATATTAGTTGGCTAGTGCATAATACACCTTTAGATGGTTTTTACCATGATCTTTAGATGTGATAAGACTTGAGTTGTGTTCTGAAATTTTTCTTCTCAATTGATTGCTCGTTCATTCAATACGAGTTAGTCGTACCGAGAAGTTGAGCTTATGTCTTATGAGTTTTGCTTTGGATCTTATGTCCTTGTCTAGAAATTTGGAGTTCATTTCTTGTTATTCGCTTTCCTTTCGTTTATTTCCAGTTGGTTTTTGCATTTTAAAGTTAAAATCTCTAATGTAAATAAGGACCTTACCCCTGTTATTTTCCCCTACCTTGTGCTTTTCCCTCTCACCTCTTTAACGAAAGTTGCTGGTTGGTTCAAGGATTGATAGCGGAATCGGTAAAGAGAAGGATAGGATTGAATGACTGCTTTTTATCGTTAATTGGATCTTTGATGTTAGGTTGATATTGGTGGTTTTGCATTGTCAGAGTGAAGTTTGATAATCGAGAAATTGGATTATTACTCTTGGTCCCTGAATATGATCTTAGAAGAGTTAATTAGATTGATGAACCACGAGATATTAACCTTTGTGGGGTCTTTTTTAGATTTTGAAATGCGTTACCATAGGAGGTTACGATATGAGTATCTATGGAACTATTGTATTGAGGTATAAGCTCGTCTGCGGGTGATGTTGGATTTATATCGAAAGAATATGTATATCTAGCTCATGGAACACATGAAGTAGGTTGAATTAATAACTTTGTGGATTCACTTCGGGATTTAGATTTTGATATGCCTTAGTCAACTAGTCAATAAGATTGTTGGTCAGATTTTGGTCTAAGGTGATAGAGTTCGAAATTGAAACTATGATGATAATGTAAATTTTGTTGGATACTTATGTTGATAATTTGAAATTTGTGGAGTTGTAATTGGGTATATAACCGGATCGTAGTACTTCCAGAAATGAAGGATGATTAAATGATTGATTGGTCGTGTAGTGTATGACTATGAGGATTGAATTCAAATTTATCTTTGTGGGAATAGTTGTCTCAAGTATGGTATAATGAGATTAATAATGGATGATAAATTGTGGTGGTTGTATTTCGATGATACTTGGGGATGGTAGATTTTCGGAAGACATCGAGTTAATATTATTGAATTGGACTAAAATAAATTTTATGGATAACTTGATTTGGAAGAGTTTAGTAATTTAGATTATTTGGATTATAATTGGATTACAAATTAACCTTGGATGGATAATCTTTTTGATGATTTAATGCACTAGGATGGAGTTGATGGTGAATCAAGGGGATATATTTTTAACCTAGGATAATTGTGTTGATTTTGGTAGTTAATTAGATCCTAGAGTGGGGATAACTGGATTAAACCTTAAGAGATTAATTGGTGTATTTGATGGATTGATTGTTGCAAGTGGATTAATCATGCTAACATAAGGGATTGAGAAGCAGAAATATAGAGGCATTGCTTGAAGACGCAATTGGATCTTGCGTAGATGTACCCTCTCTTAAGGATTGAAATTATTGTGAGGAAACTTGTTGGAAACAACCAATACTTGATAAACGGTTAATAGTATATGTCAACCAGTGGATCATAAGTAGTGACATACAGATCTTTAGTGCTCACGACTTGGAAGTTATATGGGAGATACCCTATGATAGAAATTTAGAAGGCAAGTGTAATGGACTATGTGAGCAATATGCTGGTTTTGTTTTGGATTCGCAATGTTGTTGAGATTTTGATCAAGATGGGAGTGAACCCATGAGTTAGATTGTGGGAGTAAATCAATAGTTGTTTGTGCTCACTCATGGATTGTTAATATTGGAAGCAAGTTAGTGTACTTCCTAGAAATCGAATCAAACCTGAGAAATTATGGTGGAGATTTCATCTAAGAAAGCGATTTTCAGGGTTGTTGTATAAATTGTGGAATAATAAATTAGAGTGTGCTTGATATAGACTCAATGGGGTTGGTGGATTTTAATTGGATAAATGACAATTAGGGGTTGACAAACCCAAAAATAGCAAGTTAGTAGTGGTATTGGTTCGAGATCGAGTCATTCGGTCCTTGGAAAGAAGTTTGGATTTTAGCAAAGCGACAAATTTTTTCCGCCCCTTCTCTTTTCCACCGGAATCTCGGGACGAGATTCTGTTTAAGGGGGGCAAGTTTTGTAACATCCCCAAATTAATAAATGATAATTAATATGCATCTCATTAACATGCATGTTGTTTTTGAATCTTTTGCATCATTTATTGCACTTGGGTTGTGTTTCAAATGTAAGAAAATGAGGATAAATTAAAACTTTTGATGCATCATTGTTGTTATTTGAAATTTCTGGAAATTCTTTCAAAAGAATTGTTGATTTCAAAACTAAATGCTTTAATCGACTAGAAGTAAAACAATTTAAAACTTTCTAATCAATCTTGTGATCATCCTCTGGAAATATTTTTCCTAGGTTCTAGATCATCCTTGTAACCCCTCTGAGAAATTTCATAATTTTTAGAAATTATTTGCTATTTCTAAAGGGCTAGTCAAACCTATTAGTTCCTTGGTCAAACCCCTAAACCAGCAGCTTGTGAAATTTCTAGTAAGAAATGCATGGCATGAAAATTTCTTTAAAAATTACACAAGGTTGTTCTCAGATCCAGAAAGCTTCCATAAAAATTTTAGAATTTTTGGAGCTTCGGAGCTACCTCTAAAAATTCCCTCATCACCTTATCCTTATTTCCAAAAATCAGTTTTCACTATTCATCAGGCTCGAACCAGACTCGAGTCCGACCGAGACTGCTTGACTTGGTCGCACCGCTTAGCTGAACCCGCACAGAGCCGCTTCGTTTGGAGTTGCTGGCAAGTGGGCCCCGCGACACAGGCCTTCTTCTTCCTCGCGCTGGCGGGTGGGCGAACTTGAGCGCCACGCGCCCGCCGAGCCCTGCGCTGCCCCCGTCAACGGCATTGCCGCACCTCCCTCAGTGACCACTCGCAGACCTTCGCCCTCTCACGCCGTCCTCTCCTCCGTCCTTGGGCTTGCACAAAACGGACCCAGCCCCATTCTCTCCTCTCGCTTCTCTCTTCGGCCGTGAGAGAAGGAGGTCGTGAGCCCCTTCCCGTCTCGGTAAGCGTCGCTGCGACCTTGCCATTCTCTCTATCTTTCGGCGTCGTTTCCATTTTTGCTAACCCGAGCCCTTGTCTTGGCTTGTAGCTCTTGGTCTTTTGTTGTGCCATTTCGCAGCTCCAGAGCACGTCCTCGCCCACCTCACCGTGTCATTTGTGTCTCCGGTGAGCTTCTAACTCAACCTTACGCGTCATACCATGTATTTTGACATGATTAAGATAACCCCTCATCTAATTCGAGAAATGCTCAACAGGATCTGTGGAATTTGGAAGTTTTTCGTTTTCGGCCGAGGAACACTATTCCTCTTCTTCCACTCTGGCCAGTAAGGCATTATACCTGATTCCCTTCGTTTACACCATCTAAGCACCTCCCTTAAGCTTCTTCATCAGCCATTTGTCTCTCTCTTTGCTCAGGCTGAGCTCTCCACGGAAGCACCTCCCCCACCGCCACTGCTCTTCGCCGACCGCCCATCTCCGGCGAGCTCATCCTCACCGTGTCATCAAGGTGAGCTCCTTGTACCTCTAGGCCTCTCATGTGCGTGTTAGATGGGTCAATACACCATCGGGTTGCGATATGGCTTATAGCCCGTAAAGCCCCAACTACCTCTTCACGTCGCGCCGCCGCTTCATGTCATCTCGGCCGTCGCCGCCGGCACCGTCGTGTGCGCAAGGGTGCCAGGAACCCGTTGTAATCACCACACGCGCTATCATGGCCAGAGTCGACGGCAATTAGCCGAAGAAGAAATCTGGTTGGACGCTCCCGTTGTCGGACAGCCGGCAGCTCCTGTAGCAGGCCATTAAGGCATAATCTCTATCATTAGGACAGAGTTACTGCTAATCATTGAATAAATCGTTGCTTAACCACCGTATTAAATGATGCTCTGAGTATGACATGCAGGCCCGGAAAAACACTAAAAGCAATTCTTTAACTCTTAAGCCCCTTTGTGACACTGACGCGTGGGCACGTGGCCATTTTGACCAAGCCAACGCTGACTGGGATTGGTTTGACCACAGCCCCACTAGTCAGTAACCGTGGCTAGGTTAGGCTGGGTATAAAAAGTATTATATGGCTATATATATTTTCCGAAATGCTTTATTTGTGTACTGTTAATTGCTTTAAACTTCAAAATTGCATAAGTAATTCATTTTAGCTCCAAAATTGATGATTCAAAATTTTCTAGTTTCCTTTATAAATGTACTTTAGTACAAAAATGGGTTGAATCATGTTACTGTTCCAGAAATCACTTTTGGCAAAATTACTTTAGATTTAGTATTATTGTTGCATTAAAAATTGTGTTAACTTCAAAAATACATAAGTTTTTCTCTGTAACTCCAAATTGAATGAAATCAATTTTGTTGGATTCCTCTATTACTGTACTTTATTGTAGAATGGGTTTTGAGCTTGTTACTATCTCTAAAAATCTTATTCCACATATGTCTTGGGCACTACTTTCATGACTTTGAAAAAGCATAGAAAATTCATCTTAGCTCCAAATGAGGTGAATCAAATTCCATTGTTCATATCATGTGGTGCTCTATCTACCATAAAAATTTCATGTACACCACCTCTCTGGAAATTTTTACCAAAATATTTAATTCGTATGAACAATAACAGATAGCAATTTTATTGGATTTTCTTGAAACCTGATGTTCAAACTGCCATAACTTTTGCATACAAATTCCAAATTGATTGATTTTTATTGCTAAATTCATTTAAAATCATTATATACCTTCTGTGAAATTTTCATGATTTTTGGATGACTTTGAATATTTGAGTATTCTTGGTGTTATTTGTTCTTATTCGTTCTTCTCGATTCTTTTGATAGGTTTCGACGATTATATTGAGCACGAGAGTGATCCTCTGCAGCGAGAAAGTTATCTCCATCAAGGCAAGCAGCCCCCCTTGATCATATTGATCCTATTACTTTCGTTACAAAATATCTTGTTTACAACTTGTATGTATGCATGCTCTACTTGAATGTTTATTTTTCGTTAGAGGTAGTTATTCCTAGTAGATGCATGAGCCTTAGCAAATGTTATCCCTTGCCACTGAACTTAGGTTAATAATTCCGCTGGTGAATTAGAGCCCGGTGGATGATATATGGTCTACTTATGTTTATGCGATGTCATGCTTAGCAATGCTTAGAATGGTACAATCGGGATCATCGCCTCGGCGATGATCATTACATCATCACTTTAAATTACTTGGGTCAGGGTACCCATGTATGTATTGTATTTGAGAAACTAAAACTGAAAACAAAATATTTTGGACTTGGGCACATTGGTTGGATGGTGTGGTTATCGGGTGTGTGCTTGGTGCCTAAGTCGACAAGGATCGAGTTACTTGTGTCACTGATCCAAGTGTTTTTGCGTGCTAACCACATGAGAGGCATATGGAACCTCTCTTGACTTAGTACTTTGGCGTGTGTTAGCTCCGAGTCGCTGGAGGTTGTGTGTGTTGTGTTGAAAAAGGATTTATTCCATGTGTGTGTTGGGCGTGACGGGATGTGTTTTGGTATTAAGTCCAAGTTCACAATGTATGGGGGTTTCCATTCCCATACGGGCGACTCGTAGTTAATGCACAATATTGGAAATGTCTCGTAGGACTTAGCCGTGCCGGCATACCAAAGGAAGTGTGCTTAATCATGTGGCGAAAAGGCGGTCTGGCGTGTGGATACATTGGTACACCCCTGCAGGGTATAAACTATTCGAATAGCCTCGTCCTAGGTTATGGACATGCTTGGCTAGGTCGTGCAAGAACTAGTCTACAACATTTTTGATAAAACTTGAATTCGGGTGGTACGAATGGGTAATTCGTGCTATGTTGTGGTGGCTGTTGGGAAGTCACCTCTAGGATGTTAATTATGTTTATAACTATTGTCTCATTGTTATTTAATCAAATAAAAATAGATTTGTCAAACTGCCTTCAATCTATTACTCTATTGCAAAGGAAAAATTGCTTTATGCTGAAAACTGCTTAGTGTAGTAGCCTTCCTTTGACACAAGAATGCATCTATATATTCTTTTGCTTGTAAGACTTGCGAGTATAACTTTGTACTCAGTTGCATTGAGTTAATTGTTGCAGAGGAGGTTGATCCCCAAGGGATCGACTATTGTGAGATCGACTTCGTGTAGGACGACTAGCTTGGCGGCCCGATCGGTTGCCTTGTGGGTAATGGCGAACTGTTTGGCTTTTGTTTATCGCCATCTTATGGCTTATGTTTCCGCTGCTACTTTAGTCATTTACCTTGTCCATTGGCCAGTCGGCCCTACTTTTGTAATATGAACTTGTATGTCCTTGTGATGTAAACTTGTAGACTTGGTAATGTTTTGACTTGTGTATGGAATGGATGCTTAATTTTTGTATGGGGTATGTGTACTGCAATTCTGGGAAGTACATATACGCCGAGAGTCGGGATATTTGATTTGTAATGCTAGGACCAATTTGATGGTTAAGTATTACAAGTTAAATACCCCGGGTTCTCACAGAAAGGTGGACTAGGTTCACGACACGATCACGTTCGAACGTCATAAGTCACAAGTCACGCAATTGTCACGCGAATAAACGCGTGCACGTGCGTATGTCCGTGTGTGTGACTTTAGCTATAGTCCTCCTCATGTCACTCCATTTCATGTGACACATCTATCAAGGGGTGGCAAGGACTCCACCTCATAAATTGCTCTCCCACCACTTGGCTAGGCAGTATGGGACTAAACCACGCATGCTTTGAAATTTCAGGAATGAATGAGCCTTTACACATATGGGCTCAATTCTAACAATTCCCTACCAATTCCATGGCAAGCAGCAAAAAGGATGATAAAGACTATTGTGCTGAAGAGTTGTTAATATACTAGTCTTTCATGTAAGTCCCGTATGGGTTGAACTTGCACCTAGAATAACAAGATTCATCTTCTCACAACTGATGAATGGACTATGCCTCGAATTCACAATTTTTTCGTGATTTGATTTTGATGAACCACGAAGGTCCTATTTTGGCCCGATCTTTCGATGAGAAGGTAAGTTCGGTAGTAGTCGCTCAACTCTCACGATCCTGGCTACGAACTCGCAAGGCTCGAAACCACGCAATCGCTGAACTACTCGGCAAGTCGTTATCAACCGTGCATGAATACCCGGATGACCTGATCACGAAGATCAATTCCTGCATATACCGAAGAAGCACGCAAGAACAAGATAAATAAGCAATCTGAAATTGTGAATAGGAATTGAAATTGTATTGATAAGTTGGGGTTCTGAAGACAATGTCTGGTCGCACTAGCCGTACAAGCAAACAATGGTGTTTTTAGCCTAAGCTGAAATCAATCTAACAAAACTCGCCGAGCTAGATGGGCGATGCCTGGCCTTATATTGGCACCTATGGGTGCGGCCAACACACACATGACCTAATGTTGATTCTATCTCTAACCCCCGTATCACACAAAGATTCTTTCCAAATACAGTTATGGAAAGATTACAACGGACTCCATCTAACAGATATATACTATAACTTATCTACGACCAATACTATTCATGTTGAGTATCGAGTGTCATAGGACTGGTCCTGGGGAGGTCTTAAGGAGGCCCCGAGGAGGTCTTGGAGTGGCCTAGAGGGAGGTCCTGAGGAGGTCCTGGAGGAAAGTGGTCCTGGAGGAGGTTCTGGTGAGGAGGTCCTGGAGGGGGTCTTGAGGTGGTCCCGAGGAGATCCTGGGGAGGTCCTGAAGACCTCCGGGGTGGTCCTAAAAGACCTCCTCGGGGACTACCTGGAAGTGGTCATGGACCCTAAGGAACTGGTCGTAGACCTTGTTGAAGTGGTCGTGGGCCCTGTGGGGCTGGTCGTAGACCTCGCTTCCTTCTGGCTCGTCTTGCTCCTGGCTTGATCAGTTTGTCCCCATGTACTCGAGCATAACTGGTTGTAGGGATGCCCGCATCATCGTGCTATCTCTGGAGGCTGAATTGGATTCCAGAATGTGTCCAGCTTGAACTCTTACTTTCCTGGAGTGGTCTGTGCTATCTCTGGAGGCTGAATTGGATTTCAGAACGTGTCCAGCTTGAACTCTTGCTTGGTATGTGGAGTAGCGGTCATATCTAGAGGGTTGATGTCCTCATCAGATTTCACTTGAAATCTCAACTGATACTAGGCTGTCAAAGAACCAAGTCTAAACGAAGTATTATTTGGTCATGCCCCCTTATCTACGCATGAGCTTTCTAGAGAATGCCTTATTCTCGTGAACTGCAACCTCACAGTTAAGCTCAAGTAGGTGTATTCATTTTAGGTATCTTGTAGGCTAATACCTTTTTTTCCTCATTGGACACTTGAATAAATTAAGGCTTTAAGCCACTCTTCCATACAGTTGAGAGTACTTTGTGTAATTAGGACACGGGTTCACAAATTATTAAAATGTACTCTCTTGTTCAAACATCAACTTATTTTTTTCCATTGCCTAAGTCACGTGATCTCCGATAAAAAAGGTATGGGTTACTGTTGAGTTGTAACTCCAATGTGCCTCATTCCCATGTCTATAGACGCAACAGAAATCGCCTTCCGTACTAGCCCCTTTGTGAAAGGGTCTGCCAGATTTTTCTTAGTTTGTATATAATTCACAGTAATCACTCCAGAGTTCCTCAGTTTTCTGACAGATTTAAGCCTACGCTTCACATGTCTGGAGGACTTCATGTTATCCTTAGTACTTGTAACTTTAATCAACACTGTTTTATTATCACAATACATTAGGATTGCCGGTATTGGTTTCTCAACTAATGGTAAGTCCAATAGAAGCTCTCTAAGCCATTCAGTCTCAACAGTGGCTGTGTCTAGTGCTACAAATTCTGCTTCCATGGTTGACCTCGTCAATATGGTCTATTTACACGATCTCCATGAAACTGCAGCACTTGTCAGGGTAAAGACGTAACCACTAGTAGCTTTGATTTCATCTGCATCAGAGATCCAATTGTAACACCCCAGCCCAACATGAGCCTAGAATGCTACTTAACAAATAGAGAAACAAAATAAAACTAAGTCTTATTACTAAATTTCTGGCAGAACCTCCTTTATATAGATGGCTATACTGGAGGTTCTAACAGATTAGTCTAGCAACATTCAATATTCCAATCATCCAATTTAAACTAATTCTCAAAGAGCATCCAAATCATGCTAAACAACTAAAACATAATCAAAAGGGCATCCATAATCCTCTAATCAACTCTATTACAATTTATTCTAAGCATAAGGCATAATCGTAAATAATCCTTTAAGCAGTATACTAAAAAAACTAAACCATCATCCAATTTAATCATCTGTGAATGGCACGATGCCAAGGTGCAACCAAACTTAAATCTATTCTCTCCCATGCATGCCGTTCATGTACTGGGTACCTAAAAAAACACAACAACAACAAGAGTGAGTCTAGGACTCAGCAAAGTACAATTAATGAGACAACAACATAAACAACTGTAATCATCATCATCATCCATCCACAAATCTCTATAATAAATATTTCATATGTTCATGCTATGCAAGATGCCTAAATACACTTTCTCTTTCTCTTTCTCTTTTGCATATACCGGTAATGCGGAGTATGCATCCGTCGATGCATACACATGCCTGTGCCTTCTAGCACAGGGACCATAGCCCATACCCCACAAGTATGGGGACCAAATGCCCACACTCCACGAGTGTGGGGACCACAAGCCCGTCATTTTCATGACGGGGACCTCAAGCAATGCTTGGTCACCACGTGACCAAGCCTTCAATATGATAGCATGATGCACATGAACAAAACTTTAAACCATCATAAACATGTATTTGCAGCAACATCATACATGAATAAACTTACTCATACTTCGAGTATTCATGATCATTGACATTCATAACATTCTAGCATCCATGAATAGCGCATATATTCATAATACTAGCAAACAAGAACAATCACTCATGAATAATCTACCACTAACTGTACTTGCCTCAACCGTGCGAAGATGGAAAACGCGAAGAGGGCGCTGCCCCCGGAACCAATCCCCCACCTGAATTAATTTAACAAACACTCTAAGATAATGATTCTGGACCAAAAACAAAGCTAGAAGTAAATACGAACTCGCTATACTCTCTAGCGCGATTCCAACTCCAAACTCTTAAATGTCGATCTGTCCCCTCGACAGACTGTCATAATCTAAAATTCATAACTTTCCGATCCGAGATCCAAATGAAGCGTTCTTAGACTTCCTGGAAAAGTTATCAAATTCCCCACCTAAACCTAGTTGGGGAGATTTCCAGATTCGGCCATTTTCTACTCTTACCAAACTAATTAACAGAACAGCTAATTCCCGTCAGGGGGTTCTAGACAGTGACATTAAAATTATCGTATCTTTCAGTACAGTTATCCAGATGTCGTGTTCTTTAGCTTTATGGAAAACTAATCAAAATACCTACATCTTTCGTTATGGTGGGATCTTCTAAAAACTCCTTTAACTATCTGCTTCTGACCGATTAATAATAACTGACAAAATTATAACAGAACTACCGAACAGCACCGCTGCGAAATTCATAACTCCTAATCCGCTCATCCAAATGACGCGATCTAAGAACCTACGGAAAGTTACTGACATAACCTACAACTTTCTAGGAGGCGTCCAGGACAGAATCCTCAATTAACCACCTCAAAACCGTTGGCCAACACAGACTGCACTAAACCGATCTAATATCGACATCGCCTAATTACTCAATTACATTATCAATCGAATGGGGATCAAGATTACCCTTGAAGAACCACGGAAGAACGAAGAAATCACCACGTGATCCCCTGTCCTCCTTACTTTCTCCCTTCTTCCCCTTCCTCCTCCTCTTCTTCTTCTTCTTGGTTCTCCCTTGACCCAATTAACTAACCAGCAGCAGCAATCCACAAGTCACGCATGCATGCATGCAACCATGCACATGCAAACAACCTTCTTTAATCTCTCTCTTCCTTTCTCTTGATCAACAGCACCATGCATTGATTTATTTCTCTTGGCTGCAACTCCCTTCTAATCTCTCTCTCTCTCTCTCTCTCTCTCTCTCTCTTACTTTCTCTCTGCCGAAAGAAATCAATCCAGTGCTTGCATGCAGCAGTACGTGCATGCATTTGGCACAGGCGACAGGCTTCCAGAGTTGGCGCAGGGCAGGCAGGGCACAAGGTGCATGGCGCATGCAAGTAGGCGGCAGGGGCAAGGTGCGCAGGAAAAAAAGGCAACACAACAACACCTGCAGGCTTGGCAGCAGGACATAAGATGCAAACCATCTTGGTGCAGGCATGCAGAGCCATCATGGCGGCAGTGCAACAGGAGGCAAAGCTAGCCGCAGCACGTGCACGCAGGAATTTTGGTGGCGCAAGGAACTGGCGGCTGGCCGTAGGGAGGAGGCGCAGGGGGAATAGATGGATGCGGCGGCAGGACAAATAAACAGGTAGCTAGGGTTGTACCTTCACTGGTCCTCTTTAATGCTAGTCAGCCCCACACATAGGTCATGGGCCATAGGCCGAGGTCCGGGTTCTTTTCCTAACCTAAAATTTCTGAAATTCTACTAAATAATTATATTTAATTTTCTTTTTAATTCATTTAATTCTCTACCATCTGAACGGGATATTACATTCTACCCCTTTTAAACAGAATTCGACCCCGAATTCTTCATCGTCATTCTACTTGAAAGAACACCAAATCCGAGAGTAACCATGAATAAAATGCGTACCCAACGTCCTAAGCCTCAACACTTGCGCCGACCTCTCTAGAACCACTCAAAGGACAAGACTCGAGGGTATGACCTTACTCATAAGGTCAATGGCTCAAACAAAACCACAAACTCCAGATCTCTCAAGTACTCAGTCAGCACCGGAACCAACAAGACGTTGCGTACCCTGCACACGGACTCGAGACGGTTCTAGTGATACGCTATCTTCTAGAATCCCCACAACTTACAGAACAACCAAATATACTCTGGGCTATCTTTCTCTTCGGAACCAAACCACATAACTTGCACGTAAACATATGGAACTCTTGTTCCATCTCTCCGTCGATCTCTTCATCATAACAAGGAGAATCTTCGTTAAGCAGGGACACACAACACAACTTATTTTAATCAAACTTTAATAATCAGATTCAACTGAGAACAAAGGATTCACAATGCAATTCCAACTTTCCTCCAAAACACTCAAATCCAAAATCGAAGATTCCTCATGAAAACCTTTTCACATTCTAACTAGGCAGTTTGCAAATAAACTCCACATAAGCCTAAAAGAAATCACTCGAATACTCAAATCAAACACTTCATTTATTTTCCTGAACCGAAAAGAACCACCTTGTCAACATAGAGTCAACACAAATTGTACATGTTCTCCATCATAAAACCCAACTCAACCAAGAACCAATAAAGCACTTCTCTACTCAAGAGAACATTTTTTTCTCGGATGTTCGTTTAAGAAATAAACCCTTTTCCAAATCATGGGTTTCTAAATCATCATACTAACTCCTTTATCTTAACCGACAACCCCAAAACGACCCTCAATCCGAAAGTACATCCATACTTATTTTGAGGGACTCTACTAATCCACAAAAAAAGATACTCTAATCCGCTCCTCTACCAAAGAAATTATTTTATCAGATGATTCCCAACACCTCAATAAAGATCCTTCACCCACAACCGCATCACCTCATTCTGTTAAGGATAATCGACTTTAAATTCTCAGCACACCTGCTCATTTACTATTTGCAAGTATTCTTATCAAAGATCACCACACTATTCAGAATCTTTTTTTTTTTGCTCTTCTACTTCTTTAATGCTAGTCAACCCCCCACATGGGCCATGGGCCGAAGGCCTGGGTTCTTTTCCCAACCTAAAATTTCTGAAATTCTACTAAATAATTATATTTAATTTTCTCTCTAATTCATTTAATTCTCTACCATCTGAACGGGATATTACACAAATTTGAATCGTTATATCCTTCTAATACAGATAGATACCCAGTATAGTGAATTCCATATGAGATTGTGCCTCTCAAGTAGCGCAACACTCTCTCAAGTGCCACCTAGTGATCATCTCCTGGGTTATAAGTAAACCGACTTAATTTGCTCATAGCAAATGATATGTTAGGTCTTGTGGCACCAGAAAGATACATAAGGGACCCAATAATTTGTGAATATTTCAATTGATCTTAGCCTAATCCCTGATTCTTTCGAAGCTTAACACTAGCATCATAAGGAGTAGGGGATATCTGGCAATTCTCAAAACCGAACCGACTCAATATTTTCTCAGCATAATGGGATTGGTTCAAAGTGATCCCATCCTCATTTTTGATCAATTTAATATTCAGAATAACATCTGCCTCTTGTAGGTCTTTCATATCAAAGCATCTAGATAAGAAAGATTTGACATCGTCAATAATAGCAATGTTTGTCCCAAAGATGATGAGGACATCGACCCTAAGGATGCAACCACTGCTTCGACCTGCTGCACTGCGTCCTCTACTTCAACAACATCCTCTCCAATAGGACTTTCGGCTACTGCAACACCATATGACCCAATTGGATTGCACTACGTCTACATACCATGGTGCTACGTCTACATGCCATGGTACTATGTTTACATGCCATGGTGCTACTGCATGTGCCAATCAGGAGTTCAAGCTGGATACATTTTGGTCAGATCAGTTCGGAATCAGCCTGATAGCACTGATTTCAAACGCCCATAACTTTCACATACGACGTCCGTTGGAGGTCCACGAGTACTTGTTGGAAAGCTGATTTCGTCCTCTTTCTAACGGATCTGGCCTCACCTCCAAATTCCTTCTGGACTGATCGCAATAATCAAAAGAAGGCGTCATATCACTTGTTTGGGCCAAATTGGGCTTTGTAATCATACTGAACTTGACCCATTTGCCGGCGGCCCACCCGGGGTGCGGTTACTGTTCACGTGAACAGTGTACCACGACCAGTAGTACCACCCCCGCTAGTTGTTTTCTATGTGTGGCTCCCCCTCCCCTATATAAGGATGCCACACCCCTTTAGTTTTTCTTGGGTTTTTCTTAAGGATTATTCTGCATAGCAGTTTCACCGCAAGTTCGGTTGAGAAACCCCAACTTTATGAGCTTTAAAGATTTATTCGCAATATAATTAAAGATTGCATCTTCTACTCTCTTGCTTGTGTTCTCGATTCGCTTGCAGGAGATAGCCTTCTTGGCGAGGTCAACCGCGTTCGGCACGGTTGATAACCAACGGAGCAGTGGTGTAGTGATTGCGAGGGGTTTGATCTGTTTTGGTCGGAGCCTTCGGATCATCAACGTTGAGTTCTCCACAATCGACTTATCAGTACCTTTCAGAAGATCGGGCCACCGTCACATCAAAAGATAAGTATGTCATCGATATACAAATACAAAATCACTCCTTGCCCCCCACCATAACGATAATACACACACTTATCTGCCTCATTCACAGCAAAACCAATAGAAGTTAAAGTTTTATCAAACTTCTCGTACCATTGTTTAGGTGCTTGCTTTAGGTCATACAAGGATTTGATTAATTTGCATACCTTATTTTCTTGTCCAGAAATCACAAAACCATCCGGTTGCTCCATATAGATTTTTTCCTCCAACTCTCCATTAAGGAAAGTTGTCTTCACATCCATTTGATGAATGTGAAGACTATGGGAAGCAGCTAATGCAATGAGCACTCGAATGGCGGTCAATTTGGCAACATGAGAATAAATATCAAAATAATCATCACCTTCTTTATGGGTATAACCCTTGGCCACAAGTCTTGCCTTGTACTTATCAATAGTACCATCAGGCCTCATTTTCTTTTTAAAGATCCACTTGTATCCAACAGGTTTACACCCAATAGGACGTTCAGTGATCTCCCAAGTCCCGTTAGCCATGATGGAATCCATTTCACTATGGATTGCATCTTTCCAATACTCAGCATTTGGTAATGCATAAGCCTCTGAGAGAGTATTTGACACATCATCCATGAGATATACAATAAAGTCTTCACCAAAGGTTTTCGCAACCCTTTATCGCTTGCGCCTGCGAGGAGCCTCTTCGACTAAATTGTTATCTTCCTCAGGAATTTCATAGATTGGTGGTATATCACATATTGGTTTAGGTATAGTGGTAGGTTCAAAATTACTGTTACTCATAGTTTGATTATTCTCAGTTCGAGAAGTACTGTCTGCAGTTCTCATAGGATAAATATCTTCAAGAAATGAAGCATCTCTGGATCCATTATTGTGTTAACATAATTTCAGGAGTTTCTGATTTTACTACTAAAAATCTATAGGCCATGCTGTTATGAGCATATCCCAGTAAAATACAATCGACTATTTTAGGTCCAAGCTTTCTCTTTTTCTACAATAGTGCAATGGTATATTGACTTTTGCCAAACACCCCCAAGTTCGTAGAAAATTAACATTGCGTTTTCTCCCCTTCCATCCCTCATATGGAGTAATCTCACACCTTTTAGTGATTAATCTATTTAGAACGAAAGTTGCTGTCAAAATAGCTTCCCCCACCATACCTTAGGCATACCGGCACTCTCCAACATGGCATTCACCAAGTCTATTAGTGTCCGATTTTTTTCTCTCAGCCACCACGTTTGATTGGGGTGTGTATGGTGGTGTATCTTCATAGATTATTCCATATTCATAACAGAATTGGGAGAATTCATGAGAGATATACTCTCCTCCACGATCAGACCTTAATCTTTTAATTTTCTTTTCTAGTTGGTTCTCAACCTCGGCATTATAAATTTTAAAGTAATTTAAAGCTTCATCTTTTGTTTTCAGTAGATACAAATAACAATATCGAGATGCATCATCAATAAGCGTTAAAAAATATCTTTTGCCTCCTTTTGTCAACAATCCATTCATCTCACATAGATCCGAATGGACAAGATCTAATGGTGCCAAGTTCTTTTCCTCCTGTAACCCCTTAAAGGGTTTTTGAGGTTGTTTTACTTGCACACAAGTTTGATACTTTGATCCTTTGACAATTTCCCATTTTGGAATTAAATGTAATCTGGACATTTGAGCAATACTGTCAAAACAATATGACAAAAACAAGAATGCCATATATTGGCCTCGCATTTATTCAAACCAGTTGCAACATTCAGATTATGCTCTAAAGTACTCATGCGGAACAGGCCTCCGCTCTCATAGCCTTTACCAACAAAGTTACCAAACTTAGACATTACAATTTTATTTGACTCAAATACTAGCTTATAACCATCCCTGCATAGGATAGAACCACTAACGAGGTTCTTGTTTATTATTGGCGCATGCTGCACGTTCTTTAAGTGGACAATCTTCCCTAAAGTAAGCCTCAGATCCACCGTGCCAACACCAAGAACAGAAGCATGCTACCTGTTCCCCATTAGGACGGAGGAAGCCCCGGCTGCCTGGTAAGAAGAAAATAAGGAAATATCAGAATATACGTGAACATTAGCTCTAGTATCAACTCACCAATCAGTGGATTGACATGCTGAAAATACAACAGGTGAATTACCATACCCTCCTGTTGAGGCCTCGCCTATAATCACGTTGACAACTTTTTTCTTTGGCTGTAGACCATCCTTGCTCTTGCGGAAATACCAGTCTTTTGCCATATGACCAGTTTTCCCACACACAAAGCAGGTGATGTTCCTCATATCCTTCTTCTCAGTTTTCTTCTTAAAGCTAGTTGTCTTGTTTGGTTTAAAGTCTTTGTTATTCTTTCCATATCTCTTTTCTATGATATTTGCATTAATCTGATTGTTTTGACTGGAAGTGCTTGGTGCATCTTTTGCTCTTGCCTTTTCTTTCACATCAAGGGCAGCAATGGGATCCTCAATAGATATCTCTTCCCTCTTATGATTTAAGCTAGTGGCAAAATCCCGCCATAAAGCAGGAAGTTTGGCAACAATGTCTGCAGCCACAAACTTAGGAGGCAAAGTGCAACCCAAATGTGCAATTTCTCTAACCAGTAGCTGAAACTCATGAGCCTGTGCAACTATCGACTTTGCATCATCCATGTTGTAGTCGAAGATCTTCTCGCACATATAAAGCCAACGATCAACATTAGCTTTGGCATATTTGTGCTGTAGTGCATCCCACAACTTTGTGGCGGACTTGAAGTCCATGTACACATCATAAAGTTGATCTGCCGGAATGGTCAGTATGCATCCAAGGGCTGTATTGTTATCTGTGTCAAACCGCATGGTCTGTTTAATCGTAATTGGATACTGTGGATGGATCACCCACCACAGCCCTAAAGACATGAGCCAAAACTTGACCCATGTCTACCATCCGTAAACATGTCAATCTTGACGAAAAGGAATTCGAAGCCCTTGGGTGCTCTTGGGAAAGGTCCCAGAATGTCTAGTCCTTAGGTTGTAAAAGGCCAAGAAAGAGGTATGGTTTGCTGTGAGCACTCGGATTTATTAGGCTCATAATACTTAGTCATCCAATTGACCCTAGTATTATCAACCAAATAAACTAAGTCTCGAGAGATGTATACTTCCCAGAATGCAGTACACATACCTCACAACAAAAGAATGCATCAATTCCATACAACACATAGTACATAAGCAACAAACCAGAAGTTAACATTAATATGGAATAGATATTACAAAAGAGAGGCCCTTAGGCCAAATAACAATAATTACAAAAAGATAACAATGAAGCAAAAGTGCCATAAAGATGGCCAAAATAAGAGCCAACCAAAGTGTGCCTTTAGCCCACAAGGCAATCGACGGACCGCCAAGCTAGTCGCTCTCCCAACCACCAAGACAACAGAAAAGTAAAGCCCTTTGGGCTCTACCTCCTCCGCAACAAAGTTGTTAAGCAAAGCAAATGAGTACAATAACTTGTTTATTGTACTCGCAAGACTGACGTGTAAGATAACAGAACTATAATTTAGCTACATGCAAGCTTGATTTAAGTGGATGAGGCTTTGGACTCATTTTAGCATAAAACAAGTTTCATTTGCAATAGCATAGTAGATTGAAAGCAATTTGACAAAGCATTTTTAATTGTTGAAATAACAACGCGATAATAACAACAACAAGAACAATCCTGGAAGTGACTAACCCAAGTCACCACAACAATAGCATGAACATCCATTCATACCAACCCATCAAGTTTTAATTAAAAGTTTGAGACTAGTCTTGAACGACCTTACCAAGCATGTCCATAACCTAGGACGAGGCTATTCAATAGTTTTATCCTGCGCAGGTGTACCACTGCACCCACACGCCGCATCGCCTTTCCTTTACGCACACTTCCAAGGTGTCTGCACGGCTAAGTCCTACGAGACCTTTCCAAAGGATGAATGCTAATTACGAGCTGCACAACCCACGGGAGAAGGAGACATTAGGCGACCTACAGGAAGCTAATGCTCCTCCCACACTATACATATACATTTGTTTTGAAAACACACCAACCGAGCTCGCTCATAATTAACACCTCCTAGAGTACTTAGTCAAGAGGGTTCCATATGCCCTCGCGTGGTTAGTACGCATAAAAGCGCTTGGCTTAGTGACCCAAGTAATCGGTCCTTAGGGACCGTGCATACCACCACATTCCAAAAACCGCACCATCCATCCAATATGCCCAAGTCTAAATCAATCTTTTATTTTCAGCTTTTGATTTTACAATTAATCAAAGCACAAGTGCTGGACATATAGGAGTAATAATCATTTTGAGTGATCAAGATCATCAACTAAGTCGATGATCGCCCAATACTACCGATAGCTAAGCATGTCTAGCAAGAGGAAACGCAACTACTAAGTGATAAGAGCTCATCCAACGAGCTCAAACCACAGCGAATAACCTAGGCTCATTGGTAGTAGAGGATAAAGAATTCTACAGATTATGCGACTATAGGATTACTAACGACATTTAACACAAAGTAGCATGCATACATAGAAGTAAAACAAAGTATTAAGCTCTAAAGTAATGGGACATGATGGGAAATGGTCAAACTGCTTGCCTTGTTGCTGTTGCTCAAATTGTGGCAGAGGGTCGCTCTCGGGATCACCACAAATGTCGAAACCTAACGGAAAAGCGATAAAGAACCGATAAGAACGATGAAAGGCAACAAAGACAGCACAGCAAACGAACTCCAAATACCCTGAATTTTCTACAGCAGCAAGGATGATTTTAGGAAATTTTGCAACAAGAACCAATGGATTTGGATTCTCAATGCAAAAGATATGAGCAAAACAATTCTGCTCAGCCCTAAAAATTACCAAACTGCACTATTCACTAATTTAATTATGAGGCAACATTTTCTAGAAAAGTGGTGAGGCTGAGATTTTTATTGTAAAACCAGCACCTCATGAGATGAATAACACAATTGAGTTCATCTCATTTGGAGCTATTATGCACTTTATATAATTTTTCAAAAACAAGAACTTGAACAAAATTATAATGCACAAGTCCTCATTTCTATAACAGCAACATGCTCGTAACTAATTCTCACAGTGAGTTCATTATTAGAGGAAGCTAACAAAATTGGGTTTACTCACAAATAACCTACAGAGCATTAGTTATGGGTTTTACAAGTTAAACATAAATTTTGAGTGTATATTCAAAGGAGTTTTAAAACCTAGTGGCTAATCTGTGCTCTGGAGCTGAACTCAACTTACAATCATTTTTGGATTAAAGTTAAGTTCAAGACAGAGCTAACACAATTTGAATGACCTCAAAAGGATTTAAAACGAAGAAGATATGAAATTCTAAAGTCTATACCTTATTTCAGTCTATAACTAAGACTTCACTGGAATTTCTAAAACTCACAAGGGTATGGGAGGACGTGAGCCACAGATCTCAGATCCAACGGCTCAAGACCTCCCAGGAGAACATCACACACGCGCACGTGAAGTCCAGAGGTCCTGGACCTCTTAGCAACTCACATGCGCGAGGTGAGGGGGAGGTCGTGGCCGTAGGTGGGAGATCCAACGGACCACAACACAGAAAGGAGGTCCGGAACGGACCAGATCTAAAGGGGAGGTCCTCAACGGTGAGATGACCTCGAGGAGGTCCTAGCGATAGATCTAACATCACAGCACTCCAGGAGGTCCGGACGGCCACGATGCGCAAGGAGGTCTTGGACGCCCAGATTTCCTTAGAGGAGGTCGGACGCCCCGAGCTCACAACCACGTTTGCGCACGCACGTGCTTGGACAAGAGGTTAATGCGCGGGACACAGGAGGAGGTCCGCTGGAGGTCTTAATTGCGCACAATAAATGGTGGATTTAAGAACATCAAGACCCAACCAATGATTGCAAGATTGAGCAATTGATGACCGCATTAAACACGGCAAATCTCGTCCTAAAAACGACAACGGCCGCTGCGTGCCGACAAAGACCCGAGCTCAAAGATTTGGTCATCGCCGGCGATGTAGACCTCGCCGGCGAGAACCAAGGACATCCGTGCAGCGCAATAGTGTTGCGCACACCATGGACTCATTCTCGACGGCGACGACGTTTTAATCGCCATGAGCCGAGAGGACAAACACAACCCGACGGCCAAAATACGAAAATGCAAAATGGAGCTCCGCGACAATCAAGCGTGTGCCAAAACTTAAGCTCCGCAACATGCATTCAGCGGGTGCAAGATCTAAAGGACTAACAGGAGGTGTACCGGAGGTCCTAAGGTGCCGGGAGGTCGTGGAGGTGATGACCGGAGTTGGGAAGGCGGTGAAGCTTCACTGCCCAAGGCACCAGCCTCAAGCTCGACTTTGTCCACCTCTGAAAAATGCCCAAACAATTCAAGTTAGGGTTAACTTCCAAGAGGTTTTCAGGAGCAAAAGTGAGCAAGGTTTGAAGGAGGAGCCATGGAACCCTTGTCTCACCGAGGAGCTCCAAGGACATCAACAATGGCGCCAAGATGGGAGGTGAGTTTGGGATGAGGAGCTCACCACGCACAAGTGCAAGGCCGAGGTCAATTGTGTGCAAAGGAAGCCAAGGAGGATTCTGGGGTGACTTATAGACCGAGGTGAAGGTTATGAGCTGGGGCTAAGCTCCATGGTGAGCTTAGCCCACGGGTTGGTCCATGGGGTGGACAAGACATAAAGGTTGACAAGGTGACAGTGCTGAGCTGGCCAATGAGGTGGAAAGCTGACCTGCATTAAATGCGGGTCAGCAAAGAGCTGTTCTAATGTACCCCAAGGTTAGACACACATTAATGCACTGCTCAGAGCTCGCATGCGCGCCAGAGGAAGGAGAAGAACAGGGGAGGTCTTGGTGACCGTTGGATAAGACCTGTGAGAGGTCCTAACCATCGGATCCAATTTTTGAACCGTTATGTTTTAAGTGGTGGGAGGAGGTCCCACCACACGATCAAGGTGGGGAGGTCGTGGCCCTCCGATTTCTTAATCGAGAAAACGACGTGAGGAAAAGGGACAGAGGTCCAAAGCGTTGGATCTCCATCCAACAGTGCGGACCTCCAAGTGAGGACTTAACGCACGCGATCAAAAAGACATGAGGGAGGTCATGGCCTTTGGATTTAAATCCAAGGGCACACAATGACCGGGAGGTCTCGATATGATGCAATGTGCAAGGGAGGTCAGACCTTTAGATTTAGATCTAAGGGCTACGATCAAAAGAGGTGGAGGTCCTAAGCTTGCGCAACGCACAAGGGAGGTCATGGCCTTTAGATTTAGATCTAAGGGCTACGACCTCACCAAGGCGGGGAGGACCTTGCCGTGATGTTTTGAGAGGAGGTCGTGGCCTTTGGATCTGAATCCAACGGCCACGACCTCAACAACGCTAAAAGGGAGGTCTGTTAGTTAGATTGAGAGGAGGAGGTCGTGACCATGGATTTTTGATCCAATGGTGTGACCTCATCAAGGTGGGATGTAGACTTTGAGGTTTGACACACTGGGGAGGTCATGACCGTGGATCTTTGATCCAACGGTGTGACCTCATGTAGGTGGGATGTTTGCTTAGCTTAACGGTGAGGGGAGGTCAGGCCGTGGATCTTGAATCCAAGGGCCAAGACCTCAACAAGGTGGAAGGTGGTTTTGAGGTTTGATAGCGTGGGAGGTCGGGGCGGTTGGATGTTAATCCAAGGGCTATGACCAGACAAGGTTGGGAGGTCCTTGCGGTGTTGACTGAGAGGAGGTCGTGGCGGTTGGATGTAGATCCAACACCACGACCTGATCAAAATGGGGATGAGGTCTGTTGAGGTGCAGACATGGTTGGGCTGGACCGACTTGAACATGGCTAGCCCAAGGAACAGTGTAGGCTTTTAAATTTAGTTTCTAACAAATTGAGACTTAACAGAATTGTTTGGGATAGCATTTCAACTCCAAAATTCATGAAATTTTTACAGGAGCTTGCTGACAAAGAGCTTAACCGTGCATAAAATTTTCAGAGGTTATTATGCACTGCATTTTTCTCAGGAAATTCATGAAGGTTGTTTAAAGGATTGTTTTGCCTCCAAAATTATCAACAAGTGTTATAACTCATGATATTTTTCAGAGGGGTCCCACATCAGTTTTTGGACCAAGGGAAAATATTTCCAATTGATTGGCACAAGATTTAAGATGGATGGAATATGAATTTGACTTTTGGTCAACAAGAGCTTTGTGTTTTTGGATTACACAACTCTTGGACAAGAATCACATGAGATTTTAGGGTTTTTCAAGATGTGAGAAAAAGTTTTAATTTCTACACATATAATTATGCTTGAATAACCCTAATTATACATTTGGGATGTCACATTTGCAAAGCTTGTGCCGGCTGATGTACTTGTCGACTATGAAATTGATATTATACACACTTCGTCACGAGCTCTTTTGCATCATGAAGGGCAGTTGGCCAGTAGTATCATCGCCTGAAGGCTTTACTAACCAATGTTTTGTAGGAATGATGTGCTCCACAGACTCCTCCATGAATGTCGGATAGCAACTTAATGCCATCCGTTTGAGATATACATCTCATTAACACTCCATGAGATCCCGGTTTATACAAGGTACTTTCGATCAGAGTGTATGATTTAGCTTTTCAAGCTATACGATCAACCTCTATATCATCTTCAGGAATAATACCATGCTGAAGATAATTGTAGATCGACGTCATCCAATCTCTACCGTGATCATGCTGTACGACCTATGGAGCATCCATGTTCTTAGGATCGATTTGTACGACCTCTAGTGGAACATCTGTGTCCTCGGAATGCTCAACTACCGAGGGTGAATCGAGTTGCTCGAGAAAAACTCTGGGCGGGACATGTGACCTGGTGGAGGCCACCCGTGCCAACTGGTCTGCCAGAAAGTGTTCCTTTCTAGAAATGTGTTGGATCTGGAAACCGAAGAAGTGCTTTTCGAGTTTCTGTACTTCCACCAGATAAGACAACTTTTTTTTTGATGAAAATAAGACAACATCTTGGTACTTGAGCATTGATACTCTTTCCTGACTTGATTCGCTACTAGTTGAGAATCGCCTTTCACTAGTAATCCGCGAATCCCGAGCGCATGAGCTGCTTGGAGTCCTACCAGTAAACCTTCATATTCTGCCACATTGTTTGTAGCAGAAAAGTTTAACTGGATGGCGTACTTGATGTCTTCGCCAGTAGGGGATATCAAGATAACTCCAGCCCCCGACCCTTTGAGCATCAAGGAACCGTCAAAGTACATTATCCATTCATCGTGGTGTTCGTAGTCGGGCCCTTGGGTGGGTTCAGAGTTTGTCCATTCGGTAATGAATTATGCTATTGCCTGGTACTTGATTGCTGTTCGAGAGATAAAATGGAGTTCGAACACCCCAAGCTCAACCGCCCATTTTGCTATTCGTCCTGATGATTGCCTATTTCCAAGGACTTGACCCAAAGGATATCCGGTTGGTATGACCACTTTGTGAGCCTGAAAGTAATGCCTTATTTTCCTTGAAGCCATAAGGAGACCATAGAGCAGCTTTTGTACCTGTGGATATCGTTCCCTGTGGATATCGTTCCTTTGGTCCATGTAAGAATTTGCTTACGTAATATACCAGTCGTTGGATGTTCTCACGTTTAACAACCAGTACACCACTGACTGTTTGAGGCGTTGCAGCCACATAAATCAGCAATATTTCTCCCGATCTTAGAGAGACTAAGATCGGGGCACTCGTAAGGTACTTCTTAAGTTCTTCAAAGGCATCATCTGCTTCTTTAGTCCACTCAAAACTTCCGTGTTTCTGATGAAGTTTGAAAAAAATGAGTCATTTTTCACCTAACCGTGCTATGAAACGACTTAGCGCTGCCATATGGCCAGTTAATTTTTAGACTTACTTCTTCGTGGTCGGAGGGCGCATCTGGTCGATGGCCAAATTTTTTGCTGGGTTTGCTTCAATCCCTCTAGCCAAAACTAGGAACCCAAGAAGCTTTCCAGAAGAAACTCCGAACACACACTTCTCTAGATTTAACTTAAGGTTATGCCTTCTTAAGTTATCGAAAGTCTCGTATAGGTCGAAAATATGGTCGCCAGTGTTGATGCTTTTTACGGCCAAGTCATCAACGTAGGCTTCTAGATTTCAACCTGTTTGAGGATTAAAGGTTCTCTGCATCAATCTTTGAAAAGTTGCACCAGTATTTTTCAGACCAAATAGCATCTTAACATAGCAGTAAGTGCCATATGGAGTGATGAAGGAAGTTTTCTCTTCATCTTCTTTACTCATATTAATCTGGTGGTACCCTGAGTATGCATCTAAAAAACTTAACAACTCACACCCGGAAGTGGAGTCTACAAGTTAATCAATACGTGGATGGGGAAAGTCATCCTTCGGACAAGCTTTATTAAGATCTCTGAAGTCAATACACATTCATCATTTCCCATTGCTTTTCTAACCATTACAGGGTTGGCGAGCCACTCTGGGTGGTCGACTTCACGAATAAACCTAGCCTTAAGAAGCTTGTTGATCTCCGACTAGATTGCCTCCTTCCGATCAGGCACAAAATGCCCGAGCTTCTGCTTGACCGATTTTATGTCAGGCTGGAGAGCTAGCCTGTGCTCGATCACCTCCCTAGGGACTCCGGGCATGTCGGATGCCTGCTAGGTGAATACGTCCTGATTTGCCCGGAGGAAGGAGACGAGCGACTCTTCCTATTTGAGGTCGAGTCCTGCCCCAACCAGTACCTTTTGGGTAGACGCATCAGTGTTTCTTGACCCAGACGGAGTGTTGGCGCTTTTCAGGGGAGCGCCTTTGCTGAGTGGTACCTGCTTGGTCTGGTCAAAAGGCTTTGGCGCCATCTTTGGCCTCGAGTGCTTGACCTGCATGGTAGGCGGATTAGTCTCCCTAGTCAGAAGCTCATCGACCAGTTCTAAGGACTTCCGATCACACGCATAAGCTATTTTTTGGTCTCCTCGAACCGTGATGACACCTTTTGATCCTGACATCTTTAGACCCTAATAACTGTAGTGCGTGGCTATCAGGAATTTTGGTAGAGCCGGACGACCGATGATTCCATTGTATGCGGTTTCGAAATCGACCACATCAAATGGAATTTTCTCTGTTCGAAAGTTATCGGGTCTTTCGAACTTGACCGGTAGGGACAACTGTCCTATCGGTTTAGCAGTAGAACCAGGAACTATGTTGTGGAAGGTATATTTCATGGGTTTTACCTTTGATCTGGGGATCTGCATCTCTTCCAATGCTCCCGCAAATAAAATATTTAAAGAACTACCTCCATTTATTAAGACTCGATTAACTTTACAATTGTTAATAGTAGGTTCAACTACGATAGGAAACATACCTGGTCGAGTCGACGGGATGAGACAGTCTTCTTTGCTAAAGGAGATTACAATTTTCGACCATTTGGATGGCTTGACGGTGATCGGAGACTCGGCAAGGTTGACTTCCCGCTCCATGGTATTCAGATGACGTCTCGAATCGTATGAGGAGGATACTCCAAAGATCATATCCATTGTATGCTGCAGCTCCTGGTAGTCCTTCTCTTCGTCGCCATCTTTTTCTTTCTTGGAGCTTGGTTCTCCGAGTTCTATTATGGAGAGGAAGTATCCTTTACCAGAGTAGTAATCCTCTAGTTTACTTTACCAGGCCCGGCAGGTACGTAGATCATGTCCTACTGCCTTGTGAAGTGGACACCACTTCTTAGTTTTCTTGAAGTGACTGGTCGGAGCCTTAGCTTTGTTCTGACTAGTGAAATCTTTCTTGCCCTTGGTAAACTTCTCTGAAATCGCAAGGATTTCCTTATTGTCGGGCTTACGATTCTTCTTGTTCTTGAGAGACTTCTTGCTTCTCCAGAACCGACTGAGGATCTTTATCTTTCCAATCAATAGCTTCATACCATTCGGCCGCTTCACTATCTGTCGCGTACTTGTTTGCCATGTCGAAAAGTTTAACGGTTGTTCGTGGATGATCTATTGCAATATCCTCCGTAAACCGGCAATTCCTCAGCCCTACTTTGAAGGCCTGGATGATAGAGGATTCTGCGATCTCTGGGATGGAATTATGAACCTGATTGAATTTCTTGATATATTGTCGAAGAGTTTCATTGTTCTTCTGCTTCATCTGATGAAGATCAACCTCCTTTCCGGGCGCGGTCTTACGTCCCTTGAAAGTTGGCGATCAGAGTATTGCAGAACTGTTCCCAAGTATAGATAGATACAATCGGTAGGTTAAGCAACCACGATCGGGTAGACCCTTCAAGGTCCGTGGGCAAATAATTTGCCATCACGTTATCATTACCACCAGCGGCCTTGATGGCAGTGGAATAAATTTGAAGAAATTCTAATTTGTTCTGAGTCCTATTGAACTTCTCTATGTTGGTGGTGAACTCGTCCGACCATCGAGCAATGCCTTGGAGACTCGCAAAACGGCGGCCGTAATGGAGACGTGGCGCCTTCTCTGAAAAGGTGCCGGATTATAGTCAGTCGGGGATCGGTTCTTCAGATTTGTATATCTAGGATCTGGTGTCCCAACCTGATCGCGGACATTATAATAACATCTTTGACCACCTACCTGGTTCAGATGATGCCTGAGATTGCCTGAATCAAGTGGTCGTTCCTCTTGTTGAGGAGGAGGAGTGGCTACTGTGAAGAGCTGTCTCCCCTCATGATTTCCTGGTCGGAACCTATAAGGGGGTCTTAGTGTCGATCGATCCTCTGCTCGACCATGTTGTCCCCTACTGAGAGAGAAGCACTCGGACGAGGTCATCATGTGACTTTGTAAATTCTTCTGCTCCCGGTACATTTCTGTACGCTGCATGGTTTGTTGGAGGATCTCCGACACCTGACCTGCAAGCTGAACATAACCTGGAGTTCTTGCTAAAGCATGATCTAGATTATTCAATATATCCTAGACTCGTTGCAAGTTTTGTATCGTTACCGAAGGTCGTGGCAGATTTCCGCTTGTAGTGGGCGTCCGATGAGTCGAGTTTTCCCTCGACCTTCTGGTTGGCACTGCCTGATTCCTTACTCGCAATGTGGTAGGAACAGGTGAATTAACTGATGCACGTCCATCAACTCGATTGCCTCCGATAGTTAGTGCTTGAGCGGCTGTACCATCTTCACCAGCAAATGGTGGCGAGTTAATCTGTGGAGGATCGTGCATGGCTTCCGGATTGGTATATCTGATTGTGTTAACTTTGTGGCACCAACAGTGATCTTTCGAGGAACTCCCGTCGTAGCTAAGGAGAGCCTTCCAGGGTTTCCGCAAGGAGCCTCCATAATGGGGAGCGATCGGAGATTCCCGTCTCTGGTGGGCTTTGTGGTGGACTCAGCCTGATTCGGCGGACTGTCGATCATATGCTGAGTTTCACCATGCCCACTTGGCCTATGATCGGTGATAACTTCATCGATACCCTTACCAGATGCCGCTTGGCCCCTGGAATATGTAGGAGCCATTTGCGAATACTGGTTGCCCATGACAATATCGAGAGTACATGGGCTCTCTGATTGCAGTGCTGGGCTCCCATTGCCGCTTCTGCCGGTCGGATCGACTAGGTTTGTAGAGGTGTTCAGACGTTCCGAACTGGTCAGAACAAGCGGTTCCTCTGAGAGCGCCATTGTTGGTGACGGTGTGTCCTCATCCATTCGGTCGATTTCGTCAATCTCTACGTCTGGCGAGCTGGCGGAGGAGGATGATGATGGCATCCCATTTTCTTCCATGGCGCGAATGCATGCATCCATATCGCGGTTGGAGTAGTCTGCCAGGTCGAACCAGTTTTCCTCATCCCAAGTCCCTGCCATGTTCGCTTGAGCGATGATGGAGCAAAGGACGTGGATGAGGAATGCTTGAGCGCAATAATCTTCAAGAACTCAACGCCTTCTTTCCCACGGACGACACCAGCTGTCGACGATCGAGTCGCCGATCTTACGAAATAAAAAGAGGAAAATGACAAATAGTTCTTAGGAGAGAATGTGACTGCTCTTTTATTACTATGAACTGGCTATTACAAGGGGTGCCCTCGACGAGGTAGTGGACTAGTCCTAATTACACTGAGCATAATGTTTGTTATATTGCAAAATCAGACTTGAAACATGAATCTTATGCCAATTGCTGTGCTTCAATTTGATGCCGTTTGTCCTCCGCGCTCCATCTTTAAGTAACTGTCGAAGAGGTGGCAGTTATGCCTTGAAGAGACACCTGTTGGAAGTGCCATGACTAGTTGGAGTGAGGCAGCGGTTGATAAAGTATCAACCGTTCGGCGGTTGTATGTCTGTGAGACACTCAACCATAGGGTGGTTGTTGTCAGTGTCTTAGGACTATGAAACGTCGCGTGGTATGGAGCAAATATGACATGTGTTCCATTCATCACACAGTAAGGAATATACTCGGAGTTAGATCTGAATGCTAGTTTATGGCTTCTACGAGCAGATATCTGGTCGGGGACTGGGTATAGGACCTCATCCGACCAGGATACTTATTACGTAATCTCTAGAATCCTTACGACCACAGTGGTCGTTAGCCTTAGGGGTTATGAACATGAAGACATATTGTCTTTTATTATGTATTAAAGTAATACATAGAGATTTTAATCCTCGTCAGTCTGCCATCTACAAAAGGTCTGACCAGAAAACCTTTCAGGTTTCATAGCATCAAAAGCACCAGCCATTGCTGAATCACAAAATAGTCCACAATAAGGTTTCTGGAATGTTGGAAATGTGGACAATAATTTAAATTCAGATTTTATTATGAGGCAAAGATCACATAAAACTAGATAAGCATATTGCGATACTAACAATAGACAACTCATTGCACTTCTGAAAATACATAATAATGTGATTGCAACAGAATAGAGAGGTCGTATGACCAACTTACAGTTGAGCTTGATGAAGAACAGAAAGCAGCGCATACTCGAAGCAGAGCAGGTCACAGATGATGCAACGCAGCGAGCGGTCGCGTAGATGCGCTGCCCAGAAACCTTATTGCCGCCCCATGTAGGTGAACTTTGCGACAATGGTTCGGAGATACCCGTCACCCTCCTTCCCGGTGCACGCTGAGGAGAAGGGACGGCTTGGTTCAACAACACAAACCTCCAGCACAGTTGAACAGAGAGGAAGAAGGAAAATGGTTGTTGAAAATCGTCCACCTTGTCTGGACATTTCCAGATCCTTTTAAAGGTTTAGACAATTACTCTCCAGTAACTTTCATATTAAACTGCTAGTAACTCCTAATTCAAAACCAATTAATGGTCATTAAGCAGTGTTTATTGACCCTAATTACACACTTGTCTACAGCTTCGACCACTGGTCTACAATTTCGACTAGTGTATTATGACCGCACTGGTCTATGGACCATACTGGTCTTATGCCTTTGACCACACTGGTCTATGTATCACCCACTGGTCTATGGACCATACTGGTCTTATGCCTTTGACCACACACTCGTCTATGGATCACCCACTGGTCTATGGACCGTACTAGTCTTATGAACCACAGTGTTCCGACCACTCTAGTCTATGACTTCGAGGACCTCTCCTACGAGGGAGATGTCGGGACCCAAAAATGCATCTCAGGAACCCTATGTGTATTCTGAACTAGTCCCAGATCAGTAGCTAGCTCACACAGGAAACAGTGATGAAATATCATCCATTTATTCGATTTAACTAAAAACATCTCAGAGTAACAGATAATAATAATAACTGGACCTTATGGTCAACGTTTACTTAACATGCCACGCAGAGTTGAAGAAACAGATAAACTCTTGTAGCGGAACGAAAACTCTGAAGAAGGCCAATCAACATGCCCACAAGCAATCGAGTGGAGAACGCATCCTAATCCACAAAACCTTTATAGCCCTCCTTCTGAAAGAACTCCTGAGCAGCTTGATATTCTTCAACTGAGAAACAAAGGCGTGAAGCTGTGAGTACATAAAGCACTCAGCAAGCCGTAGGGAAATGTATGCAAATAGTTTTCATGCATGGCCTGACAAAGGTTAGCTGTATGGTTCTTTTGCAGAAATCAGCATTTACAATTAATACAATAAATAGATTGAAATGCGTAGTTGAAAACAATAATAAATAATTAAACAATTTCTTTGAAACAACCAGTGAATTTCCCCTTCACTTCCCAACCAAACCAAAGATAAGTGAATCCCCAATTCACCAATCGGCACAAACCACCAAGTGAATTACCCGTTCACCAAACAAACATTATATTCATTAAGTGAACTTCCTATTCACACTCCGACTCATTTTATAAGAAAATCTACCTCCCGTATGAAATCCCCGAGCACGTCCATAACCGCAGACACGACTATTCGAATAGTTTTACACTCTGCAGAGGTTGTACATCTTTACCCACAGGACACGACTTCTCTAGTTTGTTTGGCATCCGTCGATGCCATTGCTCACTACCTTAGGTAAGCAGTCTAGAGCACGTGACAAGGCCTTTACAAAGTCCTGCTTTGACCCAGTTCTGCTCGCTAAGGTTTCGCCATCCTGGCCCCCTCTTGCGCCAAACACAACCCAAACAGAACCAAATCAAAACATCGCTAATTAATTAGCCAGGTTCGTCCCATACTAGACATGTGGTTTGTACGGTTAAGGCCCAGTTGAATGGCGCACAAGATTAAGTCCTTGACAAGTCACTCAGGCGAGTCAAACCAAACCGTGCTAAACCCACACCCTCAATCTTATCCACCAACCACTCGCTCGAGTGAAAATAATTTTGTTTAGCCAATACCAATGACACACCCTGTCATAATACACCAATTTTAACAAGGGTGACTCACCACCATAATTCCTTATATCATTAAGTCAAGATTAATCATTATGACACATGTGATGATGAACCCATCGCAACTAAGCTGAACTAAGCATCAATACGATACCCATGTTGGTGATACAAATATGTCCAACTAAAATTATCCAAGCTGTGGTGACAAAGGATTTATGGCATTCAAATAATCAATGGAGGCATAATGACAACATGTAATAACTAATCCCAAAACAATTTGTATAAATATAGCATGCAATTGTATAAAACAATATACTTTTGAGATCATAGGTTCAATATGATCAAAGAACTATGGCTTACCTTGGAATAAATCCTGGGATTGATCTTGATCTTGGTATACTCCTCCTTGCTCAAAGCTTCCCGAAGTATCAACGTCTATTCGCAAACAAGCAAATCCTGGAGCTAGAGAAGGAGCACGGTGAGGGCAATTCGGCGGCTGAGAGAGGAGAACAAGGGCATGGATCGGATGAAAAGGAGTCGGGACACACTTTGACACACGAGGATGGGCAAAAGGCTCACCAGAGGTTAGATCAGAACGGCGACGGCGCTGCCGGATTTGATGACGAAGACGACAACAGCGAACGGAGGTTCCTCGAGCAGAGAGGGTGCAAGCATGGCGTAGCACACGCTATTCTGGACCCGAAGGCAAAGACGGCACGACCGGAGATGCATGGACGACGGAGCAATTCGTCAGTGAAGGAGCTTCGGGTGTCCTCGGTTTTTTGGTAATTGCGACGCAACCAAGACAAAATAGAGGCCAAAGCTTTTGGGTTTCGGAAGAGGAGGCAAAGGTGAACAAATTGACACGAGGCGCTTGGTTTATATAGGTTCGGAATCAGGAGAGTTCGTGAGGAGCACGGCTGCTTCACGTTCGGTTGAAGTAGTCGGGAGTCCTTGATGGCCACGGGATGAAGACGATGAGCTGGCAAAAGGGGCGGGACCACCAAGCAGTGAGACAAAGAGAAAAAGGAAGAGTTGTTGCTTGGCTTGGGCTTTTGGCGCTAATGGAAAGCAAAGGCGGGGCCACTGTCAGTCGAACAAAGGAAGAACGACACCACTGACTCGGTGACTTGGGCTAGGTTATGCATGAAGAAAGGGAACAAGAGGAACCGGGTTGGTGCAAATGGGAGAAGGAAAAGAGGAACGTGGGCCGAGGAAAACGAGCGGCCGGTGCACACGCAAACAAGGAAAGAAAGCGGCGGGCTGGAAAAAGGAGATGGGCCACGGGAAAGATTGGGCCGAAAGAAAAAATAGATGGGCCAAAGAGACATAGGCCAGATCGGGCTGAAGCTTAGGGTTTCGGCCCGAAAGCGAATATGAGATTTTAATAGATTTTCTTTTTAAGAAAATACAGCAAATCCAAATAGCAACTAAAAAATAGCAAATGCACTTGGAAAAATTCTAAAAGAATCTAGAAAATATATCCAAGCACAAAGTGTCCAAATAACATAATTTTGACAATAGTTGATGTTGACATTAATCTCATTAAATTATTTTTAAACTCTGAAAATTCCAATTAAGCTTTAACTTTAGCAGAAAAATCAAATGGTTATTTTTCTTTTTAAAACTTCAAAACAGACCAAATTTTTGGGATGTTACAAGCCTCCCCCCTTAAAGGAATCTAGCTCGTCCCCGAGATTCGGGCTGATTAAAGAATAGGTTCTAACGTAGGTCTAACTTAACGACTTACCAGAAACGACATTCTGAACTGGTTGAACTTCTTCTGTAGTGACGTGATTCAACCTTCCTCTTGATGCAGTTGATGGAGTCCTGACATATTGATTTGGAGTCTGAGGCATTCCTCTTCCTGCTCCTGGCAAAGAAGTCCTGACTGGTGTAGCTCCCAAATTGAAAGGAATTGGTGTCGGTCCTTGCTTCTGTGGACACTTGTTAGCTTAATGACCTGTCTCATGGCAGTTGAAACAAGTAACTCCTGCATCATGATTATTGGTCCTCAGAGGTTGATGATTGTTGCTGTTGTTGACATTGGGAATTCCTGAGTTTCCTGCATGCGACTCTAGGGCAGGGGTTCTGAATCCGATAGATGAATTATTGGAACGAAAAGGCTGCTGAGCATTGGTCGTGGCTCTCTGTAGCTGATTCTGATGAACTCCATATTGTATCATCTTTCTTTTACGGGATTCGTCTAACTCATGACGAGAATCTTCTATGAGTACGGCTTTATCCACCATATGCTGAAAATCCACATAATTATTTCCATCAACTTGTGCTTTCAAACCAGGATTAAGTCCACGCTTGAATCGCTTTTGATGTGTATTATCCGTAGTAACATCTTCTGTAGCATAGCGAGAAAGTTGAGTGAACTTGTTGAGATATTCACCCAAAGACATGTTTCCATGCTGTAGTTCACGAAATTCATTCTTCTTCATTTTCACAATACGGTCTGGAACACGAGCTTAACGAAAAGCTGTTGAAAATTCCTCCAAGTAAAGGCTTGAGAATTCCCATGAGCTGCGGTGTAGTTCTCCTACCATTTTGCGGCTGTACCTTCTAATTGATGTGAAGCATAAAGAACTTTCTCACGATCATTGAATTGAGCAATGGTGAGCTTTTTCTCAACTGAACGAAGCCAATCTTCTGCGTCCAAAGGTTCTGATGAATGAGAAAATGTAGGCGGACGAGTCCTCATGTACTCTGATAACTTTGAATGGTGACGAGCTAGTGGCGGAACAGTTGCTGCTTGATTATTCTGGTTGTTTTGATTCAACAGGTTGACTATTGCAGGGTGGTCTGACTTTGTTGAGTCATCATGGCGTTCATATTTTGCATCATTGCACTCATGAATTGGGTCTAAGTTGCTAGAATTTGTGCCATAGTTGGATCTACGGCTCTAGGGATTGGTGACTGGCCACTAGCATTGACATTGGCATCCTCTGACTGAGTACAGTTCGATGTGTTGCGAGTGTCAACCATCTGCGATGGTTCTCTGCGGGTTTAATAGATGAGATAGAAAAGCAATGTAAACGAGAGGGAATAGCACAATAGATGAGACAGAACAAGATAGAGCAGACAGAAAAACTTAATTAGGGGAACATATTATACCCAAAGATAAAAGAAGACATAGCTGGAACGCTATGAAAGAACAAGTAAACTCTTCAAATTAAAGCCTTAGTGGGACTGCAACATAATACTTGACAGCAAACTGCAGCTCTGACTTACACACAACCCAAATAAAGACCTATTGCAACAATAATCTAACAAACACTACTAAAAACTCTAATAGGACGATTTCCAATCTGAACTAGAGGACGAAGACTATTCAAACTCAACTTGGAACGAAGCGACGAAGATACTTCTGATGGTTGCCAATGACTTGACTTCTTTCTTCCAGACTAGAGAAATTAATGAGGTGAGAAAGTCAATTTAAGATTATAAAACAACATTTAGCAAAGACAAAGAACAAGATTTCTAGAACAAGATAAGAAAAGAATAGACTAGGATAAGAATAGAATAGACTGAGATGAGAACAAAATAGAGTAGATGAGAGAAGAACAACTACTCAAGTCAATTTAAGTTGATTTGATTTAGAAAATAAGTTTTGAAGCTTTTAGTTAAAATGACCATGCTAACTAAGGTTGCATTCTACAGTCGATATGGCTCTGACACCACCTCTGTCGGGACTCAAACATGCATCTCAGGAACCCTCTGTGATAAGGATCCACCTAGTTGATTAGATGAATCCCGATTGTTGGCCTAATCTTTCACGGTACACTTGAAGTTCAGTAGCTTGTTGTCTCCTTCTCTTTACTTCGGGTGAACAGTAACCACACGTGTGAATAGTACCACCCGATGAATAGTGCCCAAACCCTAGATAGCAAATCTTCAATCTCTAGTTGTGCTAAACCTTGAGGATTAGAAACAACAGAGACTAACTTCACAAACTGATCTGATTTGATCGAATTGCAAAGACGTAATAGATGGATCTTCTTGGTTGTAGTTAAGGACAAGGTGTCCTTGCTTTGCCCCCAAGTTGAAACACCAAATGAGAACTTCCTCTTGCTTCCTCCTCTCTCTAATCCTCCCTCTTAATTCCTCTCAAGAACACATCTCAACTCAAGAACACACGATATGCGCCAAAACGGCTTTTTCGATTTTTATTATCTAATTCATAACTTGTCCACCTATATGGTGTGGTCATGGGGGGTTTATATAGCCTCCAACACAAGCACAAAACTCAGATAAACAGTAACCGAGTTGCTACAGTAATCTGAGTCGATCACTGTTCACGTGAACAGTATCCGAGTCAGTTACTGTTCACGTGAGCAGTATCCAAACCAAAAAAGAACTCCTACTTTAGATAGATGTTTAAGCCACTCTAATTGCTGAAAAAAGATTAAACTATCCTATTACAAGTAATTATTAAATTAACTTCTAGTGCGCCATATCTCCTCATTGAACTGGCTTCAGTTGACTTGGTGGTCCTCATCCAAGATTGCACAGAGAAGAGATAAAACGTAGACTTAATCTCTTGGCCGAAACGATCTCCTTTTTGTCAAACAAATCCGAGTAGCCTTCCCTGAACGTACCAATGTCGAACTCAAGGAACTCAAACTCTTTGACGTCCACTGCATGACCTCCTCCTGAATCAAACACACCCAACAGCATGCGTGCACATGTATATGCATGGGTTGACTCCATGCACTGCTTAAGTACAACATGCATACATGGAGTTTTCTTTCCTTGGTTTCGAACAACATGCATGACATCCTCTTGCACTGCAGCAGCCTTGATACTGTCATGCCCATTGTTTTGATCAAGTGTTAAACGCATCCTAATCCGTAAAACCTTCATAGTCTTCCTTCTGAAAGAACTCCTGAGCAGCTTGATATTCTTCAACTGAGCAACAAAGGCATAAAGCCGTGAGTACATAAAGCACTCAGCAAGCCATAGGGAAATATATGCAAATAGTATTCATGTATGGCCTGACAAAGGTTAGCTGTATGGTTCTTTGGCAGAAAGCAACATTTACAATAAATACAGAAGGGCTCGCCCTACTGTTTTACGTCAAAAAAAACATTTACAATAAATAGATTGAAATGCGTAGTTGAAAACAATAATAAATAATTAAACAATTTCTTTAAAACAACCAGTGAATTTCCCCTTCACTTCCCAACCAAACCAAAGATAAGTGAATCCCCAATTCACCAATCGACACAAACCACCAAGTGAATTACTCGTTCACCAAACAAACATTATATTCATTAAGTGAACTTCCTATTCACACTCCGACTCATTTTATAAGAAACTTTACCTCCTGTGTGAAATCCCCGAGCACGTCCATAACCGCGGACACGGCTATTCGAATAGTTTTACACTCTGCAGTGGTTGTACAGCTTTACCCACAGGACACGACTTCTCTAGTTTGTTTGGCATCCGTCGATGCCACTGCTCACTACCTTAGGTAAGCAGTCTAGAGCACGTGACAAGGCCTTTACAAAGTCCTGCTTTGACCCAGTTTTGCTCGTTATGGTTTCGCCCTCCTGGCCCCGTCTTGCGCCAAACACAACCCAAACAGAACCAAATCAAAATATCGCTAATTAATTAGCCAGGTCCGTCCCATACCGGACATATGGTTTGTACGGTTAAGGCCTAGTTGAATGGTGTACAAGATTAAGTCCTTGACAAGTTACTCAGGCGAGTCTACCACAAACCCAAACCGTGCTAAACCTACACCCTCAATCTTATCCACCAACCACTCACCCGAGCGAAAACAATTTTGTTTAACCAATACAAATGACACACCCTGTCATTATACACCAATTTTAACAAGAGTGGCTCACCACCATAATTCCATATATCATTAAATCAAGATTAATCATTATGACACATGTGATGATGAACCCATCGCAACTAAGCTGAAATAAGCATCAATACGATACCTATGTTGGTGATACAAATATGTCTAACTAAAATTATCCAAGCTACGGTGACAAAGGATTTGTGGCATTCAAATAATCAATGGAGGCATAATGACAACATGTAATAACTAATCCCAAAACAATTTGTATAAAGATAGCATGCAATTGTATAAAACAATATACTTTTGAGATCATAGGTTCAATATGATCAAAGGACTACGACTTGCCTTGGAATAAATCCTGGGATTGATCTTGATCTTGGTATACTCCTCCTTGCTCAAAGCTTCCCGAAGTATCAACGTCTATTCGCAAACAAGTAAATAAACCAAATAAATAAATAACAGAGACAAAACAAAATCTAAATATTAAATAAAAATCTTAGATAAATAGATCTTGAATTTTGAAATTTGAATGGATTGAAACAGAGTTCGGATACAAAAGATATGGACTTTGGAAGTTTCACATGAAATAATGAAATCGAGAGAGAAAAGAATATCCTGAGAATATTCCTTCGGGTTAAAATAAATAAAAAGAATTGGAGACCTACAAGTAGGGTCCACTGGTAAGTGAGAGAGAAACAAAGGCAGTGGATGACTTGTGGGGTCAAGGTGCTGTAGAGAGAAAGAGAGGGATTGACAAAAGGTTCCCACATGTAAGTCACTTGGTGCATGATGGACTGGATTCATGAAGGGCTTTGGTGGGGATTTGGGTGTACCGCAAGGACAATGACACGGCTGCCACATGGACTGCCACCTAAGCAAAAGGGGATGAGGTGGCTCTGAGATGGACAATGAGTTGGCATCCACGTCAGCAAGGAGAGAGGCTAAGGGAGAAGGAATGGAGCCATGGACATCGGCAAGCTTCACGGCTCAAGGCAACAACGGTGCTTGGATGGCATCCGAGGTAGATAGAGAGGAGCACTATGATGGTGATAGTACAAGGATCACAAGCCAAAGCTCTGAACACCTAGAAGATGATCGGAGCGGTGACAATTTGAGGACAACCAGAGCTAGAGAAGGAGCACGGCAACGGCAATTCGGCAGCCGAGAGAGAAGAACAAGGGCATGGATCAGATGAGAAGGAGTCGGGACGCACTTTGACGCGTGAGGATGGGCAAAAGGCTCACCGGAGGTTAGATCGGAATGGCGGCGACGCGGCCGGATTTGATGACGAAGAAGACAACAACGAACGGAGGTTCCCCGAGCAGAGAGGGTGCAAGCACGGCATTGCACATGCTATTGCGGACCCAAAGGCGAAGATGACACGGCCGGAGATGCACGGACGACGAAGCAATTCGTTGGCGATGGAGCTTCGGGCGTCCTCGGTTTTTCGGCGATTGTGGCCAACGAAGTTGAAGGACTCAGGAGTCCTTGATGGCCACAGGACGAAGACGATGAGCTGGTAAAAGGGGCAGGACCACCAAGCAGTGAGACAAAGAGAAAAAGGCAGGGCTATCGCTCGGCTTGGGCTTTTGGCGCTGATGGAAAGCAAAGGTGGGGCGGGGCCACCGTCAGTCAAACAAAGGAAGAAAGGCACCGCTGACTCGGTGACTTGGGCCTAGTTACGCACGAAGAAAGGGAAAAAGAGGAACCAGGCCGGCGCAAACGGGAGAAGGAAAAGAGGAACGTGGGTCGAGGAAAACGAGCGGCCGGCTCACACGTGCACAAAGAAAGATAGCGGCGGGCTGGAAAAAGGAGATGGGTCACGAGAAAGATTGGGCCAGAAGAAAAAATAGATGGGCCAAAGAGACACGGGCCAGATCAGGCTGAAGCATAGGGTTTCGGCCCGAAAGCGAATATGAGATTTTAATATAATTTTATTTTTAAGAAAATACAGCAAATCCAAATAGCAACTAGAAAATAGCAAATGCACTTGGAAAAATTCTAGAAAATATATCCAAGCGCAAAGAATCCAAATAAAATAATTTTGACAATAGTTGATGTTGACATTAATCACATTAAATTGTTTTTGAACTTTGAAAATTCCAATTAAACCTTAACTTTAGCAGAAAAATCAAATGGTTATTTTTCTTTTTAAAACTTCAAAACAGACCAAAATTTTGGGTTGTTACATAGAGGTCCTGGAGTCAGTGGCGAATCCAAGATAAAAAATGAGGGTGGGCTCAACCGCTCAATTGCTTAAGTTGGACTATTCAACAAATATATCCTCACTTCATCTCTAATTTCGTTGGCAAAATCTTCTATTGGTATGTGATGCACCAGATCGGCAATAATTTCATCCAGATTAAATTCCAGTTGAGGCTTCTTTGGTTGAGTTGCGCTCTCATCGATTGGGGGAGTGCTACTTGAATTGTTTGTGAACTAATTACGTCAAGTTTGTTTCTCCATTATTGCAAACCTACGAATTAATTGCTAATTGAGTATATATATACCACACTATATCAAACATTCAAACTTACTAACAAACAAATTGGTAATTGAGTAACTAGTAGTAGTCTAAATCTAATATACCAGCACTACATCACGACAGGCAAGTCTTCAACACTTCAATAGATTGGGGCTCTTCAGTCTTCGGCAATCCAATCAGCACTTCAGTACTGTAACATCTTGTTTCTCTAGAGTTTTGAAAGCCTTTAAAATAAAAATAACCATTCAGTTTTGTTGAGAATTCAAAGCTTACGGGGATGGCCTGGGCCGAATAATTAGCAATGAGTTGGCTTGGTTCTGTTGTGGTGGAGCGTGTTGATTCACTGGCATAAGAGGGGGCACCCAATAACCCGGCAGGGGGGGGGGGATTTGCGAAACCATAGCGGGAAGCTCCGAGTCAGTTCAAAACTTTGTAAAGGTCTTGCCACGCTCTCTAGACTGCTCACCTTCGGAAGTGAGCAAGGGTCTTTCCGGAACCCGTCCCGCTAGAGAGATCGTGGATTGTGGGTAAAGTTGTACACCTCTGCAGAGTATAAAATCTATTCGAATAGCCAAGTCCTTGGTTATGGACATCTCCCGGAGAAGTGGTGCAAAAGAGTAGACTTTTATAAAATGTGCCCCTGGGTGCTTCTATGAGAGTCTGTGGCTTTGCCTCGAAGAGACCTTGGCCGGCTTTAGAAGGGTCATGGTTGGCTCAAGATGAGGTCCAGGGGCTGGTTGTGGCAGCTCTGGAGTGGGTGCTCCAGAGTAGTCGTGGGTTAGGTTTTGGTCATGGGTGTGACCAAGCCTCCCATGGTTGGTCTTTGGAAGCTCTGGAGTGAGTGCTCCAGAGTGGTTTTGGGAACTTTGGAGTGGGTGCTTCAGAGTGGTTTTGGAAGTGAGTGGGTGCTCACGACCTCTTTTGAATCAATGTATTTATGTATTGTTGTTTTTAACTTGAGCCTTACAATCTATACATGTTATTTACTGTCAATTATTGCTTTTTGCAACTAACCATACAACTCTCTTTTGGCAAGCCTTACATGAGTGTTATTGCATATATTTTCCCCATGGCTTGCTGAGTACATTCAAAGTGCTCATGACTTTTGCCCTCTATTTAAATCAGCAGCAATGGAAGTTCCAGGGAGCTCAAAGCTCAAGTGAAGAAGAGGTCTATGGAGACTTGTGACCTAAGGGACGTCCTCCACTCGATAGCCCGTGGGCTTGTCGGCTGGCTTTGCGCGTTTGGGTGTTTATTTTCGTTGTTAGTGCTCTTCTTTTGTAAGCCCTTGCGGCTCTTGTAAGAAGCATGACCGTTTGGTCTTTAATAATATTTGATAGTTTGCCTATTGTTTCCTTTAGCTAGCTGTATGGAATTTGATCACACCATTGTGTCTCTGTGTGAGTTAGTAGGACTGATCTTGGGACTAACTCAGTGCACTTAGGCCAAGACCTCCGGGAGGTCTTGAGATCTCTTGCGAGGTCCTGGCAGACCTCCTCTCGGGATGTACCGAGCGGTACTACCGCTTCTCCGTGCGGTAGTACCGTAGCTTTAAAAAAAAATCGGTCGCCTCTATGTAACCCGAGAAGGTTCTTACAAGGACTGAGCAGCCGAGCAGCCCACTGCCCACGCCCAAATCTCCAGAGTGAAGCAGCAGCAGCCCACGCCCTGCTCGCGAGTCACGACCTTGCCTCCTCCACTCCTCGGTGCCTTGGTGGTTCCCGGCGTGGCGCCATGGCGGTGTCCCTCCTCTAGGTCCTGTACCTCCTCGCGACCTCTCCCCCTTCGTTCCTCGGTGGCTCGGGCCTCGGTGGTTCCCGGCGTGGGCTGCGTGGCGGTGTCCCTCCTCCCTCGGCCAGTCGCCCAGTCGGCCTCCTCAGCGTCGGCCCGCCTCTCGCCGCCTCCTCCGGCCTATGGGCTCCTCCTGGGTATCTCAGCCCCTCCCTCAGGTGCGCCCTGTGCTTCCCCTTTAATCAATTGATTGGCCGATTGGGGTTGGGGTCTTAGGGAAATCCGGAAATGGGGAATTGATTTGGGAATTTTGGAAGGGGAACAAGCAACAGGGGAAGCCTCGTGGGACTGACGTGTGGGACCGGTGTGGGTAGGTGTGAGTTGGGCTGGGCCGCCTGAGCTTTTCGCTGCTTCGGGCCTTTGGCCTCTTCTTCCCATCCCTCTCGGTCTTCTTCAGTTCTTCTTGTTTGGCAGCGTAGCCATGGCAGCCGGAGGTCCGAGGTTGGACTGGTGGTGTGGGGGTGGGGGGTTTCCGGGCACCGGCGGATGGTAGGCTTCAGCCTGATGAAGCCCCTCCGTTGGATTCACCCCTGCCTGGAGTGATCTGAAGAGACCTCTAGGGGAGGTCCAAGAGGATTCGCCCAGAGAGAGAGAGAGAGAGAGAGAGAGAGAGAGAGAAATGCACGGTCAGCAAAAAGAAAGGTGGACTAGGTTCACGACACGATCACGTTCGCGCGTTGCAAGTCACCAATCACGCAATTGCCACGCGAATAAACACGCGTGCGTGAGTATGTGCGTGTGTGTGACTATAGGTATAGTCCTCCTCATATCACCCCATATCATGTGACACATCTATCAAGGGGTGGCAAGAACTCCACCTTATAAATTGTTCTCCCACCACTTGGCTTGGCAGTATGAGACTAAACCATGCATGCTTTGGAATTTTAGAAATAAATGAGCCTTTACACATATAGGCCCAATTCTAACAATCTCCTCTTTTTTATTTCCAGAGTACCGTAGCTCCTCTTATCTTTGTAGCTTGTCAAATCTTGTGGCAAGCACAGGAATTACTATACCAGGCATGGTTTCAGGAGCTAAGTCTGCAATTAAATTGCCTAGCTCACTGCCCATTCCTTCATGACCAATATTGATCCTGCCAATGTCAGGAGAAGTAGATGTCTGCTGATCTACAGCCGTAGAAGGCTCCGACACTGTATGAATACTTTCTGACCCACCATGATTCACTCCATTCATGCATCAGCAAACATCAGTCCTGAAGACTAGTAGGGACAGTCACCGAGCTTGAGCAAAATCTCTAGGGGACCAAAGATCAAAACAAATTTAGAAGCACACTACTCACTATTGATTGCACGCTTTGTGTGGCGCACATACTTGGCTCTCCGGCCGTCGGTTGCACATCTGTAAATCGCCGCCTAAGAACACGGCCAAGAAGTTTAACAAGACCTGACTGACGGCGCCTACCGCTATTTACGTGCTTCACCATTGTATGATTGAAATCGATGTCTCACTAAGTAGTATCGTAACTAGTAGTAGACAACAACAATATGCTTATGCCCCAATTGCTTGGCCACTTAAGAAGGGCTGCATATCAGGTGCACAAAGCTCATTTGGTGCACATATGGAAAAACTTTTTGTTTGGGTATCAAATTAGCATAAAAAATTCTGAAAAAAATTCTAGATGTAATTTATGGTGTTTTGTTCCACCCTTTAAAATTTGAAGTTCAAACTCAAAGTATGTTAGAAGATACAAAAGAGAAATTTCGACATATGATAGATCAAATGGTGCTAGAAAAAAACAGCAAATGTTACTATTCACATAAACTTCTCTTTTTGTATCTTCTAACATACTTTGAGTTTGAACTTCAAATTTTAAAGGGTGGAACAAAACACCATAAATTACATCTAGAATTTTTTTCAGAATTTTTTATGCTAATTTGATACCCAAACAAAAGTTTTTCCATATGTGCACCAAATGGTGCTTGTGCACCTGATATGCTCCCCTTAAGAAGGGAACGAAGCTTCCGTACACGCTCTTCAAGCTTCTGGCACTCCTCATTGTTGTGTAAGCACCTCATGATCACGGTGACGAGCATGATCACGTCCAGTCCAGTAAGGGTGCATTTGGATGAGTGAACGAAGTTGGATGGAATAGGATGATGCAGGATGGATGGGATGAAGTTGAATGCCATGGTACAAGTAGGGTGTTTGCTTGGTTGGACGTGATAATACAAGATTTTGTTTAGTAGTTTGGACAGGATGGTCCTAGATGGTTCAAGTTGGTGTTTAGTTTGATGGATGATGGTGGGTATAGTAATTCTGGCAATTCTCATTATATTTGAGCAGTTGCAAGTTAATGCTTGTAAACAACCCTAGAAAATAATTTAATCAAATACTATATGAATTATCACGAATTAATATAATTTTTGTAAATTTTTTAGAAATCAGTTTGACCCCTAGAAAAATGTTTGCTTCTTATTTAAGCCTATTCGGTTAGGATTTTTAAATTAAGTATTTTAATCATAATCTGTGAGTTTTCAAAATTTATATGGGATCTATACCATCCCAGGGTCATCTCTGAAAATTTTTAGATTTTTCTAAACTTATTTGCTATTTTTAGTGGCCCGGTCAAAGTAGGTTTTCAATCTTAATTCCCAACCCTCTGTGCTATGCGCGAACCGTCCGATTTGAAACAGGCTGACCAGATCAATTGGGCCGTTCAGATGGTCCGAACACACCACGCGATCTACACCGTTAATTTTCAATCGGACCGTCCATAGATTGGGTCCTTCGGATAGTCCGAAGGACCCAATCTATGTGGACGGTCCGATTGAAAATTAACGGTGTAGATCGCGTGGGGCGTTCGGACGGTCTGAACGACCTAATTGATCTAGACCGTCCATTTCCAATCGGACAGTGGCGTTTTCATTCGTTTGAAAACTAAGCGCGCTTCGTCTCGGAACCGTTAGATCTTAATCGGCCGTCCTCATAGATTGGGTCCTTCGGACTGTCTAAACAGCCCAATCTATGTGGACGGTCCGATTGAAAATTAACAGTGTAGATAGTGTGGGGTGTTCGGACAGTCTGAATGACCCAATTGATCTGGACCGTCCATTTTCAATCGAACAACGTCGTTTTCATTCGTTTGAAAACTAAGCGCCCTTGCCTCGGGACCGTTAGATCTTAATCGGACCGTCCACATAGATTGGGTCCTTCGGACTGTTTGAATGGCCCAATCAATGTGGACGGTCCGATTGAAAATTAACGGTGTAGATCGCGTGGGATGTTTGGATGGCCCGAACGACCCAATTGATCTGGTCAGTCCGTTTCCGATCGGACGGTCCGAACAGACCGAAAATAGAATAACTTTGACCGGGTGAGGTAAAATAGCAAATAAATTTCTAAAAATATGAAATTTTTCATAGGGGTTCCTGGGCTAACCTAGAACACATGTAAAATTTTAAACCTCACTGTTCATCTTTTTTTTGCTTAGTTTAAATTCTGCCAAAGCAATGGCTTTCGAAATGAGTTTGAATATTATGTGGGTTAACTTAGGTTCTAAAAATTTGGAAAAAAATATATTTATTCACAATAAATATTATAGCATTTGAATAAATTATTTCATGGAGGTCTTTGTAAGGACTTATTTCTGTTTTCTTTGGAGGAGTTGATTTAGGTTATAGTTTTGATAAAGATTTTCTAAGTGCAATAAATGCAATGCATGTGGACCTGGAGCAGACGACCTTTGATAAAGATTTTTCAAGTGCAATAAATGCTATGCATGTGGAGCTGGAGCGGACGACGTGGTGTTGAACCGTGTGGTTCAGTCGTTTTTGTGGAACGAAAGCGTTCGGCATATCAAGCGAATATTCCCCTCGTGGAACGAGTCAGTCCTGAACCATTCAGTAGTATTCCTTGAACCAAACACGTGAACCACTCTATTTTCCGAATGAAACCATCCTGTTCAGCCCTGATTCAACCAACCAAACACTACCTAAGCTGCGCGATGTTGGCAGCCTTCCCAAGGTCTCCTCGGCTCCCTAGCTGTAGGCTGATGAAATGAAACATATTGGTGTTGTTGAGTACAACTGGTACTAATTACGTTTAGAATTTCGTACAAAATTCTCCTTGTATTAATTCCGGAAATAGATCCTCTAGCAAGTAGCTTTGGCATAGATGCACAATACAAGCGGTATTAGATCTCTTCCCAACCGTCCAATCGACATGAAACGGCTCATATCAATGGTGTACCACGAAAGCTGCCTCAATGATAAATAGTAAAATCGCTAGGAACAGTAAAATTGATACTGTTTCTAGTCCCAGCTATAGTGTACTGCAGAACACTGCAGCAGCAGATCCAGACTACTGTTACTACATTGTATCTCCGCAGCACTCAAGATCCACGTTAGACACACTCTGACAGGGACCTAAGCGTGCTTCCGGAACGAATGTATCATTCAAGTGTGTAAAAGAGAAGAAGCAAAAGAGAAGGTACTACTGACCAATTCGGTTTCTACAAAACAGGGATTCTGATATGCCATTTTTTTACCTAGCAATTGCGGGTGCGGGACCCAGCCCTCTAAAGAATCTACGAATTAACTTCGAGAGGGAGAGCACTGGAACTCCAAGGAACTTCAGCCTCCTCCCAAAAACTTCGGCGTTCTCCATCTTTATACCCCAACAGTGGACCCTAGAGAACTCATATTTGCAGCCGCTGGATCCATACTGACTTTCGTCGTAGCCATCACGTGTCCAGTCAAACGGCACGGCGGTCGTGCGACTACCGATCCCGAGCCGCTCTCTATCCCTAATCCCCAGTTTCTCCCACTCCCCAGTCAAACGGCACGGTGGTCGGCGGAATCGATCAGTTCGTTCGTTTCAGATCGAGATACCCGGATCTCCCTTGTAATATAATGATTTCCCGTTATTTTTTTTTCTAAGAGTGCTGTCCAGAAGCCGGACTCAGGCCGGACATGCCTAACTTATAATGAGCTCCTCATTCAGTCAGTAGCATATATAAAGGAGGATCTCCAACCATTGTACTACAGTTTTACAGAAAAGCAAGAGGTCTCCTTATATCTCTGTGTTCAATCTACTATTCTGTACTTGTTCTAAGAGATTATATGCTTGTCTACGAGGTAATCGATCGGACTGAACTCGTTAGCGACGATTACTCAACACGTTATCAGCACGACTACGCTCTCCGGCCTGCACGGATTGAGAAGGTAATCATCGAGAACGACACTTGTAGATCGAATCGTTGTCTAGATCGCTTTCAATTCCGCAATTGTTGCTTTCTAGATTGTTTTACCCTAAGGTGCAAATCCGTTCTAATCTACTGTGAGCCGACTTGAAGCCGCCGACACAATAATGATCAGTGGATTGCATGAAAGAGCAGATGTCGATTGCACCATGGATTGTAGATTGCAAATTCTCTGTAATCTTCACGAGCTGACTTGTAGTTGTCGGAACAATGCCGATCGGATGATTAATCGAAAGAAAAAGTGATTGTTGATTGTACAGTAGATCCTACATCTCATTACATGAACAATAAAAAGAAAAAAAATGGCGGCGCAACCCTGTTCGGCCGCGCAGCCACCAGTCTATAGCACGGTCGCTTCCTCTCGCCGCGGCCGCACGGCCGCCGAGCCGCTGCCGAAACGCTTGGCCATGAAGCCATGAATCTTGCCGCCCACCGTCGTTTCAGAGCGCGCCGTGCGGCCCGCATGCACACACCACCCCACACGTCGCCGCTTGCATGCGGCCTCCCATGCCTCGTTGGCCCATCACGCCGCCCGCCACCGCATGGCGCCGCCATCGCATGCGGTTGCCTTGCAGGCGCGCCACCACGACGAACCGCCGCGCAACCATAGTTGCGCCGTGGGCTTGAAGCCGCAACCGTGCCTGCCGCCTCGCGCCACCAGCGTCGCCCGAAGCGTCGCTGGTCGCACGCCCGTAGCACACCACCGCGTTAGCGCCGTCGGCCGCCATTTGTCGGCCGACTCCCTAAACCCGCCCCGGCCGAGGGCCTCCTTCGCGCCGCCTCCCCACGGCGGCGCCGCCCGCCTACTTGCCCTCTGGGCGCCTCTTTCTGACGCCTTGCACTGGCTGCTGCCGCCTGCCGCCGCGCATGCCACGCCTCCTCCATGCTCAAGACGTGACCGAAGCCGATCACGACCAACCACGCTGGTTCGTCGGAGCTATGCCACAGGTTGCTGCTACTCAAAGATGGCCGTGCAGCCGCTTTGGTCTGCTGGCTCTCACAAGGCCCACGCCACCTTATGTAAACGGGATAGAAACCTAATCCCTCATCCCTTTAAACATGGCCAGTGGGCCGTATGGATGTGGCCCAAAACCAGGCCGGGGAAAGAAAAGGGCTCGGCCGGGTGGAAAACCGGAAAAAAAGAAAAAAGAGGGGCAGTGGAAAATCTCGAGAATTTGCAAATAAACCCTTAGAATTCTGAAAATTACGAGGAAGTTTCGCAGATAAGAAAATTTTATGAAAAACCCCCAGAAAATTTGAAAATTGCGCGAATAATTTTCTCAGAACAGAAAATTAGCGGTTTAGCCCCTAAAAATTGTAAAATTCGCCGAAAGTTCATATTTTAGCAGAATAGGGCCTCAGAAATTCAATTTTTGAATAACTTTGAACTTTTGAAGCATATTTAACTTTGTTATTGTTATTTCGATGCAATCTATTTATTGTATTTACTGTTTTGATTATCTGTGGTTGTTTATATTGCTTTTATTCACTGAAAATAGCAGTAAATCATGAAAAATGCATAGAAAAATATGGGAACATTATGAGGATTCTTGCAACCATTTTATGCAAATTACCAACAGTAATCTTATGAACTCTTTGCATGAATATGCAGATGACTGGTATTACGAACCGAAAGTTTGAAGAGCTGGCCCAGCATGGCCAGAATTATTTGACTTGGGCATCAGTTGTCGAGATCGTACTTGGAGCCGGCAAGCTCCGTGCTGCTATCAGACTTGGCACCTCGAAGGGTGTCACTCTAACTGCTGATGATTATGATCAGGCACTTCATTTCCTTAGACACTGTCGATGATCGAGTCACAGATCTTACGAAATAAAAAGAGGAAAATGGCAAAGAGTTCTTGGGAGAGAATAGGACTGCTTTTTTATTGATATGAACTGGCTATTACAGGGGGTGCCCTCGACAAGGCAGTAGACTAATCCTAATTACACTGAGCATAATGGTTGCTATACTATCAAAGTCCAATCGTCTGTTGATCTTTCGAATTGGATTCGATCTACCCTTTTGTCACTTGTGTTCTTCTTTAAGTAGTTGACGAAGTGGTGGCAGTTACTCCTGGAAGTGGTGCCTATTGGGAAGTGATGCGTCTGGTTAGAGGGAGGCAGTGGTTGACAAAGTATCAACTGTTGAACAGTTGTGTGCCTGTGAGACACACAACCGTAAGGTGGTTGTTGTCAATGTCTTTAGATTATGAAATGTCGTGTGGTATGGACCGAATATGACATATGTTCCATTCATCACATGGTATGGAATATGCCTGGAGTTAGATCCGGATGCTAGTTCATTGCTTATACGAGCAGTCATCTGGTCGGGGATTGGGTACAAGCCCTCGTCCGACCAGGCTATCCTCGGAATAACCTCTGGAATCCTTACGACCACAGAGGTCGTGGGCCTTCGGGGTTACGACCATGTAGATGTATGGTCTTTTATTATATATTAAAGTAATATATAGAGATTTTAATCCTCGTCAGCTAGCCCCTGAACTTTAAGTGAATTGGTCGTGCGAACACTATCTCTCGATGAAGTCGTATCGGGCAGACCCTCATTTAATGCTGTCACACATGAGGTGGTCTGTATTCACTGTAAAGTTGAGAAACTACCTTGGGACTCGAAGAGTTTTTCTATCTGTTGGACTTTTGGGCAACTCCCGATTGCTGTTAAAGAATGATGGCTATAAAATCCATTAGTACAAGGCTTTAGGATTTTACGCCTCTTGCTTTCCCCTTTTCATCTCCTGAGAGAAAATCGCCTCCGACCTCCTTGTGTTCACAACATTTTGTGACTTCCTCCAAAACTCCGCCATGTCGGATCGTATTGCCAACTAGTTGACTTCCGATCTAAGCGAGAAGAAGCTTGAGAGCTTGGAGAAGATCGGGTTGCTTCCAGACAAGAACCTGATTTCTTGGAGATCAACGGCTGAAGAGCATTTTTTGAGCGGCGAAGATGGGGAAATTCCTGTCTTCCTCACATATATCGAATGCAGGTTCAGACTCCCAGTTCACTCCTTTCTTCCCAAAGTCTTAGAGCATTACGGAGTCGGACAGGTGAATCTTGCTCCCAATGCCATCGCCAACCTCAGCGTCTTCGTCTAACTCTATGAAGCGTAATTGGGGATTCTCGCAACTTTGGATTTCTTCAAGTACTACTACAGGATGGTGAAGTCGGGGAAGACGACCGGGACGCCTGGAGAGTGCACCTTGTGCCTCCATGATGGAAAAGCTGATGAGTACATTCCTATGTATTCAAAGTCTTCGTGGTCGTCATGGAAGAAAAGCTAGTTCTACATGATGGTCACTAAGAAAGATAACCTTTACTATTCTGGTAAGGAGGCGGTCGAGAATCCAGAATGGCGCTCCTCCACGAAGGAGGAGGAAAAAGTAGGGAGATGGGTTGAAGCCGTCCAACTCCTTAATGTCAAGGGTTTAACCTCCTAGCATGTAGTGAAGGATTTTTCCATACACCGGATCAGCCCTTTAAAGGCCCGAGCATATCCAATGCTCTCGTATATTGGTCGTGATGATGCGACCAGAGACTCCGATGAGGGTGAGTTATAAAGAATTCCGACCAGTTTGCCTATATTGGTTAATTATTTTTGTGATCCTAAAGTCTCTTGTTTATCCTTGTAGCTTTGTCTCTTGATGAGATCAGAAGCTGGATCAAGATGATCTGCACCGGAGAGCCTAGCGAGAAGGCTGATTTCCCTCAGATTTTAGTGATTGTTTTCCCAAAAGAGAGGGCTGAAAGACCGAAGGTAAAAATATCAACCACTTTTCATCTTTATATGTTTTCCGATCGGTTTTACTATAAACCCTCTTTGATATGCAGTCGGTCGGATTGAGGATCAATGAGACAACTAAAAGTTGTGAGCCTATTAACGCTCCAACCACTCCAACGACCACACAGGATGGTGGTCTTATAGAGGTCTGTAACCGAACTGAAATTTATTTTCTAGATAAAGAATTTTTATCACCTAACTAACTGTGATTGTTAATGTAGGCGGTTGTCGTGGACTACAGCGCGGTCGCTCTGGACCTGCCAGTTGCTACTGTGGCAACTGATCTGGAGACCAATGAGACTACACCATCCGACCCCATGGTCAAGGATCTTGTTCTCGACCAGTTGGTCGAGAACATTTCTTCTGATCTTCGGTTGGAGGATGTAGCAGATTTATCCAACCCCACCGGACCAAAACCGGTGAAGTTGGTCGGAAAGAAGAGGAAGGCGAGCATGATGGATTTTGCGTCAGTGCGCTTCAAATTTAAGACCAAGAAAACAACCAGGTAGGTAAAGACGAAAATACTTATGTAAATAATTACCTCTGGTGTTTTTTCTAAAGTCTTGAATCCCTTTTCTTCTTGTCGTTAAAGATCCTTTGGTATTCCGGTCAAAGAGGACCAGGATACCCTTCAGGAGAAGGCTCCTGAAGTGGTCGAGCTAGCCCCCAAGCAGGTGGTAGCACCATCTCAGGAATCAGTGGTGGTTTCGACCACACCTACTGAAGTGGTGGTTCCAACCCTACCTGTAGAGGTGGTGGTACTTGAGGAACCTCAATAGGTTCCGACCCCTGCTGAGAGTTCTTCTCGCAAAGTCACCTTCCCTCATTGCTTCCGAATCTTCAAAGATGAAGAGCTTAATGAAGCGTGGGGAAGATTTTTGGACCGTCAAGCAAAGACGAGTGCCAACTCAATTTTTTTTTGAATATAATGACATGGCAATTGAGGTAATCTTCCACGACCACTTTTAATAGATTTGTTCCTTTGGAAAAATACTCAAAGGAGTTTTGTTATGTTTTGTAGCATTTTGTGGAGAATTTCGCTGTGGTCGGAGGACCGACCCAGCGGATAAAGCTCTTGGAGAAAGAGATCTCCGAATTAGGAAGTAAGCACCTTTTTAGTGTCTTCTTCTCCCCTTCTTTAATGTTTGGCCCTTTTTCTTTTAACTAACTCTCCCATTATCATTTCCGATAGATTCAGAGAATCTTAAAGAAGTTATGGCTAAAGAATCCACAATTACCAATCTTAAAGAAGAGTGTCAGAACAAGGACTGGTCGATTGAATATTTGATGACCAGGCTTAAGGAAGTTCTTGACACCTGTGAGAAAAAGAACGAAGGTAGCCGGTCGTAAACTCGACCAGTTTATATTTTCTCCTAGTCATATGTACTTATTTTTTGATTTACTCGTACAGAGCAAACTCAAGCATTGAGGCGAGCAGAAAAGGCTCTTGAGTTCGAGCGTGGCAAGGAAGCAGCCTTTGAGTAAGGTCCTGAAGATAAGGTCAAAGTCTTGAAGATAAGGTCAAGGCCCTTAACAAGATGCTCTTCGATATGGGATCGGGAATGCAACTACCCAATTTAGGAAATCCTTCAGAGAAGATCAATTACCTTGGCCAACAGCTCGAAGACCTCAGGGGTATTCTTAAAATAACTCAGGAGAACCATGCGCAAACCATGTTTGATGCTGTCAAGAGTGGAGTTAGTTTTGCTTTGGCAAAACTAAAAACCTCCGACCCTTCCATAAATCTCCAAGTTGTTGAGGAAGACTTCAACTGCACGGGAGAAGAAGCAACCAGAATGTTTGAGGAAATGACACCTCTCGGACATAAGGTCGCAGAGAAATGGAGGTCGGGTCACCACGCAACAATCAGTCTAGTGGCCCTAAGAAGTAAAAGAATGTAATATTTTAACAGTTGTAAATAAAACTTACCTTTTATCATCAATGAAGTCTTTGTTTTGTCTTCCTAAATTCACCGAATACTCATATATTTTCTAGCCCCCGACTGCTTGTATAATAGGAGAACTTTACTAAAGAAGGAGTAGACCAAGAAAATGAGCAATAGCTATGACCACGGTACAGAGCATATGCTGATTATGTTTAAAAAATAATCTAAGTATCACTAGGAAATCATTGTGGTCGAAACTAGCGCATGATTTCGACTAGTCTTAGGTCATTTCCATAATTGAAATACTATGAAGTACCTTGTGTGGTTTGGAAGTTATATAAGACTAGTATTGATTGATAAGAAAATATGCAAACATGTATGCAAAAAATGACAAATGAACTTGTTTATATATCTTATCCAAAACTGGTCGTAAGGGTTGCTAAGAACTAGAGACTAAAAGAAACACTTCGTGAAACGTGTTCGTGCTCAAGCTCTGACTGGTAGCGAGGATCGTAAGAAATGAACCGTCGCTAGGAAACTCCTTCCAGTGGGCAGGACCACGTGCGGAGAAGGAGAGACTTCGACTAGGAGGTTTTCCGTGTCCTGACCAGTAGCCAAAACAAGAGTGGAACAGATTGTTGAAGGTAAGAAATGTAGTCCCCAAAATCTTAAGCCTGTAAAATACTATATGAAGTTGCCTGTGTAATGCTCTTGTTACTCATATATTTCTTTAAGAAAAGAGTGTTGGTCGTGTGTGAGAACCATTGTCAGAATGATCACGACTAGGACCGTTATGGCGTTGGACTTTATGTCATAGCCATAGAGTAATAGAGATCCTTAGAAAGGATATGAGAGAGAATCGGTCTTCTCCGACCAATGAGGCAACAATAGCACACAAACCAGATGAAAATAAAGATATATAGACAAAACCATTTGTCAGAAAGTAAAGTTAATGCATCTTTAGTAATAAATTGAAAATACAATTATACAAAGAACTTACGTAGTTGGTAAATATTCCATGAGTTGGACAAAACTCGCCTGTTTGACATAGCTAGTCGTACCGAACCAGGTCGGGTGACTTCGACAACAGTGTATGGACCTTCCCATTTGGGAGAAAGTTTATTGCGATTAGCCTGGTTTTGAATTCATCGTAGAACTAGATCATCTACAGCTAGGCTGCGAGGTTGCACCTTACGATTGTGGTACCTTCGCATGGCTTGTTGGTAAACTGCTAATCGTGTGAGGGCTTGGTTTCGTCGTTCTTCAAGGAAATTGACGTTGTCGAGTCTTCATTGAATCTGATCATTCTCATTGAAACAATCAGTACGAGCAGAGCTGATTTTCAGTTCTGGAGGAAGCATGGCTTCAGCCTCGTAAACCAGAAAAAATGGAGTTTCACCGGTCGCACAACTGGTCATGGTTCGAACGGCCCATAAAACAAAAGGAAGTTCTTGAACCCAAGCTCCTGACCATTGGATTAACTAGTCGAATACTCGTTGTTTCACTCCTTGCATTATGATACCATTGGCCCGCTCAACTGCTCCATTGCTCTACGAATGAGCGATAGAAACGAAATGTATCTTGATACCGAGATCCTCGCAGAATTCCTGAAAATTTCCGCTAGAGAATTGGGTACCATTATTTGTGATTATACGACTGGGTATTCCAAACCGTGTGATCACATTTTTTGTGAGGAACCTCTTAGCGGCTTCAGTTGTTGTTTAAACAACTTTTTTTAGAAAGGAAGTAACAACTCCCGGCCTCTGCACCAACTAAGGATACACACAGCCATGTTGGCTCGGCTTCTATCCATTCTGTAAACATGTCAATTATGAAGAAAAGAAATTCAAAGCCCCTGGTGCTCTTGGGAAAGGTCCCAGAATGTCTAGTCCCCAGGTTGTAAAAGGACAAGATAGATGTATGGTTTGCAAAGCTTGTGATGGCTGATGTACTTGTCGACTATGAAATTGACACTGTACGCACTTCGTCATGAGCTCTTTTGCATCATGAAGGGCAGTTGGCTAGTAGTATCCTTGCCTGAAGGCTTTACCGACCAGTGTTCTATAGGTATGATGTGCTCAACAGACTCCTCCATGAAAGTCAGATAGCAACTTAATGCCATCCGTTTGAGATATACATTTCATCAACACTCCGTGAGATCCTCGTCTATACAAGGTACTTTCAATAAGAGTGTATGATTTGGCTTTTCGTGCTATGCGATCAGCCTCTACATCATCTTCAGGAATAGTGCCATGCTGAAGATAATTGTAGATCGACATCATCCAATCTCTACTGTGATCGTGACGGCGCCAACCATCAACGATTTGTGGAGCATCCATGTTCTTAGGATCGATTTGTACGACCTCTAGTGGAACATCTATGTCCTTGGAAAGCTCGACTACCGAGGGTGAATCGAGTTGCTCGAGAAAAACTCCTAGCGGGACAGGTGACCTGGTGAAGGCCATCCGTGCCAACTGGTCTGCTAGAAAGTTTTCCTCTCTAGGAATGTGTTGGATCTAAAAACCGAAGAAGTGCTTTTCGAGTTTCCGTACTTTTGCCAGATAAGATGGTATCTTGGTACTTGAGCATTGATACTCTTTCCCAACTTGATTCACTACTAGTTGAGAATCGCCTTTCACTAATGTCTGCGAATCCCTTGTTTAGCGAGCCGCCGGAGTTACGCGATAAACCTTCGTATTCCGCCACATTGTTTGTAGCAGGGAAGTTCAACTGGATGGCATACTTGAGGTGTTTGCTAGTAGGGGATATCAAGACAACTCCAACCCCCGAGCCTTTGAGCACCAAGGAACCGTCAAAGTACATTGTCTACTCGTCGTGGTGTTCGTACTCGGGTCCTTGGGTGGGTTCAGGGTTTGTCCATTCGGCAATGAATTCTGCTATTGCCTGGGACTTGATTGCTATTCGTGAGATGAAATAGAGGTCGGACGCACCAAGCTCGACTGCCCATTTTGCTATTCATTTTGATGACTCCCTATTTCCAAGGACTTGACCTAAGAGATATCCAGTTGGTGATGAGGACATCACTTCTACTGATATGAACACTCCATTTGCTAAAGTTAAATTTACCATACCATCTTTTGCGGGTGTTTATGATGCTGAAATTTATCTAAATTGGGAGATGACAGTTGAACAAAAATTTAATGCCCATCTAGTTCCTGAAATGCATAGAGTCAGACAAGCTACTAGTGAATCTAAAGATTTTGCTATAATTTGGTGGAATAAAGGAGTTAATTTTGGCTTAACACTTGATACATGGGATAGATTGAAGGTAGCTACGCATGCTAGATTTATTCCTCTTGCTTTTAAACGTAATATGCGTAAGAAATTGCAGTGCTTAGACCAAGGTAATAGATCTGTCGAGGAATACTATCAAGAACTACAAATAGGCATGCTGCGTTGTAATGTTGTTGATGATGAGGAGGATAAGATGGCTCGCTTTTATGGGAGTTTAAGGCGTGAAATTCAGGACATAGTTGATTACAAAGACTATAATGATATCAATAGGTTGTTCCAGCTTGCTTATTTGGCAGAAAAGGAATTGCAGGGTAGGCAACAAAGGACTAGGAGCAACTTTGGAAGTATGTCTACATCGAGATCGACGCTGGGGCAAGCCAAGACAGCCCCACCTCTTGTTTTTCGGTTTGCTGCGCCCTTTGTGAGTAGGGAGCGTTCAGCAGCACTGCCACCACTGTCACGCGCACCCGAGACGAGCAAATCTACTACTGTGCAGGCACCAGCACAGAGCTCTTCATCGGTTGCTTCCACGGGTCGTACGACGGGAATTGTGTGCCACTGTTGTAAAGGGATGGGCCACTTCGTGAGAGATTGCCCAAGTCAGCAAGCGTACATTGCGACAGAAGATGGTGGTTACGTAAGTGCTAGTGATGTTGAGGATGAATATGCTCTTGCAGCTAACCTTGCAGGTAATGATGATGATCAACGGATAGATAGTGATGGCGAGGAAATTTTAGGTGCCGCTGCTACGGAGAATTATAGGACCATAATTGTGCAGCGAGTGTTGAGCACTCAAAGGGAGCAAGCGGAGAAGCTAGAGCGCCATAATTTATTTAAGATGTTCCTTATCGTCAAGGATTGCCGTGTTCGTGTCATAATTGATGGCGGGAGCTGTAATAACTTGGTGAATTCAGGTTTGGTGAAGAAGCTTGGCTAGACCACACGTGCGCATCCTCACCCGTACCACATTCTGTGGTTCAACAACAGCGGTAAGGTGAAGGTAACACAATCTGTGAGAGTGTATTTTTCCATTGGTTCCTATCATGATGCTACTAATTTCAACGTAGTGACTATGCAAGCCTGCTCACTTTTATTAGGTCGTCCATGGGAATTTGATACAGATGCAACTCATCATGGTAGAAATAATAAGTACTCTCTTATGCACAAAGGAAAGAAAGTAATTTTGCTACCTTTGACACCTTCTGAAATTGTGAAATGTGATAAAGAGATAGTTGAAAATGAGAAGAATGAACGTGAACATGAATATGAAAATTAGCTAGTAGTGAAGAACGTTTTTCCACCTAAGAAAGAGAAGTTGGCACCTAGTTCTAGGACCGAGGGAATTAAATTAAAGGGTTGTGTCATGCTTGCAACCAAATCTAATATTGATAATTTTTTTTATAATGATATGCCATGCTATGCTTTGATATGCAAATATGCATTATTTTCACTTGATGATATATCTAGCTCTTTACTGTTTGCTGTCACTAACCTTTTGCAGGCATATGAGGATGTGTTTCCCACTGAGACACCCCCAAGATTGCCACCTTTTAGAGGGATTGAACACCAAATTGACTTAATTCTGGGAGCGACTTTTGCCAAATCGTGCGGCATATAGGATCAATTCAGAGGAGACTAAAGAAATTCAACGACAAGTCCAAGATCTTTTAGACCGAGGGTACGTACGGGAAAGCCTTAGTCCTTGTGTTGTTCCTGTTCTTTTTGGTTCCTAGGAAAGACGGTAGTTGGCGTATTAACTTATTTAACAGCTGGAGGAAACCTCCTCCACCCACGCGACCACGTCACTGAAACTACTTCGTCCGTCCTATCGCACGTTGCTTTGCTCCGGGCCATCCGATTGGAGCCATTGCGCTAGGTGCGAAAGGGTGGCCCTCACGCATCCACGTATCCTGGACAACTGCTGCGTTGGCTCCTTCTCGCTCCTTCCATCTCCTCTCTCGCGCCGCGCCGTATCTCACCTCGCTGGTTTCCCTCTTCCGCCACCCCTCTCCGCCAGCGCCACCAGGCCTTCCCTCTTTCTCCGCTGCCCTCCCCGCCGCTATCGTGCCCTACCTCTTCCTCCCTCCCGCCCCCCTCGGCTTCCCTACCTAGCCGCTGAGTCCGCGTCGCCAGCGCCACAGGCCCTTTCCTCTTCCTTCCTTGCCGTCCTGTAACACCCTGGCTATTTGGAAGCCAAGATGTCACCTAAATACACTAACATACAACCACATTGCGGAAGAACTCGAATAAGATATCATATAAAGGCATAAATAAAACATCTAAAACATGGAGAAGGTATCCTTCCTTCACCATTTAATTTTATTTATTACAGTTCATCATTAATCTAGATTCACAAGCAGTAATAAATCAACAGTATCATGGAGAAGGTATCCTTCCTTCCCATCTAGATTTATTTATTACAGTTCATCAATAATGAATGAAAGATAGAACTAATTCATAATCTTGAACTTGAATAGGATGATGTGAATGAGTAGTGTGTGTCTACTCCCTCCCAAGTGAGTCAACATCAATGATTACCTAAAAAAACAAACAACGCAAGAATGAGTCCAAGACTCAGCAAGTCTGATGAATAAATGGAACATACCACAAACATTAACAAGTCAACATCATTGAACAATATGACGAAATCACAGAACGAGTATTTGAATGAATGGAATGAATGGAGTGAATGGAATGGAGGGACTACACACATGCATATACCGGTATTGCTAGTGACACACCCGTCGGTGTTCACTTAAGCCCGCATCTTAACAAAAATGCGGGGATCCAAGTCCCGTATGAAGAACATTTCATACGGGTGTCCCAAAACGCCCACATTGGAATGGTGGGGCCCACATTGGAATGGTGGGTCTTACATGCCCATCCTGGAATTGATGGGTCTTTTTAATCCACTCCCGTGGATGGAACATGAAAAATGAATGCATGGAATGAAATATATACATTAAAAAGACATGCTCTCTAATCATGGAGATAACACACATGTGGAAGGAACATGAACTTAAACATTATCATGGATCTTAGAAAAAAAAACATAGGGTCAACATCAAGCATTCAACATTTCCCAAATATCAGAACATCAAGGTACTTGCCTTCCGTGATGCGACGCATTATGAGGCAAAGGTGATACTCCTAAACCCGAAGCTTCACCACCTAAACAAGTAAATAACTGAAATAAGGATATGATGAAACACGACATTGCTGAATAACGTTCTACAATGCTTCCCTGACGATTTAATATTTAACTAGAAACTCTAAACTGAAAACCAGCGCATTCTGCTCTAAACCGCCTCTGGACAGCAGCACGGTAATTAACATATCTCATGATCTGGAACTCGAAAAGAGGTGAGCCCAGTTTCTGTGGATTCTTAACTGACCAATCTACAATACTCTAGTTGACGAGATAAACCAATTCGGCTAATAAAGTATGCTAACAGAAGGTTGAACTTTCAGAATAGAAACTGCCTAAAAGAACAAACAGCAGTATTAAAATGATCATAACTTTTAATCTATAACTCCGAATTGATAGTTCTTTAACAATATGGAAAGGTTATCAAATTCTCTACAAAAGTCTAGTTGGGTGAAAACCCATATTCTCCAAATTACATTTTCATATGTTACGAAATAGCAAAACAGATTAATCGCGTCAGAAATCTGGACAGCAGATACTAAATCTATCATATCTTTTGACTCGAATGTCGGAATCAAGTGAACTCAGTGGCCACAGAAACTTAAGAACAACCTCTAGATATCTCAAGGAGATCAAAACTATTGGTTCGGCCTCTAAAATGTCTAAACAGCCCACGCAACATATTGGACAGATTTGATCTACAGCAGGACGAACTCGATCCAATCAAACTAATCTAATTTCGCATCTAAACAACATCAAAACAGCGGGGAAACGACTTGATACCCTTGGAGACGCGTGAAACTCTGAACAAAAACCTACGAAGATGATCTTCTTCTTCTCCCCCTTTCTTCTTCTCCCTTCTTCTCCTTCCACCATGGTCGGCGGCACCTCGGAGCTTCTTCCTCATCTTGGTAGAGCAGCAGGGAGGGGGGGGCTACTACAGTACCGTGTGCTACAGTGCGGCGTGGTACTGTAGCAGAGGTTAGGGTTTTGGGGAAGGGCACCCCCCCTTCTTGACTCCACTACAAGGCCGGCCCACTTGGCTAGGACGCCTTGGGCCGAAAGCCCAAGGTCCAATCCTCCCTCAAATCTTGAATTTTCTTTTAATTTTCCTCTAAACTTTAGTGCATTCAAATTTGAATAAATTTCTCTTCCGAATAATATGTTCTCTCTATTTGATATTCGGGGTATTACACGTCCCCGGTCTCCCTTACCCGCCACCGCAGTGCCCTCCCCCTTCCTCCCTCCTGCCCCCTCGGGCTCCCTACCCAGCCGCTGTGTCGGAGCCGTCCCTCACGCTTTCTCCCCCATCGCCCACTCGATTTCGCTTCCCCGCCGCTGCTATTCCCTCCCTCTTCCTCCCCCTCCCCTCCCCTCGGCCATTCTCTTCCCCATTCCTCTTCTTCCTTTCCCCACTCCATTCATCTCCCTCTTTGTGCTTTCCTATGGCCGAATGGAGCTCCATGGTGCCTCCTCCCCGGGCTCCCCCCGGCGCCACCTTCCCCCTAGCGCTATCGTCGCCACCACCGGGCTTGGCCCTAGCTCGACCTCGGCGCCGCCACTGCCGCCACCCACATGGCTTGGCCCCGGCACTGCTCGCCTGCACTGCCACTCGCCTAGCTTGGCCCTGGTGCCGCCACCCACACCCACGACCCGCACTCCTCCCTCGGTGTAACACCCCAGTCCTACAAGGGCTGGAATGCTACTAAACTAACATGTTAACAAAGCTAAAACAGACGATAAAATTCTAAATTTCGGCAGAATCTCCCCTGTATAGTTAGCTATACCGGAGGTTCCAACAATCATTAATATCAAGACAATAGTGAAATCAACAAATATCAGAATCATCGCAGAAGTATAATATGATCTCAAGCAACTATATCAAAGGATGAACTAAGTTCACGTATAGTTCTTAACCAATCTTAATGGAGAAGAGTTATCAGCCACAGCCAACATTTATTATTACAGTTCATCAATAATGAATGATTAAATTGAACTAAAATGAAATCCTAGACTTGATTAAGGTGAAGTGAAAAGGTAGTATGTGTCTATTCCCTCCCCATGGAGCCAACCTCAAAGATCACCTAAAAAAAATAACAAACAAAGCAAGAGTGAGTCCGAGACTCAGCAAGTACAGTAAATGAATAATACATAACAACCATGATCATGTGAACATCATTAAAGTGTATGAAATAAGCACAGAACGAACACTTGAATGAATGGAATAAATGATGTGGATGAAATGAAGGGACTACATACATGCATATACCGGTATTGCTGGTGACACACCCGTCGGTGTTCACCTAAGCCCGCATTTAACAAAATACGGGGACCCAAGCCCCGTACGAAGAACGTTTCGTACGGGTATCCCAAACTGCCCACATTGGAATGGTGGGTCTTACGTGCCCATACTGGAATTGATGGGTCTTATTTATTGATCCACTCCCGTGGATTGAAACATGTATTATGGATGCATGGTATGACATATGAACATTGAAAATACATGCTCTCTATTCATGGAGGTAGCACAAATGGATTGAACACGAACAATTAAATATTAACGTGGCTCTTAGAAATACAAAATCAACAACATGCATTCAACATTTCATGATTATAGGAACATTGAGGTACTTGCCCATGTTGGAATGATGGGACTTCACCGCCCACTCCAATTAGGCGAAACATGACTGAACGAACGAAAGGTTACATTGAACGAAACATATCATCGAAGAAACATGGTATATCAATCATGAAGGGAAACAAGTAATACCGAAATTACCCAATGCTTATTAATCAACCAAGTGGAACAAAAAGGCAAGCAAGACAAATCAAATGTACTTGCCTCAACCATGAGACGGAAGACAACGATGGAACGCTCTAGCCCCGTTGTTCACCACCACCTGGCAACCGTAAATAACTAAGTATACCACACAAAAGTGTACAGCAATGCAGCGAAACAGAAAGAGAATAAGCATCCCTAAATGCAATCCCAACAATTAATCAAAACTCTCTCAAATTCTCAAATCTGTCCAAACGAACAGCTGTTAAGGAAAAATTCTTAACTTTTGAGTCAAAACTCCAAAATCTATTAATACAATTTTCCTAGAACCTACACAAGCCTAGCTACAACTTCTCAGGTGACCAAAAGATCAAACTAGTTCATCTAAGTCTTTGTTTTTAATCCCGAAAACCGATCTGCCATCTCCGGTACTACTAAATTGTGAATTTCATAACTTTTGTTTGGCTCAACCAAACACATTGTTGTAATACTTTCTGGAAACTACAGGAAACCAACTATCTCAATAAAATTATCTCAAATATTTCTATTGTGCAAAAAATGTTGTAAATAGTCAAGTAAAACTCTTCTGTCCACAACAGAGAGGCAGATTACAGCCTGAGCTTCTAAAATTCATAACTTTTTATCTATAAATCCAAAAATTATGAAATTTACCTTTCTGGAATCATAATGAAAATACCTACAACTCTCAAGGAGACCAACTGATCCAATTTGTCCGTCTCCCATATCAAATTTACAGATCTATGTTCGCTGCACAAGTCCTGAGACTGATTTAGCACTCTGTCTTGCGAAATTCATAACTAATTAACCGTTTATCCAAAAATTATGAATTATAACTTTCTGGAAAGATAACGAAAATTCCCATCTATCTCCAGGAGACACTAATCCCTGAATCTGCTCGGATCTAACCCAAAACCGCGCATCAACAGGAAGACAGATTCAACCGTTCTACTACAGAAATCTCAGAACATCTAATGAATACGAATCGTATACGAATTATCTATCAAAACTAATTGGGATCACGAATTTACCCACAAGAACGACGCGAGATGCTGCTGAAACCTTCGCGAAGTCCTCGCGAAGATCACCCCCACCTTCTTCTTCTTCCTCTCCTCTCTTCTTCCCTCTCCTTCCTCTTCCTTATGGCCGGCAGCAATGGAGAAGCACCGGAGGGGAGGGGTGTGCTACAGTAACGCCGTGCTGCAGCGGCGGTGGCGCTACAGTACCTGTGCTACAGTAAAAGTGCCTAGGGTTTGGTTGCCCCTTTCTTAAACCAACTTCCCACTTGGGCCAAACAACGTGGGCCGAAGGCCCAAGATTATTTCTCCTCTAAAAATCTGATTTCTCTTTTTAATTTCTGTTAAATATCTTTCTCATTTCAATTAATTCTCTAATGTTAAACAGGATATTACATAACCGCTGTTGGATACTTTCTTTGTTAGGAGAAATTCGAAATTGAATAAATTCCCTCTCCCGAATAATATTCTCTCTATTTGATATTCGGGGTATTACACTCGGCCCGCTATTGCGCCATGCCCGTGGGCGCCTCCTGTCGCCGGCTTGGCCCGTCCTTGCTGCCGCCAGCTCGCCCCGCCTCCTCGCTGTCCTCGGATGTAGTGGTTACAGCAGAGTCGTAGGGTGGGGAGGTGGTGGCCACCAGTGCCGCCGCCGATGATCTCAGGTCGGACCTCCTTCTAGCTCATACTTTTCTGTTTCATCTTTGCTTCATCTTATCCTGCCCAGCAAAGTTGATTCGTTGGTTAATCTTATGAATGTTGAGAAGGTTCCTGATTGTATTTATGATATGATTGTCGGTCTTAATCAGCAAATTACAGTGATCAAAGAGGTTTGTAAACATCTTAGTACACATTACATTTTTTTCATATTGTTTGCTCCCTATCTTAGCAATTTGATTTTTCGCTGATTGAGCTTCTGATTAGTCATCCTGCCCTATTTGAGAGTTTGGAATTGCACGGCCAAAGGTTAGAATTTGTTTACCAGTTTGCATTTTGTTTGACATCAATTGAATCGTTTTTTAGTGGATCATATTTACGCATCCTTTCTTCAAGGTGTCCTCCTCTATGGCCCTCCAGGTACAGGTAAAAAGAATACTTGCTCGTGTTGCTCGTGCAGTTGCTTATCACACCGACTACACCTTCATTATGATGTCAGCTTCCGAGTTGGTTCAGAGGTATATTGAATAGGGTTCCCGAATGGTTCGTTAACTCTTCGTGATAGCTAGGTAAACATTCTTTGTATATGTTGCACTGAATTATTACTGTTTGCTTCTACGGGATTCTGAAATCCTTCCGTGGAAAGGATTCTTGCAGATTGTATATAGTTCGAGAGTCTAATGTATTTTGTTTGAATTTCGACAGGAATCATGCACCATTCGTTATAGTTATGGATGAAATAGACACCATTGGATTTGCTACAATGGAATAAGGAACTTGCAACGGTGATAGTGAGGTTCAGCGCACAATGCTTGTGCTTCTTAACCAACTTTGTGGTTTTGAAGCATCAAACAAAATCACATTTCTTATGGTGACGAATAGGATAGATGTATTGGATCAAGCTCTCCTAAGGCCTGGCCACATTGATAGGAAGATTAAATTCCCAAATTCTAATGAAGATGTAAGCGGTGCAGTACTCACCATAGTAGTACTAATTTTGTATAGTAGGTCAATGTCATACTGCTCGATCAGAATAGTGCTAATTTTGCATTACTTACCTATTTTCCCCCTTTTCAGTACCGCTTTGATATCTTTTAAGATCCACTCAAGAAAAATAAACTTGATGCGCATCATTGATATGGAAAAGCTCATTGAGAAGATGAACGGAGCATCAAGAGCAAAGCTAAAGGTTTGTATAGGTGCCACTTACAAGCCAATATTTCAGTTTCTAAAATGTTTATCCTGATAGGCTGAAAAAAAACCTAAATTGCACAATACATAGTAAACTCATGCAACCATCTTCTATAAGCATCAGTACAAAAAAAATTGTCCATAGTGTGTGCGTGAAGTCCAGGTCCAGTAACCATTTTAATCCATGTAGTTAAATATCATTACCTCAAAACTCGCTTCGAGTAGTAAGTGTAGATGTAGTAGCTATCCATCTTTAGCCCTTTGGGTCATTATTTTTTGTAATGCATTTAGTCAATATTGTAGTTCAGTTTGTCTCATCCCAAGCATCAAGAGCTTTCACTATAGTCTTATTTGAAATATAGCGATCCCGATACCTAATTAATATGTACACTTTTATAGCTTGGTTCTTCCGCTTTATATAATGACCTATTCATGCTTTCCTTTTTAATTACTCAAGTCAGAGTTTTGCTTCTCCTTCCATGCTTTCTGTTCGCTATGAGCAATGCATATGTATTAACAAAGCTTTTCTACTTGATTTTAGCACAAAGAAATCTGGCAAGGATAAGAAGCCAGGCAAGGGGGGCAACCGCTTCTGGAAGAGCATTGTCCTTGGCTTCAAGACCCCCAGAGAAGCAATTGAAGGTACAACTTCTCCTTTTCTAGCTCTGTCTTTTGAATCCTAGGTAGGTACTGTTAGTTTTGATAGTGGAGGGAAGTCCAAGATTGCGCCTCTATACCGTTCTTCCTCTCTAAATAGTTGCGTGTTGTCACTGAAAGAATTGTAGTTTGTTAAGACTAAATTATTGTTAGACTGTGGTTTTTCACCTTTTCCACATATATACGTGGGTACCTGTACTATCACCACCGTCAAATACACCTCGAGATTGATACAAACTTTCAAAACTCAAATCACCATCCCATCTTCTAATAATTGAATATCTCTTGCAAGAATCTTTTGACGCTTTTGAGGGTTAAGATAGTGCATGTACCCGCATGTACATGTGGTTTTGTGTTTTTGTTATTGTTAATGAGAGAATTTTAGCTATTTACTTTTTATATCTTCAAACCATAACAACTTTTTATGTATTCAAGTTTATCATATCGATGCCAATGTCTTTAGGACATTCGGTATGATAAACTTGAATTCTTTTTATTCTTTTCAGGTATTGGTTTAAATGTCGATAGTGAGGAGCCTACAACATGTTTCGTTGCTGCAACTTTCGTTTTGAAAATGTCAACTTGGCATCATACTCCACCACTTACATTTAAGCAATCTCTTAGTTGCTGCAGCTTTCGTTTTCAAAATGTGAACTATCACCTCAGACATATATAGATTTGTACATACACCTTCGCCTAAGCTTTCATTAATGTAATTCAATCTTATCCCCTCCAAAAAAGGATCTCAATGAAATATTAACATGTCCATTGAGAAGACTAGAAGAGCCTAATTTGACCTGTCCCAATACTATAGGCACCTTTGTTTACTTTTGAAAAGTGACTCTTTGATTATAAATTACAATTACAGAAAAGTGCCTTCAGAATCTTTTGCCTTTGCAGGAGATGTGTTGCTCATTACTTGCTTTCTCTATCAGTAGTGCTTTTGATTGTATTTGATGATATTCCAGTTTTTTTCTTCATATAACACCTTCAGACCGTCTGTAGTATATTTGAGAAGAGTAAATCTAGCACAGCTAAATCACCTCCACCTCATGCCTACGAGTATCTAGAAGTCTTCTGGATGTGATAAAAATGGAAATAGGATGCATGGCACATACAAAGTAGTGAATTCCTTATAATCAATTAACAAGGAAAGTGCCTTTAGAATCTTTTGGCTTTGCAGGAGATGTGTTGCTCATTACTTGCTTTCTCTATCAATAGTGCTTTTGATTGTATTTTACGACATTCCAGTTTTATTCTTCATATAACACCTTTGTACTATCTTTTGGTTTTCTAATGTCCAATTCGTCAGATTTGTTCACCTTACAGAAAAAATTGCATCCAAATGTACAACGGTTATGTGGGTTTGCTTCCTATTGGGGAGTCTTGATTGTTCATCTGCATGCAACATATAAAAAGAAATAAATAGTCTTAGTTGTTTAGCTATCAGTCTATGGAAAATTTAACATGCATTCTTATGAAGACTAGCTGACTGATGTTTCCATACTTCGTTTTTTTGTGATTTTGTCACTAAAGTGGAAATAGTGTCGTCTAACAGTACAAGATTGGTTTTACACTTTAGTGTTCTGATCTCCCATTGACCAACCTTTTAGAGTTCGAACACTCATGCTGCTTCTTTTTTTTTGAAAAGGGGTAACTTTTCTTCTTTTAAGATAAGGTCAAAGTCACACGAACCAGTACAAGAGTGTTTTTGTTTAATATGCCAGTCAAATTATGTAAGCAATACTTTAATCTAATATGCCAAGCTTTCACTGATTTTCTAATAACATATTTAGATTATACTACCAATATTGTGATATGCCAAACTTTCTCTAATTTTCTAATAACATCCATACCCCGCGCCATTTGACGCGGGTTAGCTTCTATGGTTGATTGGTTGTTATAACTGAAGATATAGAATAGAACTAGAACAGAACTGGATAACTGACAGAACTGAATGCAATCTCTGATTCGATATCTTTAATAGCTTTAATCCAATTTTTTTTGTGTTTTCAAACTTTTCATTACTAAAATGCTTATATGTCTTCCCACCATTGCAGAATTTGATTAATGGTAGTCCACGTAGTGAGGAACAGATGGTTTGAAGCAATTATCTTATACAATATACTAAATCAATATCTACTATTTATTTATTTTTGAATCTAAATTGGTCATTTCTCTCCAGACACCTCATGGCACACCTCCAGCTCACAAAGAATATGGGAACTTCGTACAGCCAAGGGCATCCTTTTTTGAGAGGCAGGATGTACATTGACATTTTTTATATTTAGATGTTTTAAATTATTTAGTGAAGTATTATGAACATGCAGCAGAGTGTTGATACACTTATAAACTGTGATACCGAAAATGTTATCTTCAGTGAAGGAAAGCCAATTGCTGCAATAATCATATACAAATGTCTCATCCATTGGAAGATCTTTGAAACAGAAAAAACATATGTTTTTGATAGCCTTATTCAGATTTTTGGTTCCCCAATGCAGGTATTCCCTGCTTCTGTTGATTTTATAATCTTCATAGTTTTTTTTTGGGAATATTGACTCTTCTTTTACAAGCATTTCATTCCTATTGCATTTCTGTCAGTTCAATCAATGTTCTTAAAAATCTTGCGTCATGTGTATTTCAGAAACATGATAGCAATGAAGATCTTGCATACCGGGATGCGTCGTAAAATAGATTTATCTGCCTTATATTCCTATGATAATGAGAATAGCTTTCAGAATTAAGTGTAAAAAGTTATTTTGTTATTTACCTAACTGGATTTAGATAATAACTATGAATTCATGCTACCTGTGCTAATTGGCTGTGTGCTAATTTTGTTATTCGTCTGCCTGTTTTCCTCTTCCCTACCGTTGAACATAACCGCACCATTGGCGTGGGTCACATCCTAGTGTGTGTTGATTGTAGAGCCATTAATAATATCACAATACAGTATCGTCATCCTATTCCTAGATTAGACGACATGCTTGATGAGTTGAGTGGTTCTATTCTTTTCACAAAGATTGACTTGCGTAGCGGGTACCACCAAATTAGAATGAAATTGGGAGATGAATGGAAAACAACATTTAAAACTAAGTTCAGGCTATATGAGTGGTTAGTGATGCCTTTTGGTTTAACTAATGCACCTAGCACTTTCATGCGTTTGATGAACGAAGTTTTGCGTGCTTTCATTGGAAAATTTGTGGTGGTTTATTTTGATGATATTCTAATCTATAGCAAGTCATATGAAGAACACCTGGATCATTTACGTACTATTTTTAATGCTCTGAGAGATACACGTTTGTTTGATAACCTTGAGAAGTGCACCTTTTGCACGGATCGAGTCACTTTTCTTGGTTATATTGTTGCTCCACAGGGCATTGAAGTTGATCAAGCCAAGATTGTCGCTATCCAGAGTTGGCCGCCTCCTAAAACGGTCACATAAGTGCGGAGTTTTCATGGGCTCGCTAGTTTCTATCGGTGTTTTGTTCAGGATTTTAGCACCATCGCTGCACCGCTGAATAAGCTTACAAAGAAGGGTGTTCCTTTTACTTGGGGTACCATACAGTAGCAAGCTTTTGACGCTCTCAAAGATAAGTTGACACACGCCCCTTTGCTTCAACTTCCTGATTTCAGCAAGACTTTTGAATTAGAATGTGATGCTAGTGGCATAGGTCTTGGTGGTGTGTTAATTCAAGAAGAAAAACTTGTTGCTTACTTTAGTGAAAAATTAAGTGGGCCTAGTTTGAACTATTCTACCTATGATAAAGAATTATATGCTCTAGTTCAAACTTTGGAAACATGACATCATTATTTATGGCCCAAAGAGTTTGTAATACATTCTAATCATGAATCTTTGAAGCATATTCGAAGTCAAACCAACTTGAACCGTAGACATGCTAAGTGGGTTGAGTTTATTGAGTCTTTCCCCTATGTCATTAAACATAAAAAGGGCAAAGAAAATGTAATAGCTAATGCATTGTCCAGGAGATATACCATGCCTTCACAACTTGACTTCAAAATCTTTGGATTAGAGACAATAAAGGAGCAATATGTGCATGATGCTAATTTTAAAGATGTGTTGCTTAATAGTTAAGAGGGAAAGGGTTGGAATAAATTTGTGGTGCATGATGGGTTCGTGTACCGTGCTAACAAGCTATGCATTCCAGCTAGCTCCGTTCGTCTTTTGTTGTTACAGGAGGCGCATGGAGGAGGATTGATGGGTCACTTCGGCATGAAGAAGACCGAGGACATTCTGACCTACCACTTTTATTGGTCAAAGATGAGGTGTGACATCGAACGCTTCATTGCCCGCTGCACCATGTGCCAAAAAGCTAAGTCACGACTTAACCCTCATGGTTTATACATGCCTCTTCCTGTTCCAAGCACACCTTGGGAAGATATTTCTATGGACTTTGTTTTGGGACTGCCTAGAACAAAGAAGGGGAGGGATAGTATTTTTGTTGTTGTAGATAGATTATCTAAGATGGCTCATTTTTATACCATGTCATAAAAGTGATGATGCTACAAATGTTGTTGATTTGTTCTTTAAGGAAATTGTTCGCTTGCATGGTATTCCGAATATGATAGTTTCAGATCGTGATACTAAATTTCTTAGTCATTTTTGGAGAACTTTGTGGGCTAAGTTGGGGACTAAGTTGTTATTTTCCACTACTTGTCATCCCCAAACCGATGAACAAACTGAGGTAGTCAATAGAATATTGTCTACTATGCTTAGGGTTGTGCTTAAAAAGAACTCAAAAATATGGGAGGAATGTTTGCCTCATGTGGAATTTGCTTATAATCGCTCGCTGCATTCTACCACAAAGAAGTGCCCTTTTGAGATTGTTTATGGTTTCATACCTCGTGCACCTATCGACTTGTTACCGCTTCCAGCTTCGGAGAAGGTAAATTTTGATGTGCAACAACGTGCTGATTTGATACTTAAGATGCATGAGACAACTAAAGAGAACATTAATATTATGAATGCTAAATATAAACACTACTGCAAAACAGACTATAGAAGACGTCTCATCACAGACGGTTAATTTGGAACCGCCTGTGTTATTCTTATCACAGACGGTTACAAAGGAACCGTTTGTGATATGTACCTATCACAGACGGTTTATAACTAGTCACAGGCAGTTCGTAATAAGAACCGTCTGTGCATTATCACAGATGGTTCTTAATTAGAACCGTCTGTGATAGTCTAGCCAATCATAGACAGTTCTTATTAGGAACCGTCTGTGATGAGGGTTATCACAAACAGTTCTTATTAAGAACTGTATATGATATTCTGGTATTATAAATGCACCCGACACAACCTCTGTCGCAACCCCTGCCGCTGGCTCCACTCAGATCTGCTGCTCCTCCCCCATGCGCCACCTCCCTACCCTAGCTCCTCCACCCTGCTGCTCCTTCCCCATTGCGCGAGCTTAGAGAGGAGAAGGTCGGGACCCCTGCCCCTAGCGCCTCTTCCATCCCGCTGCCTCCTCCCCCATTGCGCCACCTGCACCTTGCTGCCTCCACCCCCCCCATTGCGCCACCTTAGAGAGGAGAAGGAAAGAAGGAAGCTAAAGAGAGGAGGAAAGGAGGAGAAGGGGAGGAGGAAGGGATCGGAGAAGAAGGAGAAGGAGAGGAATCTCGCGGGATATTTGGTATTTTTGTCGTGAGCTCCGAGGGTAACGATCTTTAACCCTTTATATTTGCTCTAAGTTAATCGCTAAGCAATTTAAGTATGTTTGGTCAATAATTAAGAATAGTTTTTACTTGCGGTTTATTAACGTAATTTGACACTGATTTGTTACATACGGATAGATGGACCGAAACTGAATGTACGTTGAGAGCTGTGTGAGTCAAGAGTACATTAATGGCGTGCTTACTTTTAGAAGAGCCGCCGAGCAGGATATGTTGAAGAAGGGATAAAATTTATGTACTGTCCATGCATTGATTGCGGTAATCTGAAAATGTTTAACAACCCGGCACAGATCAAAGCGCACTTGATTCGAAGGGGTTTCAAAAAAGGGTATACATGTTGGACCAGTCATGGTGAAGAGCAGATTATAGAGGAAGTTAATAATGACGGCATCACCGAGGAAGTCAACGATATGCCGGATGTGGACTGTGCTTTTGATGAGGATAGGTCGCACGATGACAATCTGGATCAAATGCTACGCGATGCAGAAGAGAACTATAGTGAGAGAGAGTTTTGTAAATTAGAGGGCTTAATGGATGACTCGGTGAGTCCTTTGTTCCCTAGCTGCAAGCTGGAATACACAAGGTTGTCAACCGTGCTTAAACTGCTGAAATTGAAGGCAAGCAATGGTTGGTCCGAAAAGAGTTTTACAGCGTTGTTAGGTCTCCTAGCGAACATCCTTCCAGAGGGAAACGTGTTGCCCAGCACCACCTACCAAGCAAACAAGGTTATTTTTCCATTAGAAATGGAAGTAGAAAGAATACATGCATGTCTGAATGATTGTATCCTCTACCGTAAATGGTATGCAGACATTCATGTATGTCCCATGTGCAAAGCATCCCGATACAAGCGTAAGAATACTGCTAAGGTGAAGCAAGGACCTCTTGCTAAGATGTTGTGGTATTTGTTTGTGATCCTACGTTTGAAGCGTTTATTTGCGAACCCAAAGGAGGCAAGATTGCTGTATTGGCACTCGGGGGAACGTAAGAAAGATGGAAAGCTAAGACACCCTGCTGATTCTGCCCAGTGGAGAAACTTTGATCGAAACTTCGAAGAGTTCGGTGCGGAACCGAGGAACATAAGGTTAGGGTTGAGTACAGATGGAATGAATCCTTTCGTTAACATGAGTAGCCGACATAGCACCTAGCTCGTGAATCTATGTATGTACAACCTTCCTCCTTGGCTGTGTATGAAGCGGAAGTACATTTTGATGTCACTACTTATCCAAGGGCTGAAGCAACCTGGGAATGATATTGATGTGTACCTAGCACCATTGCTGTAAGATCTTGTGACACTGTGGAATTAAGGGGTACAGGTATGAGATGCGTACAAACGAGAGAACTTCACCTTACGTTCCATGTTGTTCTACACCATCAATGATTTTCCTGCCTTTGGTAACCTGTCGGGCTTTAGTACAAAAGGAGCCAAAGCCTGTTCGCACTGCTTAGATGCTACGGAGAGTGTACGACTGAACGCAAAACTGTGTATATGTGTCACCGTAGGTTCCTTCCCAGGATTCACCCATACCGCAAGATGAAGAAACAATTCGACGGAAATAAGAAGGACGGTTCAGCTCTAAGGGCTTTTAGAGGGAAAGAGGTCTATGATATGGTTAAGGATATCGATGTTGTGCTTGGGAAGAGACGTAAATTAAGAACCCGTCAAAAGAACATCTAGAAGAAGCGGTCATTTTTTTGGGACTTGCCTTATTGGGAGCACTTAGAAGTTCGCCACTGCATCGACGTCATGCACGTGGAGAAGAATGTATGTGATAGCTTGATTGGTCTCTTACTGAATATTAGTGGCAAAACAAAGGATGGTGTTAACGCACGGCGTGATTTGGTTGATATGAATATAAGGACTGAGTTAGCAACGAAAGAGACTAATAAAGGACGAACATACCTTTCCCCAGCTTGCTACACTCTGTCCAAGGCCGAGAGAAATGAACTGTGTTAGAGCTTGCATGGTGTGAAAGTCCCATCTGGTTACTCCGCTAACATTAAGAAACTTGTTTCTATGCAAGATTTGAAATTAATTGGTATGAAGTCTCATGATTGTCATGTGCTGATGACACAAATGCTTCCTGTTGCAATTAGGAGTATCTTGCCGAATAAGATTCGAGTGGCAATCTTGAGGCTGTGTTATTTCTTTAACTCAATTGCTCGGAAGGTCATCGATCCCCAAGGACTAGATGCTCTGCAGGCTGAGGTGGTGACGCCTCTATGCCATCTTGAGATGTATTTCCCACCGTTATTTTTCGATATCTGTGAGACCCCGGGGTATTAGCTTGTAATGCTTAGTCATCCACTTGACCCTAGAATCACAAACAAAATATCCCGCGCCTCGGAAAAATGTGTACCTCCCAGAATTGCTGTACACACACCCTTTTACAAAATCATGCATCAATTCCATACAAGCACAGAACCAAAGCACGAACTAAACAAAGCAGAAGACATGCATAATAGAGTTATTACAAAAGGGGCCGACTGGCCAAATAACAAGCTAAAGAGCTAAATAAACAGTGGAAGCAAAAGCCATAAGATGGCGATAAACAAAATCCATGGTTTGCCACAACACCACAAGGCAACCGACCAGGCCGCCAACCTAGTCGTCAAAGTCGAAGTCGGTCTCACGATAGTCGATCCCTTGGGGATCAACCTCCTCCGCAACAATTAAGCAATTTAAATGAGTACAAAAATGTACTCGCAAGTCTTACGAGTAACAAGCCTATACATATCTACATGCAAGCTTAATCAAAGGAGAAGGCTCTAGGTTCATTTTCAGCATAAAGCAAGTTTTCATTTGCAATAATGTAATAGATTTAAAGCAATTTGACAATCTGTTTTTAATTGTTCAAATAACAGTGAGATAATAAATAATAACAACAATAAAGACAACCTGGAAGTGACTAACCCATTAGCCACCACAACAATAGCACGAATTCCCTATTCGTACCAACCCAACAAGTTTTAATTAAAGGTTATAGTTTAACTCTTGAAAGACCTCCCCAAGCGTGTCCATAACCTAGGACAAGGCTATTCGAATAGATTTAAAACCCTGCAGGGGTGTACTAATGTACCCACACGTTAGACCGCCTTTTCGCCACATGATTTAGCACACTTCCTTTGGTATGCCGGCACGGCTAAGTCCTACGAGACGCTTTCTAATGGATTGTACTAATTAAGAGTCGCACGTATAGGGGTTAGCCTTAGTGAACCGCCCTCCCAAGGGCTCTCACTAAGAACCCACACGTTGAGTCGGAGACATTGGGCCAGTCGAAGCAACTGCGGGTGCTCCTGGGTATGGAGAACCTAGAAAGGAACCCATCCCTCTCATCCCAAAACAAACATTTTTCTTACCACCAGCGACTCATTAATTAATACCTCCCAAAGTACTTAGTCAAGAGGGGTTCCCAATACCCTCGTGTGGTTAGCACGCAAGAATGCTCGGTTTAGTGTAACATGATGTTCGGTCCTTGTTGACTTAGGCACCATTTTAATACACCACAAAAGATCACACCATCAGCCATTGTGCCCAAGTCCAAACAGTTTATTTTCAGTTTTATTTCTTTACAAAGTAACAAAGCACAACATGCTGGACATAATGTAATAATAAGTTTTGTGTGATCAAAGTTATCGACTAAGTCGATAACCGCCCAATTCTACCGATAGCTAAGCATTTCTAACCAATATCAACTCGTAAACTACTAAGTGATAAGAGCTCATCCACGAACTCTAAATCACAGCAAGATAATCCTGGGCTTAGTAGTAGAGAATGAACATTTACCTACAGATTATGCATCTATAGGATCAACTAATCGATTGATAGTTTAACAACAAAATAGAGCATGCATACATACACGTTGCAAACAAGATATTTAGACTTTGAAAGTAATGGGATCAATATGACCAAATGGAAACAACTGCTTGCCTTGCTGGTAGCTTTCTTGCTGGAGAGGATCGCTTTCGAACTCAATGAACTCGTCGAAACCTAACGAAAGAAACGAAAAGAACCGATAAGAATGAAGAACACTGAAAAGGACTCAACAGCCAACTTCAACCAAAATCCATGAAATTTACACAGCAGGAAGAGCATGATTTTTAAGAAATTTAGCAACAAGAACCAATTGATTTGGATGCTCAACGCTAAAGTTATGGCCAAAACAATTATGGCCGGCTACAAAAAGGTTGAAAAATTCATTTCGGTTACTGTTCATCCAAAATTAATTCTTTGGCACAATTTTCTAGAGAGGTGTTGCATCTGAAATTTTTAGGGTAAACAAAGCACCTCCTGAGATGAACAACACAATTTGATTCACCTCATTTGGAGCTAGGATGCATTTTCTATGATTTTTCAAAGACGTGCAAAAGAGCACAAACAAAATGCAACCACAAAAGCTTTTAGAAATAGTGGCATGCCTAAAACCTATTCTACAATTAAGCATACTAATAGAGGAACCAAATAAACTTAGTTTCACTCAAAAAGGAGCCACAGAGAAAAACTTATGCAATTTTCAAGTTAAATGCATTTTTAGAGCAACAAATAAAGCCTATATCTAAACAAATTTACCAAAACATTTTCTAGAGTCGAACCAAGCTTCCAACCATTTGTAGATTAAAGCTTAGTTAAAATTAGAGCTAACAAAATTGGAATCAACTAAAACGGAGCTAAAACGAGTTAGTTATGCAATTTTGAAGTTAGCACAATTTTCAGTTTGCAAATAAAGCTCCTGGGATTCTTTAAACCAACTCAATTTGGAAAAACGTGGGCCGTCGATCTGGAATCGCATGGCCCAACGCACTAGACGAATGCGTGCGCGCGCGCCCGAACTTCACGCGAACGGGGACCGTTGAGATTGAATCCAACGGCCCAGATTGAACGGGGCGAGCGGACGCGTTTGAACGCGCGCGCGCGAACCCACTCGAATCTCAACCGCAGATCTAAAGATGGACGGCCCACATTGACACAACGCTGCGCACGCGAACAGTGAAGGCTTAACTGCGTGGGCCCACCAGTCAGCGACCGCACTGAGCCATTAGGATAGCCATTAAATTGATTAACCAAGGATTAAGCAGTTAATGACCGAATCAATGTCCTAATGACAACGCAACAGTGTGTACGCGTCCGACAATGCGGCCGAGCGCAAAAGAGAGGCTCACCGCCGGCGACTCCGGTCACGGCGGCGGCAACCAAAGGCAGGAATGGGTTCGCAATAGCCTTACACACACACTGATGGCACTCTCGACGACAGCGGCGGCCAAGAACGGCGGCGAGCGGACAAGGAGCGGCGGTGCAAAGCACGGCCAAAACGACAACAGCAAAGAGGAGCTCCGCAGCGGTTCAAGGAAGTAGGTGCCCAGCTTCTAAGGACTACCAAGAAGCTACCTGAGCACTGGAGAGGAACCGAGGAGGACGGAGCAGCTTCGGCGACGAAGAAGCTTGCCGGCGCTGAGGAAGACGACGTAGAGAAGACAGCTTGAGCAACAAGAGCAAGGCTGGGTCATTGGGTTAGCTTCAATATAGCTCAGAGAAGGTCCATGAGAAAGCAATTGAAGAGAGGAGCGACTTACCGGCGACGAGGAAGAAAAGAGTTGAACTCGGCCGAAGGAGACCCAAACCCAAATTCAGGCGATTCCTGCGAATGCAAACCCAAATTAAGTTAGGGGAAACGATTAGGGGAAAGAGAGGCACAAGGTGACGCAATTGGATTTGAAAAGGAACCACTAAAGCGCCGGGACGACGAAGAAGCTTCCACGGCCGTCAATGGCGATTTGGGGATGCTAGGGGTTTTGAGCTCACACAAGCCGAGAGGAGCTAGGTGAAGCAAGGTGGGTGACTAAAAGAGGCAGAGGTGGAGCTGGATGGCTTTATATAGCTGGAGAGCAAGGAAGGGAGCAAGGGCAAGCTCCATGGTGAGCTTGGTTCACAGCGGGCTCAAGGGCGAGCTGAGCGACGAGAGCAGGTGAAGACCATGACTTCGGGGGCGAGGCTCTGACCCACATTAAATGAGGGCTTAAGAGCCGTTGACGAGCGAGGGGACAAGGCACTGCCCTCTCCCATGCCCACGCCCTGCGCTGGCCATGGCGCTCGAGCGAGTGACCGAGGAAGAGGACGAACAGGTCCACGGGGCCCACCTGCCAGCGAAACAACGACGAGGCGGCTTGAGTCGGAACAGGAACGAAATGGGTTGCACCCAACCAACAGGCACGAGCCAACACCGACGGTTAGATCAAGATCCAATGGCTCACAATGCTCGCGCCAACAGGACTTGACCGGAGTGCAGCTAGGCCATAGGGCAGAACCAAGAACAGGGGTCGGGCTCGAGTCTGACTTGGACCCGAGGAACAGGAACAGACTAGGGTTTGAAACAAGCTGAGTTTGGAAGAATTTTTAGAGGTAGCAAACTAACTCCAAATTTTTTGAAATTTTGACTAGAGGTTCCTCTCTCCAGGATTAACCTTACATAAAATTTCCAGAGATTTTATGAAAAGAATTTGTCTCAAGAAATTCCTCAAGGTTTGTTCTAGGGTTTGACCAAGAGTCAAACTTGTTTGACTTGCTAACAAAAATTATCAAATAATTTCTAAAAATTATGAAATTTTTCAAAGGAGTCACACACAAGCCCTAGAACCAAGGAAAAATATTCCTAGAGGTTGAACACAAGATTCTCAACAAGGATTGAAACAGGGGTCATGACTTTAGTCAATTGGAGATTTGAGTTTTTGAATTCCATAATTCCTTTACAAGAATTACAAAAAAGTTCAAAAACAACAAGATGCAAGAAAAGTTTTAATTTCTTGTCATTTTCTTACATTTGAAACACATACCCAGATTTGGGATGTTACAATACCATGGTCCATCTCATTGTTCACCTTGTGAAAGAGATAAATATATGCGGCCCTGTGTTCCTACGTCATATGTACCCATTCGAGAGATACATGGGAATTCTCAAGTCCTACATACGGAATCGATCTCGACTGGAGGGCAGCATCATCGAAGGTTATGCAACCGAAGAGGTCATTGTTCAAGTTTTTTATGTAACAGACCCGGCAAATAAGAACCGCCATGTAGTTCTTCATGGAAAAAAAAGGATTCTCGGAGTTGAGAATATCGTGGATGAGGAAGAGTACAATCAATTTGACGAGTTGCCTCCTTTCAAAGACAGCATCAGGCTCGAGGGAGAACCCAGTGAGGAAGCTAGCTATATGCGCGTCGATCATCATGAAGGGCTATATTTTAATTAAGAATTTACTCCATTGTAATTAATTTATTCTATAACATCATGTGTTATTGACTTGTAATCTCTCATATATTTTGATGTCAACGTGGAATTATCATGTGTTATGGACTTTTCATCTTTGGTATTGATGTCAATGTGGACTTCATTGTAATGTGGAGTATCAAAATTGGTTTCACTTGATTTGGAGTTGAGTTGAATAAGATATGAATTTTCGAAGTCAACTAAATTATCAGTGGATAAATTAATTTTCAGTCAAATTATTTGGAGTTGTATTATGGACTTGTCACCAGGTTCATGTGGATAAATAGAATGGTAGTGGCATATCACAGACGGTTCTATTATGGAACCGTCCGTGATAAGCAATCACAAACGGTTCTTAATAAGAACCGTCTGTGATGTGGACCATATCACAGACGGTTCTTAATAAGAACCGTCTGTGATTTTTTTATCACAGACGGTTCCATAATAGAACCATCTATGATATGCCTTCATAACCCTAGGGCTCGCCAATTCATCTCCCCAGTGCCCTTAGCCCGTTCTCGACGGTTCCTTATGCTCTCGCTCCTTCGCCTCCTCTAGGGCTCGCCTGTTCACCTCCCCAATGCCCTTAGCCCCTTGCTCTCGCTCGTTCGCCTCCCCACCTGAGCGTCGTCGCCCAAGGTATGTCTCCTCCGATCCTCCCTCATGCCGCCGACTCTAGCGTCTCCTCCTGTAACACCCTAGCTATTCGAAAGCCAAAATATTACATAAAGAATCTAACATACAACCATAATGCGGAAGAATTTAAACAATATCTCATCTAATGGTATAAAGAGATCAACATATAATAGAACAAATGCAGGAATATAATCCGAATCCAACAACAGTTCACAAACTCCAATTATTCAAGTCTACTGAATCCACTAAGATAATTATATCAAGGGAGTAATCAAGGATCACAAGCAGTTGTTTAATGAACCTTAACATAGAGAAAGAGATCAACCATCATCAAACTCTATTTATTACAATTCATCACTTAACAAATGAAAGAAAGGAACAAAATCATATAATTGAAACTTGAATATTGTGAAGTGAATGAATTATGTGTGTCTACTCCCTCCCACGAATGCCCTCATCAGCGATCATCTAGAATAAACAAACATAGGCAAGAATGAGTCCTGGACTCAACAAGTACAAAGAATAATATGAACTACACTGAATATGAACATTACAGTATCATTAGGAATATGAACTTAGAATTAAAAGAAACATATGAATGAATGGACTACACTTCTGCTTATACTGGTATAGCTAGTGACACACCCGTCGGTGTTCACTTAGGCCCACATTTAACAAAATACGGGGATCCAATGCCCGTATGAAGAACTACATGCCCATACTGGAATTAATGGGTCTTTATTTTCCACTCCCGTGGAAGAAACATGAACAAATGAATGAATGGAATAAAACATGAATAATGAAAGATATCCTCTCTTTCAACATGGATTAATGGATATGAAAGGAACATGAAGCATTGAATGTAATCATGGATCATAGAATTAACTGTATGAATACAAGCACTCAGCATTCATCAACGTTAAGAATTACAATGTACTTGCCTTCCGCTCTACGAAGCGTTATGAGGCAAAACGGAAGCTGCTACACTCGAAATTCCCCCTCCTACACAAATTAAATACTTGAATAAGAAACCACGTGAATAGGACATCGCTTGAAACATCTAATCGTAGCATCCTAACCCAAGGATCACAAAGTCGATCTACTCAAATAAACCGACAATCTAACATGACTACAATCTGGACAGCAAGTACAAAATAAATTGTAACTAATGATCTGAGACTCGAAATGGAGTGCTCTCAGATCCTATGGAAAGATAACAGTATCCTACACAAAAGTCTGGTTGGTGGGATCTCCCAATTCGGTCAAAAACCAATGTCAATAATCCTATGAAAGTCGAACATCGAATCTGTCTGACAGAACTACATAGCAGTAGAGAAATAATCATATATTTTGTTCTACAACTCCAAATTGAGTGTTCTTTATCATTATGGAAAGTTTAACACAAATTCTGCAACAACCTAGTTTGGTGGAAAACCTGAATCTGCCATTATCGTAATCATATTTTAAAAGACAACTTGACAGTTTATTCATGTCAGGAATTCAGGATAGCAGGAAAGATTATACCATATCTTTTGAACTGTAAGTCGGAATTAAGTGTTCTTGGCGGCCACGGAAAGCTAAGAACAATTCCTATATATCTCTAGTAGATGGAAATCTCTAATTCGGCATCTAAGAATGTGAAATCGGCCGTGCAATATACTGGACAGAACTGAATTTCTAACAGCAGCAATTCGATCCAATCAATCTAATCGAATTTGCATCTAACAAGAATAAAACAGCGAAGAACGCCTTGCGTTTCCTTTGTAGAAACTCAGGGAGACACTGGTTAATCTTCCAAGAAGAAGATCCTCCTCCTCCTCACCCTTTCCTTCCCTCCTTTGGCCGGCTACACTGCTATCCTTCTCCTCTTTTCCTCGCGATGGCCGGCGGCGGGGAGCTCCGATGGCGAGAAGGGGAGGCACCACGGCAGGGGCAACAACCAGGGGAGATGGGGCAGCACCAAGGCAGGGAGAGATGGGGCGGCACCAAGGGGAGGTGGCGGCTTGGAGTGGGAAAGGGGGGAGGGGTGGCTTGGGGCTAGGGTTAGAGGGGAGTGGGACTGTTTGGGCTTAAGGCCCATGGGCACCTCCCTCTCTTGGGCCTTGTGGCTAGCCACAAGGCAGTGGTAGCCTAGGCCGAAGGCCCATCTCCTTATTTCCCCCCAAAACTTCTGAATTTTTACTATTAACCTTTCCCGATTAAATTCTCTCTAATCGAAAATCGGGGTATTACATTCTACCCCCCTTAACAGAATTCGACCCTGAATTCTAACCGTTGAAATGAACACTAGAACAAATTGCCACAGAATTGGAAACAACGAATTAACACGTACCCAGAGCAAACAGGTCTGGATATTGCTCGTGCATGCGAGACTCTAGCTCCCAAGTGGCCTCTCTCTCGGACTAGTGAGACCACAACACAAAGACGTAAAACGTCGTCTGACCTAACACTCAACCTGAACTTTCCAGGTACACTCATTAGAAGAGGATTGAAGGTAAGACCTTACTCGATGGTCAACTTATTTAACTAAATCTCAAACTTTGAATGGCTCAGCTGCTCACTCAGCACCAGAACACACTAGATGTTGCGTACTTCGCGTATGTACCCGAGACGGTCAAAGCGATACGCCAACTTCCTAATTTCTGCAACTGTCGTTAACGAACGAATGTACCTGGGCCACCTTCCCCTTTGGTACGAAAGCACACAACATGCTCAAAATTGAACTCTTCATCCAACAAGGGACACCTCCTTTAAACAAGAATGCACAACAGAACTGGTTCTTAAACCACTGATTCACAAAGAGAATCCAACTGGAAATAGAGAGTTCTCATCGCATCCACGCAATACTAACTCTCCACCAAAAGGGTAAAATCCGAAATTTGACAATTCATCATGAAAACAATTCCACTTTCTAAATAGGCAGTTTACGAATGAACACCACGAAAGCTAAAGGAGAAATCACTCGAATGCCCAAACCAAATACTTCTTTTGGTTTGTCTGAATTGGAAAGAATCAAACATGCCAACACAACGCCAACTCAAATTGCGGAAGACACCAGTCAACAACACAAAACTCAAACGAGAATAAAGAAAACGCTTCACTACCCGAGGAAACATCCTTTTTCTCAGTTTCTCTTTTAGGAATAAAACTTCTCTCGAACCTTGGAATTCGAATTCATCGCATACCACACGAGCTTAAACCTCTTAATTAAACATCCTCAAATTATGCTCAAACTGAAATACATCATCCACACCATTGTGGAGAGGCTCTATTGAATCCACCGAATACTCTAGGCAACTCATTCTACTGATGAAATTAATTTGATAGAAGGCACCCAAAGCACCACAAAATAGGTCCCGCACAATCACATTACCTCCAATTTTCAAGAACAACAACTCAAAATCCTCAGTACACATGCTGATGTACTACATCAGAAGGGTTCTATCAATGATCATTCCACTGCTCAGAAAACATCATTATTCTACTTTCTCTACACACAATCATTGTGTGACCAAAGGTCTAGCATAAAAATGCAAAGCCCAGATTTAACCTCCAAGACCTCTACAACAAATTTCTCTTATAACAGATAGTAAAATCATCGGATTAAATATCTAACATTCCTATAATTCTAAAATACTCACTCATTGACATCATCAGAAATCACCCACACAATCTGGCAATACTATCCAATTGGATTACTCTATAAAATTAATCAAGGTTTTCATACCTTCGATAATTCCCAACCTTTCAACATGAACTGGAGTTCTGGAATTTCACTATACCATAGGTTATACTCAGTCATAACACTATTCAGATTTACTTCGAAGCCAAACATTCCATGTGAATCAAATTTCCTCCAAGAGGTACAGATCAAAACCAATTCATCTTCTACTACTCCTCCAATAGCTTGATAGCAAAATCTCACCACTACAATTTCTTATCCACCACCAACAGTTGCCAAAATTACACTTTGTAAAACTTTGCAACACAAAACTATTGATCCTTTCTCAAAAGAAAGAGGTGAACAAGGACAAGTTTCCTCACACAGAAAAATGTTGCTCCTCACAGCGAGCACGAAACCAAAAGAAATATTTTGATAATAGTGATCTTGAAAAACGAAAGTTGAGTTCACAGTTGAGAGCACATATCCCTCAAAAGGGAATAGCAAATAACAGCTAATAAGAAAAAGACATTACGATTGAAACTCGACATCTCTTGAGCGGAAAGAGCAGAAAGTTTCGGAACGATTCAAATAATCACAAGTTACAAAACTTGACTCAAATTCTCAAATACACCTACTGCACTCTTTCTTTTAACACTGAAATTAATCCTTTGACTAGCAACACTTTGCCACAACGAACAAGATAAAGTCTTTAGTCCAAACCACAAGAACTAATTAAGAACCAATACAGTTCTTCAACATGTCATATTTGCTCGGAACAGTTCAACTACACATGAAACATGAGATCCAAATGATCTCAACCACCAAACTCGAAACATTTTCATTTACGGGATTTCACGAAAAACATGCAGATTATTCTCCTCTTAAAGAAACCAACATAATTTTCTTTGATTGCAACCTCACGTTGCCAACTCAGACCAAAGAGCCTTTAAGATTAAATCACATGAATCTCTTAAGAAGCAACATGACAATCCAATACCTCAATTTATTTAAAATAATTTCAGCTACCAGATGATTCATGAGCTCCAAAATATCACGAAAGCTAAACTTGAAATATTCTCATTTGAATGATATCACCAAAGGCGATCAAATTACTACAAGTATTAACATTAATCTCACAACAACAATTAGAAAATACTTCGAAAGACCCACGTGAAAAGAATGGGTTGATTCTTTCTCAAAAGAAGAGGCAAATGGAAACGATTTTTACCAACTAGAAAATCATTTACCACTCGCAATGAACACAGGACCAAGGGGAAAACCAATTAAGCAATGAACTCATAGAACATAAGTGGAGTCCACAGTTGAAAGTATAGGCCTCACAAGAAGAGAATATCAAACCTTAACAGATAAGAACAAACAATCATTCAAGATCAAAGCACTTGCATCACTGAAGAACCATTATAACTTTGCAACATGTCGCTTTACTCGACAAACTTCGTTTACCACATAAAGCTTGAACCCCCAAAAGATCAAGAACAGAAAACTTGAAATTTGATCATTTAAGAAATATCACGAAAGGCGATCAAATGTCTTTCTTGATAAAAGAATCAACATTACCCTCACATTACTGAACATTTTATTAAGATCAATAACATACATTCCTAGTAACAATCAATTTACCTTACTATCACATCAATAAACCTTCTAAAGGAAACATGACAAATCGTGTCATAGAAATCTCCAACATCAAATGGGATTGTAATAACAACTTATTCTAGAAAAGAAACCTAGTGCGAAAGCCACAAAGCTGGAACAAACCTCTTTTTAACAAGCTCACTCTAGTACAAGACAAACTCATAAAACACACCAGATTAAATCACTTATTAGATTTAGCTCATTTACCCTTACTGACGCTCAACGCCAGTATAGCACACAATAATAGCACTCTAACCATTAATACTAACAACCGATTATTATCTAATCATGGAAGCATTCATAGTCCCACCTTTGTTCAGAAATTGGAATGAAATATCTTTAAACTTCAGCAATGGAATATTTATAAGACAAGGTTTTGGAAGTCAATACAACTACCCTCATCCATTACTTCATACATATAACAACAATTTAGCATGGCAAAATCAAGTGAATCTAGCATTTGTACAAATTCTTCAGGTATCCAAATAGAAGACATATTTAAGGTTAATATTTATCAAGGCAAAATTAACTTCACTTTTGAAGACATTAACTAAGAGTCATTGGTTTCCACAAAAATATTAACCTCCTACCATACCAAGTAATTCTTTTAATTAAAACCTCTTAGATAAGTATGACAATGCAACACTAAAGGGTTTTAATATACTCCTTCTCTTAAGAGAGGCATTAAACTTCAACTCTCAAATTAACTCAAAAGAAATATGCAAGGTCAAAGCACCCACTTAATAAATAACTTGCAAAAGAAATCTTCCAATGCCCGAAATTCCAAGCGAACAAATGAGTTACATTTTCCAACATGGGTAAAACAGAACTTCTGTGAAAAGATAAATCTTGCAATTTAACTACGCTCACATGGAGCAAAAATATCACAATAGTCGGAAGAACAATATTTGTTTCAAAGAACGATTAGAGACCTATTGGAGCTTGCCCACTTCATTCTAACCCCCATTCAAAAGAAATTCATCAACAGCAAGAAACTACAACTAGGAAACCAGATACAAGCTCGAGAAAGACAACAACTTCATCAGAGAACTCATGCTCAACACATAACTATGGAACGGGGGTAAGTACTTCTCTATTTTCATACATTTAACAGTGGTGTAGCACGCAAAACCCGGGACAACAACCACGATCTCAACTTCTCAACGTCCGTTACCAATACGCATAACCAATATAATCAATTATGAATATAAGGTCATCTCATAGTAATCATAGAATAAATTCATAGATATAGAAGATCATAGCAGATCATAGATTAACAACAAGAATGATAGTACAGAAGCAATTTAAGAACAGTTCAACATGATGAAACATACCACTAGAAATACGGATGCAATGGATTACCCAAACCCCACCTACTGTGCACAGTGTGTCATTTTAATAACTTAATTACCACAGACCTAAAGCCCGCTCTGATACCAACTGTAACACCCTGACTATTTGGAAGCCAAAATGTTACCTAAAGAATCTAATATATAACCATAATGCGGCAGAATTTAAACAATATCTCATCTAATGGCATAAAGAGATCAACATATAATAGAACGAATGCAGGAATATAATCCGAATCCAACAACAGTTCACAAACTCCAATTATTCAAGTCTACTGAATCCACTAAGATAATTTGACTTTTGACCAAAAGGGTTGATTTTTTGGAAAGACATTCTAGCATGATTTTCAATATGTGCACAAGTACAAAGATGTGATATACATGATGATTGCATAACACACCCCGTAAATGTGTTTCCCAAAATAATTCTTGATTCAAGAAAACCACAAGCGAATTACCAATCCAAATAAGATTTCAAATATAATGAAATCAAATGACATTAGAAAGATCTATGACATTTAATTCATTCCTTAATTAGCAAAAGCGGCTTTCCTCTAGAGGCTTTGTGAAGATATCTGCTAATTGAACATCGATTCTAATGAGGCTGATCACAATATCATCTTGGCTTACATGATCTCTAAGAAAATGATGGGGAATATCTATGTGTTTAGTTCTAGAGTGTTGAACTGGATTATTTGCTATCTTCACGGCACTATCATTGTCACATAAGAGAGGCATTTTAGAGAAGTTTATTCCATAATCTATCAATATTTGCCTCATCTAAAGCAATTGAGCACAACAACTACCCGCGAAGACATACTCCGCTTCGACGGTGGATAGGACTACGGAGTTTTGTTTCTTTGAGGACTAAGATACTAAAGATCTCCCTAAGAATTGACAACTTTCGGAGGTGCTTTTTCTATCCATTTTGCAACTCACATAATCGGGATCGGAATATCCAATTAGATCACATTTTGCACCTTTAGGATACCATAAGCCAATGCAAGAGGAATGCTTTAAATATCTAAGAATCCTTTTAACGGCCATAATAAGACATTCTTTTGGAGAAGCTTGAAAACAAACACACATGCAAACACTAAACATGATATCGGGCTTAGATGCGGTAAGATAAAGCAAGCTACCAATCATGGATCTGTAAAGCTTTAAATCTACCGGTTTACCTCCCTCATTTAGATCGAGATGACCATTTGTAGCTATGTGAGTCTTGATAGGTTTTGCATCTTCCATGCCAAATCTCTTGAGTAGATCCTTCATGTACTTGGATTGACTTATGAATGTCCCATCTTTGAGTTGCTTGATTTGAAGTCCAAGGAAGAAGCTAAGTTCTCCAATCATAGATATCTCAAATTCTCTACATATCATATCACCAAACTCTTTGCAGAACTCTTGATTAGCAGATCCGAAGATAATATCATCAACATAAATTTGACAAACAAAGAATTCATTATCAATGATTTTTGTGAAAAGGGTAGTGTCAACTTTCCCAATTTTGAAACATTTTGAAATAAGAAAATCTCTAAGTCGTTCATACCAAGCTCTAGGAGCTTATTTGAGACCATAGAGAGCCTTAGATAGTTTATAAACATGGTTAGGATTTTTAGGATCCTCAAAACTGGAAGGTTGTTCAACAAAGACAAGTTCAGAAATTTTGTCATTTAGAAAAGCACTTTTTACATCCATTTGAAAATGTTTTATTTCAAAACATGATGCAAATGCAAGTAAGATACAAATAGCTTCTAATCCAGCTCCGGGAGCAAAAGTTTTACCAAAATCCAAACCTTCAACTTGAGTATATCCTTGTGCTACCAACCTTGTCTTGTTTCTTACTACAACTCCATTTTCATCTTGTTTGTTCCTAAATACCCATTTTGTGCCAATCACGTTGTGATCTTTGGGCCTTTTAACAAGCATCCAAACGTTGTTGTGAAGGAAGTTGTTCTACTCTTCATGCATAGCATTTGCCTAATCCAGATCATCTAGTGCTTCTTCTACATACTTTGGCTCAATAGAGAAAACAAACGAGTAATGTTCACAAAATGAAGCAACACGGGATCGAGTTAGAATACCCTTACTAACATCACCCAAACTTTGATCAATGGGGTGATCTTTTGCAATGGCGTTGTGATTCTTTGGATGAATGACCAGTGCTTGTCCATCTTCCACCTCTTCAACTTGATCTTGACTTGGCGTTGCGGAAGTAGGAGGTTCAACTTGAATAGAAGAAGATGGATCATCGTTGTCTTCTTTTGGCTTGATATATACTAGTGTCATATTCTTCATTGCTTGTCTCAAACCTTCATCACCTACATTATCCAAGTTTTCTTGCACTTCTTGAGAGCCATTAGTCTCATCATATTCTTCATACGCTTTCCTATTACAAAAACGTACTTCCTATTTAAGCATATGAAGAATACGTTTTCCTTAAAGGAAAACGTATCACACAAATTTACACTAACTCTAACCGTTATTTAACTTCTTTTGCTGTTCGTGACCCCACATGTAATACACCCATTACTCCCTTAAGACAGTACTTAACACTAATCAATGCTGTTAGCGCCTAATCACTCCGCTACAGTCCTTTGCAGGATGCGCCCGACAACAGAGGGCTCCCGGCTGTTTGCATGGCGGCTCGCCGGCGCTACGCACCATGGCGGCGTGATCTAAGGGCAGGTACAGGTGCACATTAGTGTTGCGCACCTGTTGGTGGTGTTGTCAACGGCGGCGCTAGTCTGCACCGGTGGCTAACCGGAGTTGAGCGGCGGCACTCAATACGGCAAAAGCACATGCAACAAAATAGAGCTCCGCAGCATCATATTCAAGCGGGTGCCCGAGTCCTAGGGACTAAGAGGAATGCTACCTGAGCGAGGAGGGTGCTCGGGGAAGGTTGGAGTTGCTGAAGCTTGGCCGGCGTCGAAGAAGATGACGGTGGCAGCACGGCTTCACATGGAGAAGACGACTGGAGCCAAAAGGAGAGAAGTGAATGCTCGGGTTAGCTCCAGTGAAGTCCAGAGATGGAGTACAAGCAAAGAATCGGGTACAGGTGTAACATCCCAACTGTATAAACATGTGTGTGTTTCAAATGTAAGAAAAGGTGTAGAAATAAAAACTTTTTCTCACATCTTGAAACTCTTGAACTCACATGTTTTCCTTGTCCAAGAGTGGTGAAATCCAAAAACATAAAGCTCTTGTTGACAAATGTCAAACTCATTTTTCCACTTGGCACAAATCTTGTGCCAAACCTTTGGAAATACTTTTCCTTGGTCCTAGTGGTGATGTGGGACCCCTCTGAAAAATATCATAAGTTTTAAAACTTGTTTGATAATTTTTGGAGGTAAAACAAACTCTTGAGCAGCCTTTAAGAATTTTTGGAGAAAAATGCTTTGTACAAAAACCTCTGGAAATTTTATGTAAGGTTAATCCCATTGTCAGCAAGCTCCTGTTAAAATTTCATGAATTTTGGAGTTCATTTGCTATCTCAAATAAATCCTCAAAAGTCTCAGCTTGTTTTTCAAATTTAAATGGACTGGTTTTACTTGGGCTTGAGCCACTTTCCTAAGTGGGCTAAACCCAACCTCTTACTCAGCTCAACAGACCTCCCTTCCACCCTGTTGAGGTCGTAGCCGTTGGATTCAGATCCAAAGGCCACGACCTCCTCCGCGGTCAACACCGCAAGGACCTCCCCACCTCATCAAGGTCATAGCTGTTGGATCAAGGATCCATGGCCATGACCTCCCCTTGTTATCAAACCAAAGACCTCCTCCCACCTTGTTGAGGTCGTAACCGTTGGATCAGATCCAACAGCCCACGACCTCCCCTCAATATCAAGCGCAAAGACCTCCCCCATCTTGTGTTGTGCGCCGTTGGATTTAAAATCTACGGCCACGACCTCCCAGTGCTTTGTGCGCATCAGACCTCCCTGGTCCTCTCCTTGCCTTTGGATCTCGTTTCAACGCGCGAGATCAATGGGCCGTTTGGACCATCCCTTTTAAGCCGTTAGATTTAGATCCCGCGGTCTCTGTTGAGTGGGCCGTTCGGACCACTCCTGTGAGCCCTTAGATCTAAATCTAAAGGCTAGGACCTCCTGTGCGCTACGCGCCAGCTCAGGACCTCCTCACTTGATCAGCACCATTGGTTTAAAATCCAAAGGTCCTGACCTCCTCTACGCGTTGCGTAGCGCCTAGGACCTCCCCTTTGGTTGTGTGCCCTTAGATTTAAATCCAAAGGCCATGACCTCCACGTCTTTGGCAGTGTCGCGCGCAGCGTTAAGTCCTCCCAGGAGGTCCGCACCATTGGATTTAGATCCAACGCCTTGGACCTCCTGTCCCCTTATCCTTTGCGCATCCGCACAATGAAAATCGGAGGGCCATGACCTCCCCGTCCAAATCGTGTGGCTGGGACCTCCTCTCAGTCACTTAAAATGTACCGTTTCAAACTCAAATCGGAGGGCCAGGACCTCCCTATCTTTTCATCCAGCGGTGGAGGCCTTGCCCTGTTTTTCTCCTTCCTCTGTCACGCATGCGAGCGCCATGGGTGGGTGTGCAGGTCGGGTCTTGTCCCAACGGCTCTGCGCAGGCCAGCATTAAATGCGTGTCAGCTCCTTTCCGCCCCTATGCCATGCCCTGACCTACCTACACCTGTCCCCTCCATCTTGTCTGTGCCATGGACCTCCCATGGGCTAAGCTCACCATGAGCTTAACCCGTGGTCCATGACCTCTTTTGCCCTAGCTATAAAACCTCCCCACTGTTGCCCTTGGCTTCTTTTACATACCTTCGAGCTCTGCCTTGCCTTTGTGCTTGGCCGAGTTTCTCCCCCAAATCGCCATTGTTGAGCTTGGAGCTCCTCGGTGGCACAAGGGTCCCTGGAATTTTTCCCTCTCCCATCCTTTCTTCATTTTGAGCCATTCACCTCTGTGACAAGAGCCCTAACTTCTTTTGGTTGGGAACATTTTTCAGAGGTGGCCGAATTGGAGATTGGAGCTTTGGCCGAGGAGCAACCTCATCTTCTCCAGCGCCGGTCCTCCTCGCCAACGACCTCCCCAGCTCCTCTGGACCTCCAGGTAATCCTCCTGGTAGTCGCTAGGCTTGGCACACGCTTGTATGAATCGCTGCGGAGCTTTTCTTCAAATGTTGCATTTCGGCCGTGCTTGTCACCTTTGTCATCTCCGGCTCGCCGGCGTTCAAGGCCGTCGCCGCCGTCGAGAGTGGGTCCATGGTGTGCGCAACACTATTGCGCACACGTTGGTACCCTTGGTGGTCGCCGGCGAGGTCTGCATCGCCGGCATTGACCACATCTTTGCGTTGAGGTTCTTGTCGGAACGGGACGTCCAGCGCGTGCCGTTAAGACAAAGATTTGGGGCAGTAAATGCTCCATCATTGGGAGCATTTACTGCTGTCTTTAGCGCGCTGGACCTCCTCGTTGTCCCGCGCCATTAGTCCTCGCCCGCGCGCGCGCGTGCACATTTCATGGTGGCCTTGGATCTGGGCCGTTCAAGACCTCCCCACTGGGAGATCTTGACCGTCCAGGACCTCCTCCTTTAGACCTCCTCCGCGTAGGACCTCCTCGAGGTCATCTCTGCCGTTTAGGACCTCCCTCGTTAGATCTGGACCGTTCCGGTCCTCCCTCTATCGTTGTGGTCCGTTGGATGCAGCATCAACGGCCACGACCTCCTCTCTCGCTCGCGCGTGCGTGTTGCTGGGAGGACATGGACCGTTGGATCCAAGATCAACGGCCCATGACCTCTGGACCTTCGTGAGCGCGCGTGTGCGATGTTCTCTGGGAGGTCTTGAGCTGTTAGATTCAAGATCTATGGCTCATGTACTCCCCTGTCTTATTGGTTTTTAGGAGATTCCAGAGAGCTGTTATTTTATGAACTGAAAAAGGTATGAACTTTAAAAATGCATAACTAATTCATTCTAAATCCAAATTAGGTGATTCAAATTTCTATAGCTCTGGTTTGGACCAGGCTCTAATCTAAAAATGGTTATGAGCCCAGTTCAGCTCCAGAAAATGGTTTTGCAAATAGATTTCAAAACTAACTCTAAATGTGACATTAAAAATTCATTTAACTTGTAAAATGTATAACTTTATCTCTGTAGTTTATTTTTGAGTGAATCCAACTTTGTTAGCTTCCTCTGTTAAAGCACTAAATGATAGAATAGGATTTCAGCATGTCACTATTTTCAAAAAGCTTACTTGTGCATTTTAATTTTGTTCAAGTTCTTGTCTTTGAAAAATTATAGAAAATGCATAATAGCTCCAAATGAGATGAACTCAATTGTGTTATTCATCTCATGAGGTGCTGGTTTTACAGTAAAAATCTCAGTAACACCACCTCTCTAGAAAATGTTGCCAAATAATTAAATTAGTGAATAGTAGCAGATTGCAATTTTTAGGGCTTAGCAGAATTGTTTTGCTCATATCTTTTGCATTGAGAATCCAAATCAATTGGTTCTTATTGCTAAATTCCCTAAAAATCATCCTCTTGCTGCTGTAGAAATTTCAGAGCATTTGGAGTTTGTTTTCTGTGCTGTCTTTGTGGTTTTCATCGTTCTTATCGTTTCTTTTCGCTTTTTCGTTAGGTGTCGACGAGTACTTTGAACCCGTGAGTGATCCTCAGCAATATTTTGAGCAAAACCAGCAAGGCAAGTGGTTTGATCATATCCCATTATTGTTCCATTACTTTAAAGTTTAATACTTCGTTTTACTTGTATGTATGCATGCTACTTTGTGTTAAAATATCGATTAGTTGAGCCTATAGATGCATATCCTGTAGGTAAATGTTCATTCTCTACTACTAAGCCTAGGATTATCTTGCTGTGATTTAGAGTTCGATGGATGGACTCTTATCACTTAGTAGTTTACGTTGATAATGCTTAGCAATGCTTAGATAACGGTAGAAATGGGCGGTTGTCGACATTATGTTGATGACCTTGATCACATAAAAACTATTATTCCATTATGTCCATCTTGTGCTTGTTACTTTGTAAATAAATAAAAATAAAAACAAAATGGTTATTGACTTGGGCACAATGGATGTTGGTGTGATTTGTTGGGTGTGAACGGAATGGTGCCTAAGTCCCCAAGGATCGAGTTACTTGTGTCACTAAGCCAAGCGCTCTTGCGTGCTAACCACACGAGGGGGATATGGGACCTCTCTTGACTAAGTACTTTGGGAGGTGTTAATTATGAGCTGGTCGGTGGGTGTGTTTTAAATGTGTGTATGTGTGGTGTGGGAGGGAGCATTAGCAGACCGGTTAGGTGACTAGTGTGTCCTTATCCCGTGGGTTCTTGCTCTTAATTAGCATCATCCATTGGAAATGTCTCAGAGGACTTAGCCGTGCCGGCATACCAAAGGAAGTGTGCTAAATCATGTGGCGAAAAGGCGGTCTGGCGTGTGGGTACATTGGTACACCTCTGCAGGGTTAAAACTATTCGAATAGCCTCGTCCTAGGTTATGAACATGCTTGGTAAGGTCGTGCAAGAACTAGACCGAACACTTAATTAAAACTTGATGGGTGGTATGAATTAGGTAATTCATGCTATTGTTGTGGTGACTTGGGTTAGTCACTTCCAGGTTGTTCTTGTTGTTGTATCATGTTATTATCTCGTTGTTACTTCAACAATTAAAAATGCTTTGTCAAATTACTTTCAATCTATTACACTATCGCAAATTGAAAGCTTACTTTATGCTAAAATGAGTCCAAAGCCTCATCCACTTAAATAAAGCTTGCATGTAGCTATTTATAGTTCTGTTATACTACACGTCAGTCTTGCGAGTACATTGTTTGTACTCATTTGCTTTGCTTAATAATTTTGTTGCAGAGGAGGTAGAGCCCAAAGGGCTTTACTTTTGTGAGATGTGCTGCGGTTGGGAATCGAGCTAGGCGTCTTGGTTGGTTGCCTTATGGGCTAAAGGCAAACCTTGTGGCTCTCTTTTGTTTATCGCCATCTTATGGCTTTTGCTTCCGCTGTGTTTACCTTTCTAAGTTGTATTTGGCCGGTCGGCCCCTTTTGTAATAACTCGATATATTGTATGTCTTTTATTCTAGTCGTGCTTTGGTTCTATGCCTTGAATGGAATTGATGCATGATTTTGTAAAGGGGTGTGTATACTGCATTTTGGGAAGTATACATATCTCGAAGATACGGATTATTATGTTTGTGATGCTAGGGTCAATGGATGACTAAGTATTACAAGCCTAATAAACCGGGTCCTCTACAGCTTACCGAGTCGAGATTTAAGAGTAATGTCGGCGGCCGACAAAAGAGGAACTTCAAAATCCGAAGGCTCCTGTGAGGCATCAAAGAAATTGAGTGAGGGGAAGTTAATCTTAGGTACAGAGGCACCTGGTAACGCACAAGGTTTAGGATAATACCTCCCGAACACAGAGAAGCCACGAAGGTGTCCTTCGAAGCGCGCTTTGGAAAATGCCGAGAGCTCGAAGGTGTACCGTGTGCTACAATCCAACGTAAGAGCTGAGATTAGGCAAAATGGAAAAGGCATTGAGGGTAGAGTTGAGAGGAACCATCCGGATGGATCTTACCCAACACTAGAGCAGATGCAAGCCTCCCTCTCCTCAGCTGAAAAGAGGAGAAGTGAGGGAGAAGAGAGAACTGAGGAGGTATTATGCCCAGGCGAGGGATGGAGCGGAGGCGGCGTCAAGTGAGGGAGCTCCAAGAGTGGCCAACGGACGCGGTGGATTGACGGCGTCGACGGAGCGCGGAAGGAATCGCCGGCCGCGTGGCGCAGCTGTTCTACGCGAGCGTCAGCGAGAGGAGAACGATGGATCCGACATGTGGGCCCGGCGTGGCAGTGACAAAATCGCGCGCGCGATCGCCCGAGTAAGTGCATTGGCGCGGACCATTGGATCTTAGATGGACGGCTAGGATTAAAAGAGGGGCGCTCAGATCATCCCGAAGGGGTACGCGATCTGGGCCGATGAGGTTCCATCCGACGGCTCACGTGTGGTGTAGCTAGGGGGTTGGGTTGAGTCAGTTCTCCGCGTCTGACTCGAGTCGGTCCAACAGTGCCCGAATTTGAAATTAGGGTTTGACTGAGAATTAAATTAGTTTCTCCACTTTGACCACGGTACTAAAAATAGGAATAAAATTCCTAAAATCATGAAATAAATCATGGGGGTTCCTAGGAAGGTCTAGTGTCCATATAAATTATTGAACACTACTGTTCATGTTATATTGTGTATAATTTAAATTCAAACTTAGTGTATGTCATTAGATTGTGTTTAAATTTTCTTTGGGTTTAAACTAGTCCCAAAAATTTGGGAAAATTTTTGTTAATTCATTATACTAATTCTAGTATTTGAATAAATTATTTCCAAGTGATTAACATAAGGTTTGGTTTCTGCCTTTGTTTGCAATTAAGTTTTAAGGTGTAGGTTTTATCTTTTATTCCAGATTTTCCAAGTGCAATATATAATGCAATTGATTGAAAACAATGATGCATGCTCGTGAGATGCATAGTAATTCTCTTTATTAATTTGGGGATGTGACAAAATTGGACATCACACGTCTCCTCAACAATACCGGTTGTTTGATTGAAGCGCAATATGCTTTACTATTTGACGAATAACCAAGGAGAAATCCAACATGGCAACAGTTTTGAAATTTTGAGAGACGAACTACTTTTCTTAAGATAAAATATTTGCAACCAAATACTCGAAAATAAGATATGTTTGGTTTTCTTCCAATAAGAAGTTCATAAGATGTCTTTTTAAGAAGGCGATACAAATAAAGACGATTTATGGCATGACATGCAGTGTTGATGGCTTCCGCCCAAAAATCATCAGAAGTATTATACTCATCAATCATTGTCCTAGCCATCTCAATCAATGTTCGATTTTTCCATTCCACAACTCCATTTTGTTCCGGAGTGTAGGTAGCGGATAATTCGTGCTTTATTCCGAGTTCATCACAATAGTCTTCAATTCTAGTGTTTTTGAACTCAGAACCGTTGTCACTTCGAATTTTCTTCAACTTAAACTCAAATTCATTTTGGGCCCTGTTGGTGTTTTAGAACCGATCTTACGTATGATTGTTTGATTCGGTGGGTCTCTAAGATTGATCACGCGGAGAGAACGACACAGTGATTTTATACAGGTTCGGGCCTTCTCTAGAGAGAATAACAACCCTACTCTTGTGTGGCTATATTGAGTATGCTAGTTACAAATCGAGAGAAAGATTACGGTAGTTACTGTTGGAGTAGTAACCCCCCACGCACGTCGCCTAGCAGTTATTGTCAGAAACAGAGGAGTATTGCGTGCAGATATTCCAAAGAATAACAGTGTATACTAACTGCTTAGATTCCCTAATCAATTATGCCTACTTGTTCGCAAGCTCCATCGATTATAGGGTAGTTGTAGCTGACTTGGCCGTAGAAGGACTTACGACCACATGGTGGTCGTAGGAGAACTTACAACTATGGAGGTTGTTATAGAAGAACTTACGACCATGAGATAGTCGTAGAAGGACTTACGACTATAGGAGTGGTTATAGAAGAACTTACGACCATGAAGTAATCGTAGGACTTACGATTATGGGGGTGCTCGTAAAAGAAAACAAAAAATTTCTACCGCGCAACCAAAGAACCTCCGCTAGTAATAGATCACGAGATTACCACTAGACGCGTCGACTCGTAGCGGAAGTAGATTCGATGTAGCGAGTTGATGCAGTAGTGGTTGTAATCATCGCGCGTCTTCTCCTCCGAGTAATCGTATGATCGTCACGAGTTGCGGATCGTCCTAGTGCTGATACTTCGCAACAACACCTCCAAGGTATCCACACATACGAGGCAGGGACACCACGCGCTGGAGTGCTAGCACCGGCGGCATGGTTGAGGAAGGTGTCGACGATCGAATCGCCGATCTTACGAAAATAAACGAGGAAAATGACGTGGAATATCCTGGAATGGAATGGGGGTCGCTCTTTATTTATATGAACTGGATTTACAAGATGTGGCTAAGTACTACCCTGAATTACACTGAATGGAGGAATGCTTAACCGGGCAATCAGACTTAGAATATGAGTCTAAGGCTGATTATCTAGCTTCTAATTCCACCGCTTAGGCTTCTGTGCATATCTTTGCCTTGGCCTTGTTTTGTGTGTCGCCTATCGTCTCCCTTCTTGTCTCTTGTGCTTCACCTTTAAATAACTTCCGAAGAGGTGGCAGTTACTCCTGGAGAAGACGTCCCTGGTGAAGCGTTACGACTGGTCGGAACGGTAGAGAAGTTAGCAATGTGCTAACTTCCTTGCGGTTGCTTGTGAAAAGCTTAACCGTAGGGTGGTTAATAGTCAGTGTCTCAGGGTTGTACCATCGCATGGTTTGGAACGTATAACACGTGTTCCATTCATCATACGATAAGAAATACCCGATTCAGTAATTTTACGGCGGTTATCGGTCGGGATTAGGCACAAAGCCTCATCCGACTGTGGTACCCATTAAGTAACCTCTGGAATACTAATGACCAGGGAGGTCGTCAGTCTTAGGGGTTACGACCATGAAGACGTATGGTCTTTTATTATATATTAAAATAATACATAGATGTTTTAATCCTCGTCAGAAGGCATGGCTATTAGGGTTTCAAGAATTCTTCCAAAGCTTTCTACACCCCATGCCAGCGCCCCCTCTATTTATAGGTATCCACGACGGGTCTCGAACTTGAGGCCCATTAGGAACTCGTGGCCTACAAGAATTCGGATCACCATCCAAATCAAATCATAGCCCTTTAAGTGTGTGACCCTATAGGTTCATGTGTGATTGGTTGTTGTCGGACCCGGGAGTAACCCCCCAAATCCTCTGTGTATTTTTGAACTAGTCCCATGATCAGTAGCTAGTTCACACAGTAAACAGATATGGTAACATCCATAAATCGCACAATTATATTAATAATCAACAGAGTTTATTACAAGAAAGGATTACAAGCCAACATTTAACAAACACAGCGGAAGACGAAGAAGTAGGGGAGTCCAGCTGATCTGCCACAGGCAATCGACTGGGGTAGCGGCCTAGTCGTCGAGATCTACACTGGTAGCAAAGTCCTTCTCCTCTGAAATTTATTTGCAATAACCAAGGACGAGCACAACTTCTATGCTCGCAAGTTACACCCAATAACAGAATTAATGCATGAATGGATATAACAAAGGAAGGCTTATAAGGTTATTTGTGCAAAAGCAATATTTGACAATTAAATACAATACTAAGTTCAAAAGCTCAAATTTTACAATAACTAAAATTGAGTTTTAACTGAATTAATAAAGCTATTGTAGGCACGAACCTAACACTAACTTAAACACGGGCACCAACCCAGGGCTTCAACCCATAACTTTTGTCATGGACACCCATCCATGTCAAAACAGTTTTATGGAACATTTTGAAAACAAAATCAAAGTCTAACTTTGAGTGGCTTTGCCAAGCATGTCCATGACCGTGGACATGGCTATTCGAATAGTTCTTAACACTCTACAGAGGTGGTGCAACTTTACCCACAAGACATGAATTCTCTAGTTTGCTTGGCATCCGTCGATACCATCGCTCACTACCTTAGGTAAGCAGTCTAGCGCACGTGTCAAGGCTTTTACAATGCGTCATTCCACCGTAGTTATGCCTCGCTAAGGTTTCGGTCCCTTTGATTTCACAATCCACTGGGTTCTGGCCCTCCTCTTGCGCCAGGTGGGAATATATAAAAGTAGGTCATTTAAGACACACACGCAACTCCATGGCACGACCACGGTGAAACGTTGCAAATTAGTTAGCCAGGTCCCGCCCACTCAGGACATATGGTAGTACGATATGGCTTAGCAAGATGCGGCTCGAAGATCAGTCTTTAATTGACTTGGGCAACTTCCAAAAAACCTGGGCCTTAATCCTACCCAGATTAAGCTCGTGCATAAACCTACACCCTCCAACCATCCATTTTTGCCCAGGTCCAAACCATCATTTAATTTTATTTCATTTTTTTAAGCATTTGTAAACTCCCATGACACACCAATGCCATGGATACAATTTAAACAATATTGGATTTTTGGCTGAAAATCCCAAATCAAACATTTCAGGTCTAAGCATGGCTAAGCACAATTTGTCTCAAAATGTTCTAGTTTAAAATATTGCATAAACTAGATTCTCATCTAAGGTGTCAAGGTAGGTTTATTTCAATGTCAAGACTTGGATGTACAAAGGAATTTAGGTATAACTATAATTTAAAACAGGAATTTAAATTACTGAATATAAATAAGCATGCAATAATAATTTAAACAGAATTTAAATAATTTGAAAAAATGGGATCAAATGTGATCAAAGGTATAACTTGCCTTGCTCAATTAGTTGCTCTCAAACGGCGTCGAAATCTATACGCGAAAATAAGCCAAATTCAAATAAAACTCAAATGAAGATTCAAATGAACTCCAAATAAAATAATTTTAGTTTAATTAGCCAGATCTTGAATTTATATGAATTTAGAAATTTGAATCGATGAAATCGGAGTTCGTATGAAGAAATACGAGCTCCTGGAAGTTTACAATTCACATGAAATGAAGGAATTGGAATTTTCAGAGTTATTGGATTTATTTTTCTGAAGGAAAAACGAATTATGATGTCAGCGCCTGGATTCTTTTCAGTTGCCACGTTAGTGATGCGTAGACATGCCACGTAGGCAATTTCGCCGATGTGGCGCTGACGGGGCATAAGGTGGCACTCACGTGGCGGTGCCACGTTGGCACAAAGCCGGCGGCGGCTCGGCGTCAAGCTCGTCGTCGCTACGTGCCACGACGAGCTTCGTCGAGGAGCTCAACGTGAAGAGGGGGAGGTGGAGAGTGCGATGCTCACCAATGCGGCAGATAGGTGCAAGGTGTTGGCCAGCGACGCGGGGCAGCGGCGGCGGGATCAGTCTCCAATGAGGTGATGTTTCAGCGAGGCTCATGAAGGCGAGTGCGACGGGGGGCGAGCGAGGCGGCGGTGACGACGGTGCGGACGGCGATGATGGTGCGGACGGCGACGATGGGGCAGCGGTGTCGACGTCGGAATCGAAGATACTTCAAGCTTCGGTTGCGCGAAGGGAAACTCGAATTGCTGGCAAATGAGAGAGGGAGAGGATAGAGAGCTTGGGGGTTCGGGATGAGGAGGAGGAGAGCTACCTCGGGCTCCCTTAGCGAGGTGGCGAGGAGGTGTGGGGATCATGGCGGCGACGGTTGCAGAACGTGGGCGAACCATCGCGGAGGAAGGGGGAGAAGGTGGGGGTGGTGGCAGATAAATTTTTTGCACATAAATTTATTTTGTCTTTAAAATAATTAGGGAAAAGCTTTTTAAAATTCAAGAAAACTCTAGAAATTAATTAATTTGTTATTTCTCAATTTAAGTTCAATAAAATCCCAAAAAACTCCATAAATTTTATTTTTGATTTTAAAAGGCAAGATATTAAATAATTAATTTTTTTAACAAAGAAAACTCTTTTTAAATTACAGAAAATCAAGGAAAATCTTCGACAACCAGAAAATCCAATAAAATAATTGCTTTATTAATTTTTATTTTGGTAACAGAACTTTGGGATGTTACAGTTGTGACTTGAAAACTCTTTTTCGACCACGAGTCGTTAGTGGTACCTAGCAGCACATAACGATTCCCGAACACACATAAAATATATCGGATGAACCTTAATGCAATATGATCCAAGACCAGGTCCATATCATTTACGACCAGCTCGTACTTAGTCACGACCAGTCCATATTCACTTACGACCAGTTTGCAACTCCTTATGACCAGTTAGTGATTACGTTTGACCAGTCTACAACCAACTTCGACTAGTTCTACGACTAGCTCCGAAATGTCCTATCGTACCTCCTTGATAAGTTTCTCTAGGACCACTCTAGGACCACTCCCGGACTACTCTAGGACCACTCAAGGTAGAGGAGGTCCTAGAAAGTGGTTATCCCTACACATGGAGAAAGGATATTAGTCGTACTATTTGGTTGAGCGGAACGACCTGTTTGTGTATTATCCCTTTGCCTAACGACATCTGGTTGAACTCCAAGTGAGATAATTTGTCATCCATGGACTGTTCAATACTTTCTTGATGAAGTGTCGAATAACTTTATGCAGTCGATATTTCAACCACTAGTGGCATGGCCATGCACTTTCTTTATCCGATCACAACGAGGGGCCCAGAGACATCTCTCCTATTATGTTAGGGGGGCAAATCCCATATCTGACCAGTCATATTCCTCCGCATGTTTCATAGCATACCCGAAAGCTACCTTTATAACTACCCAGTTGCGAGTAGTTTTTGGCAACCCCTAAGAGTGTTATTATACATGTAGGAAACCATGCTGATCTCAGGCCTAAGGATTATACATCATCATTGCTTGAGACCAACTAATGACACAAAAAATCATAACAATGTCAATAGTGTCTCAAGGTGGGTCAAACCAACACCATGTTCTCTAACATGTGTCCATATTATTGGTTTGATATATCCATATCTATGACCTATGAAAGATAGTCGTCAACCAAAACATATGCTAGTCTATTCATATGTGTTCTCATATGTTTCCAACTAGGGAACGATTTAAGAATAATTATCATAGAAATATAAAGTTTCACAATCAAGTCATATACTTGATAATATATATTAACGATATTATTCTAGGAACAAGATAACATATTATCCAATGTTATGAACATAACAAAATATAATCATCTCTATGATTGCCTCTAGGGCATATTTCCAATAAGGTAGTCGTAGAAGGACTTACGACTCCAGCTTCTCCCTTATGAACATTAAGGGCTATACTCAAGAACCATATGATGGTATTATTATCCATAATAAGAATTACAGATAAATAATTAGATGAGGATTATTAGATCCTCGCCATCTAGCCCCCCCAGCTTCAAGTGAAAGTAACTTACTTGGAAAAGGAGTCGTAGATGATCTTACGACCAAAAGGTGGTCGTAGAACGGTGGTCCAAGGAAAGGCTTTTCGACCAGTATTTTATTTGACTAGAAATAGACTTGGTCAAGAAGGTAATTTCGCTTGAGGTGTAAAGACAGATAAATTAAAGAATCTCAATCGACTCTCATAGACCTGTCTGTTGGAGCGGTTCCCGAAGAGGTGGTAACTATTGGGTTGCCACGTCTTTAACTCAAGTGTATGGTTATAAAAACTTATTGTGGGTGTGATTCTAGGGCTCTTACTTTTTTTTTCCAATCACTCCAACTATTCATAGAGCACTTGCATTCTCCGCCGCCATCCAAATCGTACGCCCTCTAGAGACCTTTCCAAACCCAAATCTCTCTCTCTTGAGAAAGATGGCCGGAACTGCTTCCCAGTGAGCTGAATCAGAGATGGATGCAGCCAAGATGAAGGATTTGGTCGCCGCCGAGAAGATCCCGAGGATGAACTTGTTTGAAGCTTTGGGACAATATTGGCCATCAGGGGAGATTGGCCAAATTCCCATCTTCTAGGCATATTGTGAGCGTGGCCTTCGATTGTCTGCTCACCATTTTCTCACACTCGTACTCGAGCTCTTTGGGGTGGAATTGGTCAACCTTGTTCCCAATTCCATCATGATATTGAGCGTGTTCATATACTTGTGTGAGGCCTACCTACAAATTCTGGCCGACATGGAGCTACTCCAATATTTCTACGGGATGACTAGAATAGCGGGAGTCGCTGATAGCTGTGGTCTGAAGCTCCATGACAGGAAGTCGAATGAGTACAATTCAGATGTTCACCCGGTCATCATGGCTGGGGTTGAAGAAGAAGTGGTTCTGCTGGGAGACGACCAGTGAAGACAGTCTTTCTTTCGTTGGAAACGCTGCCAAGAAGATTTCTTCCTGGGATTCGACTCCCAAGGATCTTGACCAGATCGCCCCGTATATTCAACTCATCAAAGACTTGAAGGAAGAGGGGCTCACCAGATGGCACGCGGTGAAGGATTTCATCACACGCCGCATTACCCCTCTGAAGAAATGAGCACATCACATGTAGAGGTACTCGGGGCCAAAAGACTCGACTAGAGATTACAAGAGGGGTAAGTAAATTTTTTAACTTAGCTCCCTTTTGGTTAATCTCAAGCCTATCAACTGAGTGTCTTATTTGCTTGCATAGATCTTTTACAAACGCAGATTGACATTCGAGTCAAGCTAATTTGTGAGAAAGCTCACCACCCAGTGTGGTGGTTCCTCAAATCTTGGCGATCTTGTCCGCGGAAGACAAGATGGAATGCCTAAAGGTAATCAAAGACTAATTTCATCTTTAGGATCTCACAGTCGTAGAAGAACTTACGACCAGGGGGGTTGTCGTAGAAAAACTTACGACTCGATACAAGTTGTAGAAGGACTTACGACCAGGGGATTATCGTAGAAAAACTTACAACTAGGTATTGGTCATAGAAGGATTTACGACCAGGGGATTGTCGTAGAAAAACTTACGACTAGGTACTAGTCGTAGAAGGACTTACAACCAGAGGATGGTTGCAGAAAATGACCACTTAGTAATATTTCTTTTTCTGACTCCTACAGAAAGTAGGCATGAAAGACCGTCAAGACGACCAAGAGGTTGGACTGATGGTCATTGGCACGAAGGTAGAGCAAACCAAAGCTCCCCCGGTTAAAAAGCATCAAATTGTGAGATAAGGGAGGCGCAGGCTCAAGCTCTGCTGCTTCGACCAGGCCTTTTGAGACATTTGCTGCGGATATGGCTGCTGTAGAGAAAGCCAAGGCAGTCGAAGCGACCGAAGCTCTCAAACACAAAGCTCCCAAGACCAATGTACCCTTCTACTACGACAACAATACTTTCGCAGTTTCTGCCTCTCATGGCTTTGTCAAGCAACTAGAAAAGGAGAACTGGAAGAGCTTTATGTCTTCTGTGAAGGAAACTGTTGCACCAGCAGGGCCCATGGTCGAGGGATTTGCTGCTCTTGGGGTGGTCGAGGCAGGTCTAGGTCATCCAGAGAGTTAGGAGGCTCAAGGAGCGGCAGTTCTCGCTCAAGACCCATGACTAGATGTGGTCATGGCTGACCCCATTCCTCAACTCGAATTTCGACCAAATGTGGTCAAAGAGAAGAAGTCGAAGAAATCTTCTTTACAAATGGTTTCTTCTGGATTTAAGATCAAGTCCAGGAAACGAAGGTATGTAAAAAAACAAAAGTATAAGAATAGCATTTACCTTTTGCTTTCTACAATTTGACATGTTTCATTTTTGTAATCTTAGCCCGACTCCTCCAACCACCAAGGACGTTCTAGTCTAGAAACCTACTACTATTTCTCCAGCAGTTGAAGAGATGACAGTGGAGGTGGTCGAAGGATCGTCCACCATCCTTGTGGTGGAAGAGGCTGTTGTTGTTGAAGCGACTACGACCACTGAGGTGGTCATGGAGCCAGAAGCAAAAACGGCGGAGGTAGCGACGGAAGCATCCAACCATGGCAGTGAAGCCTTCGATCACCGCGCTAGGAAGGAAGTCATTGTAGACATTCTCCCTAGCCCCTAAGGTCAAGCTACTGATGCTGCCCTCACTGAGGAAGAAGAAGGGTCTGACTTCTTCGACTGTTACTTCGGGTTTTTTGGCCCCGTATCTGTTGTGGGATCTCGCGTATTCAGATCTCGCGATCAGGTTCCTCACCCTAAGGACATTCCTAATTGGGGGAATGTTTTTGACAATGAACATCTCGAAAAGGAGTTCAAGAGATTGATGAGCTGAAGGATTCCACGAGAGTATTCTCCACCTTTGCTCGAACGAGCATTAATGTAAGCACCTGATGACATTCACATATGTGGTTTTTTCTTGCTTCTCACTGTCTTTCTTTTTACAGAAAGCTTCGGAAGAAATTGTCACTGTTGGTGAATACAACCGATAACTCGAGCTGCTATAGCAGTACAAAGCGAAACTCTACGAGCAGGCTGAGAGATGGTAAGTCACCGCTACTTGTAGTCGTTTATGTTTCGACCACTTGCACAGTGCTCATGTCTACTTTTAACCTCTTGAAGGTTTAAGAGCAACGAAAAGTCCTTGGCTGATTCGCTCGACTACAAGAAGGTCGAAATGAAAAGGCTAAGGGAAGAGAAAGAGGACCTTCTAAAGAAGCTTCAGGATGCAAACTCTGAAACTCAAAAGTTGTAGGGATGAACAAACGGTAAGTTCTAAACTTAAGACCGCTTATGATAATGACCTTCTTTTCTTTTTCTAACTCTTAGTCATTTTCAGAAAAAGAGGTCGAAATAGGCTTGCTCGAAATCAAGGACAAAGAAAAGACCTTGATTGTTCACGAGATTTCCCATATCGCCAAAGAAAAAGATCAAGAGATAAAGTCGTGGGAAGAGCGATATGCAAAGAGCGTTGCTTAACCTGACGATAAAGTCAAGAAGTTAGACTCTCAACTAGCAGGTAAGCAACTCTTTACCTGTGACCAGTTTTTCAGTCCTTTATGGGTTATTTTGTCTCACTAGTCTTACTCTTTTCAGAGCAAGTAGTCGAAATAAAACAACTCCGTGAGACTTCAACTCATAATCAGGAGGAGATGAAGTCGATGAAGATTCACCTTCAAGATAACATTTCCCTCTTGAACAATGTACTTAGTGGGCTACGTGCCGAGGAGGTCACTCCTCATGAAGACACGATAATTGTTCACATGAGTACCATTGGAGAACAAATCAGGACTTTGCAAGTGTTGGTGACCACTCTGAAGACCAACCAAGCTAATTTGATAAAAGAGGCGGTCGAAGGCGTAGTAAATTATGTTCTAGCAAAACTTAAAGCTCATGACCCTAATCTTAGTCTGCAGCCAATCGAAGCCGACTTTGACTACTCTGAAGTAGAACCCTCTTGGACCAGATAAATCCAATCAAGAGCGGCAACTTGAGTTAGACAAACGTCTGGAGTACCTTAGAAATTCGTTCGACCTTTTCCAGTGAACTCGGTAGGTTTGTGTTCGTAGCAAGAGTTAGAAATAGGATGAAGCTAGAAAGCTTCTTCTAGTGGGCAGGACCACGTGCAGAGAGGAAAGACTTCGACTAGGTGTTGTGTCTATCTCCGACCAGTTGTAACGAACCGAGTTTACCAAAAGTAGTTGAACAAATTAAAAAAGTGTACTTTGCTTAGAATATTTTTCAAAATAAATGAAGAAATAAACTAAGGTGAAAAGAGTTGGCTTGAAAATATTTTGACCATATTTGTTGAACCCGAGCTCTTTGTGTTGGTAGCAAAAGTGAGGAACGAATCGACACAAGAAAATTCCTTCTAGTGGGCAAGACCACATGCAGAGAGAAAAGACTTCGACTAGGTGATGTTACCGTCCTTTCGACCAGTGTAAAGAAAGACTGGGTGTTTTAAAAAATGATCAAAAGATTATCAAAGCGCTACTCAAAATAAGACAATAAAATTTATTGTAGGAATGGTTGGTCACACATAAAATTTGCGTAATTGGTTGATATTCCAAGAATTAGAGAGAACTCGGCCATCTTCCATTGCTAGTCGTACCGAACTTGGTCACGTAATTTATACCACTATGTAAGGACCTTCCCACTTAGGGGAAAGTTTGTTCCGATTAGACTGCGATTGAATCTTCTTCAATACCAAGTCACCTACAGCAAGGCTGTGAGGTTGAACCTTACGATCGTAGTATTTGTGCAATGCTTGTTGGTAAACTGCTGAATGGATTAAGGCTTGGTTTCTCTTATCTTCGAGTAGGTTGATGTCATCTACTCGAAGTTGTTCTTGGTTAGAGTTGTTGAAAGTTTTGATCCTTGTTGACCTGATCTTTGGTTCTGATGGAAGCATGGCTTTGGCACCGAAAACAAGGAAAAAAGGTCTTTCACCTATAGCCCGATTTGCGGTCGTACGAACTGTCCATAATACTGAGGGTAATTCTTGCACCCATGCCCCCGAGCGCTTGATAAGCTGGTCGAAAACTTGGGTTTTCATGCCCTGCATTATTTGGTAATTCACTTTTTCGACAGCCCCATTGCTTTGAGGGTGGGCAACAGAAGCATAACACAATTTGGTACCCAACTCGTAGCAAAAAGCCTGGGATTTTGCACTGAAACATTGCTTTCCATTATCTGTGATTATTCGACTTGGGACTCCAAACTGAGTAATCGCGCTTCTCATCATGAACATTTTTACTGCTTCCGTTGTTATCCCAGTCACAGGTTCAGCTTCAATCCACTTTGTGAACGTATTAATAGCCACAAAAAGGAACTCGAAGCCACCTGGAGTGTTTGGGAATGGTCCTAGGACATCGAGACCCCAGGTCGCAAAAGGCTAAGATAGAGGGATTGTTTGTAATGCCTGAGTCGATCGGTGTATTTGCCTACTGTGAAACTGACATTGTACACACTTCTTAACCTGCTCTTTGGCATCATAAAGGGCTATTGGCTACTAGAAACCTTGTCGAAAGGCCTTTCCGACCAGTGTTCTATAGGAAGCATGAGTTCCACAGATGCCCCCGTGTATGTTGGGAAGGAGGTTTAATCCTTCTCTCTGTGATATGCATTACATGAGTACTCCTTAAGTGCCTCGTTTATAGAGGACTCCTTCGACCAAAGTATACATTTTGGCCTTTCGGGATAAGCGATCTGCCTCGAGATCATCATCCGGTATTGTACCCGTCTAAAGATACTCGTAGATGGGATTCATCTAGATATCCTCGTATTCTAGGTAGGCTGTCTAAATAGGAGTTGTCTCTAGTGTTTCGACTAGAGATGGCTTCTAGAGCTACTTCAAAAAGACTCCTTTTGGTACTTGTGATCGGGAAGAAGCCATACGAGTAAGCTGGTCTGCAAGGAAATTATCCTTTAGAGGGATAAATTGTACCTCAAAACCGAAAAAATGCTTTTCAAGCTTTTGAACTTCCGATAAGCACCGAGACATGGTCGGGTTAGAGCAATGGTACTCTTTTCTGACATGATTCACGACTAGTTGAGAGTCTCCTATCACGAGTAGTTGTCGTATCTTCGCAGCTCGTATGCTAGCCAACAAACCTTCATATTCTGCCATGTTATTAGTGGCAAGAAAGTTGAATTGAATGGCATACTTTAAGGTCTCTCTTGTAAGACATTCCAAGACCACCCGAGCCACTTAACGTAAGTGACCGGTCAAAGTACTGGGGATCCTGAACAGGTCTAGGATTTATCCATTCAGCGACAAAATCTTCCAAGATCTGGGATTTAATGGCCGTTCGGGATACGAAATGGAGGTCGAACTCCCCAAGTTCTACTGACCATTTTGCCATGCGTCCCACTGCTTCCCTGTTCTGGAGGACCACTCCTAAGGGAAACTCAGACGGCATAATTATCTTCTGCGCCTGAAAATAATGCCGCAGTTTGCTCGAAGACATGAGGAGGGCATACAGAAATTTTTGAACCTAAGGGTAACGCTCCTTAGGTCCGTGTAAAACTTCACTTACGTAGTAAACTTATCGTTGAACGTTTTCACGTTCTGTGACCAGTACTGCGCTCACTGCCTGTGGCGTGGTAGCTAGATATATTATGAGCGTCTCTTCTGGCTTTAGGAAAACCAAAACAGGAGCACTCGTAAGATACCTCTTGACACCCCCAAAGCCAGTGTTTGCCTCTTCTGACCACTCGAAACCCTCGTGCTTCCTTAGAAGTTTGAAGAAAGGTAGTCCTTTTTCTCCCAGTCGTGCGATGAAATGACTTAAAGCCGTCATGTGCCCTTTGACTTTCTAGACTTCTTTCTTCGTGGTCAGAGGACATATTTGCACAATGGCCTTTATCTTTTCAGGGTTTTCTTTGATTCCTTGGGCAGAGACAAGAAATCCAAGCAATTTTTCTGAAGAGACTCCAAACACACACTTCTTAGGATTGAGTTTCAAGCGGTGTTTTCTAAGGTTGTCGAATGTTTCTTGCAAGTCGGAAACATGATTATGTTGCTTGATGCCTTTTGCGACTAGATCATCAACATAGGCTTCCAAATTATGGCCTAGTTGAGGTGAAAATGTCGATTGCATCAACTATTGAAAAGAAGCGCCAGTATTTTTTAAACCAAATGACATTTTGACATAGTAAAAATATTCCAAATGGTGTAATAAATACAGTTTTTTCTTCTTCTAGACACATACTAATCTGATAGTAACCAGAATATGCATCTAGAAAACTTACTATTTCACAACCGGCAATAGAATCAACCAACTGATCAATACGAGGTAAAGGAAAATCATCTTTTGGACAAGCTTTATTGAGATCAGTGAAGTCTACACACATACGCCACTTGCCCTTAGACTTCCTAGCCATTACAGGGTTGGTCAACCACTCTGGGTAGTCGACTTCTGTTATAAAGCCTACTTTAAGTAGCATGTCCAATTCTGATCTGATAGCATCTCGTCGATCAAGTGCAAATCTCCGTAATTTTTATTTTATGGTTTTCTTTTCAGGCTGTAAATCTAGCCTGTGCTCAATCACCTCCCTAGGGACTCCGGGCATGTCGGATGCTTGCCACGCGAAGACATCTGTGTTAGCTCAGAAGAAAGTGACGAGGGCATCTTCCTATTTGGGGTCAGAAGTATCCCCAATGCAAATAGTCTTCGAGGGCTCCTCTGGATCCATGGGAACCTTTTTGACTTGGCTGTTCAGCTTTGGTGCAGCTTTAGGCTTCGACTGCTTGGTCGAAGGCTACTCTTTGTTCTCTTCTCGAGTTGGTATCTGACCAACCATCTCGAGGGATCGACGATCACACGTATGCGCCATCTTTTTATCATAGTGAATTGTGATTACTCCTTTGGGACCAGGCATCTTAAGACATTGATACCCATAATGAGCAGCTATTAAGAATTTTGCCAAAGTTTGTCGTCTGAGTATGGCGTTATATGCCGTATCGAAGTCGACCAAATCAAAGGAGATTTTCTTTGTCCTGAAATTGGATGGAGAACCAAATGTTAAAGAAAGAGAAACTTGGCCAATAGGTTTGGCCAAAGACCCCGGTACAATCCCATGAAAAGAGTATCGTACCGGTCTTACCTTGGTCCTGGGTACATGCATCTCATCCAGGGTACTTGTAAACAAGATGTTTAACGAACTTCCACCATCAACTAACACTCGATTTACTTGACAGTTATTGATGGTGGGCTCGACCACAATCGGAAACCGACCTGGTCGAGTAGAAGGGATCAGGCAGTCACCCTTCTCGAAAGAGATGGTGACTTCCAACCACTTCGGCAATTTATTGACAAGAGGAGGGCCAATGGAGTTGTTACATCCCAATTTTCTGGGTTTTTTGAAAGTTTTCAAAATAAAAATAACCATTCGATTTTATTGAATCGCCAAAGCTTAATTTGCAATTTTAGAAAATTAAAAGCAATTTAATATGAATTAAGCAAACTTCAACTAAATCCGAATTCGGTTTATTTTGAGTTTATTGGAGTTCTCTAGTATCTGAATTTCCCTTTCTCTGTTTTGCCCGAATTCCCGTCAGCCGTTCCTGCTCCCGCCTCCTCCCTCACCTACCCCTAACCTTGCTGCCTCCTCATGCACCCCTTTGCCATGCCCTAGCACCACCTTCCCCGAGCTGCTCCCTCTTGACCACCCTCTCGATGTTGACCACCCTCTTGGTGTCGACCACCTCTTGGAGTCGACCACCTCTCGGTGTTGACCACCTCTTGTTGTCGACCACCCTCTAGGTGTCGACCACCTCTCGGAGTCGACCACCTCTCATTGTCGACCACACTTTCAGTTTCGACCAGCCTTTTAGTGTCGACCACCTCTCGTTATCGACCACCCTCTCGGTGTCGACCACCTCTCGGAGTCGACCACCTCTCGTTGTCGACCACACTTTCAATTTCGACCAGCCTTTCAATCTCGAGCATCCTCTTAGTTTAGACCACTATCTTGGTTTCGACCATCCTCTTGGTCTCCACCATCCTCTCGGTGTCGACCACCTCTCGTAGTCGACCAGCCTCTCGGTGTTGACCACGTCTCATAGTCGACCAGCCTCTCGGTTTCGACTAGCCTCCTAGTTTTGACCGCCTCTCAGTTTCGACCAGCCTCCTGGTTTCGACCACCCTTTCGGCTTCAACACAGCCCGCCTATCAGCCCTGTGCTCACCTTCTTTTTCCTCCCTCTTTTTCCTCAGCACCGCATGCATTAAATGTCATCTGCGCGTTGCATGTCATTGTCTCCACAGCGACATGTGCATTAAATGTTGTCACCTCCACCGTGCCTGTTCCCCCTCTTGTGTCCTCCCCAACCTGCTCCCGTCCCATCCCTCACCTACCGACCGTGCGCCCAAGCCGCGTCGTCGTGAATCCCGCTGCTCCATCTTGTCGCCCGGTCCCCCTCCTTCCTCTATAAATGGAGCACCAGGGAGCCCTTTTGCCTCCTCTTGCTTTCCCCTCAACTCTCCCTCTTTCTCTCACCTCGTTTCATTGTGCTTTGAGTTTCGCCACTGCCACCGAAGAGTTCGCTGGAGCCTACGCCGTCTTCAACCTCCCAGACACCAAAGAGTTCGTTGCAGCCCAAGCTGTCTTCAACCTCCTCGCCGCCGATGAGTTTGCTGGAGCCCGCACCGTCTTCGACCTCCTCTAGCCTCTCTCTCAATCTTGGTAAGCTCCCTGTGTCTTGTTCTTTCTTCTTTCGAATGTGTCAAGCAGTTGAATCCTTCTTTCTTCTTTCACCACGATTGAGTAGTCGAATCCTTCCTTCGACCACTCGTGTAGTCTAATCCCTTCTTTCGACCATGTTGAGTAGTCGAATCCTTCCTTCGACCACTCGTGTAGTCGAATCCCTTCTTTCGAACACGTTGAATAGTTGAATCCTTCCTTCCGACCACCTGTAGTCGAACCTCTTTCGACTAGATAGTCAAAGTCTTTCGAACAGTTGAACCTCCTTTCGAGGGCTCGTTCTCCTTCATTTGAGCTCTTATTCGAGTGATTCAATTTCTAAATCCATCTAAAGTTAGTACCTTTCTTTTGGTTCTAGTTTGGTTCTTTTTGGATTTTATTTGGAGTTGTTTTATTTATTCGGCTCTTTTTGCATGTATAGATTACGGCGTTTTTGAAGAGTTTTTAGACCCGACGACCTCGACCAAAGCTTGTCAACTCCTCAATGAAGGCAAGTCGTAGACCTTTGATCATGTCATACCTAGTTTATAAAATTATATTGTTTTATATCAACATGCACAGCTAGTTGTATAAAAATGGTTTTGGGAATAGTTAAACACCTACTCGATAGTATGACTCCTTGAATAATTGTGATCGACATGTTGACATCTACCCTTGGACACCATAGGTTGGGTAATCTTAGTTGGACATTATTGTAATACCAATATGGGTGCGTATTATGCTTAGTCCTGCTTTAGTTAAGCGATGGTCTCGCGATCACATGATTCAATGATGATAAATTTGACTAAATGAAATATGGAATTATGGCATGTATTGCCACTAATATTAAAAAAAATTGTACCATCGGGTTGAACTGAAAATGATTTATGCTCGGGCGAGTGGGCGGTGGTGAAGGTGAGTGCAGAAGCACAATGGGATGCGGAAACTCTCGCCTGAGCAACCACTAAGGACTTAACTTTGTGCGCCATTGATCTGGACTGTACCGTACAACCACATGTCCAGGATGAGTTGGACCTAGCCAACTAATTAGAAATATTTTGAGTCAGTTCTGTTCGGGTTGGTCCGCGACGCAAGAGGGGGCTTGTGTGGCGAAACCTTAGCAAGTGCGGCACAAGAGGGGGCCTGTGTGGCGAAACCTTAGCAAACACGGCGCAAGTGGGGGCATGTGTGGCGAATCCTTAGTGAGAAGAATCAAGTCAAAATGGAGCTTTGTAAAGGCCTTGTGATAATCTCTTAGTCGCACACTTCGAAGTGTGTTAAATGGACAGTATAAGATGATTATCTCTTATGGATCAAGCTGTACAACCTCTACAGAGTGTAAAACTATTCGAATAGTCATGTCCCCGGTTATGGACAATGCCTAGTGATTTCACATGAGGGGTAGATTTTCTCAAAATGTGGTCGTGCATGGTTACGAGTTGTTGGAATGGTTTGGTTGGGAAGCGGCCTGGTAGTGGTCGTTGGTTGGGAAGTGAATAGGGTGTTCACGAGTTGTTTCAAAGAAACTTGATTACTTATGTGTTAATCTTTTAAATTGTTCTTTACAATCTACTTACTGTATTTACAGACAACACTACTTTCTGCAAAATAGCCATAAAACTATCCTTGTCAAGCCTTGCATGAATACTACTTGTATACATTTCTCTACGACTTGCTGAGTACTCTAAGTTCTCACGGTTTTGCGCTATTTGTAGATTAGTCGCTGAAGAAGAATACCCCTAGGAGAGTTAACTAAAACTGACTAAGCTATTTGCTGCATACTCAAATTTACTTTGCTAGTGAACTCTAATGATGCAAAAGAGAATGTAGCCCCTGAATCAAAAAGGACAAAAGCCTCCACTGAATCCACTAGAAGCGTACATGTCACCACATCAGGATGACCTACCAACTTGGCAATAGGCATAGCAAAGGACATCGATGCTGCGGTGGCGAAAGCCGCAACACACTGGTGTGGTAGTGCAGTAGTTGCTGAAGACACCGGAACTTGAAACAGAGCCGCGGGGGTAGGTGATCAAAAGTACCATGGTGGCGGGATCCCTCCAAGAGCGGGGAGGTAAGGCTTTGGCAGTACCCAAGTTCGAGTAGGAGTAGCTGCTAGCATCTGCACTGATCCTCGAGAAGAAGTAGCTGGCGCTGGTGCTTGAACTGGCTCCCACTTAATGATACTAGCGGGATACCGCCGACACACCAAAGCCTTGTGGCCCTCCTGACCACAGTGGCGACATGGGCCAAACTAGGAACACTCTGAAGAGCGATGCCCGTTGCCACACTTGAAACATATCATGCCTTGCCCTAGAACCGGATGAAGCATAGGTGCACCTACTGACAGTCGAGATGTGACTGAAGAGCGCGACTTCAAGAACTTGGGCTTGAATGAATTCTGAGGGCCTTTGAACTTCTTGGAAAGGGGCCTCTAAAAAGACCCACCTCCCCCACCAAACTCCTCTTTTGACTGCTACCAGAACCACCAGGAACCACAGTATCTCTAGCGCCTTGCAACTCCTCACTAAGCTGCATCTCTATCTCCATGCCCCTGGCCTGTTCTACCAGGGAGCTAAAATCACGCAACTCCAAAGCCCCCAACACATGACGGTACTTAGGTTTGAGTCCCCTTCGAAATCTCTTTGCGTTCTCCACGTCATTCGTGGCCACAGCTGGAATGAAGCGAATTAGGTTATTAAAACCCGCTTCATATTCTGACACCACCATCTTACCCTACTTATAATTGTTCAAAGAAACCTCCATCCTCTCCACAAAAGAATCCGAATAAAAGTAGCCGGTCTATGGGCAGCGGTCCTAGCTGATAGGACTCATTCCCACCAGATATCCGCCTGCCCCTTCAGTTGAAAGGCCACAAACTGAGCCCTCAACTCTGAAGTCATCTCCAGAGCTCCAAAGTATCTCTCCATATGATACAACCAGTTTGTAGCATCAACTGGTGTGCCCATCCCATCAAAAGTATCTAATCTCATAGCGTTCCATTGATGTAGTCCCATAGCAACAACGGCAGGAACCACAGCAGGAGCAGCAGTGGGAATAGCCGTGGGAAAATGCTAGGGTTGAACATGGCTCCCCTAAACTTCCCTATGCTGAACTGCTGAAGCAACTTCTTCCTCTGACCCTGCATAACTACCCTCCCTAGCTACAGATTCCTGAACCTTGGGCGGTGGCGTCGCTTGGCCCCGACCGGCACCCTGCCGACCACGGCCACGGCCTCTACCCCTTGGCATAGCTAAACACCACAAACAAGAACAATCATACGTTAAGCACAACGATCAACTATCAACTCAATCACAAGAACAACTATAATATTCAACGAAAGCATATATGCAATGCAATAACCCAAACCCCACCTATTGTGCATAGTGTATCTGTGGGGACCCCCGGGATATTCCCATAACACCAAGGCATTCCCGGCCTTATGGAGACAACTCTGGGCCTCACGTTGATGGATTCCAACCTAATTCTATCTAAGTGAGAGGTCCCGACTGAAACTAGAGCCCCGGTGATCATGTGTGCCGCTCCTCTGCGAGTACCACATGATTATCGGTTCTCTAATCAATCAAAGACCACACTTAGTGAGTTAGATGGGAATCCACGAACAGCGAGCATGAGACCATGTTGGCTCCCAAGATCAGCGACCAACATGCCCCAAACTCACATAAAGCATTGATCACATCCATACAACATTCATAGTTCAAAAGACATACAACATAATAGTTCAAGTCTGCGACTATTACAAGTGGCTTGGCCGGCCAAAATCAAATAAGTTCATAAAATAATAGCGGAAGCAAGTAAATAAACCAAAAGGTCCAGCATGGTATGCCTCATAACCCATCGGCAACCGACCGGGAGTTAAATGACAGCACTAATCGCTAGCGTCGCCTAAATCGGCGCTAACGAGCTCATCGGGCTCACAGTCTTCCTCACCTGAAATGACAGCAATCAAATTGAGTACAAAGGTACTCGAAGTCTTACACAAATAAAAATTAGTTATGCATAGAGGTTGTTCCGAAGGATGGCTCATATTGGTTTAGTTTTGCGAAAAGACGCAACAATTTGACAACCTACACATACTAGTTCTCAATTGCCATTTTGTAAACAGATTTGAAGTAGAAGTAAAGCATGTGAATAAGTGATAAATTGAATAACAAAAGGATTCACAAACAGCAAAGTGGCTGCCCACTTTGATACAACAAAATGCATGAACATCACATTCATGCCGAACCACAAGTACCCACAATTTTAAATACAAAGTCTAACAATAGCAACCATATAATTCAAGTGGTCGTCCATAACCATGGACACGGCTATTCGAATAGATTTATACCCTGCAGGGGTGTACTACTTTACCCACATGACTCGATTAGCCCGTAAGCCACCGGGTTGAACACACTTCCTTTGGTGTGTCGGCCGGGGAGAATCGAGATACGGTCATTTCTGGCAAGAAGACCCTACTGAGCTAAGTCCCCCATGTGAGATGGTTCCTTTCCTAGTACAAGCGTCTGATAGCACTTGCTAGGGGGCTCACAAGTTGTACTGGAAATACCGATTCAATGAACACAACGTAAATGGTGCGTCTCCTGCACACTATAGAAAATTACATCGGCTCCTAAGGAACATAGGATTTCACGGTAGCTATGTCCTTACACCACCATGAGACTTAACACAATAAAACATTCCCCCTACTTAACCATACAGTACCCATATCCCATGTGTGGTAGCACGAGTTTTACTTGAATCAAAGATGTTACCAAAGTTCGGTCCTTAATGGTCCAGACAAGGGAACCGCAAACCCAAATCGTGCACGAAGGCACCATCTCTCACAAGCACTTGTACATACCCCAAAAATCATTTAAAATGATAAAGTTTATCTCACAAAACAGATACGAAGATCTAGAATAAAATGAGTATAAGAAAGTGTATATTTCCCAAAATTGTCGGGGTAATCCCGACAATCAAACTACCGTTCTAGACTTGTATGGCTAAGCAAACTCGAATACCATAATTAAGACAATCCTATCTTAAGCATGTGGTACTGGAATAATTCAAGAATAACCTCATGATTTAGGATAAAGCTAACTACACATCACAAAAATAGCGACATAGCAAAATAAACATGCATGCAATTATCATTGCACTAACTTAACAAAACTGGGATCAAATATGATGCAAAAGAAAGTTTAAATGATGCTTACCTTGCTGGAAGATTAGTTGCTCACTCTCAGTAGCATAGGAGTCAATATCGATTTCTCCAGAATCTAGAGAAATAACGGTATCGATAAACACCGAGAAACACTTCAAAAATCAAATTTCTCAAAAATGCATGATTTTTCTACAGTGACTAGTGCATGATTTTATATTAATTTAGGTGAAAGAATTATTTCATTTAGAGTTATTTTGTGAAAGTTATAATGGTTTGAATTTCATATTCCAATAAGTTCAAGTTCAAGTAATTTAGGGCCAAAATTTGCATAACAGTAGGGGATACAAGGATTAAAGGATAATTAGGGGATATTTTTATAAGTCCAAAACATTTGGGTTCAACTCATTTGGAGTTTTCAAGAATTAGTTATACATTTATCAAGTTATAAACCTTTTCCTATTGCAAAGATAATAAGTTTATGGATCATTGTCCAAAATAATACTCTCTGCTATAGAGACATGTTTGAAACCAATTTTATAATAAATTTCATCAAAAATGAAAATTATTAGAATTGGTTTCATCCATTTTGAAGTTGAGGAGAATTAGTTATGTATTTTTGAAGTTACTCATATTTTTCAGTAGGCAAATTAATGGATTTCGGATTTTATAAAGTAATTACTACTTTTTACACCGAGGGCTCTCCTAGCCACGGTCACTAACCAGAGGGCCTGGTGAACAGTGCGTTTTCCATTTTAACTCAGATTTTGACACCCGAACTGATAGGTGGGTCTCGCCGTCAACGACACGGTCCACGGGACTTGGTCCACGTGCACGCGTGCATAGCGCACGGCGCTTAAGGACTTGGGGCCCACTCATCAGTCACTCTATGTTTCAATTAAACTCACACGATTTCTGTGTAGGGGCCCCACTTGTAAGCAACAGTTTAACTCGGCTAAGACAACCATTAAATGTTAATCATTACCATTAATCGTTAACGACCTTGCTACAATCGCGGTCGGCGTCCGACAACACGACCGCGTGCTTGCCCGGCGGCTCGCTGGCGCTACGTGCCACGGTGGAGCCAGCCAAGGCCATGGATTGGTGCGCAATAGTGTTGCGCACTTAGGGGAAGTGATTGCAACCTCTGAGGTGGCCCTCACCGGTGGCTAGCCAGAGTTGAGCAATGGCATGCAACACGGCAAATGATGCAAAACGCGATAAAGCTTCGCAGCAATTCTGATAAGCGCGTGCCCAGCATCTGAGGACTATTAAGAGGTTACCTAAGCTAGGAATAGTGCTTGAGGAAGCATGGAGCAACAGGAGCAGTGTCGGCGCTGGAGAAGATAATGATGACGATGCGGCTCAAAGTGAAAAGAACGTCCTGAGCAAAAAGAGACACAGTGAATGCTCTGGATAGCTCAAGGATCCTATTAGGATGCTCCATGAGCAAGGAATTAACAAAAGTCTTACCGAAGAAGGTGGGAGATGAAAAGATTGTTCTTCGGTTGACAAAGTCCAATCCTCTAATTCGCGAAATCCTGCTGCATGGTCCCAATAAGTTTTAGGGGTTTTCAATGTCAAAGTAAATGGCACAAAATGACACGAAATATTTATCAAGAACCCTACCAGAGATGAAAATAGCAAGGTGATGCTCTCGGGTGTGCACTCTAGAGCTCCAGAGAGCACATGGATGGTCCAGAAGCTACAAGCAACAATGGAAGCTTGCATTAGCAAAAATAGACAAGGGATTGAACATAGAATCGAATGGTACCACCCGGTGGAAGCTTACCCTAGCGATGCAAACGAGAGAGCTTCCTTTTCCTCAGCCACTGAGAGGAAAAGTGAGGAAATGCTAGGGTTTGGAGCAAGCTTAAGCTCAGAGAATAGACGGAATGGAGGCGGCGTTAACCAACGGAGCTCCACGATAGGTTGCCATGGGCGGTGCGGTCACGGTGGTGATGGATCAATGTAGAGCGTCATGGCCGCGTGGCGTTGAAGTCCTGCACGAGGTTGATGACGGAGCTGACAGCGTGGGCCCGCTTTGGCAGTGAGTCATCGTGCGCGCGTGAGTCAGAGAGAAAAAGGAGGTCGCGGACCGTTAGATCTCAATCGAATGGTCTGAAGAGAAAGGGGTGGTCATGGACCGTTGGATCTCAATCGGACGGCCAGCGATCACCTGGGTGGTCGCGGCTGGGACTGAAGAGAAGGGAGGTCATGGGCCATTGGATTTCGATCGAACGGCCAATGATCACCTGGGTGGTCGCAGCTGAACCTGAAGAGAAGGGAGGTCATTGGCTGTTGGATTTCGATCGAATGGCTCACGATCACCTAGGTGGCCGCGGCTGAACCTGAAGAGAAACGGGAGGTCGCGGCCGTTGGATTTCGATCGAACGGCTCACGATCACCAGGGTGGTCGCGGCTGGACCTGAAGAGAAAAGGGAGGTCGCGGGCCATTGGATTTCGATTGAACAGCCAACGTTTGGTGCGGTTAGTTGATTGGACTGAGTCAAGTGGCCGGGTCGGACTCGAGCCCAAGGAACAGTGCCAGCCGGTTAAGTCTAGGGTTTTGACTGAGAATTAAATTAGTTTTCCTACTTTGACCAAGGCCTTATAAATAGAAATAAAATTCCTAAAAATATGAAATAATTCACAGGTGTTCCTGGGAAGGTCTAGTGTCCCTAAAAATTATTAAACCTCATTGTTCATGTTATAATTTGTTCAGTTTAAAATTCAAACTCGAGATAGGTTATTGGATTATGTTTGAATTTTTCTGAGGTTCAAACTATTCCCAAAAATTTGGAAAAATTATATTTATTTATGATAATTAATATAGTATTTGAATAAATTGATTCTAGATGATTTTCATGAGGTTTTGTTCCTGTTTTCTTTTGGAGTTGAATTTTGAAGTGTAGGTTTAATCTCTTTTCGAGATTTTCCTAGTGCAATATATAATGTAAATGCTTGAAAACAATGATGCATGCTCATGAGATGTACAGTAATCCTCTTTATTAATTTGGGGATGTGACATTATCAAGATTAATAATTCAAGTACCACGGACCTACAACCCGCTCTGATACCAACTGTAACACCCTAGCCCAACATGAGCCTAGAATGTTACTAAATGAAAAAGATAACAATTTAAAAACCTAAGACATTACACTAAAGTTTGGCAGAATCTCCTTTGTATAATTAACCATACAAGGGATTATAACATTTATCAATAACATAAACAATTATATCCAACATCCAACTTAAATCATAGCCATAGAAACCTCCATGAAACACTAGTCAACTCTATTACAAAGTAACAGATGCATAAAGTCCTAACCAAAACATAACATCATAGCAGTTTGCTCATTTATTAAATCATATTTCAAAATTTAGCATTCATGGAGTTGTTCGTGGTAGAGTGCATCAATCCTTATTACTAGCCCTTCCCATACACGACGTCCGTGTAAATGGTACCTAAAAGATAAACAAAACAACAAGCATGGGTCCACGACTCAACAAAGTACAAATAAGACAGTAATCCAATATTCATCTTTGACACAATCAACCATTCACAATATTTCATATCAAATAAGCTCATATGTTCATGCAATGTAATTGCCAAAAATGTACATTTTCTTTACTCTTTGCATTTTCTGGTAATGCAGAGTATGCATCTGTCGATGCATATATATGCATGTGCCTTCTAGCACAGGGACCATAAGCCCACACTCCACAAGTGTGGGGACCTCATGTCCGTCTAATACATGACAGGGACCTCAAAAATCAATACTTGGCCACCACGTAGCCAAGTCTCAAGGATAATGAATGACATGATGTATATGAGTCTATTCATTTATTCAACATGAGAATGTAATGACCAATAGCGAAAATCATAAGTAAAGAATATAATCATAATACAAGCATTCATGAACATTCACTTTAATTTTCTACCCACTAACTGCACTTGCCTCAACCGTGTGAAGCTTGATGATGTGAAGAGGGCGCTGCCCCCGGATTCAAACCACTACTTGAACATTTTAATAACCACACTAAGAGGACATTTCTGAACATGACATTGTTTAAAAAAATTATACAATTATCTACGCTCCCTAGCGCAACCCAAAACATCACTTCCCATAAACATCAATCTATCCCAAAACAGGACAGTCCTCTTCTAAAAATCATATCTTTTCTTCTGTTTACTCAAAAATGGAGTTCTTTGATTTTATGGAAATCTTCCTAAATTACCCACATTAATCTAGTTGGTCAAATTCCCAAATTTTGCCATTCCCTATCTCTACTAAACAGATTATTAAAACTGCTAAACCCTGGCAGAGGTTCTGGACAGCATAACTAAAACATTCATAACTGTCAGTACGATCACCCAAAAATTATGTTATTTACCCTTTTGGAAATATTATTAAATAACCTACAATTTTCATATTGGTGAAATCCTCTAAATAATTTGTTATCTAATTTCTATTATCCAGTTAATACAAATTGCCAGAATCCTGACAGAGCCTCTAGACAGCGACGTTGTAAAATCCATAACTAACGATTCGTTCATCCAAATGACTTGATCCAGGATCCTATAGAAAGCTAAAGACACTACCCACAATTCTCTAGTGGATGGCTAGATCAAATTTCGCAATTAACAACCCTAAAACTACAGAGCATTACAGACTGTCAGAACTCAATCTGTTAATCGATATCGCCAGATCACAAAGCTACAAGACTAAGTGAACGGAACTGAGAGTTACCCTTGGAGAATACGCTAAAGGATGCAAGAACAAACACGAGATCCCACTCCCTTCTCTTCTCCCTTCTCCCCCTTCCTTCTTTTTGGCCGGCCACCACCAATGGGGATCTTTTCCCCTTCTTCTACTTGGTCGGTAGCAGGGAGGCACACCAGGGGGAGGAGGCATAGCAAAGGGACCTGGACAGGGAAGGAGGAGGCACAAAGAGGGGAGGGAGTGGCGGCCAAGGGGAAAGAGGCGCCTAGGGTTCCCCCCCCCCCTTTTAAGGGCTGGTTGCCCTTTCCCCTTGGGCCTAATTGTTGTGGGCCGAGAGCCCACAACCCAGGTTGTTTGAAATACGCAAAAAAAACCCCTGAGACTTCTGTTAAAACCATTCTTCTCTAATTAGTTCTCCTCCCTAAAGCCTTTCTTCTCACTTAAATATATTTTAGGTATTACAGGTTGTCTTAGGATTGTCCATATCTGATCCTCGAGTTTGCCTCAATGGAGTGCGATCATTTCGAGGATTTCCCCCATGCTCATCAGAGTGTTGACCCCGTTCATCACCAGAGGTGTCCTCCCCATTGCCACATGGTTCCTTTCTGAAGTTCATATGAGGATTTGATATCTTCATTTGCTGGTTGTGATGTTTTGTTTATTACCACCTAGGCTTATCATTTTTTCGATCGGGGCGCTTACCTTTGCCTCGGTCGGAGTGCGGCTTGGAGGTGCGTGGTTCTTTATCATTTACAGCCAAAACCTCCTTGGAACCGCTGGCTTGGAGTTTTTGACCCTTCGCCTTGTTCTTAGACTTTTTTGCTTTCTTATCCTTCTTCTTACCAACGTCACCTGGCTCTCGAGAGGCATTGTCTTCTCAATCGATTGTGTTGTTCCACTCAACCGCCTCAGAGGCAGTTGCATACCAATCGGCCATTTCAAAGAGTTCGGCAACGGTGGTAGGAGGATTCAAAGCGATATCTTCTGTTATCCTTCTACTACGGACTCCTTGCTTGAAAGCCCTGATGACAGATGAGTCAGAAACTTCCGGAATTGAGTTACGAACCTGACTAAAACGCTTGATGAATTGGCGCAAGGTCTCGTTGTCATTCATTTCATCCGTGCAAGTCGTCCTCCTTCCTGTATGCGATTGTAGGTGCCTTGGAATTTCGCCCGAAGAGAAGGTCGCAGAGGTGTTGCCAAGAATATATTGACTCGAGTGGCTAGTTCAGTAACCACGATCGAGCAGACCCTTCGAGCACCGTTGGAAGGTAATTCGCCATTACATGCTCTCCTCCTCCTACTGCTCGGACAGCTGTTGTATAGACTTGAAGGAATTCGATGGGATTTTGGGATCCATCGAACTTTTTCATGTTCACTGGTCGAAAATGAGGTGGCCAGCGAACAGCTCGGAGATTAGGCGAAAATGCCCGACATCCAGTAATAACTTCTTGACGCCTCCTTTGCAGGAAAGAAGGGTTGACATCATTAGGTGGTCGTACTCGACGATACCCAGTAACAGGTTGACCTGACCTGTAATAGGTCTCGGTCCTACGAGGGGAATACTCCTCGTAGTCCATCTGCTGCTTTCCATGTTGGAATGGTGAGCGATCACCTCTCCGAGGGGTTTGTTGATCATTAGTCGTTCGAAAGACATTTCTCCGAGTAGGAGATCGATGCGACCTGCTGTTGCGTCGATCTCTCCGTGGTGATATGTTTGATCGACTGGTAGCTGAAGAAGTCGTATTGCTATGACTTCCTGAATGATGTTGGCGAGGTGCTTCCAGTCTTGAAATCGTGGACCGAAGCCTTTGTGCGATCTCTTCTACGAAGAGATCGTAGCCTAACGCTCGAGCGAGTTCTCGAGTTGGGTTCTCGAGTAAATCGTTGATGTGCTGGAGTTCTTGAGCTTCTTCTGATTGATATTGGATGCGCTCAAGCAGATTCTTCCAGGCTGCAATCTTCTTTCGCCAAATAGCCTCAAGATCTTCCATGTCAGATTCCTAGGACTGTCTCAATGGAGTGCGAGTATGTCGAGGATTTCCCTGATGTTCATGAAGGTGTTGGTCCTGTCCGCCATAGGTGGTGCCCATGCCATTGTCACGAGGAGGCGTAGTGCGTGATCTTCGGGGAGTGTCCCTAGCTCGGTCTCTAGAAGAGTGACCTTGATCTGAGGGAAGGACGAAGACCTCCCGTTGATGATTCTCACTTGCGCTCGAGGCCTCCCCGCTCGAGGAGTAGTCGAGAGACACCATCTGGCGACTTGGAATAATCCCCTCTAGGTAGGGGAACTCTGGGTTAAAACCGTCTCCATCCGCAGGTGTGATCTACGGAGAGATGGTCGAATTTGCAGAAAAAACATGCTTGATCCCACTCTCTCTAGAGTCATTCGGAGAGAGAGGATCACTAGATGCTGGTGAAGTCCTGGAATTGGGGCTTCCAGAACTTGTCTCACCAAGTCAGACCGTCTTAGGGGGACTCGGACACTTGGAGGAAAAACTCTCGTCGTGTTGTCAGAACGCCTAGGTGTAGTCCTGGTTGGACTGACCCTTGTCCTTTGAGAGGATTGATTCCTCTGTTGGACGTACTGTTGTGGGGAATAGGGATCCCTCCTCAACTCCATCAGCGGCATTGTCTCTTGGATCTGCGGGAAGATCCCCAGAGGCAGTAATACCATCGGATGAGTCGATACTCGGCTCGTAATCGAAACCGGCATCCATGTTGACGTCTGCGTAATCTGCCAAGTCAAACCAGTTCTCCTCGTTCTATTCTCCTGCCATGAGTGCATGAGATTTGAGGAAAAAGAGAATATGTTGACAAGAGATTACCAGAAGATCCCCACGGACGGCACAAGCCGCGGTGTTTTAGAACCGAACTTACGTAAAGATTGTTTGATTAGGGGTCTCCTAGAATGAAATCACTTGAGAGATTGACACGGGTATTTTTATACTGAGTTCGGGCCTTCTCAGGAGAGAATAACAACCCTACTCCTGTGTGTGTATGGTATTGAGTGTGTTTCGTACAATCGAGAGAAAAGACTAAGGCTATTACAGAAGATAGTATCTAACTGTCTTCCTGATTGCTTGTTGTCTCCTCCGATTGGGTTGTCCCCTTTCCTTCTCTGACCGCTACCTTTATATAGTCATGAAGGAATAACCGTTTTCTCCTGCTGATGAGACGCCTCATCAAATCTAGTAACGGATGCACGTTTGCAGTAATCATCGGGATGGTTACTCCGCCTGGCAGTTACTTGTCAGAGATAATGGGGTATTATGTGTTATTATTTTATATAATAACAGTGTATGTTGACTGTTTGGATTCCTTAATCGATTGGACCCACTCGCCTGTAGGTTTTATTGATCATAAGGTGATCGTAAATGACTTGGTCGTAGCAAGACTTACGACTATGGGGTAGTCGTAGAATGACTTACGACTGGGTAGTGATCGTAGAAGAACTTACGACCATAAAGTAGTCGTAGCAAGACTGACGACTATGGAGGTGGTCGTAGAAAGACTTACGACCATCTGGTAGGCTTGTCCCTTGTAGGCTTAAGAGATATATCTAGGGACCACATGACATCATATTTACTTATAATAAGAATTATAGATAAAAGATAAATGAGGATTATTAGATCCTCGTCATCTAGCCCCCCAGCTTCAAGTGAAAGTAACTTACTTGGTGAAAGAGTCGTAGATGATCTTACGACCCCGAGAGGGTCGTAGAAAAATGGTCGAAGGAAAAACTCTTCAACATTTGTGTACTACTTTGACCAGAAATATGCTTGGTCAAGGAGGTTTCTTACGACTATCAAATAGCCATAGAAAACTCCTATGATCACGAAGTGGTCGTAGTATGGTGATCGGAAGAAAAAACTTTCCGATTGATATTCCATTTGGTCAACAAAGACTTTGACCAAGAAAGTATTTTTGCTTGAGGTGTAAAAACGAACCTGATTTTCTTGAACGGACAAACTAGAGAATCGCAAATGACTCCCACAAGTCTGTCCGTTGGGGTGATTCCCGAACCGGTGGCAACCTTTGGATTGCCACTCCTTCAGCCCAAGCATACGGTTATAAATACTTACCGGGGGGTGAAACTTGGGTTTCTACTTTCCCCCAAATCGCTCCCGCTGTTCATCGAGTTCTTGTCTTCTTTGCCACCAACTCAATCGTGCCTTCTCCGTCGCCAACCCAATCGTGTCTTCTCCGAAGATCTTCTATAATCCAAAACCTCCCCTTTCTGAGAGAAATGGCCGGGAAAGTTTCTGAGTGGGCTGAGTCGGAGATGGATGCGGTGAAGATTCAAGCCCTAGTCGACGCTGGGAAGATTCCAAAGAAAGTTCTTGTGAAATGGATTACGGCGTTTGGACAGCATTGGCCGTCGGGGGAGACTGGGCAAATCCTCGTTTTCTAGGCATATTTGTGAGTGTGGCCTTCGATTGCCCGCTCACCCCTTTCTCACACTCGTACTTGAGCACTTTGGGGTGGAATTAGTGAACCTCGGTCCTAATTCCATCATCATGCTAAGTGTATTCGTGTACTTGTGTGAGGCGTACCTGGGAATTCTGGCGGACCTCGAGCTCTTTCAATACTTCTATGGAATGGCTCGACAAACTGGGATTGCTGGGAGTTGTGGTCTGAAGCTCCATGACAGGAAGTCGAAGGAGTATATTCAGATGTTTACTCGGTCTTCGTGGTAGGGATGGAGAAAGAGGTGGTTTCTTGGAAAATCACCCAAGAAGATGATCTTACTTTTCGGGGAAGGTCATTAAAAGAATTCTTCATGGGATTTGACTCCCAAGGATATCAGCCGGATTGCCCCCTATATTCGAGCCATCAAGGACTTGAAAGAGGAGGGGCTGACCGGATGGCATGTGGTGAAGGATTTCATCACACGTCGAATTAGTCCTTTGAAGAAACGAGTACCTCCTATGTGGAGGTACACGGGGTCAAAAGACCCGACCAGGGACTACGAGGAGGGTAAGTGAATCTTCAACTTAGCGCTCGGTTTGGTCTTCTTCAAAATTATCTAAAGAATATCTTTATCTGTTTACACAGATCTTTCACAGGCAGAGATTAATGTTTGAGTCAAGCTCGTTTGTGAGAAGCCTCCGCCACTCAGAGTGGCGGTTCCTCAAATCCTTGCGGTTTTATCCGCAGAGGAAAAGATAGAGCGCCTAAAGGTAATCAAGAGTTGATTTTATCTTTAGGACTTCATAGTCGTAGAAAGAACTTACGACTAGATAGTGATCGTAGAAAATCTTACGATCAAGAAAATATCGTAGAAAAACTTACGACTGGATACTAGTCGTAGAAAATCTTACGACCGGACAGTAATTCTTCTTTTTCTATTTTTCTTTACAGAAAGTAGGCATGGAAAACCGTCAGAGCGGCGAAGAGGCGAATCGATAACCATCGGTCTTGAGGATGACAACGGACAAAGGCTCAGCTCCTCCGACTAAGAAGCGTCGACTCACTTAAAGTCGCCGACAAGGGGGGAGCAAGCTCGAGTTCTTTTATTTCGACCAGATCCTCTACAAAGTCTGCGGTAGATACGGCTATAGCAGAAGTAGAGGTTGAAGCAGCTGAAGCTGAGGAGGCCGAAGCAGTTGAACCTCTTAGGCGCAAAGCCCGCAAGGCCAAGGTACCCTTTTATTATGACAAGAAAACTTTCGCAGTTTCTGCCACTCCTAGTTTTGTCAAGCAACTAGAAAAGGAGAACTGGAAGGACTTTATGTCTTTTGTGAAGGACAATGCTGATCCAACAGAGCCTACAGTTGAGGGTAGCGCTGCTCTTGGAGTGGTCGAGACTGATCTCGGCCATCCGAAAAGTCAGGAGACCGGAGAGATGGTTCTTGTTCAAGATCCATGACCAGATGTGGTCGTGGCAGAGCCCATTCTTCAACTTGAACTCCGACCAGACATGGTCGTAGAAAAGAAGTTGAAGAAATCTTCCGTTGGGAAGATAACTCCTAAATTCCTGGTTAGGTCCAGGATACAGAGGTATGTGAAACAAACTAAAGTGTAAGAACAGCGTTTACCTTTCGCTTTTCACAACCTGACTTGCTTTCCTTTTGTTGATTTTAGCCCGACTCCTTCAGCCCCCGAGAATACTTCTATCAAGAAGCCCATTGCCGCCTCTCCAGCGGTTGGAGAGATGACAGCGGAAGTGGTCGAAGGATCATCCATAACCCGGGTAGTGGCAGAAGTCATGGCTCCTGAAGTGGTTACCACAACCACTGAGGTAGTAGCTACGACCACTGAGGTTGTAGCTACGACCACTGAGGCGGTCGTGGAGACAGCAGAGGCAGCTATGAAAGCCTCTGGTCAAGGTGGTGATCTACCTGACCACCGTGCTGGAAAGAAAGTCGTTGAAGACGTTCCTCCCGGTACCCAAAGAGAAACTGCAGTTACAGAATCAGAAGACAAGGAATATTTCAACTTCTGTGCTGATTTCTTTGGGCCTGCTTCCATTATAGGGTCTTCAGCTTTTAGATCTCGCGATCGAGTCCCTCATCCCAAAGATATTCCCAATAGAGAGGAAACTTTTGACAATGAGCGTCTTGAGAAGGTTTGGTGGGATCACGTCGCGAAGATAAACGAGCTGAACAGTTCAGCATTGGTTTACTCGATGTTTGCTCGATTAGACCATGAATGTAAGTATTAAAGATACTTATATATATATATATATATATATATATATATATATATATATATATATATATATATATATATATATATATATATATATATATATATATATATATATATATATATATATGGTCTCCTTCTCACTTGCCTCTTTCTTTTTGCGTAAAGCTCGAACAAATTGCCACCCTTTGTTGGTGAATATCACCGACAACTCATAGAACTACAACAAGAAAAGCGGAACTCTGTAGACAGGCAGAGACGTGGTAAGTCACTGTTATTCGTAGTCATTTTAGGGTTTGACTTCTTATACAGTGCTTATTTGGTTTGTCGTGGAAAAACTCACGACTAGGTGCTAGTCGTAGAAAGACTTACGACTAGTTAAATAATGTTCATGTCTACTTTTAACCTTTACAGGTTAAATAGCGACGAAAAGACCCTAGCCGACTCGATCGATTATGAAAAAGAGGAGTCGAGAAAACTAGGGAAAAAAGTAGGAGATCTCTTGAAGAAGCTTCAAGAGGCTAACTCTGGCAATCGTAAAAGTGCAGAAGAAATGAAACGAGAAGTCTTGAACTTAAGATCGCTTATGTTGTTGATCTTTACCTAACTCTTGCTTCTTTTTTAAAAAGAAGGCGACATGAGAAAGCTTCAAAATGAAATCAAAGATAAAACTTTGGTTATCCACGAGATTTCTCGTATAGCCAAAGATAAAGATCAAGAAATCGAGAGGCTAAAATCTCGACGAGCAGATAAGCAATTCTTTACCTGTAGTCTTTTACGAGTTTTTTTTTCCTTTTCTAACTCCCATTTCTTTTTTAGAAATTGAGCTTGAATTGGGAAGACTCGAAATTAGGGATCAGGAAAAAACTCTGATCCTTGACCAAACTGTCCGCATTGCTAAGGAAAATGCAAAGGACATCAAATTATGGGAGAAGCGGCATGCTGAGGCCATTGCCTCCTATAATGAAGAAACCAAGAAGTTAAATTCTCGACTAGTAGGTAAGGAATTCTTTTACCTGTGATTATTTTTGTTTTTCCTCCTCTAGGAGTTTATTTTTGCTTGACCAGTCTTATTCTTTTCAGAGCAAATGGTCGAAAATAAACAACTCCGCATGGCTTCGACTCGTAACCAACAGGAGATGAAGTCGATGAAGATTAATCTTCAAGGCAACATCATGGTCCTGAACAATATACTTGGTGAGCTTTGTAGTGAGGGAAAAACTCCTCAAGATGATACGATAGCTGCTCACATAAGTACTATTGGGGAATAAGTCGGTACTTTGCAAGAACTGGTGACCACTCTGAAGGCCAACCAAGCTGAGTCAATCAAGGAGGCGATTGAAGGTGCAGTAAATTATGCATTGGCAAAACTTAAAGCTCATGACCCCAGCCTTAATGTACAACCAATCGAAGTCGACTTCGACTGCCCTGAGGCAGAAGCAAGTCGTCTGATAGAAGAAATGCAACCCGTTAGCAGGAAGGTCTCGGAGGAGATGCGACTAGGCTCTCCCTCTTCAGAGTAGTTTGTAAAAAATTTGTGAAAAACAAGCTTTTGTTGATGTATTATATAATCCATCTTGTTTCCTGCAAACCATCTTATCGAGTAGTTAGTAACTCAAAAGATAATTAACGAAAGAAAGACTAAGAATTGAAGTCAAATTAATAACTTTATCCTAGCCCCCGACTGTTTGCTTAGTTTGTTTAGACAAACTAAGTAAATAGTGTTAAAAAGGGTTTCTGAAAACAGAGAGGTTTGGTTAACTTGTAATTTTTGGTCACGATTGTCATGCACTGGTCCAAAAAGTGGGAACGAATCGACACTAGGAAGTTCCTTCTAGTGAGCAGGACCACGTGTAGAGAGGAAAGGCTTCGACTAGGTGATGTTACCATCTCCGACCAGTTTAATCAAATCGAGAACGGCAACTTGAGTTAAGCAAACATCTAGAGGACTTTAAAAAATTCGTTCACCCTTCCTTAGTGGATTCGATAAGTCTGTTCTGGTAGCAAATGTATGGCCCGAACAATGCTAGGAAGTTCCTTCTAGTGGGGCGACCACCACGAGAGGAGAGACTTCGACTAGATGTGTTTCTTCCTCCGACCAGTTGAGACGGATTGAGTACACCAAAGGCAGTTGAATAAATCTAAGAAAGTGCACTCTGCTTAGAGTATTTTTCAAAGTAACTGAAGAAATAAGCTAAGGTGAAAAGAGCTGGCTTTAAAAATATTTCGACCAAATAGAACCCGAACTCTTTGTATTGGCAGCAAAAGTGAGTAACGAGTCGACACTAGGAAGCTCCTTCTAGTGGGCAGGACCACGTGCAGAGAGGAGAGACTTCGACTAGGTGATGTTACCTGCCTTTTGACCAGTGTAAAGAAAACTGGGTGTTTGGAGTGTAGTCGAAAGATTATGAAAGCACTACTCAAAAAGTAAGACAATAAAGGTAGAAAGAACCTGAGTCTTTATTGTCTGAATGGTTGGTTACACATAAAACTTGCGTAACTGGTCGATGTTCCAAGAATTCGAGAGAACCTGGCCGTCTTCCATTGCCAATCGTACTGACCCTAGCCGAGTAACTTCAACCACCGTGTTGGGAGAAAGTTTGTTCCGATTAGACTTGGATTGGCAGAGCCTCAATACCAAGTCACCTACAGCAAGGCTGGGAGGTTAGACCTTATGATCGTAGTATCTGCGCAGGGCTTGTTGGTAGGCTATTTGAGCAGATTAAGGCTGGTTTCTCCTTTCTTCGAGTAGGTTAATGTCATCCGCTCGAAGTTGTTCCTGGCTAAAGTCATTGAAAGTTTCGACTCGTGTTGACCTTATATTTAGTTCCGGAGGAAGCATAGCTTCAGCTCCAAAGACCAGAAAAAACGGTGTTTCTCCTGTAGCCCAACTAGTAGTCGTACGAACTGCCCATAAAACGGAGGGTAATTCTTGTACCCAAGCCCCCGAGCACTTGACGAGCTAGTCGAAGACTCTGGTTTTAATTCCTCGCATTATTTGGCCATTCGCATGTTCAACTGCCCCATTGCTTTGGGGATGAGCCACAAAAGCATAACATAACTTGGTACCCAACTCGTCGCAAAATTCCTGAAATTTTGCGCTCGAAAATTGCTTACCATTATCTGTAATTATTCGACTTGGTACTCCAAATCTAGTAATTACGCATCTCATCATGAACCATTTCTTTGCTTCGTTGTTATCGATTCTGAGTTCGGCCGATCCATTTTGTGAATGTATCAATAGCCACAAAATGAACTCAAACCTCCCGGAGCCTTGGGAAGCGGTCCTAGGATATCGAGACCCAGTGCATAAAAGGCCAAGACAGAGGTATCGTTTCTAATGCTTGAGCTGGTTGGTGTATTTGCCTGCTATGAAATTGGCATTAGACACACTTTTTAACCAATTCTTTAGCATCGTACAGGGCTGTTGGCCAGTAAAAACCTTATCAAAAGGCCTTACCGACCAGCGTTCTGTAGGAAGCATGATTTCCACAGATGCCACCGTGTATGTCATGAAGGAGTATTAATCCTTCGCTCTGCGGAATGCATCGCATGAGCACCCCTTGAGTACCTCGTTTATAGAGGACTCCTTCAACCAAAGTATAAATTTTGGCTTTTAAGGGATAAGCGATCTACCTCGGGATCGTCTTGAATATGGAACCCTTACGAAGATACTCATAGATGGGAGCCATCCGGTATCCTCGTATTCTAGAGAGGCCGTCTCAATAGGAGGTGTCTCGGGTTCTTGACCGAGGATGGCTTCGAGTTGTTCCAAGAAGACTCCTTTTGGTACTCTGATCGGGAAGAAGCTATTCGAGCAAGTTGGTCTCATGAGGAAATTATCCTTCGAGGATGAATTGTGCCTCGAAACCTAAAAATGCTTTTCTAGCTTACGACTTCCGATAAATCTTGAGACATTGTCGGGTTAGAAACCGTACTCTTTCCCAACTTGATTCATGACTAGTTGAGAGTCTCCCCTCACGAGTAGTCGGTGAATCGAGAGCGCTTTCACAGCTCGTATGCCAGCTAGCAAACCTTCGTATTCTGCCACATTGTTAGTGGCCTGAAAGTTTAATTTTATGGCATACTTTTAAGGTCTCTCCGGTAGGAGATACCAGGACCACCCCAGCCCCCGAGCCACTTAAAGTAAGCGACCCGTCAAAGTACACCGTCCACTGGTCGTGGGAATCGTACTGGGGATCTTGAACAGGTTCAGGATTTGTCCATTCGGCGACAAAGTCTGCCAAGATCTGGGATTTAACGGACGTTCGGGACAAGAAATGGAGGTTGAATACCCCAAGTTCAACTGACCATTTTGCCATGCGTCCCGCTGTTTCCCTATTCTGGAGGATCGCTCCCAAGGGAAACTCAGACGGCACAGCTATTTTGTGCGCCTGAAAATAATGCCACGGTTTCCTCGAAGACATGAGGACGGCATATAGAAGCTTTTGGACCTGAGGGTAACGCTCCTTAGGCCCGTGCAAAACTTCACTAACGTAGTAGACCGGTCGTTGTGCGCTTACTGCCTGTGGCGTGGCAGCTAGGTAAATTAAGAGCGTTTCTTTTGGCCTCGGAGAGACCAGAGTAGGAGCACTCGTAAGGTACCTCTTGACATCCTCAAAGGCAGCGTTTGCCTCGTTCGACCACTCAAAACCTTCGTGTTTCCTTAAAAGTTTAAAGAAAGGTAGTCCCTTTTCTCCTAGTCATGCGATGAAATGACTTAAAGCCACCATGCACCCTGTGAGTTTCTGGACTTCTTTCCTTGTGGTTGGAGGGCGCATTTGGAGAATGGTCTTTATATTTTCAGGATTTGCTTTGATTCCCCGTATAGATACTAGGAATCCAAGCAATTTTTCTGAAGAGATTCCGAACATACACTTCTCAGGATTGAGTTTTAAGCGATGTTTTATGAGGTTGTCTGTCGAATGTTTCTTGTAGGTCAGTGATATGATTAAGTCTCTTCATGCTTTTAACGACTAGATCATCAACATAGGCCTCCAGGTTTCGGCCTAGTTGAGATGAAAAAGTCGATTGCATCAAGCGTTAAAAAGAAGCGCCGGCATTTTTTAGACCAAATGGCATTTTGACATAGCAAAATATACCAAATGGTGTAATAAATGCGGTCTTTTCTTCATCGTCTAGACACATATTCATCTGGTGGTATCCAGAATATGTATCTAAAAAACTTAACATTTCACAACCTGCAGTAGAATCAACCAACTGATCGATACGAGGAAAAGAAAAATCATCTTTTGGACAAGCTTTATTGAGATCAGTGAAGTCTACGCACATACGCCATTTGCCATTTGACTTCCTAACCATTACAGGATTAGCCAACCACTCTGGGTGGTTAACTTCTCTTATAAAGCCTGCTTTAAGTAGCTTATCCAATTTTGACTTAATAGCATCTCGTCGATCAGGGGCAAATCTCCGTAATTTTTGTTTTACAGGTACTTTGTCGGTAGTAAAAGCTAGTGCATGCTCGATCACCTCCTGGGGACTCCGGGCATGTCGGATGCTTGCCACGCGAAGACATCTGCGTTAACTCAGAGGAAGGTGATGAGGGCATCTTCCTACTTAGGGTCGGAAGTATCCCCGATGCGAACAGTCTTTGAGGGCTCCCCTACGTCCAGAGGAACCTCTTTGACCTTGTCGTTCGGCTTTGGTGCAGACTTTTAGGCCGACTTGCTGGTGAAGGTCGACTTTCTTTCGAGTTGGTATTTGTCCAACCATCTCGAGGGATCGACGGTCGCAGGTATGCGCCATCTTCTTGTCACAATGAATTGTGATTACTCCTTTGGAACCTGGTATCTTAATACATTGATACCCGTAATGAGTTGCCATTAAGAATTTTGCCAAAGTTGGTCATCCGAGTATGGCGTTATATGCCGTATCGAAATCGACCACATCAAAGGAGATTTTCTTTGTCCTGAAATTACTTGGTGAACCAAATGTTAAAGGAAGAGAAACTTGACTAATAGGTTTGGCCGAAGACCCTGGTACGATCCCATGAAAAGAATATCGTACCGGTCTTACCTTAGTCCTAGGTACTTGCATCTCGTCCAGGGCACTGGTAAACAAGATATTTAATGAGCTGCCACCATCAACCAAAACTCGATTGACCCGATAATTGTTGATGGTGGGTTCAACCACGATCGGATATCGACCTGGTCGAGTCGAAGGAATCGGGCAGTCACCTTTCTCGAAGGATATGGTGACTTCCGACCACTTCGGTAATTTATTGATGAGAGGAGAATCTATGGAGTTTACCTCACGTTCAGCAGCTTTAAGCTGTCGCTTTGATTCATATGCCGATGATCCCCCATAGATGTGCTCGATGGTATGTTGCGGATCCTGGAACGGCATCTCCTCATCGTCGTCTGACGATTTATGACCACTCATTTGTCCTACCTGCTCGAGAGTGGGAAGTGGTCCTTTGCCGTTGTAGTAGTCTTCGAGCTTTCGTTGGAAGACCCGGCCGGCAATTGCAAAGGTCATGTCCTTCCTTTTTATGGAAAGGACACCACCTAGGCTTATCATTTTTCCGATCGGGGCGCTTACCTTTGCCTCAGCCTGAGTGCGGCTTGGAGGTGCGTGGTTCTTTATCATTTACAGCTAAAACCTCCTTGGAACTGCTGTCTTGGAGTTTTTGACCCTTCGCCTTGTTCTTGGACTTTTTTACTTTCTTATCCTTCTTCTTACCAACGTCACCTGGCTCTCGAGAGGCATTGTCTTCTCGATCGATTGTGTTGTTCCTCTCAACCGCCTTAGAGGCAGTTGCATACCGATCGGCCATTTCAAAGAGTTCGGCGACGGTGGTAGGAGGATTCAAAGCGATATCTTCTGTTATCTTTCTACTACGGACTCCTTGCTTGAAAGCCCTGATGACAGATGAGTCAGAAACTTCCAGAATTGAATTACGAACCTGACTAAAACGCTTGATGAATTTGCACAAGGTCTCGTTGTCGTTCTGTTTCATCCGGTGCAAGTCGTCCTCCTTCCTAGGGTGATTGTAGGTGCCTTGGAAGTTCGCCAGTGGAAGGTCACAGAGGTGTTGCCAAGAATAGATCGACTCGAGTGGTTGGTTCAGTAACCACGATCGAGCAGACCCTTCGAGCACCATTGGAAGGTAATTCGCCAATACATGCTCTCCTTCTCCTACTGCTCGGATAGCTGTTGTATAGACTTGAAGAAATTCGAAGGGATTTTGGGATCCATCGAACTTTTCCATGTTCACTGGTCGAAAATGAGGTGGCCAGTGAATAGCTCAGAGATTAGGCGAAAATGCCCGACATCCAGTAATAACTTCTTGACGCCTCCTTTGCAGGAAATAAGGGTTGACATCATTAGGTGGTCGTACTCGACGATACCCAGTAACAGGTTGACCTGACCTGTAATAGGTCTCGATCCTATGAGGGGAATACTCCTCGTGGTCCATCTGCTGCTTTCCATGTTGGAATGGTGAGCGATCACCTCTCCGAGGGGTTTGTCGATCATCAGTCATTCGAAAGACATTTCTCTGAGTAGGAGATCGATGCGACCTGCTGTTGCATCGATCTCTCCGTGGTGATATGTTTGATCGACTGGTAGCTGAAGAAGTCGTATTGCTACGACTTCCTGAATGATGTTGGCGAGGTGCTTTCAGTTTTGCCATCGTGGACCGAAGCCTTTGTGCGATCTCTTCTACGAAGAGATCGTAGCCTGGCGCTCGGGCGAGTTCTCGAGTTGGGTTCCTGAGTAAATCGTTGATGTGCTGGAGTTCTTGAGCTTCTTCTGATTGATATTGGATGCGCCCAGGCATATTCTTCTAGGCTGCAATCTTCTTTCACCAAATAGCCTCAAGATCTTCCATGTCAGATTCCTAGGACTGTCTCAATGGAGTGCGAGTATGTCGAGGATTTCCCTCGCGTTCATGAAGGTGTTGGTCCTGTCCGCCATAGGTAGTGCCCTTGCCATTGTCACGAGGAGGCGTAGTGCGTGATCTTCGGGGAGTGTCCCTAGCTCGGTCTCTAGAAGAGTGACCTTGATCTGAGGGAAGGACGAAGACCTCCTGTTGATGATTCTCACTTACGCTCGAGGCCTCCCCGCTCGAGGAGTAGTCGACAGACACCATCTGGCGACTTGGAGTAATCCCCTCCAGGTAGGAGAACTCTGGGTTAAAACCGTCTCCATCCGCAGGTGTGATCTGTGGAGAGATGGTCGAATTTGCAGGAAAAGCATGCTTGATCCCACTCTCTCTAGAATCATTCGGAGAGAGAGGATCACTAGATGCTGGTGAAGTCTTGGAATTGTGGCTTCCAGAACTTGTCTCACCAAGTCAGACCGTCTTAGGGGGACTCGGACACTTGGAGGAAAAACTCTCGTCGTGTTGTGAGTCCGCCTAGGTGTAGTCCTGGTTGGATTGACCCTTGTCCTTTGAGAGGATTGATTCCTCTGTTGGACGTACTGTTGTGGGGGATAGGGATCCCTCCTCAACTCCATCAGCGACATTGTCTCTTGGATCTGCGGGAAGATCCCCGGAGGCAGCAATACCATCGGATGAGTCGATACTTGGCTCGTAATCAAAACCGGCATCCATGTCGACGTCTGCGTAATCTGCCAAGTCAAACCCATTCTCCTCGTTCCATTCTCCTGCCATGAGTGCATGATATTTGAGGAAAAAGAGAATATGTTGACAAGAGATTACCGGAAGATCCCCACGGACGGCGCAACTGTCGGTGTTTTAGAACCGAACTTACGTAAAGATTGTTTGATTCGGGGGGTCTCCTAGAATGAAATCACGCAGAGAGATTGACACGGGTATTTTTATACAGGTTCAGGCCTTCTCCGGAGAAAATAACAACCCTACTCCTATGTGTGTATGGTATTGAGTGTGTTTCGTACAATCGAGAGAAAAGACTAAGGCTATTACAGAAGATAGTATCTAATTGTCTTCCTGATTGCTTGTTGTCTCCTCCGATTGGGTTGTCCCCTTTCCTTCTCTGACCGCTGCCTTTATATAGTCGTGACCGTTTTCTCCTGCTGATGAGACGCCTCATCAAATCTAGTAACGGACGCACGTTTGCAGTAATCATCGAGATGGTTACTCCGCCTGGCAGTTACTTGTCAGAGATAATGAGGTATTATGTGTTATTATTTTGTATAATAACAGTGTATGTTGACTGTTTGGATTCCTTAATCGATTGGACCCACTCGCCTGTAGATTTTATTGATCATAAGGTGATCGTAAATGACCTGGTCATAGCAAGACTTACGACTATGGGGTAGTCGTAGAATGACTTACGACTGGGTAGTGATCGTAGAAGAACTTACGACCATAAAGTAGTTGTAGCAAGACTTATGACTATGGAGGTGGTCGTAGAAAGACTTACGACCACCTGGTAGGCATCTCCCTTGTAGGCTTAAGAGATATATCTAGGGACCACATGACATCATATTTACTTATAATAAGAATTATAGATAGAAGATAAAATGAGGATTATTACATCCTCGTCAATATGTATTCAAGTCCTCTAACATATCCATTAGCTCATCATAAGTAGGATCATCATTTATATCGTTTGTTACATTTTGTTCCCCTTTGCCTTGAGACAATGGGGTGTAGAGAATAATGATGGAGCCTCCTTGATGGTAATTCTAGCAAGCTCTTTCTTTCTTGGGGATTCGTCTTCTTCGGAGCCAGAGTCTCCGAAAAGTCTTCATTGCAGTTCCATTCTCCAATACGAGCTTCACCCTTGCCATTCTTGTGGAGCTTCTTGACAAGCTTTTTCTTACCATTGTAGTCCTTCTTGAATGACTTGGACTTTTCATCCTTCATATTTGGATAGTGAGATGCAATATGACCCTTCTTCTCACACTCATAACAAGTAATGTTGGTGTAGCGATTTTTGCTTGAGGATTGACCTTTATTGAATTTGAAACTTTGGTTTGAGCATCTTTTCATGAACTTGCTCATCCTTCTCATAAGTAGAGCCATCTCTTCATCGAAATCATCATCTTCTTCACTTTCAACCTTTTCATCAATTGATTCTGCCTTTGCCTTGAAAGCAATATTTTTCTTCATATATGCAACTTGTTCTAATAGCTCTTCCTTGTCTTTCTTGTAGAGCTCATTGGTGATTAAATTTTCCAAAAGACCAGTAGGAGTCATTCTTGACAGTTCGGAAGAATTTAGAAATAAGGTCACCAATGTCTCATATTTGTCTGGTAGAGCCCTAAGCATTTTTCTCACAATATCAATATCAGTTAGTAATAAACCAAGGCATTTAAGTTCATTAACTAAGTTATTCAATCTTGAATACATCTCATTTATGTTTTCATGTGTCAACATAACAAATGTCTCATATTTGATTTTGACCATATGCAATTTGGCCTCGCTAACCGCAGATGTTCCCTCATGAATTTTAGAGAGAGTTTTCCAAATATCATAAGCCGTCTCAAGCAAACTCACTTTATTAAATTCATCCGCGTTTAAGGTTTCATAAAGAGCATTCATTGCTTGACTTGAGCATTTAGGAGAGCATTTCGTTCATCTAAATTGGTAAGATTGTTTGGATCAATAGGCATAATAAAACCCTCTCCTACAATTCTCCAGGGGGATTGGCATATTTGCCACACCAGTTCATGTGCAATTGCCAAAATGCTACTCCATATCTCACTGATATGTGGCCCCGGGACGCATATGTCAGTGAGACAAGAAGTGGTATTTTGGCAATTGCACATGAACTTAATGGCACATCTTCAATAATCCCAATTCTCTATATGCTAGAACTCATGGCTTTAAGATAAACGGTCATACGGACCTTCCAATAAGCATAATTTGAGCCATCAAATTACGGTGCCTTACCAATGAAGAAACCCTCATTAGTCATTCTTTTATCTCTAGGCGGTAAAACCTAATAGATGAGAGACCAAGCTCTGATACCACTTGTAGGATCGAAGCTATGAGATACAATTTCAAAAAAATAAGGCCTAAAAGGTTTAGGGCTTTCTAAGTGCACTATACTATCAAGACAAGATAAATAAATAGCTTATAAGAATAAATGCACAAAGTGAAGAGCGAGAGAATAAATCACACTACGGAGACAAACAATGTTTTCCCATGGTCTTGGAGACTTGCCAGTCTCCACTAATCCACATTGAAGAAGCTTGATCAACTCAAGCCGGCTCCACACAAGCACTTTCCTCGATCACTAATGGTAGCTCTTCTCCACTCCAGATAGGCGAGCTCCAACCTTAACAAATGCTCAGGTCTTCTCACAAACTTCTTTGAGAAGATCACCGACGCCACTTCAAACCGTCTAGGAGACGACAATCTCCAATAGTAATAGACCAATGATTCTTCGCTTGAAGATGCTCAAGTGCTACAAAGATCAAACTCTACTCAAAGCACTTGGAAAAACCTCAACAACCTTTGCAAGATGATTTTAATGCTCTCAAAGAGTGGATGAACTAGCAAAGGGCTTAAGAGTATTCAATGAGGTTCTTAAAAGCTATCTTGCTGCAGTGGGTGGGGTATTTATAGCCTTTGCTCACTGTACTAACCGTTAGAGCACGAAACCTGAAAAAATCACGCAAGTCCATCAGGGGCCGTGATATGTGGCCGTCGATCCGGCCGAGAAATAACGGTTGGACTCTCAAGATTTAATGCACAAAAACTATCCGTTAAGATATGTCCAGTCAGACCACCACTTGGGGGCCGGTCAGACCGGTCTACAAGAAATCCAAACCAGAGAAAAAACACGCTACTATAAAAAGTCGATCAAGACCGATGGACCGGGATCCGGTGAGTCCGGTAGCACTTATGCGATCGACTATAGAAATTTAGTAGCAAGACACAAAAAATACACTTCTCTGGAAAAAGTTGATCGGGTCACTTTACCCGAAGGTCTGGTTAGTCTGGACTAATACCTACGGTTAGTCCAGCCTGAAGATTTAATGCGAAACACAAAAAACTCCCTTTTCTAGAAAAAGTTGACCGGGCAACCCAGACTAGGGGTCCGGTCAGTCTGGACATAAACCAGCAGTTAGTCCGGTAATTGAAAACATAGAAAAGGTACTTTCTATAAAAAGCTGACCACGGGGATGATACGGGGATCCGGTCAGCCCGGACCATAAACGGCGATCAGTCCGGCCGTGCAAATAGGACGCATATAAATTATGGCCAGACTATACCAAAAGAAACTGAGATTTAAACCAAGTAAGATTGAACATGTGTGGCATCATTTGCTTCCAAGCTACTAGACATTTGAACCCTCTTCATAGTACGGTTTCCTATTCTAGCAATCCGGTCTTTTATTCTTCATTCTCCTAGACTGGTAAAACTATGAAAATGTCCTATTAACTAGATATCTTTGCCTTGAGATTGATAAGATCCTTTAGCACTCTTTCATCTTCGTCCGAGAATAACCCTTTTAACTTCTTGACATAAACAAGTTAGTATAAGACAAATGGTTGTCTATAATTACCAAAACACTGCAAATGAGGCCTAGATTCTTCAATGATGGGTGGAGTGGTTTGTCTCATGCAAGGCGCAAGATGGACAAGAATGACAAGAACAAGAAGTTTGGTGCAATGGGTTGTGTCGGTGTTTTAGAACCGAACTTACGTAAAGATTGTTTGATTTGGGGCTTCCCCTAGGCTCAAAATTACACAGAGAGAGAGACACGGGGATTTTTATGCAGGTTCAGGCCTTCTCCTAGGAGAATAACAACCCTACTCTTGTGTGTATGTATTGAGTATGCTGGGTTACAAGATTAAGAGACAGACTAGAGTATTGCGTCTTGTGCTCCTAATTGTGTTTCTGATTCCTTTTTTTTCTCCCCCTTGTCCTGATAATTCTGCCTTTTATACCGTCCTCGAAGTAGGTCGCTGTATCCCCAGTCTAAAGGCCGTCTTAATGTGTCAGATCGTGGAGCCGTTGCTGGAGATTATTGTGGGAGTAGTAACATTCCCACGTTGCCAGACAGTTATCACCATAATAGAGAGTTAAATCGTGCCATTATTCCAGAGAATAACATCGTAGTTTACTGGCCCATATCCTTAACTATGGTGCGGAAGATTCCCTAGTTGACTAGACCCACATGTCTGTAAGCCTTATCGACTAGGGACTAGTCGTAGAACAGCTTACGACCAGGTGGTGGTCGTAGAAGATCTTACGACCATAGACTGATCGTAGTAGAACTTGCGATCATAGGATAGTCGTAGAAGGCCTTACGACTATGGGGTAGTCGTAGGAGGGCTTACGACTATGCGGTGGTCGTAGAAGAACTTACGACCTCCAGCTTCTCCCTTATGAATATTAAGGGGCATACTCAAGGACTATATGACGTCATTATTATCCATAATATGAATTATAGATAAATAATTAAATGAGGATTATTAGATCCTCGTCATCTAGCCCCCCAGTTTCAAGTGAAAATAACTTACTTGAAAAAGGAGTTGTAAATGATCTTACGACCAGTAGGTGGTCGTAGAATAGTGGTCAAAGGAAGAACTCTTCGACTGGTGTTTCATTTGACCAGAAATTAACTTGGTCAAGAAGGTTGTAGAATAACCTTACGACTTACAAAGTGGTCATAGGAGATCTTATGATCACCAAGTGGTCGTAGTACTATGGACGAAAGCAAAAATCTTTCCGATCACTATTGCATTTGACCAGAAAAAGACTTAGTCAATAAGGTAATTTCGCTTGAGGTGTAAAGACTGACTTGATTTTCTCAAGCAAACAAATTTAAGAATCTCAATTGAATCTCATAGACCTATCTATTGGAGCGGTTCCTGAAGCGTTGGCAACCATTGGGTTGCCACATCATTAACTTCAGGCATGTGGTTATAAATATTCATCGTGGGTGAGACTTAGGCTTTTTACCTTTCCCCAAATTGTTTCTACTGTTCAAGCTTTTGAGTTCTCCGCCACCGACCAAATTGAGCGTCTTCCTGAAATCTTCCTGTTGGACCAAAACGGCGACTAGAGGGGGGGTGAATAGGAGCTCAAAATCTTTTTCGAATTCGATTAGATCCAATAATAATTTCACTCCAGTAGCTATGAGAGCTATGAAGATCAATATACAAGTATAGCGGAAGCCTTGTATTGAATCCTAATCAAACCCCCAAAGTGCACAGGAGCAAAGAACACAAAGTTGTGCAGAAATCTAGAATCGGTACTACCACCATGGTAAGTCTTGGTACTACCTCATCGCGGTACTACATGAGCAGTAAAATCGCAGTACTACCTTTTATCCCGACGATGAGCGTAAACGACTGAAAAACTTAAATTGAAAATCGTCAGTAACTTTTAAACCATAAGGCCAAACTCCACCAAATTGGGAACACACCTTCCTAAGGATATTAGGAACCTATTCCAATCAAGGGTCGCAGAGATCCAAGCCAAAGTTCCTATCTTTTTCAGTTTGAACGAAGTGTGCTTCAAAACCGAAAGCAAAAATCGAAATATGATCTAGAGACTTGCTCGTGGGTGATTGATGATCAAGATGACCCTAGATGGGTTCCCACATGTCAAAAGCAAGTTAGATCACAACAAGAAACCAACCAAAAACTCGTGGATCAAAGAAAGACTCAAAATCATCAAATAGAGAGAAAGAAAGCAAATGAACTCATCTTTGATAGAACTTTCTTTGGATTGATTTGATATGGTATTGGTTTACAGCCACTCCATCAATGGAGGACAAAGACTCAATACATGAGCACGAAATCAAATCCAACTCTCTAGAACCCTAACCTCCAACTATCAACTCCCTAAGCACAAAAAGCAAAACTAGGGTTTACAAAGCAATGAAAGGGTTGGGGTGGCTGTCCAACACACCCCTATTTATAGTGGAGGCTTAGACCTTCTAGAAGAGTAACCCTAATGGGCTCCGTTAAGGCCCAAAACAAAGCGGGTCACACACATACGCATTTTAAAGCGCCGTCTTCAATTCTCTTGACCTAATCCACTTCTTGGACCGCCTTGCGTCCGCTGGTTGGCATTAGGTCACCAAAGCAGATTTGGTAAAATTACCAAAATACCCCTTCTCGATCTTTTTGAAGACCGAGTCCCATCTTCGTGAAGCACCTCCATGCTTCCGCCACGCAGTAGGTTGATCCAATGGCTCTCTTCATGTCGGCAAGTCTCTCCCATCCGGCTCCCACCGAAACCACCATGGCACTTGCAGACCAATTCGCCGCTTGATCGAACCGTCGACCGAATCGCCTGTTCGGTCACCTTTGTCCCTCTTGCGCAATGCTTGACTCCATTGACCTCACCCAAGATCCCCGATCATTACGGACCTCGGCTCTCCAAGCTTAGTCCCGATCATCCTCGCCGTTGACATCATTGACCTCGAAAGCAACTCGCACATCAATAGACAAAGAAATCGAATCCGGGAACAAGTTCTTCACAACTTGACCCACGTTAGTCAAAACATGCATCATGCAACACATATGCCATGACACCCATGAACTTGACCTAACCCATAACCATTTTACCAAGATGGCCCAACTTGAAAATGCAATCGGTACTACCAGAAAGGTGTTAGGTAGGTACTACCAAGATCATGTGTAGTATCCGCACCCATAATCGCGATCGTCGATCGCTCCTCAAGGAAATCCAAAACTTCCCAAAAACACTTGTTTCGAAAAACCATACCGCCACACGCCGGTCGTTCATCATGCGGTACTACCAAGAACTATAGCGCGGTACTACGCTCCTCGAGAAATCCAAAACACAAGTTACACTCGTTCGGAAAACCATACGCTTTGCTAGCGGTAATACTACCAATGGTACTACCTGTAAACACAAGCTGATACTACCGCATCGCGGTAGTACCGTGCATTACACGCCGGTACTACCGATTATCCTGACACTTGCTGAAAATAGGATTTCAACAAAACCGAAAACGATCGTTTCGACAAACCAAGGAAGCTATTGCCAATTGTACCATCACATTAAGATCATGAGCATATCCCCATGATATCCACACTTCCCAAATCCAAATCCCTGACCCTTGAGAAAGATGGCCGGAGCCGCTTCCCAGTGGGCCGAATCAGAGATGGATGCGACCAAAATTAAGGCTTTGGTCGCCGCCGAGAAGATCCCCAAGAAGAAGTTCATGAAGTGGATCGAGGCTGTTGGGCAGCATTGGCCGTCGGGTGAGATTGGGCATGTCGGTGTTTTAGAACCGAACTTACGTAAAGATTGTTTGATTCGGGGGGTCTCCTAGAATAGAATCATGCAGAGAGATTGACACGGGAATTTTTATACTGTGTTAAGGCCTTCTCGGAGAGAATAACAACCCTACTCCTGTGTGTGTATGGTATTGAGTGTATCTTGAACAATCAGGGAAAAACTAAGACTATTACAGAGATAGTGCTTGTATTCCCGATGGCTCCATGTTTTCTCCTTTCTCTAGTTGCCGCCTTTTATAGTGCGTGAAGGAGCGGTTACTCTGTGTAAAGCGGCTACTCATCACCTCTGTAATTCGCGCATGTTGGTAGTAATTACCGGTGTATTAATTCCTCCACATCGCTCAAAAGCTATATACCAGAGATAATGGGGTATTACGTGCCATTATTCTGTAGAATAACAGCGTATGATGACTATTTGAATCCCTTAATCAATAAGACCCACTTGTCTGCGAGTTCATTTGATTATAAGGTGGTCGTGGCTGACCTAGTCGAGAGGAATCTCACGACTATGAGGTAGTCGTAGCAAGATTTACGACTATGGGATAGTCGTAGCATAACTTACGACTATGGGGGTGGTCAGAGAAGAACTTACGACCATCCATTTGGTTCTTCCTTCATAACATTAAGGGTACACTCGGGGTTCACATGACATCATATTTACCTATAATAAAAATTATAGATAAAAGGTAAAATGAGGATTATTATATCCTCGCCATCTAGCCCCCGACTTCAAGTGAAAGCAACTTACTTGGTAAAGGGGTTCTAGATGGTCTTATGATCATGAGAGGATCGAGAAAATAATCGAAGGAAAAACTCTTCGATTGTATACTACTTGACCCGAAATGTGCTTGGTCAAGAAAATTGCTTACGACTATCAAGTGGTCGTAAAAGCATTTCTACGATCACAAGGTGGTCGTAGTATAGTGATCGGAAGAAGGAACTTTCCGATTATCATTTCCTTTGGTTGAAAAGATCTAACCAAGGAAGTAATTTCGCTTGAGATGTAAGCATAAACCTGAATTTCTCGAGCAGTACACAGCTTCGGGAATCTCAAGCGACGCTAGATTGCTTTTAATGCTGTTGAAGCGGTTCCCGAGACGGTGGCGACCCTTGGAATGTCACGCCTCCGGCTCAAGGTACGCGGTTATATATACTCACCGGAGGGTAAAACCTAAGATCTTACTTTTCCCCCAAATTGCTCCTGCTGTTCTTCAAGCTCTTGCCTTCTCCGCCGCCGAGTCGTTCTTGCCTTCTCCACTGCCACTCCAATTGTGCCCTCTTTTTGACCCAAAATTTCTGTTCCGAGAGAGATGGCCATGCGCGAAGATTAAGAAGAGTATTTCAACTTCGCTACCGACTTCTTTGGGCTCGCTTCATCGTAGGGTCTTCGCTTTCAGATCTCGCGATCGAAGTCCCCCATCCCAACGATATTCCCAATAGAGGGATACCTTTGATAATGAACGCCTTGAGAAGGTTTGGTGGGACCAAGTCACGAGGGTAGACAAGTCAAGATCCTGAGTCGGTTTACTCGATGTTTGCTCGATCAACTATGAATGTAAGTACTTAATCGTACTTATATATACAGTATAATCTTCTCTTGTTTCTCATCGTCTTTTCATCTTGCGAGAAAGCCATAGAGCAAATTGTCGTTGTTTGGTGAATATCATCGACAACTTCTAGAGTCTATGACAGAAAGAGGAACTCGCAAGCAGTAGAGAGGTGGTAAGTCATCGCTATTCATAGTCACCTTGGATTTGACTACTTATATAGTGCTTACGGATTTGTCATGGAAAAACTCACGACTAGGTAATGGTCGAAAAGACTTATGACCAGTGGCTTTGTCGTAGAAGAACTTACGACTAGGTCAATGGTTGTAGAAGAACTTACAATCGATTGACCCATGCTCATGTCCACTGTTATCCTTTGCAGGTTAAATAGTGACGCCAAGACCTTAGCCGACTCGCTCGATTATGAAAAAGAGGAGTCGAAAAAGTTTAGGGAAGAGGTATTAGACCTCAGGAAAAAGCTTAAAGAAGCTAACTCGCAACCATGAAGTCGCAGGAAAAATTAAACAAAGAAGTGCCTGAACTTAAGACTGCTTATATCTTTGATCTTTACCTAACTCTTGCTTCTTTTCAGAAAAAGAAGACGAGACGAAAAAGCTCCAGAATGAAGTTAGAGAGAAAACTTCAGTTATTCACGAGCTTACTCGTATGTCCAAAAATAAAGATCAAAACCTTGAGACGCCGAGAACTCGAATATCAAGTAAGTAATTCTTTACCGCTGAGTCCTTACTGAGTTATTTCCTTTTCTCACTTCCACTTCCTTTCTAGCAATGGACGTTAAATTGAGAGAACTTGAGATCTGAAATCGCGGATAAAGCCGTGATTTATAACGCACCGCCCTTATTGCAAAGAAGAATGTAGAGGATATTGTATCATGGGAGAAAAAGTATGCCGAGACCGTTGCTTCCCATAATGAAGAGGTCAAGAAGTTGATTCTCAACTAGTGGGTAAGAAATTCTTTTACCCGTGATTATTTTTGTTTTCTTTTTCCTCTAGGAGTTTATTTTTGTTTGACCAATCTTATTTCTTGAGCAAGTGGTCGAAAACAAAAAGCTCATGAGGCTTCGACTTGTACCCAACAGAGATGGAAGCAATGAAGATTAAACTTCAAGGAAACATCACGCCTCTGAACAATGTGCTTGGTGAGCTACATAGTGAGGGAAAGACTCCTCAAGATGATACAATAGCTGCTCACACAAGTACCATTGGGGATCAAGTCGGGATTTTGCAAGATCCGTGACCACTCAAGGCCAACCAATTTGAATCGATAAAGGAGGCGGTCGAACTGCAGATAAGTTATGCATTAGCAAAACTTAAAGCTCATGACCCCAACCTTAATGTGCAACCACTCGGTTCGATTTCAACCGCTCAAGCGGAAGGAAGACGTCGATGGAGGAGATGCAATCGGTTGGTAGGAAAGTTTCAGAGGAGATGCAGTTGGGCTCTCCCTTTGAGTAGTCTGTAATGAACTTGTGAAAAAGCATCTTTTGTTGATGTAATCCATCTTGTTCCTGCAAATCATCTTGTCGAGTAGTTAGTAACTCAAAAGATAATTAACTAATTTAAAGACTAAGAAATGAAGTCAAATGTAATGACTTTATCCTAGCCCCGACTATTTGCTTAGTTTGTGAAAACTAAGTAAATAGTTTTGTCTCTCGCAAATCATCTTGTCGAGTAGTTAGTAACTCAAAAGATAATTAACTAAATAAAGACTAAGAATTGAAATCAAATTATTCTAGCCCCGACTATTTCTTTGAGTTTGTTTAGACAAACTAAGTAAATAGTCTCAGAGAAAGGGTTTAAAGCAGAGAGGTTTGTTTAACTTGTAGTTTTTGGGTCTCAATTGTCATGCATCGGTCGAAAGGGTGGTAACGAGTTGACACTAGGAAGTTCCTTCTAGTGGGGCGGGACCACGTCAGAGAGGAGAGGCTTGACTAGGTAATGTTAACATCTCCGACTAGTTTAATCAAATCGAGAACGGCAACTTGAGTTAAGCAAACGTCTAGAGGACTTTAAAATATTTACTCGTCCTTCTCCGTGGACTCGATAAGTCATCACGGTAGCAAGAGTAGGAAACCGAACAAAGCTAGAAGCTCCTTCGATTAGCAAGGGACCACGTCGCAGAGAGGAGAAACTTCGACTAGATGTGTCTCTTCCTCCCACCAGCTTGAGATGAAACGAGTACACCCAAGACGGTTAAGCAAATCGAGAAAGTGCGCTCTTCTTAGAGTATTTTTCAAATTAACTGAAGAAATAAACTAAGGTGAAAAGAGTTGGCCTTCAAAAATATTTCGACTAAATAAAACCCGAGTTCTTTGTGTTGGCCATAAAAGCGAGTAACAAGTCGACACTAGGAAACTCCTTCTAGTGGGCAGGACCACATGCAGAGAGGAGAGGCTTCGACTAGGTGATGTTATCTGCCTTCTGACCAGTGTAAAGAAAACTGGGTGTTTAAAACATAGTCGAAAAATAATGAAAGCACTACTCAAAAGTAAGACAATAGAGATAGAAAAACACGATTCTTTATTGTCCTAATGGTCGGTTACACATAGAACTTGCGTGAATCGCGGTCAATGTTCCAAGAATTCGAGAGAACCTGGCCGTCTTCCATTGCCAATCGTACCGACCCTGGACGAGTAACTTCGACCACTGTGTAAGGACCTTCCCACTTGGGAGAAAGTTTGTTCCGATTAGACTTGGATTGGCAAAGCCTCAATACCAAGTCACCTACAGCAAGGCTGCGAGGTTGAACCTTACGATCGTAGTATCTTCGCAGGCTTGTTGGTAGATTGCCGAGCTAATTAGGGCTGGTTTCTCCTTTCTTCAAGTAGATTAATATCATCTGCCGAACTGTATCTTTAGTTCCGGAGGAAGCATAGCTTCAAAGACCAAGACTAAAAAGAAAGGTGTTTCTCTGAGTCTGATCGGTAGTTGTACGAATCGCCCATAATCTGAGGGTAATTCTTGTACCCAAGCCCCGGCGCTTGATGAGTGGTCAAGACTCGAGTTTTAATTCTCTCATTATTTGGCCGCTTGCACGCTCATCGCCCCATTACTCTGGGGATGGGCCATGTAGCATAACATAACTTGGTACCCAACTCGTCGCAAAATTCACGAAATTTTTGCCGAAAATTGCTTACCATTATCTGTAATTATTCGACTTGGTACTCCAAATCGAGTAATTACGCATCTCATCATAAACCGTTTTGTCGCCTCGCTGTTATCCGATCCACGAGTTCGCTTCAATCCATTTTGTGAACGATCAATAGCCACAAAAGGAACTCAAACCTCCCGGAGCTTTAGGAAACGGTCCCGTGATATCAAGACCCAGGTTGCAAAAGGCCAAGATAGAGGTATTGTTTGTAATGCCCGAGCCGGTTGGTGTATTTGCTCGCTATGAAACCGCATCGACACACTTTTTAACCAACTCTTTAGCATCGATAGGGTGTTGGCAAGAAAACCTTGTCGAAAAGCCTTGCCGACCAACGCTCAGAGGAAGCATGATTTCCACAAATGCCACCATGTATGTCGTGAAGGAGTGTTAATCCTTCGCTCTGCGGAATGCATCGCATGAGCACCCCTTGAGTACCTCGCTTATAGAGAACTCCTTCACCAAAGTATACATTTTGGCTTTTCGATAAGCGATCCGCCTCGAGATCGTCTTGGCATGTAACCCTTCAAGATAATCATAGATGGGCGCCATCCATGTATCCTCGTATTCTAGAGAGGCCGTCTCAATAGGAGGTGTCTCGGCTCTTCGACGTGAGAAGGCTTCGAGTTGTTCCAAGAAGACTCCTTTTGGTACTTCAGATCCGAAGAAGCTATTCGAGCAAGCCGGGTCTCATGAGGAAATTATCCTTTCGAGGGATGAATTGTGCCTCGAAACCTAAAAATGCTTTTCTAGCTTACGATTCGATAAGTACCGAGACATTGTCGGGTTAGAGCACCGGTACTTTTACCGACTTGATTCACGACTAGTTGAGAGTCTCCTCTCACGAGTAGTCGGCGAATCGAGAGCTTTCGCTTTCAGATACCCACCTAGCAAACCTTCAGATACGCCACATTATTAGTGGCCCGAAAGTTTAATTGTATGGCATACTTTAAGGTCTCTCCCAGAGGAGATACCAGACCACCCGAATTTCGAGCCACTTAAAGTAAGCGACCCGTCAAAGTACATCGCCCTTTGGTGCGTCGGGAATCAGATCGGGATCCTGAATGTGTTCAGATTTGTCCATTCGGCGACAAAGTCCGCCAAGATCTGGGATTTAACGGCCGTTCGACACGAATGGATGTCGAACTCCCCAAGTTCGACCGACCATTTTGCCATGCGCCCCGCTGCTTCCCTATTCTCGGAGGATCGCTCCCAAGGGAAACTCAGGCAACATGACTAGTTTGTGCGCTGAAAATAATGCCGCAGCTTCTCGAAGACATGAGGAGGGCATCTGAAGCTTTTGGACCCGAGGGTAACGCCCTTAGGTCCGTAAAACTTCACTTACGTAGTAAACCGGTCGCTGTACATTTTCACGTTCTACAACCAAGATCGCTACCGATCGCCTGTGGCGTGGCGCTAGGTAAACCAAGAGCGTTTCTTCCGCCCTGAGAGGGACGAATAGGAGCACTAAAGAAGGTACCTCTTGACATCCTCAAAGGCAGCGCTTGCCTCATTCGACCACTCAAAACTTTCGTGTCTCCTTAGAAGTTTAAAGAAAGGTAGTCCCTTTTCTCCCGATCGTGCGATGAAACGACTTAGAGCCGCCATGCACCCAAAGTGAGTTTCGGACTTCTTTCCGTAGTTGAGGGCGATTTGTAAAATGGCTTTTATCTTTTAGGGATTCGCTTCAATTCCTCGTATAGATACTAGGAATCCAAGCAATTTCCCTGAAGAGATTCCAAACACACACTTCTCAGGATTAAGTTTTAAGCGATGTTTTCTGAGATTGTCGAATGTTTCTTGTAGGTCGGTAATATGATTAAGTTTCTTGATGCTTTTGACAACTAAGTCATCAACATAGGATTCTAGATTTCGCCTAATTGAGATGAAAAAGTTGCTGCATCAAGCGTTGAAAAGAAGCGCCAGGCATTTTTAGACCAAATGGCATTTTGACATAGCAAAATATACCAAATGGTGTAATAAATGCGGTCTTTTCTTCATCGTCTAGACACATATTAATCTGGTGATATCCAGAATATGCATCTAAAAAACTTAACATTTCACAACCTGCAGTAGAGTCAACCAACTGATCGATACGAGGTAAAGGAAAATCGTCTTTTGGACAAGCTTTATTAAGATCAGTAAAGTCTACGCACATACGCCATTTGCCGTTTGACTTTCTAACCATTACAGGGTTAGCCAACCATTCGGATGGTTGACCTCTTATAAAGCCCGCTTAAGTAGCTTATCCAATTCGATTTAATAGCATCTCGCCGATCAGGCAAATCTCCGCAATTTTTGTTTTCTGGTACTTTGTCGGCCGTAAGGCTAGCTTTGGCTCGATCACCTCCCCGGGACTCGGGCATGTCGGATGCTTGCCACGCGAATACATCTGCGTTAGCTCGGAGGAAGGTGATGAGGGCGTCTTCCTATTTGGGGTCGGAAGTATCCCCGATGCGAACAGTCTTCGAGGGCTCCCCTGCGTCCAGAGGAACCTCTTTGACTTTGTCGTTCGGCTTTGGTGCAGCTTTAGGCTTCGACTTGCTAGTCGAAGGTCGACTTTCTTCTCGAGTTGGTATTTGTCCTACCATCTCAAGGATCGGCGATCGCAGTATGCGCCATCTTCTTGTCACAATGGATTGTAATTACTCCTTTGGGACTCGCATCTTAATACATTGATATCCATAATGAGTAGCCATTAGGAATTTTGCCAAAGTTGGTCGTCCGAGTATGGCGTTATATGTCAGATCGAAATCGACCACATCAAAGGAGATTTTCTCTATCTGAAATTACTTGGTGAACCAAATGTTAAAGGAAGAGAAACTTGACCAATTGGTTTGGTCAAGATCCCAAGACAATCCCATGGAAAGAGTATCGCATCGGTCTTACTTTGGTCCCGGTACTTGCATGTCATCCGGGGCACTCAGAATAAAATATTTAACGAGCTTCCACCATCAACCAAAACTCGATTGACCCGACAATTGTTGATGGTGGGTTCGACCACGATTGGGTATCGACTGTCGAGTCGAAGGATCGGCAATACTCTTCTCGAAAGAAATGGTGACTTCCACCACTTCGATAATTTATTGACGAGAGGAGGATCTATGGAGTTTACCTCGCGTTCAGCAGACTTTGAGCCGCCGCTTTGATTCATATGCCGATGATCCCCGTGAGATGTGTTCAATGGTGTGTTGCGGATCCTCGAACGGCATCTCCTCTTCGTCATCGAAGATTTATGACCACTTGTTTGACCTACCGCCGAGGGTGGGAAGTGGTCCTTGTCGCTGTAGTAGTCTTCAAGCTTTGCTGGAAGACCCAAGATTCTTGAAGGTCATGCCCTTCCTTTTTATGGAAAGGACACCACCTAGGCTTATCATTTTTCCGATCGGGGCGCTTACCTTTGCCTCTGCTTGAGTGTGGCTTGATGTGCGTGGCTCTTTATCATTCACACCAATACCTCCTTGGAACCGCTGGTTTTTGACCCTTCATCTTATTCTTGGACTTTTTGCTTTCTTATCCTTCTTCTTACCAACTTCGCCGCTCTCGAGATGGATTGTCTTCACGATCGATTGTGTTGTTCCACTCGACCGCCTCAGAGGCGAGAGTATATCGATCGCCATTTCAAGAGTTCGCGATAAGTAGGAGGATTTAAAGCAATATCCTCTCGTTATCCTTCTACTACGGACTCCTGGCTTGAAAGCCCCGATGACAGATGAATCGAAACTTCCTAATTGAGTTACTGAACCTGATCAAGCGCTTGATGAATGGCGCAATGTCTCGTTGTCGCTCGTCTCATCCGGTGCAAGTCGTCCTCCTTTCGTGCGATTGTATGTGCCTTGAAATTTGCCAAGAGAAGATCGCAGAGATGTTGCTAAGAATAGATCGACTCGAGTGGTTGGTTTAGTAACCACGATCGAGCGGATCCTTCGAGCACGCTTGGAAGGTAATTTGCCATCACATGCTCTCCTCCTCCTGCCGCTCGAGCAATTTGTTGTGTAAATTTGAAGGAATTCGATGGGATTTTGGGAACCATCAAACTTCTCCATGTTCACCGGTCGAAAACGAGGTGGCGGTGAGCAGCTCGGAGATCGGCGAGAATGCCCGACATCCAAGAATGACTTCTTGACTCCTTTGCGTAAAAGAAGGGTTGATATCATCGGTGGTCGACTCGGCGATACCCAAGAATAAAGTTGACCCGAATTGTAATAGGTCTCGGTCCCACGAGGAATACTCCTCGTAGTTTATCTCGTATGCAGATTTCCATGTCGGAGTGGTGAACGATCACCTTCCGAGGAGCTTGTTGATCATCGGTCATTTGGAAGACATTTCTTCGAGTAGGAGATCGACACGACTTGTTGCTATACCGATTTCTACGGTGATATGTTGGATTGATTGGTAGCAGAAGAAGTCGTATGGGTACGACTACTTGAATGATGTCGACGAGGAGCTTCCAATTTTTTTCATTGTACTCGAAGCCTTTTGTGCGATCTCTTGTGAAGAGGTCGTAGCTTTAGCGTTCGGGCTAGCTCTTGAGTTGGATTCTCGAGCAAATCATTGATGTTTGGAGCTCTCGAGCTTCCTCGATTGATATTGAATACGCCCGAGCAAATTCTTACGAGCTTCAATCTTCTTCCTTCAATTGCCTCAAGATTTTCCATGTTAGACTCTTGAGATTGCCTCAATGAAGCTTGAGAATGTCGAGGATTTCCTGGCGCTCATGAAGGCGTTGGTCGTGTCCGCTTGATGGTGGTGTCACCGCCATTGCCACGGGGCGATGTGTGACCTTCGGGAAGGGTCTCCATCTCGGTCTCTAGAAGAGTGATCTTGATCGAGGAAGGACGAAGACCTCCGCTGATGATTCTCACTTGCGCCGAGGCCTCTCCGCTTGAGGAGTCGTCGAGACACCATCTGGCGACTTGGAGTAATCCTCCAAGTAGGGAAGTCCGGTTATAACTGTCTCCGTCGGCAGTGTGACTCTGGAGAGATGGTCGAATTGCGGGAAAAGCATGCTTGATCCCGCTCTCTCTGGCGTTATCCAGAGAGAGAGAATCACCAGATCTTGGGTGAAGTCCTGCAATTGTGGCTTCTAGAGCTTGCCTCACCAAGTCGGACCGCCTTAGGGAACTTGGACACTTCGAGGAAAAACTCTCGTCGTGTCGTGAGTCCACTGGTGTGGTCTGGTCGATTGACCCTTGCCCTTGAGAGGGTAGATTCTCTTGGACGCATGTTGTGGGGATAAGGATCCTCCTCAACTCCACGGTGACATTGTCTCCGGATCGTGGGAAGATCCCTGAGGCAAGAATGCCATAGGATGAGTCATCACTCGGTTCAGAATCAATCCGGCATCCATGTCGACGTCTCACAGACCGCCAAGTCGAACCAGTTCTCCTCGCTCCATTCTCCGCCATGAGTGCATGAGATTTGGAAAACAGAGAGAATGTTTGACAAGAAATTACCGAAGATCCCCACGGACGGCGCCAGCTCGCGGTGTTTTAGAACCGAACTTACGTAAAGATTGTTTGATTCGGGGTCTCCTAGAATAGAATCATGCAGAGATTGACACGGGAATTTTATACTGTGTTGGGCCTTCTCCGGAGAGAATAACAACCCTACTCCTGTGTGTGTATGGTATTGAGTGTATACTGAACAATCAGGGGAAAAACTAAGACTATTACAGATAGTGCTTGTATTCCTGATGGCTCCATGTTTTCTCCCTTTCTCTAGTTGCCGCCTTTTATAGTACGTGAAGGAGCGGCAGTTACTCCAGGTAAAGCGGCGCCTCATCACCTGAATGTAAGGCATGTTGGTAGTAATTACCGGTGTATTAATTCCTCCACATCGCTCAAAAGCTATATACCAGAGATAATGGGGTATTACGTGCCATTATTCTGTAGAATAACAGCGTATGATGACTATTTGAATCCCTTAATCAATAAGACCCACTTGTCTCGCAGTGTTCATTTGATTATAAGGTGGTCGTGGTGACCTAGTCGTAGAGGAATCACGACTATGAGGTAGTCGTAGCAAGATTTACGACTATGGGATAGTCGTAGCATAACTTACGACTATGGGGGTGGTCGAGAAGAACTTACGACCATCCATTTGGTTCTTCCTTCATAACATTAAGGGGTACACTCAGGGTTCACATGACGTCATATTTACCTATAATAAAAATTATAGATAAAAGGTAAAATGAGGATTATTATATCCTCGTCAGGGCAAATCCCTATCTTCGAGTTCTGTGAGTGTGGCCTTCGATTTCCTACACACCCTTTCCTCACCCTTGTACTCGAACACTTCGGCGTGGAGTTGGTGAACCTTATTCCCAACTCTATTACGATGTTGGGTGTGTTCGTGTACCTATGCGAGGCCTACCTGGGGATTCTGGTCGATTTGGAGTTGTTCTAGTATCTCTATGGAATGACTAGGCTGACTTGAGTCGCCGGTAGCTACAGTCTAAAGCTCCACGACGGGAAGTCGAAGGAGTACATTTAGATGTTTACCCAGTCGTCATCGCCGGGATAGAAGAAAAGATGGTTCTATTGGAAGATAACCAATGAGGACAGCCTCTCCTTCGCTAGGAAGCCGACCAAGAAGATCTCTTCATGGGATTCGACTTTCAAAGATCTTGGCCGGATCACCCCCTACATTCAAGCCATCGCTGACTTGAAGGAAGAGACTTTTACCGGATGGCACGTGGTGAAGGATTTTATCATGCGCCGCATTAGCCCTCTGAAGAAGAGGGCTCATCCGATGTGGAGGTACTCGGGGCCGCAAATCCCGACCAGGGACTACGAGGAGGGTAAGTAAACTTCCAGTTTTAGCCTTTTTCATTTTGATCTGGGCTTATTGGAAGTTTTACTTGCTCTTGCAGAACTCTCACAAGAAGAAGTTGACGCTCGGGTCAAGCTTATTTGTGAGAAGCTCCCGCCAACGAATGTGGCGGTTCCTCAAATCCTGGCGATCCTTTCCGCAGAGGACAAGATGGAGCGTTTAAAGGTAATCAAGAACTAATTTCATCTTTAGGATTTTGAAGTCGTAGAAAAACTTACGACTGGGCACTAGTCGTAGAAGAGCTTACGATCAGGTACTAGTCGTAGAAAAGCTTATGGACCAGGGGGTTGTCATAGAAAATCTTACGACATGGTGATGGTCGTAGAATAACTTATGACTGCTTTGTAATATCTCTCTTCCTAATTTCTACAGAAAGTGGGCATGGAGAACTGTCGGGACGACGAAGAAGTCGAATCAATGGTCGTTGGTGCGGCTGCTGAGCAAGTAGATGCTCCTCAGACCAAGAGGCGGCGGCTCGTTCTAATCGCCAAAAAGGAAGGCGCAAGTTCGAGTTCCACTACTTTGTCTACGCCCTTTGCGAAATTTGCCGCAGACCTGGCTGCTGTAGAAGATCTTATGACTAAGTACTGGTCGTAGGAGGACTTACGATCGGGATATTGTCGTAGAAAGACTTACAACTAGGTACTGGTCGTAGGAGGACTTACAACCAGGGTATTCTCGTAGAAAAACTTACGACTAGGTTTTGGTCATAGAAGAACTTACGACTGCTTGTTTTATGCTGACGTCTACTCTTTTCCTTTGTAGGTTCAAGAGCGACGAGAAGACCTTAGCTGATTCTCTCGACTATGAGAAAGCCGAGACGAAAAAGCTAAGTGAGAAGAATGAAGACCTCCTGAATAAGCTTCAGGAGGCAAACTCTGCAATCCAAAGGTTGCAGGGACGAATAAACGGTAAGTGCTGAACTTAAGACCACTTATGACCTTCTTTTCTTTCTCTGACTCTCATTCCTTTTCAGAAAAAGACCAAGAGGTCCAAACGTGGGAGCAACGCTACATAACGAGCACTTCCACTCAAGCAAAAGAAGTCAAGAAGTTAGATTCTTAACTAGTAGGTAAGCAAATCTTTACCTACGATTGGTTTTGTTTTCCTTTCGAGGTCATTTTATCTGACTGGTCTTATTCTTTTTAGAGCAAGTAGTCAAAATAAAACCACTTTGTGAGGCTTCGACTCGCAATCAGGAGGGAATGAAGTCTTTGAAGGTAAACCTTCAAGGCAGCGTTTCACTTCTGAACAATGTACTTGGTGGGCTTCATGCTGAGGGGATCACTCCTTGTGAAGACACGATATCTGCTCACTCGAGTGCCATTGGTGATCAAGTCGGAACTTTGCAAGAGTTGGTGACCACTCTAAAGACGAACCAAGCCGAGTCGATAAAAGAGGCGGTCAAAGAGGGAATAAGTTTTGTTTTAGCAAAAATTAAAGCTCACGACCCCAGTCTTAATCTGCAACCCATCAAGGCCGACTTCAACTGCTCTGAAGCAGAAGCGGAGTGGTTGATGGAGATGCAGCCGATTGGCGAGGAAGTCACGGAGGAGATGCAAATAGGATCTCCTTCGTTAGAGTAGTCTGTACTTGAGTCTTGTAAAGATAAGTTTTTGTTGATGTTGATATATATAATCCTTCCTTCTTCTTGAAAATCATCTTGTCAAGTAGTTAGTAACTCATAAGATAACGAATGGAAAAGGAGAAAACGACTAAGAATTGAAGTCAAGTTAATAACTTTATGCTAGCCCCCGACTATTTGCTTTGTTTATTTAGATAAACCTAGTAAATAGTGTGAAATGGGTTTTCTTAAAAAGAGAGGTTAGCTAACTTGTAGTTTTTTTATCACGATTATCATGCACTGGTCGAAAGAGTAGAAACAAGTCGACACTAGGAAGTTCCTTCTAGTGGGTAGGACCATGTGCAGAGAGGAAAGTCTTCAACTAGGTGTTGTTACCATCTCCGACTAGATTAATCAAATCAAGAACGATCAACTTGAGTTAGACAAACGTCTAGAGTTCCTTTAAGAATTTCGTTCGACTTATTCCAGTGCACTCAGTAGGTTCGCTCTGGTAGCAAGAGTTAGAAATAGGACGACGCTAGGAAGTTCCTTCTGGTGGGCTGGACCACGTGCAGAAATGAAAGTCTTCAACTAGGTGTTGCAACTTTCTCCCACCAGTTAAAACGAAATGAGTTTACCAAAAGTAATCTAGCAAATTTAAAAGTGTACTCGGCTTAATTTATTTTTCAAAAAATGAATGAAGAAATAAACTAAGGTACCAATAGTCGGCTTGACATTATTTCGACCATGTTTTAAACCCAATCTCTTTGTGTTGGTAGCAAGAAGGGAGGAACGAGTCGACACTAGGAAGTTCCTTCTAGTGGGCGGGACCACGTGCAGATAGGAAAGGCTTCGACTAGGTGATGTTACCATCCTTTCCACCAGTGTAAAGATAAACTTGGTACTTGTCGTAGAATGTCTTACGACCAGTGTATTGTCGTAGAAAAGCTTATGACTAGGAACTGGTCGTGGGCGGACCTTCGACCAGGGTATGGTTGAAAAATTGTCAAAGCACTACTCAAAGTAAGACAATAAAGATAGAAAGAACATGATGCTTTATTGTAGGGTTGGTCGATTACACATAGAATTTGCGTAACTGGCCGATGTTCCAAGAATTTGAGAGAATTCGATCATCTTCCATTGCCAGTCATACCAAACCTGGTCGCATAACTTCGACCACTGTATAAGGACCTTCCCACTTGGGGGAAAGCTTGTTCTGATTAGACTGGGATTGAATTTTCCTCAATACCAAGTCACCTACATCAAGACTGCGAGGTTGGACCTTACGATCATAGTATTTGCGCAGGGCTCGCTGGTAGACTGCTGAACAGATTATTGCTTGATTTCTCTTCTTTTTGAGCAGGTTAATGTCATCCGCTCGAAGTTGTTCTTGGGCTAAGTCGTTGAAACTCTCGACCCTTAACCTAATCTTTAGTTCTTGTGGAAGCATAGCTTCGGCACCAAAAACTAGGAAAAAAGGTGTTTCACCTATTGCCCGACTAGCAGTCGTGCGAACTTCCCATAATACTAAGGGTAATTCTTGTACCCAAGCCCCCGAGCGCTTGACAAGCTGGTCGAAGACTCAGGATTTAATTCCTTGCATTATTTGGTCGTTCGCTCTTCCGACTACCACATTGCTTTGGGGATGGGCAACAGAAGCGTAACACAGCTTGGTATCCAACTCGTCGCAAAATTTCTGAAATTTTGCGCTCGAAAATTGCTTACCATTATTTCTGATTATTCGACTTGGAACGCCAAACCGAGTGATCACGCTTCTCATCATGAACCATTTTGTAGCTTTCGTTGTTATTCTAGTCACAGGTTCAGCTTTGATCCATTTGTGAACGTATCAATAGCCACAAAAAGGAACTCGAAGCCTCCTGGAGCTTTTGGGAACAGTCCTAGGATATTGAGACCCCAGGTCACAAAAGGCCAAGATAGAGGAATTGTTTGCAATGCCTGAGCCAGTTGATGTATTTGCCTGCTATGAAACAGGCATTGTACACATTTCTTAACCAATTCTTTGGTATCGTAGAGAGCTGTTGGCCAGTAAAATCCTTATTGAAAGGCTTTTCCGACCAACGTTCTGTAGGAAGTATGAGTTCCACAGATGCCCCCATATATGTCGTGAAGGAGGTTAAGTCCTTCTCTCTGCGGTATGCATCGCATGAGTACCCCTTGAGTGCCTCGTTTATAGAGGACTCCTTCGACCAAAGTATACATTTTGGCCTTTTGGGATAGACGATCTGCCTCAAGATTGTTGTCGGGTACGGAACCCGCCTGAAGATACTCATAGATGGGATTCATCTAGGTATCCTCGTATTCTAGACTATTCGAGCAAACTGGTCTGCGAGGAAATTATCCTTTCGAGGGATAAATTGTACCTCAAAACCAAAAAAATACTTTTCAAGCTTTCGAACCTCCAATAAGTACCGAGACATGGTCGTATTAGAGAACTGGTACTCTTTTCCGACTGGATTCACGACTAGTTGAGAGTCTCCTCTCACGAGTAGTCGTCGAATCGCGAGCGCTTTTGCAGCTCGTATGCTAGCTAGCAAACCTTCATATTCTGCCACGTTGTCAGTGGCCTGAAAGTTTAGTTGTATGGCATACTATAAGGTCTCTTCGTTAGAAGATTCCAGGACCAACCCAACCCTCGAGCCACTTAAAGTAAGTGACCTGTCAAAGTACATCATCCACTGGTCGTGGGTATCGTACTGGGGATCCTGAACAGGTTCAGGATTTGTCCATTCGGCGACAAAGTCTGCCAAGATCTGGGATTTAACGACCGTTCGGGACATGAAATGGAGGTCGAACTCCCCATGTTCTACTAACCATTTAGACATGCGTCCCGCTACTTCCATATTTTGGAGGATCACTCCTAAGGAAAACTCAGACGACACAATTATCTTGTACGCCTAAAAATAATGCCGCAGTTTCCTCGAAGACATGAGAAGGGCATATAGAAGTTTTTGGACCTGAGGGTAACGCTCCTTAGGCCCGTGTAAAACTTTACTTACGTAGTAAACCGGTCATTGGACGTTTTCACGCTCTACGACCAGTACTGCGCTCACTGCCTGTGGCGTGGCAGCTAGATAAATTATGAGCGTCTCTTCTGGTTTCGGAGAAACCAAAACAGGAGCACTCGTAAGATATCTCTTAACATCCTCAAAGGCAGCGTTTGCCTCTTTCGACCACTCGAAACCCTCGTGCTTTCTTAGAAGTTTGAAGAAAGGTAGTTCTTTTTCTCCCAGTCATGCGATGAAACGACTTAAAGCTGCCATACACCCTGTGAGTTTCTGGACTTCTTTCTTCATGGTTGGAGGGCGCATTTGCACGATAGCCTTTATCTTTTCGGGGTTTGCTTCGATCCCACGTACAGAGATCAGGAATCCAAGCAATTTTCCCAAAGAGACTCCAAACACACACATCTCAGGATTGAGTTTCAGTCGGTGTTTTCTGAGGTTGTCGAATGTCTCCTGCAGGTCTAAAACATGATTAAGCCGTTTGATGCTTTTTATGACTAGATCGTCAACATAGGCTTCCAGATTTCAGCCTAGCTGAGGTGAAAAAGTCGATTGTTGTAAAACCCTGATTTTCAGAACCTTTTGAAGATTTTAAAATAAAAAGAACCATTTTGTTTTGATGAGAATTCAAAGCTTAACTTGAAATTTTAGAATGGGTTTCAATTGACTAACTCCAACTTCAACTAAAATTCCTTGATGGTTTGTTGAGTTGATGGAGCTTTGGTGATCTTCCCCTTTTCTGTGCTTGCTTTGCTCTCCTTAGGGCCAGACCTCCTTAGGTCTAGACCTCCCCAAGTGCTTGTACCTTCCCCGGTCTAAACCTCCTTCTGTGATTCCTTCCCAAGTTTAGACCTCTCCAAGTCTAAACCTTTCTCAAATCCATTTAAACTCATTCTTTGTATCTTTTGGACCCCACTACGTCCATTTGGACTTACCTCCTTTACTTTAACCTTTGAAACTCTCTCTGTGGAAGCTTTTCTTCTGTGCCAACCCGGTACTACCGCCCTTCAAATCGCGGTAATACCGCTCCGGGGGAAAAATCGAGGGTCCGGAAACATGTGTTCTGGAATTTCCTTACCACCTTGTAGCAATTGGAACTACCTGATAACGGTAGTACCGCCCCAACTCACGGTATTACCATTTTTCAGGACCTCCCTAGGTCCTCTAGGACCTCCTCCTTGTCTATTTGGACCTCTATCGTTTGTGTACCGTCCAATTTGCATTGGACGGTTTGATCTTGGTGAGACGTTCGGATGGTCCGAACGTCCCACCCTCTCTGAGCCCTTAGATCTTTGCTGGACGGCCCGATTTGTAGAGGCGTTCGGACGGTCCGAACGTCCCAACCAATTTGGACCGCCCGATTCAGTTCAATGGCTGAGATCTAGCACTAGCTCTGATGGTCCGAACAGCCCAATCATTTTGGACGATTCGATTGGAATCCAATGGCTCCCGTTTATCCCACATCTTATCTAACCGTTCAGACCTCCTCCTTTGTAGATCTGACCGTTAAGACCTTCCCTTAGGAGATCTTAACCGTTCAGACCTCCCCCTTTGTAGATCTGACTGTTAAGACCTCCCCTTTGGAGATCTTAACTGTTCAGACCTCCCCCTTTGGAGATCTGACCGTTAAGACCTCCCCTTTGGAGATCTTAACCGTTCAGACCTCCCCCTTTGTAGATCTAACCGTTAAGACCTCCCCTTTGGAGATCTTAACCGTTAAGACCTCCCCCTTTGTAGATCTGACCGTTAGGACCTCCCCTTTGGAGATCCTAACCGTTCAGACCTCCCCCTTGGTTAGATCTGGCCGTTAAGACCTCCCCTTTGGAGATCTTAACCGTCCAGACCTCCCCCTTGATTTAATCCAACCGTCAGGACCTCCCCTTAACCTCTGTAGACCTCCCCTTTTGCACTTGATCTTGACCATTGGACCTCCCTTTCGGAGATCCAACCGTCGGGACCTCCCCGGAGGGTGAGGACCTCCCCTTGTCCTCTGCGGGACCTCCTCAAGGTCTCCGCAGGACCTCCCCTTCGGGTCTTAACTGGACCCACTTGGCAGTCACGCCCGTGTTTCTTTATCCTTTGACTATGTCCTTGTGCAAAGGAGTCTTCCCCACATTTAATGCATGTTGTATCACATTAAATGCTACCACTTTTGTAGTACCCATGCCATACTTTTGTCACATCCCTTGCCTGCTTCCATTGTCCTCTTCACCAACTCTTGAACACCGTATCTTGGGAAATGCTCATTGGCTCTAGCTATATATAGCTTGGGCAGCCCTTCCTCTCTCATTTTCTCCTCATTTCCACTCTCCAGCTCCACCGACCAGCTCTTGGACCTCCCTCTAGCTCTTGGATCTCCCTCCAAGCTCTTTGGACCCTCTCCAGCAAGCTCTTTGTACCTCCTCCTGATCTCCCAACCTCTTAGTTGGTTTTACATTGGAGTTTATTTGGATCTTGCTTAAACTCTATTTGAGTTATTTTGTTTTCCCACCGTGTAGATTGCGACGGCAGTGAGGAACAAGGGTCCCTTGAAGAGGAAGAAGAAGCTCAAGACTCTGAGTAAGGCAAGTTACACTCTTGACCATATTGCACCCATTACTTCAAGATACTTATGTTGTGTTTCAAAGATGTATGCATGCTTACTTTTACTAAGTTATTTCAATACCTATCTTTCGGTTTATAGCTATGCCTAATTCCCTTGTATAGCCACTATCTATGTTGAACCCACTCCATCGTTACCCTAGTTAAAACCTGGTTTTTGCAATAGTGAGGACTAGAGGCTTTTGAGAAATGAATGCTTGGTCTTGCTCGACTAAACATCTTGTTTTGGGAAATATTTCTTCCAACAGACCAAAATATCCAAATGTTTTAAGGCCATGACATTGGGTTGTCATGGAGGTTTTGAAAAACAAAAATGGACAAATGGATTTGGTCTTGGGCAGATTGGTTGTTTGGCTGGTGCAGGGTTATGCATGGGATCAACTCGGGTAGAGTTGAGGTCCAGGGGTTTTGTGTTATCCGCCCAAGCCATATGAGGACCGGTCTGCGAGCCGCATCTTGCTAGCCACCATCGTACAACCACATGTCCCGAGAAATGGGCAAAGGGACTTAGCCAACTAATTTTCAAAGCTCCATCGTGGTCGACCCTATTGATGCAGTGGGTAGTCATGTTACGACCTTTGTAGTCCCACCTGGCGCAAGAGGAGACCTGAACCCTGCGGATGGGTAATCCAAAGGCGGTGAAACCCTAGCAGGGGTGGACTACGTTGGTGTGATGCACCCTAGCAGGGGTGGACTGCGTTGGTGTGATGCATTGTAAAGGCCTTGTCATGTGCTCTAGACCTCTCACCAAAGGAAGTGTGAGGTGGCGTTGACGGATGCCAAACAAACTAGAGAATTCATGTCATGTGGGTAAAGCTGTACACCTCTGTAGAGCGTAAATCTATTCGGATAGCTGTGTCCACGGTTACGGACATGCTAGCAAAGCCACTCAAAGTTAGCTCTTGGTTTTGGTTTTCAAAGGACGTATGAAATTGATTTTGGATTTCTATCCAAATGGTTAATGGGCGGGGAGCCATGTGACAGGAGGGTATCCTTTACCATATTGTTGATGAATGTTATCCAACTGAAAATTGAGTTTTGAAAATGAACTTTTACTTATTATAATTGCCTTGGAACTTAGTACTTGTATTTGAAATAAACTTGGCTTTACGCAAAGCAACCCTAATATGCCTTCCTTTGATATATCCTTTATGCATGTCATACTGTTATTTGACGGGTGTAACTTGCGAGCACGGTTGTTGTGCTCACTCTTGCTTGAATAACCATTTAGCAGGAGAGGACTATGAAGAGGAAGATCCACAAGATGAGTAGGCCGCGCTCTCCAGCCAATCACCTGTGGTGTAATGGATGGAGTCCATCCTTTTGATTTTCCGCAGTGTATTTTTGTAACATCCCAAATATGTAAATAGGTGTGTGTTTCAAATGTAAGAAAATGTGTAGAAATTAAAAAAATTTCTCACATCTTGAAACTCTTGAACTCACCTATAATTATTGTCCAAGAGTTGTGGAATCCAAAAACACAAAGCTCTTGTTGACTAAAGTCAAACTATTTTCCACTTGTCACAAATCTTGTGCCAAACCTTGTGAAATATTTTTCCCAGGTTCTAGGACTGGTGTGTGAACCCTCTGAAAAATTGTCATAAGTTTTAAAACTTGTTTGATAATTTTTGGAGGTAAATCAAACCCTAGAACAGCCTTAATGAATTTCCTGAGAAAAATGCAGTGCATAAAAACCTCTAGAGATTTTATGTAAGGTTAATCCTAAAGTCAACAAGCTCTAGTTAAAATTTCATAAATTTTGGAGTTGATTTGCTATCTCAATTAAATCTGCATAGTCTCAGCTTTTAAATTCAAACTTATTTGGCTGGCACTATTCCTTGGGCCGAGCCACTTTCCAAAATGGGTCAAACCCAACCGCATCACCAGACCTTCTTTTCACTCTCTTGAGGTCGTAGCCGTTGGATCAAATCCAACAGCCACGACCTCCGCTGCAACCATCGCGGCCCAGTCCTCCCACCCCGCGAGGTCCTGCGCCGTTGGATCAAAATCAATGGCCATAACCTCCCCTCGTTATCTATCGCGCAAGTCCTCCCCGCGCGGTGTGTTGTGCGCCGTTGGATCAAAATCCACGGCCACGACCTCCCCTTTGCATCGTGCGCATCAGACCTCCCTCCCGCACCTCAGGTCGTGTCCGTTGGATCAAAATCCAACCGCCACGACCTCCCATCGCACAATGCGCAATGGCTATGACCTCCCTCATTTGATCAGCACCATTGGATGTAAATCCAATGGTCCTGACCTCCCCATATGTTGTGTGCCCTTGGATTAAGATCCATTGGCCATGACCTCCTTCTCTGTTGTGCGCAGCAGCCAAGACCTCCCTCCATGTTGTGCGCCCTTGGATTGAAATCCAAAGGCCACGACCTCCTCGCTCCTTTGTGTGCCATTGGATGTAGATCCAAAGGCCATGACCTCCTATCCCTTTATCGCATGTGACCTCCCCTTATCGTTTCGCAACCGTGCGATGGAGATCCCACGGCTGTGACCTCCCCTTTTCGTTGCGCCACCACGCGATTCAGATCCGGTGGTCAAGACCTCCCCCGTGCCTCTTCAGATCGCACCGTTGCAGATCTGAGGGTCACGACCTCCCCATGGTTTTATCCAACGGTTGGGGGTAGGTCCTGTTCTTCTCCTAGCTTGGGCGCGCACGTGCGCCATGGCAGTGGAGGAGGTCAGTGGCCTGTCTTGTCCCAACGGCTCTGAGCCTGCGTGCATTTAATGCATGTCAGTGCTTTCTGCCCTAGGTCTGGCTCAGACCTACCCCCGTCACCTCCATGTCCTGTCCAAGCCATGGACCGAGCCATGGGCCAAGCTCACCATGAGCTTAACCCTTGGCTCACGACCTCTATGTCCTGGGGTATAAGACCTTCTCGGGTTCCCCTTAGCTTCTTTTACACACCATTGGGCTTTGCCTTGTTATTGTGCTTGGCTGAGCTCCTCCTCCTCTGACCTCCCCCAGCCGCCATTTTTGAGCATTGGAGCTCCTCAGTGGCACAAGGGTCCCTGGGGCTTTCCTCTCTTTGCTTCAATTTGAGCCACTACCCTCTGTGACAAAAGCCCTAACGTATTGGTTGGGACCTTTTCAGAGGTGGCCTAACTTGGAGCTTGGAGCTTTTGGCCGTGAAGCTCATCGTCTTCACCAGCGCCGGTTCTCCTCTCCTCTGACCTCCTCAGCTCCTCCAAGATCTCCAGGTAACCTCCTGGTAGTCCTGTAGAGCTGGGCACCTGCATGTATGACTTGTTGCGGAGCTTTATTTCACTTTGTGATTTTGGCCGTGTTGGTCATCTTGCTCCTCTCTGGCTCGCTGGCGTTCTAGGCCGCCGCCGCCGTCGAGAGTGGACCCATTAGGTGCGCAAGGCTATTGCACACTCAGTGGTGTCCTTGGATGTCGCCATGAGGTCTCAGATCGCCGGCGATGACCACTTCTTTGCGTCGAGATTTTTGTCGGACGAGTTAAGTCTCCGCAGCGTTGTCGTTAGGACATAGATTTGGTCAGTAAATGCTCAATCATTGGGAGCAATTACTGCCATCTTAGCGCACCTGGATCTCCTCGTTGTCCCGCACATTAACTCCTCGCCCGCGCGCGCGCGTGCGCAAACATTGTGGCTTAGGATCTGGACCGTCCAGGATCACCCCCGAGTGAATCTTGACCGTCCAGGACCTCCCCTTTTCAGATCTTGGCCGTTCAGGACCACCCCCGGGTGGATCTGAACCGTCCAAGACCTCTTCTTTTTGTCTGGACAGTCTCGGACCTCCCTTGAGTAATCTGGGCCGTCCAGGACCTCCTCCTATAGATCTTAACCGTCCAGACCTCCCCTTGGAGATCTGAGCCGTTAAGACCTCCCCTCTGGTGAGATCTTGACCGTTAAGGACCTCCTCGAGGTCATCTCAGCCGTTGAGGTCCTCCCCGTGTAAATCTTGACCGTTAAGGTCCTCCCTCGCTAGATCTGGACCGTCCCGGTCCTCCCTTGATTGTTGTACGCCGTTGGATGCAGCATCAACGGCCACGACCTCCATCCCCGTTAGCGCGTGTTGCCAGGAGGACATGGACCGTTGGATCCAAGATCAACAGGCCATGTTCTCTGGACCGCGCAGGCGCGAGTGCGCGATTTCATCTGGAGGTCTTGGGCGTCTGATCTAGGATCAACGGCTCATGTCCTCCCGCACTGTTATGGTTTTTAGAAATTTCCGGTTGGAATTTTTGCAAACTGAAAAAGGTAATGAACTTGTACAATGCATAACTATTTCATTTTAAATCCAAATGAGGTGATTCAAATTTTGTTAGCTCTGGTTTGACCTGGACTCTAACCTAAAAATGGTTGTGAGCTCAATTCAGCTCCAGAAAATGGGTTTGCAAATAGGTTTCAAAACTAACTTTAAATGTTACATTAAAAACTCATTTAACTTGTAAAATGCGTAAGTAATTCTCTATAGATCATTTTTAAGTGAATCCAACTTTGCTGGCTTCCTCTGTTAGTGCACTAAATGGTAGAATAGGTTTTAGGCATGTCACTATTTTCAAAAGTATTGTGGGTCCATTTTAGTTGTGCTCATTTTCATGTCTTTGAAAAATCATAGAAAATGCATAATAGCTCCAAATGAGATGAATCCAAAGGGTTGTTCATATTATGAGGTGCTTGATTTACTGTAAAAATCTCAGTTGCACCACCTTTCTAGAAATTTTTGCTAAACAATTTAATTATGTGAATAGTAGCAGTTTGCATTTTTAGAGGCTGAGCAGAATTGTTTTGCTCATATCTTTTGCATTGAGAATCCAAATCAATTGGTTCTTTTTTCTAAATTCTCTAAAAATCATCCTCTTGCTTCTGTAGAAGTTTCAGAGCATTTGGATAATGTTTGCTGTGGTGTCTTTTTGGTTTTCATCGTTCTTATCGATTCTTTTCGCCTTTTCGATTAGGTGTCGACGAGTGTGTTGATCCCATGAGCGATACTCTGCAGCAAGCTGAGCATAACCAGCAAGGCAAGCAGTTTGATCATATCCCATTGTTGTCCCTTTACTTTAAAAGTTAATACTTTGTTTCACTTATATGTATGCATGCTACTTTGAGTTAAAATATTGATTAGTTGAGCCTATAGATGCATATCCTGCAGGTAAATATTCATTCTCTACTACTAAGCCTAGGATTATCTTGCTGTGATTTAGAGTTCGATGGATGGACTCTTATCACTTAGTAGTTTGCATTGATAATGCTTAGCAATGCTTAGATAACGGTAGAAATGGGCGGTTGTCGACATTATGTCGATGACCTTGATCACACAAAAATTATTATTCCATTATGTCCATCTTGTGCTTTGTTACTTTGTAAACAAATAAAACAAAAATGAAAACAAAATTGTTATTGACTTGGGCACAATGGATGTTGGTGTGATTTGTTGGGTGTGAATCGAAAGGTGCCTAAGTCCCCAAGGACCGAGTTACTTGTGTCACTAAACCAAGCGCTTTTGCATGCTAACCACACGAGGGGGATATGGGACCTCTCTTGACTAAGTACTTTGGGAGGTGTTAATTATGAGCTGGTCGGTGGGTATGTGTGTGCTATGTGTGGTGTTGGGAGGGAGCATTAATGATCACCAGTAGGTCAAGTTAATGTGTCCTTATCCCCGTGGGTTCTTGACTCTTAATTAGCATCATCCATTGGAAATGTCTCAGAGGACTTAGCCGTGTCGGCATACCAAAGGAAGTGTGCTAAATAGCTTGGCGAAAAGGCGGTCTGACGTGTGGGTACATTGGTACACCCCTGTAGGGTTAAAACAATTCGAATAGCCTCGTCCTAGGTTATGGACATGCTTGGTAAGGTCATGCAAGAACTAGACTACAACATTTAATTAAAACTTGATGGGTTGGTATGAATAGATGTTCATACTATTGTTGTGGTGGCTATTGGGTTAGTCACTTCCAGGATTGTTGTTGTCATCTATCTATTGTTATTATGTTACTTGTCTCGTTGTTACTTGCAAATTAAAAATGAATTGCAAAACTGCTTTGAATCTATTTAAATATTGCAAATGAAAACTTGCTTTATGCTAAAATAAGTCCAAAGCCTCATCCACTTAAATAAGCTTGCATGTAGCTAACTATAGTTCTGTTATACTACACGTCAGTCTTGCGAGTACATTTTTGTACTCATTTGCTTTGCTTAATAATTTTGTTGCAGAGGAGGTAGAGCCCAAAGGGCTTTACTTTTGTGAGATGTGCTACGGTTGGGAGTCTAGCTAGGCGGCTTAGTTGGTTGCCTTGTGGGCTTAAGGCAAACCTTGTGGCTCTCTTTTGTTTATCGCCATCTTATGGCTTTTGCTTCCGCTGTGTTTATCTTTCTTAGTTGTTTTTGACCGGTCGGCCCCTTTTGTAATAACTCTCGCTATATTATGTATGTCTTTTATTTCTAGTCGTGCTTTGGTTCTATGTCTTGAATGGAATTGATGCATGATTTTGTAAAAGGGTGTGTATACTGCATTCTGGGAAGTATACATATCTCGAAGACACGGGTTATTTCGTTTGTAATGCTAGGGTCAATGGATGACTAAGTATTACAAGCCTAATAAACTGGGGTCCTCACAATTTTGCTCTTGGTTGTTGGAGCTTGTAAGCAACCCCTTGTAATCAACTCTCTTTTGTTGTTAATAAAGCTTTTGTGGATGTTGTGTTATCACTTGTTTTGCTGTGAGAACTAGTCAGTGTTCCCTGGGAACTGGTTCAGATCACAGAGGACATGAGACATTTCCAAGCCCACAACCTCCTGGAGTTTGGTCCCGCAAGGACCTCCTCTCAGGATGGGTTGGACGGTACTACCGAATCTCCTTACCATAGTACCGGAGGCGCATGTGGGCTGGGAAAGGTCTCAGGTCCAAAGACCTCCTCAGGTTGGGACCTCAGACCTTCGAGCGGTCCTACCGGACCTCTCGAGAGGTCTGAGTGGTCCTACCGAGAGGCCCTACAAGATGTCCTGGGAGGTCCTAGTGGACTTCCCAAGAGGTCTTGGAGGTCCTCTCGGGTTAGCCCTAGGCTGGGTCGTCACAATTGCATCAAGCGTTGAAAGGAAGCGCTAGCATTTTTTAGACCAAATGGCATTTTGACATAATAAAATGTACCAAATGGAGTAATAAACGCGGTCTTTTCTTCATCTTCTAAACACATATTAATCTGATGGTAGCCACAATATGCATCTATAAAACTTAATGTTTCGCAACCAGCAGTAGAGTCAACCAACTGATCGATACGAGGTAAAGGAAAATCATCTTTTAGACAAGTTTTATTAAGATCAGTGAAGTCTACACACATTCGCCACTTGCCGTTAGACTTCCTAACCGTTACAGGGTTGGCCAACCACTCTGGGTAGTCGACTTCTCTAATAAAGCCTGCTTTAAGTAGCTTATCCAAATTTTATCTTATAGCATCTCATCGATCAGGGGCAAATCTTCGTAATTTTTATTTTACGGGTACTTTGTCAGGCCGTAGAGCTAGCCTGTGCTCGATCACTTCTCTAGGGACTCCGGGCATGTCGGATGCTTGCCACGCGAAGATATCTGCGTTTGCCAGAAGGAAAGTGATGAGGGCATCTTCCTATTTGGGGTCGGAAGTATCCCCGATGTGAACAGTCTTCGAGGGCTCCTTTGGATCCAAGAGAACCTCTTTGACTTGGTCGTTCGGCTTAGGTACAGCTTTAGGCTTCGATTGCTTGGTCGAAGGCTGCCATTTTTCTTCCCGAGTTGGTATTTGACCAACCATCTCGAAGGATCGACGGTCACACGTATGCGCCATCTTAAGACATTGATACCCATAATGAGTTGACATTAAGAATTTTGCCAAAGCTGATCCTCCGAGTATGGCGTTATATGCCGTATCGAAATCGACCACATCAAAGGAGATCTTCTCTGTTCCTAAAATTACTTGGTGAACCAAATGTTAAAACAAGAGAAACTTGGCCAATGGGTTTGGCCGAAGACCCGGTACGATACCATGAAAAGAGTATCATACCGGTCTTACCTTGGTCCTGGGTACTTGCATCTCATCCAAGGTATTCGTAAACAAAATGGTTAACGAGCTACTACCATCAATCAACACTCGATTTACTCGACAGTTGTTGGTGGTGGGTTCGACCACAATCGGAAAGCGATCTAGTCGGGTCGAAGGGATCGGGCAGTCAACCTTCTCGAAAGAGATGGTAACTTCTAACCACTTCGGTAATTTATTTACAAGAGGAGGATCAATGGAGTTTACCTCGCGTTCGACTGCCTTAAGCTGTCGTTTTGACTCGTATGCCGATGATCCCCCAAAGATGTGCTCGATAGTATGCTTAGGATCCTAGAATGACATCTCCTCGTTGTCATCTGACTGTGTACGACCGTTGGCTTGCCCTACCTCTTCGAGGGCAGGAAGTGGTCCTTTATCGTTGTAGTAGTCCTCGAGTTTTCGTTGGAAAAATCGGTAGTTGCGAAGGTCATGCCCTTCCTTTTTATAGAAAGGACACCACCTAGGCTTATCGTTCTTCCGTTCGGGGCGCTTACCTTTGCCTCGATCGGAGTATTGCTCGGAACTTCGTAGCTCCTTATCGCTTACAGCTAGGACCTCCTTAGAACTATTGGCTTGAGGCTTTTGGCCTTTTTCCTTGTTCTTAGATTTCTTGGCCTTTTATCCTTATTTTTGCTACTTTCGCCAGCCTCTTGAGGATGCTTGTCATCTCGATCGACGATTTTGGTCCACTCGACTACTTCAGCAGCAATTGCGTACTGATCAGCAATCTCGAAGAGTTTAGCGACAGTAGCCAGAGGATTCAAAGCAATGTCTTCTGTAATTCTTCTGCTGCGGACTCCCTACTTGAAGGCTCTGATAACAGATAAGTCAAAAACCTTAGGAAATGAATTGCAAACCTAACTAAAACGCCTGATGAATTGGCGTAATGTCTCGTGGTCGTTTTGTCGTATCCTGTGCAGGTCATCCTCCTTCCCGAGGCGATGGTAGGTGCCTTGGAAATTGGCTAGTAGAAGGTCACAGAGGTATTGCCACGAGTAGATCGACTCGAGTGGTTGGTTTAACAACCACGATCGAGCAGACCCTTCGAGCACAGTCAGAAGGTAATTCGCCATAATACGCTCTCCTCCTCCTGCTACTCGGACAGAAGTCGTGTAGATCTGAAGAAACTCGATGGGATTTTGAGACCCATCAAGCTTCTACATGTTCCCTAGTCGAAACCGAGGCGGCCAGTGAACTGCTCGGAGGTCTGGCGAGAATGCCCGACATCCGGTAATCACATCGTAACACCTCCTTTGCAAGAAAGAGGGGTTGATGTTGCAAGATGATCGTACTCGACGATATCCGGCAATGGGTGATTATGACTTATGATAAGTCTCGATCCTGCGAGGGTAATACTCCTCGTATTTTATCTGCTGTTGTAGACCTTTGGGTCGGAGTGGTGAATGATCACCTCTCCTGAGAGCTTTTTGATCATCAGGCATTCGAGGAACCTTTCTCCGGTTTGGGGAACGAAGCAACTTGCGACGTTCTCCATACGGTGAATTATTCAAACGACTGGAAGCTGACAGAGTCGTACTGCTACGACTTCCTGAATGATGTCGGCGGGGACGTTCGAGCTTGCTCATCGTGCTTTCACAGCCTTCGTGCGATCTCTTCGGTGAAGAGGTTGTAGCCAGGTGCTCGGGCAAGTTCTCGAGAAAATCATTGATATGTTAGAGTTCCTAAGCTTCTTCTGACTGGTATTGAGCACGCCCAGGCAAATTTCTCTGAGCCGCAACTCGTTTTCGTCGGGTTGTTTTAGGATCATCCATACCTGATTCTTGAGCTTGCCTTAGTGAAGTGCGATGTTCTCGAGAATTTCCTGCACGCTCATCAGAGTATTAACTCTATTCATCGCTGGAGGTGTCTTTGCCATTGCCACGAGTGGTCGTAGGGTGTGATCGTCGGGAAGCGTCCTCAGTCCTGCCTCTAGGAGAGTTATTGCTACCTGAGGGAAGGACGAAGACCTCCCGTTGATGATCTCCACTTGCGCTTGAGGCCTCCTCGCCTGAGGAGTCGTCGAATGACACCATCTAGTGACTTGGAGCAAACCTCTCCAGAAAGGGGAATTCTGGGTTATAGCCGTCCCCGTCTGTAGGGGAGCCCTGCGTTGGGATGGTCGAACTCGCAGGAGAAGCGTGTTCGATCGCATCCTTGGCTGGGCTAACCGGAGAGAGAGAGAGAACCACCAGATGCTGATGGAGGTCCGAAATTATGACTTCCAAGACTTGTCGTGCCAGGTCGGACTGTCTTAGGTGGATTGAAACATTTGGAGGGGAAACCCTTGCTATGCTTCAAGCTTGCCTTGGCACAGTTCTTGTTGTGGTCGGATGGACCCTTGCCCTCTGAGGAAGCTGGTTCCTCATCTGGACGTATCGTTGTGGGGGATAAGGATCCCTCCTCAACTCCATCAGTGGTATGGTCTCCTGGAGAATGATCTCCGGAGGCGACATCACCATCGGATGATGCAGTACTCGGCTTGTAGTCGAAACCGGCAACCATGTCGATATCTGCGTAATCGGCCAAGTCGAACCAATTCTCCTTGTTCCACTCTTCTGCCATGAGAGTATGAGAGTTGGACAAAACAAAGGAAAACTGATGACTCGAAGATCCCCACTGTCGGCACCAACTGTCGGTGTTTTAGAACCGAACTTATGTAAAGATTGTTTGATTCAGGGGTTCTCCTAGGCTCAAAATCACATAGAGAGGGAGACACGGGGATTTTTATACAGGTTCGGGCCTTCTCCTAGGAGAATAACAACTCTACTCCTGTGTGTATGTATTGAGTATGCTGGGTTACAAGATCAAGAGAATGACTAGAGTATTGCGTCTTGTACTCCTAATTGTGTCTCTGATTCCTCTTTTTTTTCTCCCCCTTGTCCTGGTGATTCTGCCTTTTATACCATCCTCGAAGTGGGCTGCTATATCTCCAGTCTAAAGGCTGTCTTAATGTATCAGATCGTGGAGCTGTTGCTGGACATTATTGTGGGAGTAGTAACGTTCCCACGTTGCCAGGGAGTTATCACCATAACAGAGAGTTAAATCATACCATTATTCCAGAGAATAACAGCGTAGTTTACTGCCCCATATCCTTAAATATGGTGCGAAAGATTCCCTAGTCGACTAGGCCCACATGTCTGTAAGGCTTATCGACTAGGGACTGGTCGTAGAAGAACTTACAACCAGGTGATGGTCGTAGAAGATCTTATAACCACAGACTGATCGTAGTAGAACATACGATCATAGGATAGTCGTAGAAGGACTTGTGACTATAGGGTAGTCGTATGAGGGCTTACGACTCTGGGATGGTCGTAGAAGAACTTACGACCTCCAGCTTCTCCCTTATGAATATTAAGGGGCATACTCAAGGACTATATGACGTCATTATTATCCATAATATGAATTACAGATAAATAATTAAATGAGGATTATTAGATCCTAGTCAGGTTGCATCGAGTGGCTTGAGCCTGTGCAAGTGTTTAGGCGGTCCGACAGTAGCCGGATGGGAGATACTTGCTGACATGAGGAAATCCATTGATGAACCTATGTATGGCGAAGTATGGGATTTCTTTGCAAGATTGAACTCGGTCAATGATGGAAGGATCGAGAAGATGTATTTTGGTATCTTCCCCCAAAATGCCGAGTTGGTAACCTTGGAGAAATCGCGGCGCATAACAACACAAAACAGAAGAGGTTTAGGTCATGAGGAGGACAAGATCACTAAGAGATATATTGGGAGCGTCGGATCATCATCTACTTCGAGAAGCGTGCGTAAGTGTAAGACCCATTTGTGTGGGCTTAACGAGTGCTCATTAAGGTTTCTTTTTAGACCTAGCCTTCACTATATAAGGGGTGGTCTAGGATTTGTACACAAACCAAGCCTAGGAAGCCTAATTTGAGATTTGGAGTAAAGTAGAGAGAATAGAGGAGGCTAGGGTTTGAGAGATGTACTGAGAGAAAATTTGTGGAATTGGGTACTCCTGAGTGAGTTTTTGTCCTCCATGCTGCAGTAGTTGTAAACCCTCAATTTCTGAATATCAATCCAATCAAATTCGTGCAAAGATGAGCTGTCTCTTGTTCTTGCTCTCTTTCTTGTGATTTTGGGTTCTTGTGTTCTATGAGTTTGCCTTGGTTTTTTTCTATGATCCAACTTGCTAGGACTTGTGGAAGTTGATCTAAGGTCATCTTGATCATCCTTTATACATGAGCAAGCCTTTGAATCAAGTTTAGGTTTTCACCTGGTTTTGAGCCCTCTTACTCTCAAACAAGAAATTCATGGGACCTTGGCTAGGATTGTCTCGATCTTCGATGGAATAGGTTCATGACCTTTTTGTTGAGTTATGTTTGAAATCTCATGTGATTTCGATTTCTAGATCAAAAGTTAGATCATTTGTGGATCAAAAGACATTGAGCCACGTGGTACATGTATCGACTATCCTATCCCATTCAAACTCATCCCACAAACCAAACACACCTTTGATGCAGATATAGACATGCTTAGCACATTTCAGTTAAATATGTTATTTGACTGGTAAGAATTATTGAGCCGCATTAAATATTGCCAGATGAACTCAAATATCATTGGGTCTATATTTAATTTACATAAAGAAACAAAACTACTGCTTTTTTATTTAATTATATACATACTCATATTTAATATGTGCATGCCTAAAGTAAAGATGTATTTTGAATGCTTAGAAGAAAGAAGTATTGCATGTCAATATAAATGGTATCATTACAAAGATTTCGTCGAGCCGACCAAAACGGATATATTATATTTGGAGCTCCGACGACAAAGATAGGAGAGTTTTTTTTACTAATTTAGCATCTTTTTAGAACGAAATAGCAAATTTAACCTAATCATATTCGAAATAACAAAAATAGTATCGCAAAGATTAGACAAACGACATATAGCTCTTATCACACCGTACTATGCTCCCGGTCGGCTGCACATGCGTGTGGCCGATCCAGACCGCTGAATCTCGACGGTCGCGGATCACTTTAAAACCGCATGAGCCTGCAGCTCTCTCATGCGCGGTAGTCGACGCATGCGGTTTGATGTGACGTGAATCGATGCCTTGCAGAGTTGCAGGATGGATTCAAAGTGCCGGAGTTTTTTTACTCTTTTTTTTACTTAGTCATGGAGCCGTTCGCAATCCAATCCAATCCAATCCAATCCGCTATTCTCGGCTGGATCTGTTTAATTCATCTGACAAAGCATCTTAAGAGTATGTAGGTCCTCCCGTCAGTTGCCCATTCGGTCACATATGCATACCTCAGCAACCACGCACTAGGACAGCCACAGGTTCTTGCAGCGGTCAGACCACGATATATGGGGTCAGAATCTGCGGCAGTCGAGAACTCGAGAACGACCGGTAATGTGCCAGAAGCTTGAAAAATATCGAAGAAATCACCTTCGACTTCACGCCATCGACAACTGACCACGTGCACCAAGGAAACCAAATTCATTTGGGGATGTGCTTGTGGGCCATGACAAGATGGAAACATGTTGCATTTTGCTATTTGCACACGGAGGCCACATGGGTTGCTGCTATGTCCACAAGACCAAGCGTACACCGGAGATTAAAGATAGGAGCAGCTAAATTCTGTTGTGTTTGCATGCTAGCAGGAGTGCTACTGCAATTCATCATTTCCAGTGCCAAGTAAACAATGTCCCAGAGGAATTATTTCTAATTAGACTGTTCTCAATGAGCAGTATCTTAGTACAGTTTCTTTAGTGTATGAGGAGTATTAAGATATTATCTTCCCAATGCATGATTTCTTATGGTGTAGTATCTTAGGTTGTTTCATTTAATTATATGCATGATCTTTACTAGTATTTGAGCATTGTGGTCTATTTGTGGCATGTACTAAAGCAATACATGTTTATTGACACACACAAACGCACCGCACGGGATCGATCACAATAAATTTTATGCGCTGGATTTCGAGACCGAACCAGTATCCAGATTAGATACTAGAGTACCCTCTTTCTTCATTAACTATGATGCCACATCATCATTTTGGCTACATGGCAGGTTTAAGATACTAGCCAGGGTGGAGCACTGTGAGTAGCCTTACAGCTTTGCTAGTTCACAGTGACCCTAAAAATCAAGGAAGTTTCAATCAATTTACTCACCTTTAGATTGTGTGTGGACCGAAGTGGTTTGGAGGCGGCGGTGGATCCGCCGCACCGATAGAGACGAGGAAGAGGGGGGCGGCGGGGCATCTCACCGCAGAGGAGGAAGAAGCGACGGCAGGAGCTGGAGAGGTAGAGTAGAGAAGGAGGAGGGTGGTAGGGGAGGTGCTCGTCGGCGCCGAAGGCAGTGCCAGATAGGCGGCGGGAGGCAACGTGGGGTGAACACGGTGCGTAAGGAGGGCTCAGGCGACGACGACGGGAAAGATAGAGGTGAGGAGCGGAGTGCTCTTGCACGAATCATAGAGCAATCCAAGTCATTGAAAAGTGACCGGTATTCATCGAATTTCCAGACAAGTGATAAATGCACCCACCCTTCTAATTTAATCACCGGTGCCGTGAAGGGAACCGTGCTGCACGAAAGCTCTTGTGTGCCGCCGCCACATCAGTACGTGGGACCCGCATGCAGCCACCGGCGACCAATGGCCTACGACGAGGGATCCAAGATGCCACGAACGGGAATTGGATGACTCCTTGGGTTTCGTGCGTGACACAAGCCGTCCGTACAGATATTAGGAATATTTGATTTGGCTAAATTGTTTGGTTGGAATCTGGTCAGACTGCGTTCCTTGTTTCTTTATTTTGTTTCCTCCGGTCGAGTCGGTTTTTAATGGCTATATATTCCTTTATTGCAGCGGAGACCATGTTATTTAGAAAGAAAAAAACTATTTACACTTGATTTTTGAGTTTATGTTATGTGTTGTTTTCGAGAATATGAAGTATTTTTTAGATATTATCACCATTTTTCTTGTAATATCGTGTTTTTCAGGAAGAACACGTTTATTTTTATGTGGTCGAGTAGACGAAGATCGAAGTGTGTGCTTCAACGAATTTGAGTATCCCAAGTTGTTGTAATTGAGATAGTAGTTAACGCCATCGTTCATTTATTGTACGGATTCAAAGTTATCCTTGATTTTAGGCCATGAAATTCAGACACCCCGCATCAACCTTAGTGTGCAAAAAGGATCTGCTTCTAAGCACTGATTTACATGGCATAGGAACCTCCAGGTTAAGAAATTTTAGTCTACATGTTGCACATTGCATTGATCGATTTTATCGATTTTTGAATGATTATTCACAAATCACGATACAATGTGTTAAGAAATCGGGCCCAGGCCGGCAGTCTTGGCACACGATAGGCTTCTCATCCATTCAGTAGCCTATATAAAGGAGGGGGACCCCAACCATTGTACTACCGTTTACAAAACAGCAATAAAGACAAGCCAGAAGTCTTCTCATATCTCTGTGTTCAATCTACTATTCTGTTCTTGTGTTCTTGCATTGTTCTTACGATTTTGAGTTTGTCTACGAGGTAATCGTTCGAACTGGATTCGCCAGTGACGGTTCCTCAACACGTTATCGGCACGATCGACTCTCCTCAGATCGAAAGGTAACCGTCGTAGCACGACACTCGTAAATCGAATCGTTTTTTCTAGATTGTTTTTAATTCTTCAAATTTGGCTTTCTAAATTGTATCATACAGTGCAAATCTGTTCTAATCTACCGCGAGCTAATTTGAAGTTGCTGGCACAATGCAGATCGATAGATTGCATGGAATAGTGGATGTCAATTGTACCGTAGATTGGAAATTGCAAATCCGTTCTAACCTATCGCGAGGCGACTTGAAGTCGCCGGCCAAGCCAATCGGTGGTTGCATGAAATAACAGATGTCGATTGCACAGTAAATTCTACATCTTATCGTATGAACAGTAACGGAAAAAAGAAAATTTGGCCGACGGCCCCGTACAGCCTGGAGCCACCGCCGGCTGGCGCCGCCCTGCACGGGTTGCCCCCCACCACCGCCAGCCTGCAGTCGGGCCATCGTTGGCTTGGAGCCACATCTCCACTGGTCGGCCTCCACCACCTAGAGCCGCCACCAGCGCAGTGCTACCGCACGGCCACGGCATCGCTCGAGAGAAAAAATGGGAGAAGGGGTGGCCGGTGCCGCACGGGCGCGCCACCACTCGCCACCCGAGGTTGTGCGCCCGTCGGTCGCCTCGGCGCCGCCTTCCCGCGGGCTTAAGCCGACGGCCGCCCGCTTATGTCGTGCTGACCGCCCATGCGCCACCGCCGTTGGACCGGCCACCTCGCTGTGGCACCGATTGTACCTCCATGTCCGCCGCGATGCGAGAGCCGCGCCACCGTGCTGGCCGCCCGCGGCAACGACTCGAGCCGTCGCGTGCATGTGCATGGCACCGCCCGTCACCCGCACGCAACCTCGACTTGAAGTGCCGCCATCGCCACGCAGCGCTACCTCCGGCCGCCAGCAGCGGCCGACTTGAAGCGCCGCGCCGCGCGACCGAGCCACCTCTACGTCGTCGCCTCAGCGGCGCCCAGTAACCTCACGCGCCTTGTAGTGCCGCTTTGAACAGCGCCACGCCGCTGGCCCCGCCCGCCTCCGGCCGCCCACAACGTCGCCTCCTTGCGGCATCAAACCGCCACCACCTGGGAAGAACAGGGTTAGGGAAAAACCTAACCCTGCCTTCCACCTCCCTTTTAAGTGGTCCACGCAGGCCGGATGGGCCAGGAAAACGCCAAGTGGGCCGGGAGAATCGGCCCAGTCAGTTGAAGAAGAAAAAAAAGAAAATTTTCGGCCAGTCCGAATGTTTTCATAAAGAAAAAAAACGAAAACTGATAAAAGGAGATTTTGCAAAAAGGTCCTCCAGGATTCTTAAAATTTCGGAGATCCTTACGTGAATAAGGAATTTTTGCAAGAAGACCCTTGGACTCTCTAAACATTGTGCGAAAAATTTCTCAGAATTGAAATTTAGCGGTTTAGCCCCTAAAAATTGCAGAATCGACCGAAAATTCATATTCCAGGAGTAAAGGGCCTCTGAAAGCGAAGGATGAAGTCCCTATATTCCTGGACCGTATCTAGGGAGACATTTGCGGCCCTATACAGCCCCTGTCAGGGCCATTTAGGTATTTTATGGTACTCATCGATGCTTCCTCGAAATGGTCGCACGTATGTTTATTGTCTACGAGAAACAACAATCATCATGTGAAGTCCATCAGAATGGACAACGCCGAAGAATTTACTTCAAGGGCATTTGATGATTATTGCATGGCAATGGGAATTAACGATGAGCATTCCGTACCTCATATCCACACCTAGAATGGACTAGCACATTTTTGCATTATTGTAATTTACCAACTACATATTGGGGACAAGCAGTCCTGCACGCAACAACTCTCATTAATTTTAGACCATCTGCATATAACATTCATTCACCTATGCAACTAGTGCAAGGGTCAGCACCGAAAATCTCTCATCTTCGCAGGTTTGGTTGCAAGGTTTATGTACCTATACCACCACCGCAGCGAACTGCAATGGACCTTCTCCGAAAGTATAGGATATACGTTGATTATGAGACAACATCCGTAATCAAGTATTTGGACCCTATGACGAGAGTTGCATATTGCCTGATTCGCTGATAGTATATTAGATGAGAATAGTTTCCCATCATTAGGGGAAGGAAATTGACCCTTTGATGAAAAATGACGGGAAATAGAGAAGTCCAAAAGATAATTGAAATCCATGCACATGACCCACGCACTAGTGAAGCAAATAGAGAAGTCCAGAAGATAATTGAAGTCTAGAAGACAATTGAAGTACAAAAGACAATTGTAGTCCAGAAGATAATTGATTTGCATGCATTAGTGAATCAACTGCTTGGCCACTTTAGTGATTTGAAGAGCATGACTAAGTCGCATGTGCCTACACGCAATGCACCAGAGAGGGTTGAAATACCGATGAAGGTATCCCTAATCCTGTCCTAAGGCCTCAAAAAGGACGAGAACTCTGGCCTCTCGAATACGAAGTAACCGGGGACGTCTAGTGAAAAAGGATAAGAAAGTCTTGACACAGCCGATCACCGAAGTTCCCTAGAACCAGAAGGGGAGCCAGTTGAGACCTGGCACTAGTACGAAACCTTTAGAAATGGCATACCGGATTTGAACATCCCCATGATGGGAGATATTAGCAGGGATGTGTGCGCACACATCGGAGCTGAAAAACTAAAGGGACTTGCCTCGTAATTGGAAGTATCGGTGAGCAAGTAGAAGCATTAGAAGAATCGCCCCATGAAAAAATAGTTATAAATTATGTGACCACGGGAGAATATATGAATAATACAACAACTAATGTCGATATTTATTTTGCAAAGAAAATTGACATAATCATCGATCTTGATCCAGAGCCTGCATCGCTCGCTAAATGTAAGAAAAGATCAGATTGGGAAGATTGGAAGAAGGCAATAGAAACTGAATTATTCTCTCTGAAGGAAAGAGAGGTGTTTGGGCCTGTAAGCCGCACGCCTCCCTATGTGCACCCCGTAGGGCATAAGTGGGTATTTGTTCGAAAGAGAAATAAAAATAAGCAAGGCTCGTTACACAAGGTTTCACTCAACGTACAAGAGATGATTATGAAGAAACATATTCCTCGGTCATGAGCAGAACCACCCTTTAGATATTTAATCTCAATAGCAGCTAACTTGAATTCGGAAATAAAATTGATGGATGTGGTAACTGCATACCTTTATGGAATATTGGATTCGGGCATTTATATGAAGGTACCTGAATGTATCACTATCCTGAACCATGACAAAGCAAATAGAAATATGTATAGTGTGAAACTCATAAAGTCACTGTACAGACTTAAGGCAGGATGTGGTATAATCGCTTGAAGCAGGTTTCTATGCAAGAAAGGCTACACGAATAATGAGAATTGTCCATGTGTATTTATGCGATGATCCCAGGATATATTTTGTATAATCTCAGTGTATGTAGATGGTCTGAATATCATCGAGACCCTGGAAGATATTAAGAAAGCAAGCTCTTACCTGGAGTCGAAATTCGAAATGAAAGATTTGGGTAAACCAAATATTGCCTAGGCTTACAACTTGAGTATGCCCTTGAAGGGATTTTAGTGCATCAATTAACCTACACTCAGAAGGTGTTAGAAATGTTTGATTTTAAAAAGGCATACCCTTCGAAAGTGCCGATGGTCAAGAGTTCCTTGCAGTAAGACAAGGACTAGTACAGACCTAGAGAAGAAGGGGATGAAGTCCCGGGATCGAAATTCCCATACTTAAGTGCAATAGGAGCACTTATGTATTTAGCAAACTATACTAGATCGGACATTGCATTTGTTATGAACCTATTAGCAAGGTATAGCGCAGAACCTACCAAAGGTATTGATAGGGAATGAAGAACATCTTCCGATATCTCCAAGAAAGCAAAGAACTTGGTCTGTTCTACAAAAAGAACCATGACCTAACTATGAATGGCTATGCAGATGTCGGATACCTATCGGACCCGCATAAAGCCAAATCACAAATAGGCTATGAACTCCTATGTGGTGGAACTGCAATTTTATGGAAATCGTCTAAACAGAGTCTTGTATCTAATTCGATGAACCACTCAGAAATAATAGCACTGTACGAGGTCTCATGAGAATGTGCTTGGCTTCGACGGATGATTCACCACATCTAGCAGTCGTGTAGATTAAATATCGCGCAAACCCTCACTATTATCTATAAAGATAATGTAGCTTGTGTTGCATAAGTGCAGATGTGTTATGTGAAGAGTCATCTCACAAAGCATATCAACCCCAAGTTCTTCTATACTCATGAATTGCAAAAGATGGGCAAAATTAAAGTACTTCATATTAAGTCATGTGCAAATCTTGTAGATTTATTCATTAAGTCACTTTCAGCGTCTAGCTTTGAAAGATTCATACGTGGAATTGGAATGATGAGACTTAGAGAAGTGCATAATTCACGGAGAGAATCTTTACAAACTCATTATTGAAGCTTGATCATAAAGATTGAGTACCCAAAGAGTAAATCCCAGAGATTAAATGAAATTGGGTGGATTGTACTCTACGAGTTTTTCTAAAGTTTCTCGGCTAAGGTTTTTAACGAGGCAATTCGTGCAACGCCACAGAATGTGCGTTATATACTCTTTCTCCAAATTTTTTCCACTGGGTTTTTATGGAGTTTTGATGGGGCATGAACATGTCAGATGAATGCATAAGGGGGAGTGTTAAGAAACCGGGCCCAGGCCGGCAGTCTTGGGCCACGATGGGCTCCTCATCCATCCAGTAGCCTATATAAAGGAGGGGAGACCCCAACCATTATACTACTATTTACAAAAGAGCGATAAAGAGAAGACAGAAGTCCCCTCATATCTTTGTGTTCAATCTACTATTATGTTCTTGTGTTCTTGCATTGTTCTTATGATTCTGAGTTTGTCTATAAGGTAATCGCTCGGACTGGACTCGCTAGCGACGATTCCTCAACACAATGTACCCGAGCCCTCCGTTTTCGGTATTTAAAACCAACATGTGCATGTACCAAGAAGGTACCAAATTTAAGAAATAATTATTGACAGTAAAGTTAGTGACTATTACTCTCGTCACACAATAGTGATATTTTTTATTTGTCAAAGTTAATAAGATTCACCTTTGACTATTAAATTATTTTATCATATATTCAAAAAGTTACTAAAGTTCAACATTATAAAAGAATTTTGTAAGACAAATTCACTCATATCATTTTCATATATCCAAACGTACCACATGTTTTAAACAATATATTTGACCAAATTAATAGAGTTTGATTGCATATATTCAAAGACTCACTCTTTTAAGACTAGAGGGAGTAAATGATATGCTACAAATATTCAATCTCTTCTACAACATTATTATGTTAAGAGTGCAGAAATATTGCATTGTACTCTTTTATTTCCTTAATGAACAAACTTTGTGAAATGACACATCCTAAAAACAAAGATTGCGAAGTGGATGAAGTGACATGTAAATTCTTCACCAAATTTAAATACTAATTTAGTAGTTCTATTTTATGTGAGCAAATTTATATATTATTGGGAGCAATCGTTACACTAGTACTATTTTAAACAAGGAGGATAACATTGGAGTTTTTGGTTCATTTTTGCCTCTCATCTAGCCCCCCATCGTCCTAATACAAATATGACATGAAGGTAGGTTAGACAGTTGACACATGTTCTGTACAGCACTCTTGGATTGTGGCTGTAGCATACCGCACTTTGAGAGCGCTGCATGTGCCCTGCTGCGGTGCATGCAGCCTGTCGTGCAAGGGAAGCGCAGGAGGCCAGCTGCCACACATGGAGAGTGCAGGAGCATGCCTACCGCGAGGGATTCAGAATAGTGGCACACAGTGAGGACATAGTGAGAAGGATTGTAGTAAACAGTGGCACGCTGTTCTGAGTCACTGTAGTAAATAGTTGCGCACAATAAGATGAACTATAGTAAATAGTGTCAGGATATCTGGCTGCCGTGCGTGGTAGGCATTGTGAGCTTAAGGATGTGTTTGGTTGCTTGCACCAAGTAGTACATGTATGAGTTGGTTCAAAAGAGCATCAATGTGTTTGATTACTTGAATAGAATATGTGTTGGTGCTATGCCTTAGAGGCAATCATAGAGATGGTTGTATCACGTCTATATTTATGAGTTATAGAATAAATGTTATTATGTTTTCTTGGATGAATTATCATTTATAAAGATTATCAAGTATGCGACTTGTTGATAAAGCTCTTTAAGTTATATGATGTCATTCTAAATATATCACTGGTCGGATGTCACTGGTCGGAACACTAGTGACTTATCGACCAACACATGTATTGATTGATGACTATATATGTTTCATCGGTCATGGATATGGGGATATTGAATCAATAATGTGAACACATGTTAGAAAATATGGTGTTGGATTGACCCACCTTGAGACACTATTGAGATTGTTATGATTTTATGTGTCATCAGTTGGTCTCAAGCAATGATGATGTATAATCCTTAGACCTGAGATCATCATGGTTTCCTACATGTGTAATAGTACACTTAGGGGTTGCCAAATATTACTCCGTAACTAGGTAGCACTACTACAAGACAGGCTATATTGGACGCCTCATCACAGAAGGTTTCTGGAAACCGTCAGTGTTGTAATTATCACAGACGGTTTTACAAGCATGACCGTCTATGTTACTAGCCGTGGCTAGAACCGTCCGTGATACATCATTATCATAGACGGTTCTTGTTAATCTCGCGTCCCCAAATGCTCCCCTATTAATCTCCCCTTCCTCTCCCTCCTCAAACACTATTCACTCCCAAACCACAAATCCTAGGGTTTCTCCAAGGGGTTCAAGCACTACTGCTGCGACCACAACCTCTCTATGGGCAGGAACCTCAACAACATGGCCAAGATGCTCCGCAGCGCCGACAACGATGACATCATCACCATCAAGGCCAACGACGGCTCGAACACTATCACCTTCATGTTTGAGTTCCCCAGTAAGTGATTAATCGCTTATTTCCTTGTTGCTTTTGGTGGCTCTCAATGGTGATCGTGGTTTTCTTGTGAATGAATAGATCAAGATAAGATTACGGATTTTGAGATGAAGCTCATGGACATCAATAGTGATCACCTCGGCATCCCTGACTCTGAGTACCAGGCCATCGTCTGCCTCTTCGTCTCGGACTCGTTTTCCTCCCAAACACAAATCCGAACCCGAACATATTTCAGTTTCGTGCACTGTCTAGTAAAACAACCATAACTTTTGCATACGAACTCGGATTGCAATGTTCTTTAGCTCGTTGGAAAGCTAACGAAAAGTTCAATTCAAAAATCAATAAAGTCGAGCTCAAATTCTCTTCACGAGGCCCCGAGAAAGTGAAAACCCCCCAAAAAAAAGATCATTTAGGGCCTTAAAACTGCCTTTGAAGTTTGAGCACCCGTTTTCGCTGCTCGTTCACCGTCCAGTTTGAGTTTTCTTTCATTCTAGATTGTGTAATCAACCATATGCAGATACTCGGGTCCAACTGTCCAGCAATTGATTGGTTTGGCTCAAAATTCGATTTTTTTTGCAACATAAAAAATTGTCACAGATGGTTCTTACTAAAAAACCGTCTATCATAGCTTTTTTTCACAGACAGTTCAAAAACCGCCTGTGATAACCTCATAGTATCATAGATCCATCAAGTTAGATGGTTCAGAAACTGTCTGTGATGACGATTTCGAACCGTCTGTGATGACCTTTTCTGTAGTAGTGTAGTTATAAAAATAGTTTTCAAGTATGCTATAAAACATACGGAGGGATGTGACTGGTCGGGTATGAGATTTTCCCCACCTAACATAACATGAGAGATATCTCTGGGCCACTCGATGTAGTCGGATAAAGAAAGTGCATGGTCGTGCCACTAGTGGTCGAAGAGTCGACCACATGAAGCTATTCGTCGACGAGATCGAGAAAAGTATTGAACAGTCCATGGATGACAATTATCTCACCTAGAGTTCAACCGGATATCATGAGACAAAGGGTGAATACGCAAGAAGGTCGTTTAGTTCAACCAGATACAAACTAGTCGTATGGATATACGGACGGGTCATAAACTAGTTGGACATGATCACTAACACGTTGACGAACTAGTCGCAAGGAGTTATGAACTGGTCATGACTAAATAGGAACTAGTCGTATGGCGATATGAGATGGTCATAAGTAATAAGGATCTAGTCGCAGATCATATTGTATAAGGTTCGTTCGATATAATATTTATATGTATTCGGGAATCGTTATGTACTGTTAGGAACCGCTAATGACTTGTGGTTGGAAATGAGTTTCCGAGTCACAACCGATTACGCATGAATCTACAATGTCACACATTTAACAGGTTAAAACAAACGAGTTCGGATAGGATCCATTATAGACTCTTTATAAGGGGATGCATGGGGCTGTTGGGACATAAGAGTTGCTCCACCAAAACCCTAGCCGCCATCTCCCCGAAGGCCCTATTGTGCGCATGTGTATATTGTAGAAGCGCTGCTACGGTTGTTGCGATGTTGATCGAGCACGATCCACAACCTACGTAAGGAACATGATAGGTTGCTAGAGGAGACGATCGGTGTCAAGGACGTTGGACGGTCGACTACGACCACTACATTGACAAGGTCGATGTTGGATTAGGTTGCTCCAACTCTTCTTCCGCTGCACTGCGCGTCTAGTGGTAACAATCTATGATCTTTTGCTTGCTTGGCTTCTTGGTTTACATAGTAATTTTTTGAATTGTCAGCTACTACAGTCTACCCGTATTCCTCCAATCTCCCCATCTATATGATGGATACAAATCTGTAAAAAAAAATCTAGATGTTGAACCATCCCACTCACCTCGTGCTATAAAACCATCCTAACCTATTAAACTCTGTCCATCAACCAAACACACCATAAAACAATGGAAATAACAAGCTAATGTCTTTGGGGGCAATAATAATAAGATGTTTCGTGGACCGAGTCAATCATGAAAGATTACGAGGGAATAAAAGGATTCATTCCAGTGTCGAGTAGGGATGTTTGAGTAGATAAAAGGAGCAAGAAACAACGACTAGCGGAAGCCATGGGGAAGAAGAGAAGAGAGGAGCAGCGGGGGAACGACGCAAGCTCCACCGGTATGAGGAAGAAGTCCTTGGAGAATGGGTGGGTTTCGTCGATTCTACTGTTCTGACGAAGATTTATGTAATTTTGCAATGCCATCTGATTGCACTCTTCTTTGGTTTCGAATTGTGTTTCAATTTTTGTCTATGTACTATACGCAGACCAAGTGATCGGATGCCTCTGGAGGAGATTCCACCTGGGAATTTTTTGGATATACTTCAAGTGCTAACAGAAATTCTACGCAGCATGCAGGTAGTTGACAAGCTCTTGGTTTTCTGTTGGGAAATCGCGCCAGTGATTTTGTTTTTGGTTGAGACGCCAGTGATATATTGATTTGTCTGCCTGCCTTTTTTTTGATGTAATATTAATGATCTGTGTGTTGATCCATGGTCTACTACAAACATATGCGCGGATCGAGTTCGCATACCCAGGGATGCAGGGGGTGTGGATAATGTAATCCTTGGTCCATATGTTTGGAAATGAATTTTTCAGTTTCAGATTTCAGATTACAGCTTTGCGATTACAGATTTGACTGGTTAGGGGTATGGCCGTATGACTACTTGGGGGGTATAACTTTGCACTGGGGATAACTTTACTGTACTCACTGTGTACTCTTTTTTTAGTAAGGTTTAGTTTGGTTGTCTGTAAAATTATTTTACAGGCTTAGCAACAGAGAGGTCATGGGATCAAATTCTAGAAAATCCACAATAGACCTACCTAACGTGTAGCTAGTGGTACTCAAACATTACCCTTTAGCCATAAGATACAAGTGCCATACCGGTTGGGCTAGTCACCAGTTGACAAGCTTTCAGGCATTCGATTAGGTAACCATGAACGTTTTTCTTGCTGTCTTTTTGATAGGTCAAAGAAAGAATGGAGGAAAAATATGAAAAGAAGTACCGAAAGTTGAAGGAACAGCAAGGAAAAATGGAGGAAAAATGGGAAAAGAGGTACAGAAAGATCAAGACAGAGCGAAAAAAAATGAAGGAAAAAAATAAAGAAAAGTTCAGAATGAATGAGGAAGAACTCAGAATGATGAAGGAACAACAAGGTGAAATGAACAGACAATTGAAGGAGCTTAAAGAAAATGGTACATTAAATTCAAGTGGCGACTCATCTCCTGGTCGAAGGTGAGAGATTTCTGTAAAATGTCGCATAACTGCAGCTTTACTATCCAAAGCATCGAGAAACTGCAACTTTTAGGTTGGATTTCAAAGAGCTCCACCTTTAGAAGACAAAATTTTCAGAAAACTACAACTTTCGTCACACTCGAGCCGTACTAACAAGTCCGACACACATATCACACACACACATGTTGTGCTGAGGCCGTTACGGGATGTCATCAAGACACACCACCTGAACAAGCCTGGCCCATATGTCATACTCACACCCTGTAACGGCCTCAATACCGAGTGTGTGTATGAGGTGTAGGTTCAGCTTGTCAGGACGGCTCGAGCATGACGGAGTTGCAGTTTTATGAAAATTTTGTCTCTTAAAGGTGGTTTTCTTCGATATCCAACCTAAAGTTTGCAGTTTATTGATAGTTTGAACAGTAAAGTTACCGTTATGTGAAATTTATTCTATCTTATACAATCGCTCTTTCTTTCTTTTCTTATACTACCGATCCTAAAACGTGGTATAAAAATAGGGAAAACTGGCTACCTACCACAAATCCACTATTATGTGCCATGTTTAGATATACGCCTCTCTAGTTGAGCAACTTAGTAAAATAACACTCAACTTGCAAGAACATCAGAAATTTACCACTTGAAGGCCCCGTTTTGCGAGGGAAAAAGGGGCACTTTCATCATGCTTTTTGAGTCACTGTGACCATAACTAGTGCATGTGATATTTAATATGTGAATGAGCAACAATTGTCCCGTGTTTCGGATGATGATCTTATTTTGGGATGATTGGGGTACAAATAATTTTGGCAAAATTGGCTCAAGGACATCCTAAAAGTGCAGCGTTCTTATCCCGATCACAAATGTGTCGAATGATGGGCTCTGATGATAAACATACTTTTATACACAGAACTCGCCATAATAACAGCTGAGTTACCTCTGTTGCTCAGTTCTTTTCAGAACTTATTAGCATACTTCCTGTATTCTTTTTTTTTATGGAATCTTCCTGTATTTTTCCTTGCAGAGCACAACCGGATCAAAGCCAACGGCCGAGATTTCGTCTTCGATTTAATACTTTAGTGAAAGAGAGAGTTTACAAGGGGAAAAGCATACGAACCGACAATGGAGATTGTGTAGAGGTACATCTGTATGATGATTCTCATCAAATTGTATGTGATCACCCCCTTTCTTCGGCAAAGGTTAAATTGGTTGTCCTTAATGGGGAGTTCAACAAAGATGATGATCAAGATTATTGGTCCAAGGAGGACTTTGAGAAAAGCATTAGGGCACCACGAGAAGGAAACTCAACACTGGGAAATGTCAATCAGAAAATAGAATCAATAGTAGACAACTGCACCTTTAATCTGAGTTCTGGGATTGGTCGTCACCATGGTGCTATTATTTTGGATAATTCTAACCGCAAGAAAGTGAGGCTTGGAGTGATGGTAGTGGGGCGTCCAGAAGAACGAGTTCTGGAAGGAATATCGAATCATTTCAGAGTGCAGGAAGCTAAAACAGAAAGTAATTGCTTACATTATCCGAAATTACAAGAATTGACTTCTTTTTCTCTCAGAGTTTATATGACATTAAGAACTTATTAATATTTCCTCTTCCTTAAAGGGGAAATATAAACATTTTGCATAGAACAATGCAACTATTCTAGTGATATTTTCCAAAAATAAACATTTAATGAACCAGCCTTTGTAATATGGGTTAGCTGTCAATTCATATTGTCATCACCATAGTGCTTTCGTGATGGTATGAATAAAACGGAACAATAACTTCACGAATCCACCGTAGAAAATTTTGGCAAACAGATAATAAAGTACTCTGTTGACATGAAGGGAATGAACCAGCTGGTGGTGGTCAACCATCTTGTACTCAGATGAGGGAAAATGGTGAAGGCATGTTAACTTTGTTTGTTTTCCCCTTTTTTGTACGCTAACTTAGATGTGAACAATTTCCTGTTGACATGCAGAGCACGTCCTTCCTGTCAATGTTCAGCAACAAAGTTCTCCACAGGTTCCCATGCCAAACTTGTCACAGCCAACTATTATTCGATCGGTGGAACATGGTAAAGGCTTTACATTGTAGTACTACTCTTTTTTCATTCATTTCCCCTTTCCCGCTTTCAGTGTGATCATCAGTTTGCTACTCAAATTTTTAGTTTCCTACTCAAATTATCAGTTTGCTACTCAAATTTAGGGCAACATCAAGGTTTTCCACTAGCTGCTATGCAAAACTCATCACAATCAGCTTCGACTAGAGGCGCTTATGCCCATTATGGTTTGTACAGGAGGATAGTCACAAGAATTCCGCAAAATCATCGATATGTGAACATGCAAAAATTTGTATACAAAAATAAACATAAAGTATGCACTACACAAAAAAAATATAAAGAAGATTGGCATATGTAAATAAATATATAGCCGGTCAAGATGTGTCTTCTCTTTTTGCATAGTGCACGTTGCACATGCAAATGTGCCAAAATGTCCTACGTATTAGAGAAAATTTTAAAGCACACAGGGTGCATATATATGTGGATGCTTTCTTATTTACACTGAGAGCGTGTGATAATTAGTCATAGCCATCGATAGAGGTTTCTATAGGTTCCCATGGAAAACTTATCACGGCTGAGATCTACTCCATCCGTGTAAACTTTTCCATATTCAAATGATTCCAGCTATTCTTAGCATAAATACATTAACTTGCATTCTTCAAGGACAAAACTTTCTCACTAGTGACCATGCAAAATACATCATGGCCACTGGCCAACTTCTCAGATCATGACAATAGCGAGGACTTGTAATCTTTGAGTATTTTTGAAAGGAAAATTGATGATTTGTCACTCTTAAGGCATTGGTTTTAGGATTTACCACTAATAAGATTTTTCTTTTTCTTGATACTTTGCCACTCCAAAGAAAAAAATAGCTAAGATTTGCCACTTCTACAGTATTACGGTATTCTTGAGTGTTTTCCCCCAAAATCGCATGTGAAAAATACCAAAATGTCCATCTTCTTTCCTCACCATTTTATCTACTTCCCTATGTGTCTGGTCCGAGGTCCCCACCTGTACACGGTAACACCTCAACCCAACAAAGAGTTTAGAATGTCATCCATACATTTTTTTACTCTAAATTTAAATCATAATTATTTATATTTACATTAACATATGTATGAATAGAAATCTACAACATGTTATCCTACAACAAACTTATCCGGATAATTACAATAAGAATAAACGATCACACATAACTTGGGACCTCACTACAACAGAAACACTCATTTACCAATGCATACATATGTTGCTAAAAGTCCACATAAGCGTTGTAACGGTCTATACCAACGCATTGTCTATGCGTTGCTATTATTGCCGTTGCAAGGGTCTATCACAACACATATTTAAGCATTGGTAACATACAGGAAGAAGCGTTGCTATCTTGCAACACATATATAACGTTGTAGCAATACTTTTATGCGTTGGTACCTTCTATAGGCAAATGATTAAATTGTTTTATTTGCAAATTATATAACGTTGCAACATGTTTAATTATTTTGAACCCGGGATATTTTGGTACTTCAAAATGTTCCAATTTAATAATTCACAATAAGAAGGTACCATAAAACAATTATTCCATTGCATAGAGAAATAATTCAGAATAAGATGGTACCATAAAACAATTATTCCATTGCATAAAGAAAATAACTCAGAAAATATTATTAGAGAAAAATCTCAGAATACATTATTTGCATCATTCGTAAGTACAACTTGAATTTGTCAATACACCACTGCATACATCATCTAGCCTTAGAATGTAAAATTCTATGTATTTCTATCAATTTTGCTTCATTTATTGTCCTTCCTCATCTCCCAAGCAAATATCCTAATGTCTGAAATCATCAATCGATCCTTTCAACCTGGAATATCAACATTTTCAAGTATCAAACAAGAGAGTAAACATACAGTGATATACCAAACAGAAAGAGTGTAAGGAAAAGAACATCATTGCGAAAGAAGTTAAACACCAACTGATTAGTTTGTTCTTACTAGATCAGAATAACTATGGCCTAATTAAGTCCTTAAACCTTAGTTGGAAAATAATACTATTTTCATACACTACACTGCAACGTAGCCAGTTTTATGGCCCCCTTCCGAGTGCATGAACAAGTAATTCCAAGTTCAGATGGTCACACACACATACATACTCCATGTAGCGACAATGACAATGATGAGGGTCATTAATTAGAGTCCTTGTACAACGGCGGCTATATCTAGGTTCCCTATACACTCTGCATCGTTAGTAGTCCCACCTTTGGCCAAAGCTGCACACAACACTGTTTCATGCCTAGATTTGCCACCGATACAATATGTTGCACATTTCACATTCTCCATATTATCTACAATTTTGTCAACTGATATGCATACACAAATTATTATTAACTTTGCATAACCCAATTTGCAAAACAGATAGCAAGTGGGTAAAATCTCACTCATTTGTCAGCTACTAGACCTACTAGATATGCTATCGAAGACTGGTACAGGTAGCCACTCGTACCTTCCCTTATCCTTCTGATGGTTCTGGAAGTGTGATCAGCCGAGATTTTGAGTCATATACCATCTGGGTACTACAGCTGCAAAAAGAACGTTACAGAGATAACCATTAGAAATAAGCACCTCACTAGTCTAGAACTCGAATCTAGATAGCAATTAACCATGATAAACATACATACTTCACACATTTCACTTTGTTTGTTGTACCACCACTAGAGACTGAAAGTATAGTCCCAAAGAAGGAAAGATTTTCAGTACCACAATTCAGACATGGCCCCTATATGCCCATAAAATTCAACATCAGCTTGATCTCCACTTGAATATGCCATAATGTTTGATAGACAGGGAAAAGGAAAAATACCTTCAGGATTAAAAAGTCCTTCACTATGGCATTAGTTACAGACTATGCCATGAACAATATTAGAGGCAAAGCAGCAAACTATGTGAAAATAAAACCAAAAGGCTCAGCAAGCGTGCATCGTTCGGGAAGAGCATAAAGTGAATTAAATAAAATGTCAAAGAGTAGATTGGAGGAAAGGAAAAGGACCACGGTGATGTTTTAAGCATGCATATGATGGGAAACCATATAAAAGGCAACATATTTTTCCTAGTTGCCATGATGCTACAATTAATACATAAATCTTAGTCCTTATAATGCTTGATCATGTTCAGTCATTCTTCGAATGATTTTGCTAGAAGACCATCCATATCTAAACTTGGCAAAATCATAGAAGTAACAACAATAAAGCAAATGTAGAAACAAAGTTATATTTCATTATTTAGCGGTAGCCGCTACTGGGACTAGTGGCATTTAAAATTTTCTAAACTTTGTGGTGCAGATTTAGTTTTTAAAAATGATCAACAAGCAATGCAGATCACACATACTGCTTTTAACATTTATGAACTTACTAGTGTGGTTTTAGGAAAAGAAAAAACAATGATCATCGACACGAACTATGTATCACCATATCTCGTCCACCGTCAGTTCAGATTGCATATCAAATAAGGCACTTAAATTGATAAATCTTGACACGGAACACATTGATCTCAAAGCTAGTCAACTCATCAATGAAGAAGAACCTAAATGTGAAAGAAATCAATGTTAGATATTCATAAAAACGAGTTGACAAACATAACTAACAACTGATTTGTTTGTTCCTACTAGATCAGAATAGCTATTCACGGTGATTACATACAATGATGAAAGACTGATGGCCTAATTAAGTCCAAAGTTTCCACGGATCTACTTAATTAAACAACAACAATTACCAGAAGAGGTTGCCACTACCCTGGAGATGGTGGAGGAGGCGGTCCGGTGGCCATGGAGGAGGTGGTCAGTGAAAGTTTTGATACCAGTCATCGCTGCAACGCCACGACACCATCTAATGTATCCTTCCACCAAATCGTGATGTGGATTGTGGGGAGATACCATAGGAGAATTGGAAGACTAACAGCAAGCGGCACAAATAAAATGAATCAAGTCAGAACTTGAAAACCGAAATAAAAGAAAGTGGAATAGGGGGACGAGCAAAAAGCAAGCGAGAAGCGAAGCGAAGCGGGTCAGAAGGACGACCCGAGAGGACTGGAGGGTTTCGGGACCACCGGAGGGTCTCTAGGACCTCCCAAGAGGACTCAAAGGTCCACTCGGAGATCCACCAAGACCACTCGGAGGTCCTAGCCTCTGCGCACAATGAGCTAGTCCCTGGATCAGTAAGCTAGCTTGCACAGACTTAACAATGGTGACATCACATCCATACAACAAACTTAAGATGAAGCAGACAAATTAATATCAACAAAAGACCTTATGGTCAAACTTGTTTATAGGGGTGCCGCGTAGGGCAAACAACGAAAAGAACACTTGCAGCAGAAGCAAAACACAGCGCAGAGCCATTTAACAAGCCCACTGGCTATCGAGTGGAGGACGTCTCTTAGCACGCAAGTCTTCCATGAACTCCTCCACATAGGGCTCGGAGCACCTAGGGAGGTCTTCGGCTGCTGATCAACCAAAGGGCATAAAGCCATGAGTACTTTGAATGTACTCAGCAAGCCATAGGAAAAAGAATGCAGTAACATTTATGCAAGGCCTGACAAAGAAAAGCTGTATGGTTAGTTTGCAGAAAAGCAACATTTACTGGAAATACAATAAGTAGATTGCAAAGCACAAGTTGAAAAGATAATAAATAAGTAAACAAGTTTCTTCGAAAACAGCACACGACCACCCTGTTCGGGAGCAAAACCACACGAAACCAACCACAACTTTTAGAAAGCTCTACCCCTTATGCGAAAGAACCGGGCATGTCCATTACCGAGGATGCGGCTATTCAAATAGATTTTATACTCTGCAGAGGTTGCACACTTTACCCACAAGACACGAAGTCCTCTAGTTGGTTGGGCACCCGTCGATGCCCTTGCTCACTTCCTTTGGTAAGCAGTCTAGAGCTCGTGACAAGGCCTTTACAAAGGTCAGTCCAGACTTGGTTCTGCCCGCTGAGGATTCGCTTTAAAGGGCCCCATCTTGCGCCATTTGACAACCACGACAGAACCGCATCAGGACCTCACTAATTAGTTGGCTAGGACCACCCTATTATGGACTTGTGGTTGCACGGTATTGACCGAGATCGATGGCGTACAAGGTTAAATCCTTAGTTGGCTGCTCAGGCGAGACTATCCACATTCCAGTGTGCTCAAGGCACCCACACTCACCACCATCCACTCGCCCGAGCATAAATCTTTTTCTGGTTCAACCCGGCCATATGACCAACCTAGTCCTGGCGCACAAATTTTAACAATAGAGGCATTGCCTCAGTTCCATAGCTCATTTGTCAAGTTCAACATTATTTGAGTCATGAGATTGTGAGACCAAACGTCTACTAGAGCACAGCTAAGCAATAAAGCACACCCATGTTGGTAAACAAGGACATCCAACTAAGATAACCCGTCCTACAGGTATCCAAGGGTATACATGTCAACATGTTGCATTCAACCAAACCAAGGAGTCATAAGGCAAGTGGGTGGTTAACTACTCCCAAAACCATTTTTATAAAACTAGCTATGCAAGTTTATAACAAAACAATATACTTTTTGCAAAATGGGTTCAACATGATCAAAGGTCTATGACTTGCCTTCACTGAAGAACTGAGGGTCTTCTGCTGAGAAAGCTGGGTCTAGGAGGTCTTTAGAACAACCTGATCCTACACGTGTGAATAAGAACCAAGTGAATAAAACGAACCCACAAAACTCCAACAAAGAACCAAATCAAAGCCAAAGAAAAACATAGGATCAGGGTGAAGATAGGAACTTGATTCACTGAATCGAAGCTCCTATCGCAGAAGAAAAAGCTCTACCGAGGGAAGTTCAAGGTTCTGGGAAACAAAAGGAAACAAGAGGCCTCTTAGGGGCTTTATATAGGCACGGGGAGGCCTAGAGAGGGGGACAGCGCATTTAATGCACCTAGCAGGAGCAGGTAAAAGAATGAAAGGAGCGGGTTAAGAGGTGACAAAAAGAGAAAAGACAAGGTATGGTGGAAATGATAGCATTTAATGCAGCATTAAATGCTTGAATACTTTTCTCCCCCGCGGTACTGAGACCTGAGAGAGAGCGGTCTCACAGAAGAGGTGGTCACGACTGCCAGGGTGGTCTTTGCAAAAAGACCAAAGAGGAGGTCGCTACCCAAAAGGGTGGTCTTTGCAAAAAGACCACAGGGGAGGTCATGACCGCCAGGGTGGTCATGACAAAATGACAAAAAGAGAAGGTCGCGGCCTCAAAGGGAGGTCGCGACAAAACGACAAGAAAAAGGAGGTCGCGGCCTCAAGGGAGGTCGTGGCAACACGACAAAGAGAGGAGGTCGCGGCGGCCAAGATGAAACCAAGGAGGTCCCGACGATCAAGACCAACACAGGGGCGATCTCAATGGTCAAGATGGAGCCAAAGGAGATCATGAAAGGAGTACAACCCCAACAACGGATTTCGGAAATCAAGGATGTTTGAAACACAAACCCGAGCTGGGAGGCACCTTGGGGCTGGTCTGGACCCAAGGGGAGGTCAAAGCCAAAGGATGGTCTGGTCTGGGAGGGAGGTCTGAACCGCAAGGGAGGTCTGCTGAGCCTAAGAGGACACAACACGAACAGGGAAAGGAGACCTGGACACCAGGGAAGGTCCAAAGGAAAGACACAAGGGGAGGTCAAAACCAGCAGAGAGGCCTAAACCCAAAAGGGAATCCAATCCTCCAAGGAGATCTAGACCTCAGAGGAGGGGTCTAAACCACAAGGAGATCTAGACCTCAAAGGAGGGGTCTAAACTCAAAAGGGAGTAGAGTCGAGGGGAGCACGGGACGAGCAGAAAGGGGAGGGATAACACCAAAGCTCAAACAACTTCAACTAAAACCAACTCAGAATAATCAGCAAAGAACAGAGACAGGCTCTCAGGAAAAGGGGCTCGACTCGTTGGGAGGAGGTCCAACGGGAAAAAGAAACCCCAAAGGAGAGGTCCTAACAGTCAAATCAACTCAAGGGGAGGTCCTGATGGTCAAGATCTGACAAAGGAGAGGTCCTGATGGTCAAGATGAACACAAGGGAGGTCTCAACGGTCAGGATAAACACAAGGGAGATCCCGACGGTTAAGATGAACACAAGGGAGGTCCAAGGGAGCACGAGGAGGTCTAGATGAACACGAGGAGGTTCAAATGAACACGAGGAGGTCTGAGAGAAAGGGGAAATCAACCCAAATTTAGAATTTCGAAGTTCATGGATGTTTGAAACACAAACCCGAGCTTGGAACACCTCGGGGGTGGTCGTGACCCAAAGGAGGGTCAAAACCGAGGGACGATTCAAACGGAGAAGGAGGTTTAGACCACAAGGAGGTCTAAACAGAGGAGGTGGTTTAGATCAAAAAGGAGGTCTAAACCCCGAAAAGAGATTCAAACCAACAAAGAGGTCTGAACTAAAGGGAAGTCCAACCAGAAGAGAGGTCAAGGGAAATCTAGAGAGGTCCTGACCAAAGGAAAATCGCGACCAACAGGGAGGTCGCTACTCAAAAGGGTGGTCTTTGCAAAAGACCAAGAGGAGGTCCAAACGGGAAAAAGGTCAGAAGAGGTTAAGGGAGGTCCAGAGAGGACAAATCAAACAGAGAGAAAGGAAAGCAAGGCCAGAACTCGAACAACTCCAAATAAACCGAACTTTGGTATTAATTGAAGTTTGATTTAGTCATTTTAAACTCTCGAATTTTTCCAAAAATCTCAGGTTAAGTTTTGAACTCTCATCAAAACCAAATGGTTCTTTTTATTTTAAAAACTTTTAAGAACTCCAGAAAATTGGGATGTTACACGGGCGCATAGGGGCGAGGGCGTGGGCAAGCAACAGAGGGAGCAGGGGTGTTGGGACCCCGGATATGCAACTCCGAGACCCTCTATGTATTCTGAACTAGTCCCAGATTAGTAGCTAGTCCACATAGTTGCAACAATGATGAATCATAACCATACAACAAGATAGCTAAGAAAAGGCGAATTAATATTACTTAGTAGCAAAAGGACCTTATAGTCAAGTTTTACAGAGTTTGCCATACAAAGCTCAATGACAACAGAGTAAACTTGCAGCGGAATGGAACCACTCGTGGTAGCCATCCGACATGCCCATAGGCCATCGAGTGGAGGACGCGACCTAGTTTGCTTAGTCTTCGAAGCAATCTTCCTCGTAGAACTTGGTGTTCCCTGGGTCTTCTTCGGCGACTGATCAACAAAGGGCACAAAACCGTGAGTATTTAAAGTACTCAGCAAGTCATAGGAAAACGTATGCAATTAGTATTCATGCAAGGCTTGACAAGGATAGCTTTATGGCTATTTTGCAGAAAGCAATATTGACAGTAAATACAATAAGTAGATTGTAAAGCAAATTTGAAAGATTAATACATAAGTAATCAAGTTTCTTTAAAACAACTCGTGAACACCATGTTCACTTTCCAACCAATGACCATTCCAACAACTCGTAACCCTCCAAGACAACATTTTTTAGAAAATCCACCCCTCGTGTGAAATCACCAAGCATTGTCCATAACCGGGGACACGACTATTCGAATAGTTTTACACTCTGTAGAGGTTGTACAGTTTGACCCACAAGAGATAATCATCTTATACTGTCCGCCCACACACTTCTGAGGTGTGCGACTAAGAGATTATCACAAGAACTTTGCAAAGCTCCGTTTTGACTCAGTTCTGCTCGCTAAGGATTCGCCATGCTGGGTCCCCTCTTGCGCCGCTCATCAACCCAAATAGAACCGACTCAAAACATTGCTAATTAGTTGGCCAGATCTACCCCATCCTAGACATGTGGTTGCATGGTATGACTCAGATCAATGGCGCACAAAGTTAATTAAGTCCTTAGTGGTTGCTCAGGCAAGACTACCTCATCCCATGTGCCTCACGCACTCCTCCTTTGCCACCGACCACTTGCTCGAGCACAAATCATTTTCAATCAACCTGGCCAAATGACAACCCTTGCCGTGGCACAACTTTTAATAACAGCGGCATCACCCACAATTGACACAACTGTGACCTCGCACCACAGTTGCACAATAGTGGTATCACACCAAAAATCCATATATCATTAAGTCAAATTCATCATCATTGAATCATGTGATCGAGAGACCATCGCATAACAAAAGCATGACTAAGCATAATACGCACCCATGTTGGTATTACAATAATGTCCAACTAAGATTACCCAACCTAAAGTGTCCAAGGGTACATGTCAACATGTCATTCACAATTATTCAAGGGGTCATACTGTCAAGTAGGTATTTAACTATTCCCAGAAACAATTGATATAAAAATAGCAATGCATGCTGATATAAAATAATATAATTATATAAAATGGGTACGACATGATCAAAGACCTAGGACTTGCCTTTGTTGAAGAGTTGAGATGCTTCGGTCGTCGGGTCCAAAAACTCTTCGGAAACGCTGAAATCTGTAAATACGAAAAGAGCTAAATAAATACAACAAATCCAATAAAATCTAGAAATTACCAGACTAGCACCAAAAGAAAGGCACTGAATTTATAAGAAGTTAGAAATTTGAATCACTCGAATCGGAGCTCGAACGAAGGAGAACGAGCCCTCGGAAGAAGGTTCAACTGGTCGGAAGACTTCGACTATCTGGTCGAAGGAGGTTCAACTATAGGTGGGAAGGAAGGATTAAACTACTCAACGTGGTCGAAGAAAGGATTATACTACACGAGCGGTCGAAGGAAGGATTCGACTGCTCGACGCGGTCGAAAGAACACGAGAGAGAACATGGCACGGGAAACTCACCAAGACCGAGAGAGAGGCCAGAGGAAGTTGGAGACGACATGGGTGCTCTGGTGAACTCTTCGGCGGCGAGGAGGTTGAAGACGGCGCGGGCGCTCTGGTGAACTCTTCGGTGGCGAGGAGGTTGAAGACGGCGTGAGCTCCAGCTGGCGGCGGCAAAACTCGAGACACAGTGAAACGAGGGAGAGAGAGAGGGAGAAAAGAAGAGTTGAGCGGAAAACAAGAGGAGGCAAAGGGCTCCCTGGTGCTCCATTTATAGAGGAAGGAGGGGGACCGGGTGACAAGATGGAGCGGCGGGATTCGCGGTGTTGTGGCGGAGGCGTTGGCATTTAATGCGCACGTTGCAGCTGAGACAACGATATTTAATGCGCACGTCGCTGCGAAAAAAGAGAGAAAAACGAAACCGAGAGGGTGGTCACGACCGAGAGGATGGTCGCAACGGAGAGGGTTGTCACAACGGAGAGGATGATCGCAACCGAGAGGGTGGTCCACAACGAGAGGGTGGTCACAACCAAGAGGGTGCCGAGAGGGTGGTTGCAACCGAAAGGGTGGTCGCAACTAAGAGATGGTCGCAACCGAAAGGGTGGTCGCAACTGAGAGGATGGTTGCAACCGAAAGGGTAGTCGCAACAGAGAGAATGGTCGCAACTAAAAGGATGATCGCAACCGAAAGGGTGCTCGCAACTGACAGGATGGTTGCAACCGAAAGTCCGAGAGGGTGGTCAACACTGCGAAGGGTGGTCGCAACCAAGAGGATGACGCGGGGAAAGGGACGGGCCGCCGGGAATTCGGAACAAACAGAGAAATGTGATTTTAAATACCAGAGAACTCCAAGTTAAGCTTTAACAATCCAACAAAACCAAATGGTTATTTTTATTTTGAAAATTTTCAAAAACACTAGAAAATTGGGATGTTACAAACCTACCCCACTTAAAGGGAGTTTCGACCCCGACATTCAGGCTGACTAAAGATTAGGTTTGGAAGCTCGGCCTTCAGATCCTCTTCACGCTCCCAGGTGGCTTCTTCTTCAGTGTGGTTGCTCCACTGAATCTTGTAGAAACGGATGATCTTGCTTCTCGTCACTCGCTCTGCTACTTTCAAAATCTTGACGAGTTGCTCCTTATAGGTGAGATCTTCCTGCAGGTCAACTGCTTCCAACGGCATCTGCTCTTCCAGCACATGCAGACACTTCTTCAATTGAGACATATGGAAGACATAATGCATATCTGACAGCTGAGGCGGGAGCTCCAATTTGTAAGCAACTTCTCTTCTGACTAGAATTGGAAAGGGTCCGATGTATCTTGGTGCAAGCTTCCTGCTTACCCTGAAATGACGCATTCCTTTGAGAGGTGAAACCTTCAGGTACACGTGATCTCCAGGTGCAAAAGCTAAGTCTCGACGATGATTATCTGCATAACTCTTCTGCCTAGTTTGAGCAGTCCTCAGCTTTTCTCTAATTGACCGAACTTGATCTTCGGCTTCCTTCAAGATATCTGATCCGAGTACTTGTCCTTCGCCTGTTTTGGTCCAATACAAGGGTGTTCTCCATTTCCTTCCGTACAGAGCTTCAAACGTGGACATTTGCAGACTTGATTGATAACTGTTGTTGTACGAAAACTCTGCATAGGGCAGACTTTGGTCCCAACTAGTCCGGTTTGCTAAAGTGCAAGCTCGCAATATATCCTCTAGGATTTGATTTACTCTCTCTGTTTAGCCATCTGTTTGCGGATGGTAAGCTGTACTGAAATTTAGGTCCATACACAAAATGCTATGCAGCTTCTCCCAGAATCTTAAGGTGAACTAGGATCCTTGATAAGACACGATCTTCTTCGGTGCACCATGCTGACATACTATCTTTGCCATATACAACTCTGCAAGTCTGTCTCCTTAGTAGGTGGTCTTGATTGGAATGAAGTGAGTAACTTTTGTTAGGCGATCTACAATTACCTAGATAGAATCATAGCCAACTCTAGTTCTCGGCAGATCGGTGATAAAGTCCATGCCAATTTCTTCCTATTTTCATTCAGGTATGCTTAAAGGTTGCAGGAGTTCGGCAGGCCTCTAACGCTCAGCTTTAACTCGTTGGCAAACATCACACTAAGCTATGTATTCAACAATCTCACGCTTCATACTAGGCCACCAATAAAACTCCTTGAGGCCTTGATACATCTTCGCGTTTCCGGGGTGAATAGAATACAAGGTTTCATGAGCTTCCTTGAGTATCAACTGCTTAAACTCTTTCTGGTCTGGTACACAAATACATTTAGAAAACCAAATGGTTCCTTTCTCGTCTTCTGAAAATCTTAAGGATTTACCCTTCTTCATGTTGCTCTTGATCTCTTTGATATATGCATCCTTTACCTAAGCTTTCCTGATCTGATCTTGAAGAGTGGATTGCACTTCCAAAGCAGCTAAATAACCTTCTTCAACCTATTCAAGCCTGAGCTTCTGAAATTCTTCGTGCAGTGTTGACTGACTTTCCTCGATTATCAGAGTATTGCAGTAGACCTTTCTACTTAAAGCATTTGCTACGACATTAGCTTTGCTTGGATGATAATGGATTCCCACGTTGTAATCCTTGATCAACTCCAACCATCTTCTTTGCCTCATATTAAGATCAACTTGAGTGAAAATGTACTTGAAGCTCTTATGGTCAGTGTAAACTTCAGCGATTACCAATGAGGTAATGACGCCATATCTTCAAAGCATGCACCACAGTAGCCAACTCTATGTCGTGAGCGGGGTAATTTGCTTCATGAGGCCTCAACTGACGGGAAGTATATGCTACTACCTTCCTTTCTTCCATCAAGACACAACCGAGACCTTGTCGTGAGGCATCACAGAAAACCTCAAAGTCCTTTCGATCATAAGGTAAGATCAATACTGGTGCGTTGGTCAAACGCTTCTTCAATTCTTGGAAACTCTGCTCACATTCTGGTGTCCAAGCAAACTTCTTCTCCTTTTTCAGCAACTGGGTGAGAGGTCTTGCTATTCTAGAAAATCCTTCTATAAACCGGCGGTACAACCTGTCATACCAAGGAAACTTCTAACCTAGGGCACAAACTTGGGTGACTCCTAGTTGAGCACATCCTTGACCTTGCTAGGGTTGACGACGACTCTTTCTACAGACATGACGTGTCCCAAGAAGATAACTTTCTTCATCCAAAACTCACACTTGACGAATTTGGTATAGAGTTGATGATCTCTATGCTTATTCAGGACCAAGCAAATGTGCTCTTCATGCTCTTCTTCACTCTTGGAGTATACTAGAATATCGTCAATAAAGATAATGATAAACTTATCCAAATACTCCATGAATACGTTATTCATTAAGTTCATAAAGTAAGCAAGGGCATTGGTCAATCTAAAAGACATGATCGTGAACTCGTACAGTCCATAATGGGTTGAGAAAGCTGTCTTGGAGATATCATCCTGATGAATCTTCAGCTGATGATAACCTGATCTTAAATCTATCTTGGAGAACACTCCAGCTCCCTTCAGCTGGTCAAATAGATCATCAATCCTGGGCAAATGGTACTTATTCTTGATGGTGACTTCGTTGAGTGAGCGGTAATCCACACACATCCGTTGGGTACCATCCTTCTTTGCAACAAAGATCACTGGAGATCCCCAAGGTGAAGAATTTGGTCGGACAAATTCTTTATCTTGCATCTCCTCGATCTGCTTCTTCAGCTCGACTAAGTTGTCAACCGGCAAATGGTAGGGTCTCTTGGAAATGGGTGCGGTTCCCAGAACTAAGTTAATGACAAACTCTAGGTCCCTGTACGGTGGCATTCCAGGTAATTCATCTAGAAAGATATCTGGAAAATCTTCGACCACTAGCACATCTTTCAAAGATACAGTCTTGACACCGCAGACTAGAGCTCCATTATGCTTCTTCGTGGAGGCTTCAAATTTCATTTTGGTTCCAATGGGACTGACCAAAGTGATGCTTCTACCACCATAATCCAAAATTGCTTGGTGATTAGCAAATCAATCCATACCCAAAATCACATCTAGGGACTTGGTGTCGATTATTATGAGGTTGGCTAGAAATTCTATCCCTTCTATGATCACTTTAACCTTTGGTCAACCTTGGTTCGTACTCAACTCCGAACTAGGGGATTGAACCAATAAAGCATTTTTAAGAGTCAAAACCTCCAACTGATGCTTTGCAGCAAAACTTCGAGAAACAAACGAATGCAAAGCTCCATAATCAAACAAAACAGTAGCAGGTGCTGAATTCACTAGGAATTTACCTAGCACGACGTCTAGGGCTGCCTGAGCTTCTACACCGTGACATGGTTCACACGGCCTCTCCCAAAAGGCTGAGGGGTCTTGGCTGGTGCAATTGGAGTCTAGGGTGCTCCATGTCTTGCTCCTTGCATGGGGGTTCTGGTCGGAGTAGATCCCAAGTTGAAGCTGATAGGCGCTGGACCTTGCTTCTGCAGGCAGTTGCTGGCGTAGTGTCCCAATTGATGACAGTTGTAACAGGTAATTCCCACAACAGGATTGTTGTTTCTTGGCTCTAGTTGTTGGTGTTGTTGCTGAAGCTGCGAAATCCTGAAGCAACTGGGCGATGTGCTATCGTAGGGGTCCTGAATGCAACAGGAGGAGCAAAACGGGCAGGGTGTTGCACATTCCATTCGGGCTCTCTACGGATGACTTTGATGAGCACCATGCTGCATCATCTTCCTCTTACGAGATTCTTCAAGCTCACGGCGAGAATTTTCTATAAGCGTAGTCTTGTTTACTAGACGCTGAAAGTCTGCATAGTCGTTGCCCACGACTTGAATCTTCAAGCTAGGGTTGAGTCCCAGCTTGAAACGCTTCTAACGTGCATCATTTGTGGCAACTCCTCTTGAGCATAACAAGAGTTGAGTGAACTTGTTGAGGTATTCACTCACTAACATGTTTTCTTGACGTAGCTCATGGAACTCGTTCTTCTTCATTTCCACCTTTCCATCAGGAATAAGAGAGTGGCAGAAAGCTTCTAAAAATCAGCTCAAGTGATGTTCTGGTGGTTTTCATGGGCGGCATAGTAATTCTCCCACCATTCTACTACAGTGTCTTTAAGCTGGTGCGCGGCATATAGGACCTTCTCACGGTCGTCACACCGGGCGATGGCGAGCTTCTTCTCGATAGAGTGCAACCAGTTGTCCACGTCCAATGGCTTAGAGGAGCTGGAGAACGTAGGTGGATGGGCCCTCATGAACTCTGCCAGCCTTGACTGAGGGAAAGATGGTAGGGGTGGCGGTGGCGGTGGCATGACAGCTTCTTGATTGCTCCGATTCAGTATTGCGACTAGGGCGGTAGTAGTCTGGTTCTGTTGAGTCATCATTTGGTTCATATTCTGCATCATCGCATTCACCAACTATGTCTGGGCAACCATGAACTGACCTAAACCCTGATTTGCTGTTGCTGCCAGAGGAGATGGTGTAAAGGGATCCACTGGTTCATCTTGACTTGCTGAGTTGCGGGTCTAAACTATCTGCAACAATTTTCCCACGTTTAATAGACGAGAAGAAGAAAACACGATAGGTGATAAGGAAAAGCATGAAGGACGAGCGAGAACAAGGGAGAAAGACAGAGCAATCTAACTGGGGCAAGTCGTTGAAACTCAAAGAACAAAGAGCCAAAAAACAATAAAATGCGACACTCAAGCAAAAAGATCCTATTACTCGGACTACACAATACTAAAGCTGAGAAGGACAACTTAGGTACAACACTACTAATCTATCTTATATGGGCGGTCGACATGAAACACTCGGCACCTCTTGAAACTCCCAAGGCATCCATCGCTTTGATCACAGAAACTCGATCCTATAGAGATTACTGAGGTAAGGAGGTCAATTTAAGTTTGAAAACAAGGTTTCAGAAAGAATAAGATGCAAGAACCTGAGAATGATATGAGGAAATATTAGAATAAGATGATAAAATAATAGAATAAGACGAGAAAAGAATATCTATTCATGTTAATCGGTTAGTTTGATTTAGAAATTAAAATTTGAAACTTTTGACTAAAACGACCATACTAATTAAGGTTACGTCCTATAGTCAATATGGCTCTCATACCACCTCCGTCGGGACCCCAGATATGCAACTCCGAGATTCTCTGTGTATTTTGAACTAGTCATAAATCAGTAGCTAGTCCACACAGTTACAACAATGATGAAATTATAACTATACAACAAGATAGCTAAGAAAAGGCGAATTAATATTACTTAGTAGCAAAATGACCTTATGGTCAAGTTTTATAGAGTTTTCCACGCAGGGCTCAATGACAACAGAGTAAACTTGCAGCAGAAAGGAACCACTCGTGGAAGCCATCCGACATGCCCACAGGCAATCGAGTGGAGGATGCGACCTAGTTCGCGTAGTCTTTGAAGTAATCTTCCTCATAGAACTCGGTGTTCCCTGGGTCTTCTTCGGCGACTGATCAACAAAGGGCATAAAACCGTGAGTACTTAAAGTACTCAGCAAGTCGTAGGAAAACGTATGCAATTAGTATTCATGCAAGGCTTGACTAGGATAGCTTTTTGGTTATTTTGCAGAAAGTAATATTGACAGTAAATACAGTAAATAGATTATAAAGCACAATTTAAAAGATTAATACATAAGTAATCACGTTTCTTTGAAACAACTCGTGAACACCCTGTTCACTTCCCAACCAACAACCATTCCAACAACTCGTAACCCCCCAAGACAACATTTTTTGAGTAAATCCACCTTTCGTGTGAAATCACCAAACATTGTTCATAACCGAGGACATGGCTACTCGAATAGTTTTACACTCTGCAGAGGTTGTATAACTTGACCCACAAGAGATAATCATCTTATAGTGTCCGCCCACACACTTCCGAGGTGTGCGACTAAGAGATTATCACAAGGCCTTTACAAAGCTTCGTTTTGACTCGGTTCTGCTCGCTAAGGATTCACCATGGTGGGCCCCCTCTTACGCCGCTCATCAACCACAGAACCGACTCAAAACATTGATAATTAGTTGGCCAGGTCCACCCCATCCTGGACATGTGGTTGCACGGTATGGCCTAGATCAATGGCGCACAAAGTTAAGTCTGTAGTGGTTTCTCAGGCGAGACTACCTCATCTCATGTGCCTCGCGCACTCCTCCTTTGTCACTGACCACTCGCCCAAGCACAAACCATTTTCATTCAACCCGATCAAATGACAACCTTTGCCATGACACGACAACTTTTAATAATAGCGGCATCACCCCCACAATTGACACAACTATGACCTCACACCACAGTTGCATAACAGTGGTATCGCACCAAAATTTCATATATCATTAAGTCAAATTTATCATCATCGAATCATGTGATCGAGAGACCATCGCATAACTAAAGCATGACTAAGCATAATATGCACCCATGTTGGTATTACAATAATGTCCAACTAAGATTACCCAACCTAAGGTGTCCAAGGGTACATGTCAACATGTTATTCACAATTATTCAAGGGGTCATATTGTCAAGTAGGTATTTAACTATTCCCGGAAACAATTGATATAAAAATAGCAATGTATGCTGATATAAAATAATATAATTTTATAAAATAGGTACGGCATGATCAAAGGCCTACGACTTACCTTCGTTGAAAAGTTGAGATGCTTCGGTCGTCGGGTCCAAGAACTCTTCGGAAACGCCAGAATCTATACGTGCGAAAAGAGCCAAATAAATACAACAAATCCAATAAAATCCAGAAATTACCAGACTAGCACCAAACGAAAGGTACTGAATTTATAAGAAGTTAGAAATTTGAATCATTCGAATCGAAGCTCGAACGAGCCCTCGCAAGTAGGTTCAACTCATGGGAAGACTTCGACTACCTAGTCGAAGGAGGTTCGACTATAGGTGGGAAGAAATGATTCAATTACTCAACATGGTCAAAGGAAGGATTCGACTACACGAGCGGTCTAAGGAAGGACTCGATTGCTCGGCGCGGTCGAAAGAACACGAGAGAGAACATGGCACGGGAAACTCACCAAGACCGAGAGAGAGGCTGGAGGAAGTTGGAGACGGCATGGGTGCTCTGGTAAACTCTTCGGCGGCGAGCCGGAGGAGGGCCGGGCTGACGCGTCGAGGTGGAGGTGAGAGGCAGCGGCACCATGGGGCTGGGCCGAGCTGAGGGAGCAAGCTAGAGGGGAAGGCATGCCGGTGAGAGGACGCGAGGGCGGCAGGGAGCCGGCGGCTGGGCGCGGCCGAGTCATGGAGCAATGGGAGGAGGCGCCATGGAGCTCCATTCAGCTGAAGAAGCTCTAGGAGAAAGGAAAGAAATGGGGAATGGGAAAGGGCCGCCGCCGCCACCTGAGCGTCGGACTATTTAGGGTTGAGTTAAATGGAATATTAGGAAGTTAAGGGGGGTGGGGGTGGGTTCAGTGCCTTTTCCTCTTGACTTAAACGTGAGAGAGATGGAATATCTATTAAGCATTCCTAACTCATTCCCCAACACAGCCCATAAGCCCATTTGCAACGGCTATTAGTTCCGTTGCTAGCTATCCGTTGGTGTATGGGTGTTTTTGTAGTAGTGCCTCCAGCTCTATAACGCTCGGGACCACATGTCCAAGAATGCCCGGGAGCATTAACTAGCAACATTACTATTAAATAAACAATTACTATAACATATTCATAACTCATCATTACCCACGCTCTACTACTACTTATGATCCACATAACTATAATAGTGTAACCAATATCCATTAATCAATTCTAAATAGATAAACTAAATCACTAAGATATAATTGAGGTAACTAAATAGTGATAACTTTATGATTGATAGCATGTGATGTGTAGGTGCTACGCCCATCCTATGCATGTCGCCTTCAATGTTCACCTAAAAACAACAAAAAAGTAAGGGTGAGTCCAAGACTCAGCAAATATATAATAGAATAATAAACATACATGTATAAATCTCATCATTCATGTATTCCATCATCATCATCTTTTCTTTCATTAGTGTAATGCAATTCTACACTACATGCTCATTTGCTCATCACATAGCTTATAGTGGTATAGCATGAGTGAACATCTGTCAGTGTTCACTCTATCATATGCATGTTCTCCTTGGACCAGGATCTCTCCACTTCTCCTTGGACCGGGATATCTCCACTCCCGTAGAGGCTTACCAAAGTAGGTCTTACATGCCCATCCGAGGTGAGTCTCTCTTTCATGACATGAATATGCACATGATGCAAATACAATTGTTCCATTGTCCATTAACATGTCCCATCATCATAGCATTATCATATCATCATGACCATCATGGCCATATCATCACCATCACCATCATTGTCATATCATCACCATCACCATCACCATCACCATCACCATCATCATCATCATCGTCGTCGTCGTCGTCATATCATCATCATCGTTATCATATCATCATCATATAGACATTGTAATAAGCATGAATAAAACATAAAATATCATGGCAAACTAATCACTAAAGACAAGTGACACACAAACCGATGTCTACCGTTCTACTATGCACATGCCTTTTAGCTATGGAAAAACGAAACGATGTGAAGGCGGCACCGAACTCGAAGCAACACACCCTGGACAAAGCCAATACCCACCTCAAAAATATGCAACGACAGTACAAGAGCATAAAGCAAATTGACATCGCTCCTACGTTCAAACCCGACATAATTAACCCCTCTTCACCGGACAAAGCACCCGCTGTTCTGGTGATCAAATAGTCATAAATTCCAATTCTAGAATCCAAACATAGCAAATCATATGAGTTCTGGAATTTACACAAAATTTGCTACACTTTCCTAGTTACGCAAATTTCCTGATTAAGTCGTCTAAGCCCTCGTTTTTAACCCCCGAAGGTCAATCTGATGCATTACTGAACAATAGGCTTATCTATATCGTATCTATTTTTCTATAATAAAGAGTGGCAAACCATACTACTTCTGAAAACTATAGAAAATTACCAACTTTTTCTAGTTATGACCATAATTTAATTCGACTAACTACTGTATATAATAAGATAAACAACACAACAGCGACAGCACGACAATAGAGCCCTGTCGCGACAGCTGAGACAGCGGCGCTCGGGAGGGGCAAAGAGGCGGCTAGGGCTAGGGCTAGGGTAAGGCAGCGGCTAGGGCAGGAGACTAGGGCACGACGCGCGGCGCCCCCTTCCCTAACATTTATTGGCTCGTGAACCCGAAAACCGAGTGGCATGCACACCCAGTCTGACTTGGACTCGACCCAGGTCTGACCGCCACGCTGGGCCAGTCTGCCTAGACGTTTTGGGAGACGGGCAGACGTTTTGGGAGACGGGGTATTACAACGATCGCTGCGTCGGTGGCCATGGCGTCAGCGACCAGCTGGTTGAACCACCGCAGCTGGCAGGTCTTCCCTGCCCGCCGTTGCCGCCAAAAAAACAGAACAACACGAATCAAAATCGACCAGCGCCATTGCATGAACCACACAACACAACAAATCTTTTTCCATGAAAACTACACGCAAACGGAAGAACATGCATTAAAAATTCAATCATTCTTTACGCATTGAATGCATTCTCGAATCCAAAATGCACCGATTTTTCTCGGCATTACATCAGGGGAGCAGGCTTTTTAGGCGTCTGTTTTCTTACATGATCTGCCGTCGTGCTTCTCGGCGATGAGGTTCCAGTTACGGGGTTGTATCGTGCGACGAGATCCTTGAGCTTGCGTCCTCGACGGGCCTCCAATGCCCCCTTGACCAAAACATCCCCTGCCCGCCGCTGCTGTGGCAATCATGGCCACCACCCTCCTCCGCCTCGTCAAAGCGCGCATGCCGCACGCGATATATAGCGGACACAGTCAATTTCTTGATGAGAGCCCGTAGGCCATGGGCGTCATGAGGTGCACCGTGGCACCGGAACGACTCGGCCGTGTACATGGATGCGATGCTAGTCTTGTTTTGCTGCCATGGGAGTGGAACAGCAAATGGGAAGGAGGAAGAAGGCTGGAGAATGGTGGTGGATTTGGGGCGAGTCCGAGGAGGAAGAAGGGTGGGGGCAAGATTGTTTTTTCCAAAACATAAAATAAAAATGCCAGTATACGGTCGGAGTAGCAAATTCTAGCTATTTTTTTTGCCTTAAAGAGTGGCAGATTATCAACCAAAATCTTATAAGTGACAAATTCTAAAACCAGTGCCTTAGAAGTGGCAAATCATCATTTTTTTTCTATTCTTTAACCATTTCACACTGATTAAAATGTTGGTGGCTTCCTATTCAAGTTTTTTTTTCTCTTGAAAGATTTTAGATGAGGTTAAGTACTACATCGTTGCATGGATTTCAAAAAAATTCTTTTCTTGTACATAATAACTTCTTGTTTATATACAATGCTTAGGACCCGTTTGAAACATAAGAATTTTTTCATATTCATGCGAGAAATTGAATTGTCATAAGAAATTCATGCGTTTCAAACAGTCCCTCTCTCTGAAACAGTCATATTCTCATAGCATCACATTGTCATTACTTACTTTAAGTGAAAACGGTGTATGGCCCGTTTGGAATGCATTTTATTCCCGATTCATGTGAGAATTGAATTGTTTCCTGTGAAACACTTTTGCATAGAATAATGCACATTGATTCTACTTGAGTAAATATCCAACCAAACCAGCTTAAGCTAAGTTTGTTGATTTCAGTACTTCTACCACGTGAAGTTGTCTAATTACATGGGAGTTTTCAGTTTTTCAGTTACTTTGTAAATAGCCCAATTTGATTAATTGCCACGTCAATAGTCCTTCAGTAATTAGTTAAAGATGTGCCTAAACTATTTTTTGGAGGGTGATTATGGTACATATGTATGTAATATATGTATTTTACTTTGCCCACAATCGACTAATCGTTGTACAAGTGGAAGTGGTGGGGAGTAAAAAAATATTCAGTGATATATACGGAATTAATCCTAAAACAAATTGATGGAAGGAAAAAAATCAAAAAAAAACTAAAAGTTGTGTGTACCATAGCAAACCCGATGAATCAATAAATTTAAATTACAAGGTATCAATTTTTTTTTACTGCATAAAGAAAAATAGTAGAGTGGCTTATAGTTTAGTTATGCCTATTAAACACTTTGATGAGCTTGTTCCTTTTCTTTTTCTTTTTGAAAGATTCTTGTTAACATAATTATTCAGTCCCAAATTACTGGAATATTCCGCTCTTTCAAGGAAATAGGAATATAAAAATATTATGTTTTCAGTTTGACAACGCTCTTTCAAGGAACTACACTGGTCTAAAGTCTAAACTATATTAAATATTTAAAGTGATAACCGTGGTACAACCATTTCATTCATAATTGATGGGTATGCTCTCTTCCTCTTAATTTCAAGCTCGCATTAACAATATACTAATAAGTAACAACTTAGATGCTAGAAGTATAAATTTTATGAATTCCCAACTCATATTCTAAACCTTTGAATCTTTGAAGTGTGAAAAATTGTAAATATATAAATCTTAACATTTTTAGTTTGGAATTTCCTTCTAAATTTACATATCTCGTAATGGATAAATTTCAAATCTATATTTAGTTCAAAAAACTTAAATTCATATTTACAATATCTTTTCTCTATAATTTAAGTTTATTAAATCTTGATTTAATTTCTCTCCATAGATTTCAAAATCAAAATTCTATTCATTAGAATTTTTAGCTTCGGTCTTTCAGTTACAAATCTTTGCTTTGAGTTTACAGAATAAAAATTGAAATATATACTTTAAAATTTACCAAATAATGATATTTTCCTTTGGAAATCTTCAAAAAAAATTCAATAAGGAAATCACTAAATCCAAGGTCCCGACAAATCAAAGTCTTCATTCAATAAGATTTCTTTCGACATCATGCAGGGCGACACCAACCTGGTAATCGTCAAATTGCTTCTAATGGGATGATGGAAGATGGTGAGGGCAGGCAGTATTTTGTCCTTTTCATTTTTACAATAATTAAATGTTTTTTTAAAAAAACTAATGAAATGCTAACTCTTCCCCGTTCTATCCCATTGCCCTACTTGACCATGATCAAGAACCAAGTTTTGTACAGGCTGCCATGCAAAACTCATCACAGACACCTAATATGCAGTTAATGGAATTTGGTAAACGCTCGAAACTCTTCCCATTGACTTATCCTTTTCCCTTGCTTCTGTCCGATTTAAATGTGAAGAACTTCCTGCCGAAAGGCAATGCAAAGCTTACTTGGATGGATCTCATCAACCAGAAAGTATTCCATTGGCTACTAAGCAAAATTCTCACAGCTGATTTTGAAAAGGCAGTTTTGGGACTTTTTGACACACCATGATTTAAATTTGAAAGGCAGTTTCCTCTTCACATGCAGGGCAAGGTCATGCTGGCTATGATGAACGACAAAGTTTTCCACGAGCTACCACACGTAACTCATCGCAACCATGTTCAAATCAGATTCTGGGAAACGGTGAAGGCTTGTAACCAAGTTTTTTTTGAAGTATTTTCACATTAATATACATACAATTGATTTTCTCTTCACATTCAGGGCAAGTCCTAGCAGGGAATGATCAACAAAGTTTTCAACACTTTTCCATGCAAGGCTCGTCACAGCCTACAGTAATAACTCGGTCGTTTCAGTTTGGTAAAGACTTGAAACTATTTTCCCCTCCTTTGTTCTTTTTCCACATTCGGCGTTGCTACACTGAACTCTTTTCTTAACGTAAACAACTCACCATCGGAAACACATTAAGATTCGTGAACCCCTGACCATAGCTCCCGGAGGCTCAGCAGTCAGCAGTTGCCCCATTCAGCGTTTTTTAAAAACAAAGTTCTGGATTTCACTGACTGGAAAATTGAGTACATGCCCTAATCCAACCACATCGAGGGGTCTAAAAATATCTCTTCTATTATATAGGAGGAGCAAATTCCATCTTGATCGCTCATATTCCTCCGCATATTTCATAGTAAACTCGAAAGCTACCTTTATGACTACCAGTTACGAAGTAGCGTTTGGCAAACCCTAAGTAAACTATTACACATGTAGGTAACTATGACGATCTCAGGTGTAAGGATTCTATATACACCATGTATGAGACCAACTGATGACACTTGATAATATAACAATTCTCGTAGTATCTCAAGGTGGGTCATTCCAACATGAGTCCACATTATCGATTTAATATCTCATGTCCATGATCCGTAAAACATGATCATCAATCGATACATGTGTTGATCTATAAATCATAAGTGTCCCACATAATGATATATGATTAGGGATATTTAGAGTAACATCATAACACGAATAAAGAGTTTCACGAACAAGTCACATACTTGTTAATCAATATAAATGATAGTTCATTCAAGGGATAAGATAAAATATTATTCAAATATTTCATTAACATAAAAGGGATACAATCATCTCTATGATTGCCTATAGGGAATATTGAAGGGATATGAGTAAGCTACACTAGCTTGTAATTCAAAAATCTACCACGTAAATTAGGAAGCCATGCAAACAAGAGATCATAGATCGATCATTACCACTAGACGTGCAATGTAGCAGAAGAAGAGTTGCAGCAGTCTGATCCAACGTTAAGCGCGTCGATGTAGTGGTCATAGTCGATCATCCAACGTCCTTAGCACCGATCGTCTCCTCTAGCAACCTATCACGTTTCTTACGTAGGTCGTGGATCTTCCTCGATCAGCGCAGCAGCAACTGCAGCAGCGCCTCTACGGTATCCACATGTCTAGGGTGGAACGCCGTATGCCGGTGTGCTACCACCAATGCTCACAGTAGAGCCTTCAAAAAGATGACGGCTAGGGTTTCGATGGAGCAACTCTCTTACGTCCTAACAGGCCCATGCATCCCCTTATAAAGAGCACATAACGGATCCTATCCAATCTTACTTGTTCCAACTCGTTAAGTGTGCGACCATGTAGGTTCATGCGTAATCGGTTGTGACTCAGAAACTCCTTTTCGACAATGAGTAGATAGCGGTTCATAGCAGGATATAACAATTTCCGAACACACATAAATATTATATCGGACAAACCTTATACAATATGATATGCGACTAGATCCTTATCACTTACGACCGACTTGTATCTCCATACGACCAGTTCCTATTTAGTCACGACCAGTTCATAACTCCTTACGACCAGTTCGTCAACCAGTCAGTTATCATGTTTGACCAATTTACGACCAGTCTGTATCTCCAGACGACCAGTTTGTATCTGGTTGGAATGAATATTCTCTCTTTCCTCACGATATCTGGTTGAACTCCAAGTTAGATATTTTTTTATCAATGGACTGTTCAACACTTTCTTGATCAAGTGACAGATAACTTCATGTGGTCGACTCTTCGACAACTAGTGGCATGGTCATGCACTTTCTTTATCCGATCACATCGAGGGGCCTAGAGATATCTCTCCTGTTATGTCAGGAAGGGCAAATCCTATATCCGACTAGTCACATCCCCCCGCATGTTTCATAGCATAACCGAAAGCTACATTTATAACTACCCAGTTACGAAGTAGCGTTTGACAACCCCTAAGTGTACTATTACACATGTAGGAAACCATGCTGATCTCAGGTCTAAGGATTATACATCATTATTGCTTGAGACCAACTGATGACACATAAAATCATAACAATCTCAATAGTGTCTAAACGTGGGGTCAATCCAACACTATGTTCTCTAACATATGTTCACATTATTGATTCGATATCCCCATATACATGACCGGGGAAACATGGTTATCAATCAATACATGTGCTGGTCGATAAGTCACTAGTGTTCCGACTAGTGACATCCGACCAGTGATACATTTAGAATGACATCATATAAGTTAAAGTTCTTCACCAACAAGTCACATACTTGTTAATCTTTATAAATGATAATTTATCCAAGGAACATAATAACATTTATTCTATAACTCATAAACATATACATGATACAATCATCTCGATGATTGCCTCTAGGAAATATCACCAACACATATCACCGACAATCACCCACTTTCACTAGAGTCAATCATGAAAGAATCTAATACCCATAGCCCTCGCCTCATTCTTTGGTTGTGGGAGAGGTTTGGTCAACAGATCAGCGACATTCAAACCGTGTGCACCTTGCATATATTTACATCATCTCTATCAATAATCTCACAAATAAGGTGAAAACGCCAAAGTATATGTTTGTACTTTTGATGCGATCTTGGCTCTTTGGCTTGCGCAAAGGTTCCACTATTATCACAATAAAGATCCATGGGATTAGAAGCACTAGAGGCCTCACCTAGCTAATAGATGAACTTCCTTATCCAAGTGGCCTCCTTTGCAGTTTCGGAAGTCGCAATATCCTCAGCCTCCGTTGTAGAATCAACAATAGTTTCTTGCTTGGAACTTTTCCATCTCACTTCTCCTCTATTAAGGTAAAACACAAACCAGATCGTCATAAAAAATTATCTTTGTCGGTTTAGAAGTTAGCATCGGTGTAACCATTTACAACTAGTTCTTCCTCACCTCCATAAACTACAAACACATCCTTAGCCTTTCTTAAGTACTTCAGGATGTTCTTAACAACTATCTAGTGATCTTCACCTGGATTTGACTGGTATCTATTCGTAACACCTAGAGCATGTGACACATTTGGGCATGTACAGAGCATGACATACATGATAGACTCAATAGCAGAAGCACATAGAATCTTACTCATCTTGTCCCGCTCATCAGATGTCGAAGGATACCGACTCTTGCTAAGACTAATGCCATGTGACATAGACAAGAAACCCTTCTTGGAATCTTGCATATTGAACTGCTTCAACACCTTGTCAATGTACATATCTTGGATTAATCCAATTAGCCTTTTAGACCTATCTCTATAGATCTTTATACCTAAAATATATGTTGCATCTCCTAAGTCTTTCATAGAGAAATTATTTCTTAATGAAGACTTGATAGATTCAAGCATATAAATATCATTTAAGATCAATAATATGCTATCCACATAGATAAAAAACAAGTGTGCTCCCACTAACCATTTTGTAAACACAAGGCTCTTCTTCATTCTTAATGAAGCCAAACCCTTTGACTATTTCATCAAAACAAATATTCCAATTCCAAGATGCTTGTTTCAATCCATAGATTTTTTAAGCTTGCATGTTTTTCTAGCATTTTGTAGATCGACAAAACTTCCAGGTTGTGTCGTGTACACGTCACTTAGGTTTCCATTTTAGAAAGACGTTTTGACATCCATCTTCCATATCTCATAATCAAAATATGCAGCAATAGCTAGAATGATTTGGATAGATTTGAGCATAGCGACAGACGAGAAAGCCTCATCATAGTTAACACCTTGAACTTGTTTGAAACCCTTTAACACCAATCGTGCTTTATGAATGTGAATGTTTCCATCTATATCTATCTTTTTCTTAAAAGCCCACTTACACTCAATGGTTTTTACACCATCGGGTGGATCAACCAAGTTCAAACATTATTGTCATACATGGATTCTATCTCAGATCTTATGGCTCCAAGCTATTTCTCAGAGTTCGGGCCCATCAAAACAAGTTCGCTCCCACTAACCTTTTTGTAAATACAAGGCTCTTCTTCATTCTTGATGAAGCCAAACCCTTTGACTACTTCATCAAAACAAATACTCCAATTTCAAAATGCTTGCTTCAATCCATAGATTTTTGAAGCTTGCATATTTTTCTAGCATTTTGTAGATCAACAAAACCTTCAGGTTGTGTCATGTACATATCACTTAGGTTTCCATTTAGGAAAGGTATTTTGACATCCATCTTCCATATGTCATAATCAAAATATGTAGCAATATCTAGAATAATTTGGATAGATTTGAACATAGTGACAGACAAGAAAGCCTCATCATAGTCAACACCTTGAACTTGTTTGAAACCCTTTAACACCAATCGTGCTTTACGAATGTGAATGTTTCCATTCATATCTATCTTTTTTCTTAAAAACCCACTTACACTCAATGGTTTTTACACCATCGGGTGGATCAACCAAGTTCAAACATTATTGTTATACATGGATTCTATCTCGGATCTCATGGCTCCAAGCCATTCTCAGAGTTCAAGCCCGTCATCACTTCCTTATAAAGGGACCCCTTAGTGGGGACCTACGCTAGGGGTCCATTAAGGTGCAAAACCCATACGATGGATCCCATCTGAACTTATTAGTTCTGGCCCATTAAGTGTGTGTGAAGAGGATTGGATGCCCAAGAGGGAAAGGGTGAATTGTGTATCTTTTTCGAACAAGGCCAAATTTAACAAACTAAAGCAACCTAGAAACTATTTCCATCCTAAGTGCCTATGGTTTGCTAGTGTGTTCAATCAACTCCTAAATATGTTGGTGAAGTTTTGTAACCTATGTTCCAATTGTACACAAGTCTTGTAATCTAGTAATGAAAAGAACAAGAATTTAAATGCGGAAATGTAAAAGGGACAAGAGACAACCAAATTTTTACCGAGGTCTCATAGATTCAACGATCTCCCCTAATCCTTGTTGGACCACTCTCGCAAGAGTCTAGTTCCCACTTGAACCCACGCAAGGATCCAAGCGATCAACTCATGGTAGTCCTTCTCCACTCTGGATAGGTGGACTCCAAACCTTCACAACCCTCTTAGTACCTTCCACAATCTCCTTGGAAGGTCTCCAAGAGCATGCTCCAAGCCATCTAGGAATCACCGAATTACAAGAGTATTAATCCCAAAGAGGTCACTTGAACCCAGCAAGGTCAAGCAACTAGGAGTGATGCACACTAAGGCCAGATCTACTCCCTCGCACTCTCAAAATATTAACTTGAAGCTCTTGAGTGCCCTTGAACTCCCCAATATTCAAGCCACTATTTTGGAGTTCAAGATCGCTATGTTGAATGCCCATGGTCCACTTATATAACCTCTCCATTCAAAAACTAGTCGTTTGACATATTTTCTAAAAAATGACTACAGACCCAGATCATCCACCTCAGTTTATTTTTTCTTAGCTCCAACGATTCAAAAACTAGTCGTTATGCAACACGGATCATACGCCTCGATCCAGATCATCCACCTCTATGTTTTCAACACATGGAACCTCTCTGGAACAATGGCACGGGTCTTTGGTACGCCTTGACCAGGATCATTCGCCTTCATTATCTCTGCTTGGAATATTTGGAAGCAAAGAAATGGCACAGTTTTTGAACAACGGCCTCCCAATTTGGCTATCTAGAAACAATTATTTAAGGATGACATCACTCTGCATTTGCACAAAGTGAATGAAAACACACGCTCTTCTATCTTTGTTTGGCTACAATCCCTATAATTGATCATGGTCCTTTTTTAGGGACCTCTTTATACACTATGTAACTTTATTATATTAATACATAGTACAACAGGAGACTCTCCTCTTGTTTTCCCTAAAAAAATGCTTCACTCAAAATGAACCCTTGTGGACCAATGGTATGCCTCCAACCTCTGCTTCTCCTCGGGAGCGCGAGAAGGCAGCCGCGGAGAGGTGCGCGGTGGGAAGTCTCCTTGGGCTTGAGATCGGCAAGCGGGAGGAGGTGCCGCTTGACCTCACCGACGGACAACACTAGCAGTCCGATGCCGTCATGGCCGCGGAGCAGAGGAAGAACGGCGTGTGTTCAGTGGAAAGCGGCGGAGATGTTGCTTTGATACCATGATACGAATCAACATCTCAATTCTATTGGATGAATAGTGAGTATATATACAACCCTAGAGCTCATGGGCCTCATGGGCTACATACACAACACACATATACATAACAAATAGGAGCACTACTCTTTTTTGACCCCGACCGATTTCAACTTCTTCTCCTCAGTAGCTATAAAAGCTACGAAGATAAGAAACACATTCACAACGGATGTCTTGTGTTGAAACCGAAGAACCCCGAGGTAAAACGCCTCAACACGGCAGAGGACCGGTCTGACTGCTTGTTGCTTGGGAGTGGCCCATGAAGATCACGAACAGACCTAACTTCCAAATCCGTGATCCAAATCCTCTGAAATTTCAACCATGGCTCATCAAGAAGGTTAGAAACCTATTCCAATCGATGATCAGGGTGATCGAGGCCAAGGTTCCATGAATTTCTTGGAAGAGATTAAGAGGGCACAAGAACCGAGGAAATTCGAACTTTGATCTAAAAACTTGCTCGTGGGTGGATGATAGTCAAGATGACCCTAGATGGATTCACACGCATCCTAGCAAGCTTGATCATAGCAAAAGACCCAAGGAAACCAAAGGAACACACAAAATCCCAAAATACGTCAAAGAGAGAGCAAGAAGAAGAGAGAACTCATCTTGGGGGGAAATTTGCTTAGATTGATTCAAGAGATTGTTAGTTTACAACCACACCACCATGGAGGATAAAAGCTCAATACTTGAGCACTCAATCATTCCATCTCTCACAAACCCTAGACTCTCCAATTTCCTCTCCTAGCCCTAAATCACAAATTTGGGTTTCCTAGACTTGAGGGTTAATGGATGAGGGTGCAAATCCTGCACACCTCCATTTTATAGTGGAGGTTATGTTTAGAGAGAATACCTTATCAGACACCCGTTAAACCCACACACAAACGGGTCTACACCTATGCACGCTTCTCAAAGTAGAGGACAAACTGGGCTTCTCGAATCCATCTCTTCATGAACTCCATCTTCACTTAATCTAAACCACCTCTCCTTGCGCTGTCACCCGGTTTTTTTTTATGAAGATACCAAAATACCCCTTCTCGATTCTTCTCTGAAGACCGAGTCCAATCGTTGGGAAGCAATCCCATGCTTCGTCATATATAGGTTGATCAATGATCTCTTCTTGTCGGCAAGTCTCTCCCATCTAGCTCCTACCGAAACCACTATGGCGCTTGCACCGTTCCCCTCGCCACTTGATTCAATCCTTTGCCTCAAACCTCCCGTTCAGTCATCCTTGTCCATCTTGTGCTATGCTTGAGTTCAGTGACTTTACCCGATATCCTCGATCGTTCTGGACCTCAGCTCTCCTAGCCAAGTCCTGATCATCCTCGCCATTGACCGTCATTGACTCCAAGCCACTTGCACAACAATAGAGAAAGAAATTATTTCTAGGCACAAGTTTTTCGCAACTTGACCCACGTTAGACAAAACATGCCTCATGCAACACATATGAACTGAAAAGTATGACTTTGGCCTTACCCACTAATTTCACTGTTGCCTCGGCGCATGAACAAGACCTGGCCGGTCAGACCATCACGCATGGCCGTTCTGACTGCCCCTTGGCCGATCAGACCATCACGCGTGGGCCGGTCAAACTGCCTAGGGCTTAGCTAGATTTTCAGCCCTAAAAATCTGCACCCTCTTTGAAATTTTCAAACTCTATCTATTTTCTGCTCAAAACTCCAAAAATCATGAGACTAAGTGCAAACACATTCTCTCACCTACTGCTATACGTGATTTTTGGCCTATTGCCAAAAATCACATTTTCATTTTGGTTGGTCAGACCGCCATCATGTGGCCAGTCTAACCGCCATAGATGGCCATTTAGATCACTAGCATAGGCTGGTCAAATCGCCACCATGGCCGGTTTGACCTCCTTAGTTCTGACAGCAGGTTGAGTTTTCCCGAAAACAACGGTTTCGCCAAGCGCCTCGATGCTATTGCCAATTATTCAGCACACTGAGATTAGGAGCATATCCCCATAACATCCACAATCTCCCCCTTGATGAACACATTGGTAATTTCTCAAAAAATGCAAAGGCACAATTTAGTCCATAAGTAAGAGAAAGTCATGAAAATGACAAATTTGGCTTGAGGAATGCAGAAGCAACTTAGATGAGGTAATAGAGTGCATGAAAGCTACAATTCAAGAGAGAAGCCAAAAATTCCACTCAGTCCATATGAAAGAACAATTATTCATTTTCACATTTGATCATTATGAGGATTCAAGAATTGCAATTGAAGTCAAGAAATGTCATGAATAACACAAGAGTGCATAAGAGATGCTCCCCTCACTAAGATATACCAATTTTTGGATTTTTCAAATTACCTCCTGTAACACCCCGGCCCAACACTAATTACTAGTTCTAACAATATTTTACAATAAATTCCAGCAAGCAGTTAAATAATAAAATCCGTCCACGGGTCACAATAAAACATTAAAAGCGGCACGACATGTATAAGTATCTAATCACTAGATAGAAATACCGAATAATAACCCAAGAATTAATAAACACACCATAATGAGTCTATTGAATGAATAAATCAAGTCCCAACCAACAATTAGAATTATTCAAGTTTATTGAACGTAAAGGAAATATCATCACACTATCATGAAAGTTCTCATGATAAAATGAATGAAGTGATGGCAGTGATTGCAAGTGTTCCATATGCGCTATCCCCTCCCATGCGAGATGTCATCAACGTCGACCTATAGCAACAATAGAGCAAGGGTGTGTTCATGACTCACCAAGCACATAATAAAACAATGAACAATAATTTAATAACCATAATCAATATCATCATCAATAACATCCATTTATTTCTCTTTATTCTCATACTCAAATATCATATTCACTTTTCATTTAATGCGATGTAACTTCATACTACATGTCCACATGATCTTTTCTCCACTTATACTAGTATAGTATGAGTGAATACCACGACAATGTTCACTCTCAAGCCCGTAATCAAAAGGATCGGAGACTTCTCCACTCACATGGAGTCTCTACCAATGAGGTAGATATGTGATCACCATGATCACCTTCTATTTTTTCAATGATGCACATGATGCAATAATTCAATTTAATCTCATCAAATATTCCATTAACAGCAATTCATGTCTGCATCATCAATATCGATACTAGTCATTCACAAGTTGTGTAATTAAACAATGTAATGGAATAAATAGCATCATGGAAATGAATAATAAAGAAAACAACAATTAAACCATCGATCACCATTCTACCATGCACTTGCCTCTTATCCTCTCAGAGCCAAGTAGCGAGATGATCGTAAGGTGTTAGAGGCAATACTCCCTGAACAAAAAATTAAAATGTACTAAAAAAGACACCACCACAACACCAAAACATTAAACTATTCACCATCTCATATCTATGCAAAAACGACGCCTTTAACTTGACTCTACCGGAAGCTTTTAACTCTCTCCTCTGAACTCCAAACATGGCAAAATATATACTTTCTCGAAACCCCACAAAATTATATACAACTTTCTAGTTATGACGAACCTTTGAATTCTCCGTTTACGTCCCTGTTTCCAACCCCGAAGATTACCCTAGAATCTACCAAAACAGCATACTTCATAATTTTGTATCTTTTTTCATATTACTTGAAAAGTAATGAACAATAGCAGTTTTGGAATGTACTCAATTCCCTAGCTTATTCAAGTTATTACCATAATTAAATTACTTCATTTACTAGGCGTAATCGGCCCATCTACACGACAGTTGCGATTGACATCCGTTTATAGACAGCAACCTTCCCGAGGCCATAACTTTTCTCTCAGAACTCCAAATCCAGTGTTCTAGACCTTCCTGGGAGCTAATGAAATTCTCCACGTCTGTTCTAACTAGCCGCAACCCTAAATCCGAACGTAAACACCTCTAATTTCTCTCGCAAGGTTCTGTAGTGCAATTCGACATACTAGGGCTTACTGAAATCTACACTTCCCATGAACCAAACAATCTACAAATTGAACAACACTTAATATAGAGCCAACTAAAGGCTTTCAGATCATTACCCTTGAAGAACACGGCGATGATCCCAAACTCCCTTGATCTTCCCTCCTTCACTCTCTTTCTTTCCCTTCTTTCCCTTCTTTCCCTTCCTTTCCTCGCTTATCCTTCCTCTTGATCTCCCGGCAACACCACCCACTAGCAGCAGGGGCGGTAGAAGGGGAGGAGATGGCGGCTGTAGGGCGCCGGCCAGGGCAGGGACGGCGGCTTGTAGGGAGGAGGCTCGGTAGGGGGAGGCGCACAAGGTGAGGTGGCGGCAGGGAGGAGCAGGGCAGGGGGCAGCAGGGCTAGGGGGCAGCGTCTTAGGGTTTATGGGGAGGGGCACCCCTGGCTCCACTTAAGGGGGCAGGTAGTCCCCCTTGGGCCGAGGAGGTACTAGGCCTTTGGCCTAGGTTCTATTCCCCCTCTAAATTCTGAAATTTCTCCATTTAATTCTACTTAGACTCCTTGCTAACTCATTTGATTCTCTAAAGTTTAAATGGGATATTACACCTCCCTCTTTCTCAATTTTGCCAAATTTTCTCCCCCTTTAACAATGGAGTCATCCAGGAGTAGGCGAGGCGTGTTGGCGTGCGGGCGTGGGAGCGAGGTGGACGAAGGGTCTTGACATGTGGGCCTGACGTGTAAGTGAGCACGGGAACGGGGTGCTGGCGTGGGCTGGAGTGGGTGCGAGCGAGATGGGCCGCGGCAGTTATGGCCCAACGACGAGCGGGAATTTCAAAAATGGTTTTTGAAATTTTCAAACTTGCTGAGTGTTTCCCGAATTTTTGTACTTAGCAAACGGGGTCCAAAATTTATGAAAATGTTTGTGGGGGCTTATGACTCTGTGTAGTTTCGTTTGTAAATTTTTGTAGGATTTTACCTATTCTGTGATTTTCTTGAAAATTCTTACAAGTTATTGTTTGCATGTAATTTCACTATTTGATTTGTACAAAAGTTCACAAATCATGCTAAAATAGTTTTCCACACAAAACATGCTCAAAATCATCCTCCCACTTATTTTCACTATACTTTCCCATAATTGGGATTTCTGGGATGTGACATGTTACATTGGTCGTACGTGGATGATGATCAAGATAACCATAGATGGATTCACACGTATCCTAGCAAGCTATGTCACAGAAAAAAGACTCAAGGAAACCAAAGGAATACACAAAATTCCAAAAGATATCAAACAGAGAGCAATAATAAGAGAGAACTCATTTATGGGGAAATCTTGCTTGGATTGATTCAAAAGATTGTTAGTTTACAGCCACACCACTATGGAGGATAAAAGCTCAAGGCTTGATCACTCAATCAATCTATCTCTCACAAACTCTAGACTCTCCACTTTCCTCTCCTAGCCCTAAATCACAAATTTCGGTTTCCTAGACTGGGTTGATGGATGAGGGTGCAAATCTTACACACCTCCCTTTTATAGTGGAGGCAGATTTAGAGAGAAAATCTTATCGGGCGCCCGTTAAACCCACATATAACTAGGTCTACATCCACACACTCTTCTCAAAGCAAAGGACAAACCAGGCTTCTCAAATCCGTCTCTTTGTGAACTCCATCTTCACTTGACCTAAACCATCTCTCCTTGTGCCGACTTGCTCCGCGGTTTCTCCAAAGGTCACCAACCCTGTATTTTGGTGAAGATACCAAAATACCCCTTCTCGATGATTCTCCGAAGACTGAGTCCAATCGTCGTGAAGCAATCCCATACTTCGCTATGTGTAGGATGATCAATGACTTTTTTCTTGTCGGCAAGTCTCTCCCATCTGGCTCCCATTGGAACCATCGTGGTACTTGCACCGATCCCCGCGCCACTTGATGCAACCCGTCGCACCGAACCTTTCGTTTGGTCATCATTGTCCATCTTACACCATGCTTGAGTCCAATGACTTCACCCGATATCTACGATCGCTCTGGACCTCAGCTCTCCTAGTCTAGTCCTGATCATCCTCTTCGTTGACCGTCACTATCTTCAAGCCTCCTGCAAAACAATAGATCAAGAAACCGTTTCCGGGAACAAGTTCTTCGCAACTTAACCCACGTTAGTTAAAACATGCATCATGCAATACATGCATTGAAAATCATGATTTTGGCCTTACCCACAAAGTTCATCGCCACCCCGGCGCATGAACAAGGCCTGGCCGATTAGACCGCCGCTCATGGTCAGTCTGACTGCCAACTAGTCATATACATGTTAACCAATATAAATGATAGTTTATTCAAATGACAAAATAACATATTATTCAAATAGTTTATAAACATCAAACGATACAATTATCTCCATGGTTGTGTCTAGCGCATATCACTAACTACTGTGCATGCTTGTGCATGCTCGGTGCTCACTGTCGCGCTCACCCATGGCTGTCGTGTCCGCTCGCCGCTTGCCACCCATGCTCGCCCGCGACCGTCGAAGCCGTGCCCTACTGCTGCGCCAGTTTGCTGGAGCTGCAACCGCGTGCTCTCGCTGCTCGTGCTGTCATGGGCCTGACGTGGGCCTACAATTCCTGGTAATTGGAACCATCGTGCAAGGACCGAAGATCCTGACCATCTAAAGAAAGCAACGGACAAAATTTGCAATGGCACGGCTGTGCCTTTATAGTTGCAACGGCGGGCGATTTGCTTCCCAATGATTCCCATGAAAAAAGGGCCTTTTGAAGGCAGAGTTTCATATTTTTCCAGAGCTTCAGAGGACTTTAATCCCATTTGCCAATCAGTGCAAAGATAACTCCATCATTCTTGAGCAAATAGGCAATGGATGAAAAGATATTCCTTTGAAAGGACTCTTACACTGTCAACAACCCCTTATATGACATGCATAATTGTCAGTGGCTTGCGGCGTCTGCTAGGCAAGTTGAAGTTCACTATGGTCAACCATGATCTTCCTTTGTGCCAACCATTGGGAGTGTAAGGCTGCTCCCAATGCTCTACCTTGGCTAGTATCTTAAGAATGCCATATAGGCAAATTGATGATGTGACACCATAGTTAATGAGGAGAGATAGTACTCTAATATCTAATTTGGATACCAGTTTGGGTTCGAAATCCAACGCGTAAAATTTATTGTATACTCATACATGTAATTAAATGAAACAGCCTAAGATACTACACCATAAGAAACCATACATTGGAAAGATAATATTCTAACACTCCTCATGCACTAAGAAACTACACTAAGATACTGCCCATTGGGAGCAGCCTAACTAGTAAGGCATCTCGGTTGTCCTAGTGTAAAGAAAGTTTTAAGGTTTGTTATGTCTTACATGCTTTAACCAACTCGCCTTGCACTCTATTGTTTTTTTGAAAAAATATTTCTTCACATTTTGAAATATTAATATACAGCATAAAGATTTCCTCCGCCTTGCACTATAATTAAAAATCTATCTCTTCCTACTTCATTTGCAGGAGGTGATCAGGCTGCGCAAACTCCATTCGATTGGGGTCAACAGCAATACACTTGTTCCCCTTGTAACTCAAGAACATTATGTGATAACACGCAATTTCCGCATCTTTTTGCAGGATCGTCGACGAATGTAAGTCAAATTTAATAATTGTTTCTAACATATGAATCTCTGCTATCCAGGTAATCATGGTAGCTTTGGTTTGAATCGTTTAGCAATTTCAAAGAAAAAGTATCAACTAATATTAGAGCAATAAACCAATAAACATTTAAATGTGTCCATGAACTCCAAAAACTAAAAACTGTATTTCTTCAGAATCCTTTTTTCATTTGATATATTTTCACTGTTTTATTCAGCAACAGCAGGCTTCCTTCACTCAAGGGCACCATGAGTCTGCTGGTGATGTACACCATTTAGATTCCCAGACACAGAATCAAGTGATATCTAACTTCAAATCAGGGAATGGTATTTCTTTCTTCTTCTGGATATGAATCTTGTATATTATTTCACTTAACCTTATAAATCACCATGTATGGGCATGTGTTGACTATCTTGTGGATATTGTTCTGTAGGTGGGTCATTTAGATGTGGTCAAGTACAGCTCTTATGGGATAAGCCTGATATGGAGCAGAGACAAAGCTGGGATATTCTTGACAAGCTTATGCTACTGTACACCAGACACTCCAGGGTATATAGTGGTTTGTTCCCTGATACGAGCCTCGTGCATGAATACGACTGGTTGCCTGCCACAGATTATTTCCTGAAGATGATGAGAGTTCTTGGGATTACCGATATATCAAGTAGAGGCGTGCATACGCACCAGAACAGGGGTGTTCTCATTCAGTCCATCGAGCCTAATGATTCAGAAGATGAGTGCGTACGCTATCTCAAGCCTTTCTCAATTATAATGTAAACTATATAACTGATCATAACTTATAATGAAAATCAAGGGATACCGCTATTGTCGTTCCTCGAGGGCTAAGAAAGTCATGTTGCTAACTGGTATTCACTTATATAACATATCCAGGCCACTGTTTAGGCGGAAACGACATGCACAATATCAATTACGATTTGTAAATAAGGTGTGCAAGGAATATTATACAAGGGAACAAATAAAAGCAGAAGACGGAGATCTTCTTAAGGTAGCTTTGTATAGTGAGGACAATCTGAGGATCACATCTGGTCCTCTGTCTTCTGCCTCAGTGGAGATCGTGCTTCTCCATGGTGACTTCAATGCTGATGGTCAAGACTACTGGAGTTCAGAGGAGTTCAGTAAACAAACATTGTGTTCACAATCGGGAAAAGAACCAACAGCACTGGGAGGTGATCGCGTCTTGATCATGACTGATGGGGAGGCGAGCCTTGGTAATGTGGCTTTCCAGAAGACCTCCTTCTTTGCCAGAACTGGAAAGTTCAAGATGGGCGTGAAGATGAAATTGGCCTTAGAAGTGAGAGTTAAAGAAGGAATTACCAAACCATTTCTGGTGCGAAGTCGCGAAGGGGAAGGTACATCTTTTTTTCTTCTAACATGACATTTTCTGCAATTTCACTATTTCAGTACATCGCACCACTCCCAGTCATTCAAAATAGTATTTGAACTGTATTTATCTTTTACATAAAATAAATAGTAGTATATAAATTGTTAAAGTAAAAGCTACTGCAGCAACTATATCAAAATTTTACAATAGCACGGTATTGCTAAAGTAAAAGCTCGAAAATGAAGAAAAAATGCATTTCCTTCTTTCATTTTTTTTAGAAAAGGGAATATTTATTATTCCAGCCTCTGCACAGCAAGGTGCATATAGCTAATCAGCATCAAAAGATGCATCCACAAGAAGTTTAATACAACCAGCGTCGAGAAACGACAAATCAGAGAGAACAGAACAAAAAGGACCAAGCCAAGTCTAAAAAATTAAAGACCAATCCTATTGCTGAACTGCCACCCATGGTTTGCAAAAATCTCCATAACAGACATTTCCAGGCGTCGGCCCATGTCCTGGAGGATAATACGATCCTCCTCCTTCTACAGCAGCGACCAGAAGCGAAGCCAATAGGTACCTCTGAAAATAACCTGCATAACAGAAGAAACTCGAGCCTTGTCAAACACCACATCATTACGGCCCAACCAGATAGCCCAACAAAGAGCACTTGCCCCAACCAAAAGAAGATATATAAGTTTACGATTAATCTCCACAAGCCAATTTCCAAACAAATGAGAAATACTTGAAGGCGGATTAAAACCACTAGAGATATAGACCACACGCCAAATAAACTTAGCAAAATGACAATCAAAGAATAAATGTTGTATTGTTTCATCCAAATTACAAAAACAACATTTGGAACTACTCTTCCATTGTCTCTTTGCTAGATTATCCTTGGTTAAGGTTACACCATTGAACAAAAACCATAAGAAGATTCTAATTTTTAAAGGGATCTTAAGTTTCCATAAGTAGCCATTAGTTGGAATTACCATACCATTCATCAATGCTCTATACATCGAATGGACAGAAAATTTACCATGCTGATGTAAAGACCATCGAAAGGTATCTCGACCATCTGTTAATTGAATGGAAGCTAATCTTAGGACCAACTCATTCCACGCAACTAACTTAGCACCAACTAAAGCTCTACGAAAAGAAATATGAAGAGGTACAGATCCTAAAACCTCCGCTACAGTAGCATTCTTTCTACGGACAATATTATATAAGGATGAATATAATTGACTCAACTTAGTTTGTCCCAACCAAACATCTTCCCAAAATCTGATTTGAGAACCATTATGTAAGGTGAAAGAGCCAAGTCTCAGGAATTCATTCTTAACCTTCATAAGGCCTGCCCAAAACTGAGAATCCCCTGGTTTATATTCCACTTGTGCAATTATTTTGTTCCTCAAATATTTATTTCGCAGCAGTTGTTGCCAAACTCCATCATCATTAATTAGATTGTAAAGCCACTTGCTAAGTAAGCACTTATTCTGTACTTCTAGATTCAAAATGCCCAAGCCACCTTGATCTTTAGGAGTGCAGAGAATGCTCCACTTAGAAAGTCTATACTTTTTCTTATGCCCACTACTTTGCCAAAAAAAACAAGATCGAAAGTAATCCAATTTTTTAAGAACTCCTTTGGGCACTTCAAAAAAAGAGAGCATGAACATTTCTAAACTACTGAGGACCGAGTTAATAAGAACAAGTCTACCCCCAAAAGATAGAAGTTTGCCCTTCCAACAACTTAATTTCTTTTGAAATTTCTATTCAACTGCTAGCCAATCCTTATTTAATAACTTCTTATGATGCATTGGAATAACTATACCTTCTTTCATATATCTTGTATTTATCGTACTTTTGCTCTAGGGGATTTGGGTCTCTTTCTCTTTTAACAAATGTCTGAAAATTTGGATTAAGAATTGGTGGAATACCAGGGCAATCCGAAACTCTCTTAATTGGTATTCAAGACAAAAAGGTTCCAGAAAGATTCATAGAATTAGAACCTTTTCTTTTGGACAAAATGATAAAATAAAAGCCGAAGACACATGTACAAAAACATCCTATAGGAATACACAAGGAAATAATACAATCGGCCAAAATAGATAATGAGGATCATTTCCGTATCATTTTGCATTTCTCGACAAATATAATCAGTTTGGCTATCCTAAGTGGTAAAGAGGAACTTGTCATTTTGAATTCTTGGGTTCGGGAATTCTTCTATACACAGGGAGAGCGAAATTCATATTCAACGAACTCTGGTCGGCCAAATTTTGGTGCCAAGAAACGGTTAACCACTTGCAGTGTCTACATTTTGCTGTTTGTTACAGCATGTATGTAAATTAGCGAGGATAGTTTTCCTCCTTAATTTATTCATACATGGCCTAGTGGATGACTACATTGTGGAATACAAATAAAAAGAACACCAAAGTTTTGAATCCTTTCGATGCATCATAAAAATGTCTTCTACCAAAGAGAAATGGTACCAACCAGTTGCTCCATATTTGATGTATCTCCATTTTTTTTCCATCCTCGTGTAGTCGTAAGCATGGAAAACTCTATTGTTGGCGTTATCTGTGGGGTACGAAACAATTTCATACTGGACAATTTTTTTTTGGATTTATCTAATTTTCAACCAATTTCAAATTTCAATTCAAAATTTAGATAAATTTCGTCTTTACATCTAAAAATTCAAATTTCAATTCAGAATTTTCGTTCGAAATTTTACCGAAATATCCGATAACCGACGGTTACTGGTTCTATCGGTGGGGTCTGATAAAATTTCCGAAAAGATATAGTTTTCCCTGGTTGTAAGTAACTCCAATTGACAGCTTGGTTTCTGTTTTATAGGATCGAATAAGAATTGTACACCATCCGTCGTCGAGTCAGTCGGTGCTCTAACAAAATCATCCGAAGAAGTGTGCACAGCACTAGATGATGCTCGCTTATTCGCAGAGCAGGTCGACAAAATTACGACATTGCATCCGGAGGGCAAGGAAAGCTTCTGCAGAGCATCGGTAATGATTGTTTAATTTGTATCGCCCTCAAAGAAAGTAGATCTTTCATATGCAAAATTCTCTTATGAAATCGCAGCATTGCATTGCTCTTTGGACATTGGAAACCCCTACTATCACGTAGTACTATGCCATCCATCACCTACCCCTATCTCATGAAATTAGAAACCTGAAAGAAAATTTTCTTAAGCAATGTTGCACAAATATGTAACTTTTCCGGTTGTTCCCACAGTTTTTACGGTCAGTTTTTTTTCCGCCTGTTGTCATCCATACTGGTGTTGATCAGCTACTGATAATGAAAGGAATCTGCAGGCTGCTGAAGTTTTGACGTCCGGCGTGCAAGCATCTGGAGCAGCTTGCGGTCTGTCGGCGGTTGGTCAGCCGCTGCCTCATCACCCGCAGCAGGAGATCACCGTCGACCGGTTTCCGTATGAAGCTGGCGAGAAAATCACGAAAGAGGTCAGCATCGCTCGGTTTTCGGCGCTCATACTCTTGACGCTGCTCGCCTCCCTCGCGTACCGAGCGTGGCCCAACGACGCTGCTCGCCTCCCTCGCGAGGCCCAACTCTGGATTCTCAGCAACGCCATGGTCATCTGGCTTGTCATCTCGCGTACTAGAAAATACCGTGGCACGAAGATCAAGCGTTTGAGAAAATACCTCATTAAATACGTTGTCTCGATCATGCTTGTCTTGATCGTGGGAGCGTCTCTCGGGGTCGGGTACACGTTGTTAGTGGGCTAACTAACCCAGATTCGAATCCTCTCTCATTAAATACGTTGTGTGGGGAAATAAGTATTTGCTACCGCTTCATTGGCTGTGAAACTAAAGGAAATTCTAGCTGGATCCCCCGCGTCTAAACTGGACTTTGATCGATGTTAGCATGGCAATTTGTCTACTAGATCTCTCCGGCATTATTAATATACTACTCTACTGTGGCACCTGCCATGTACCTGAAAATTGAAATACCTCCAGCCTAGCTGGCCCGTTCAATCCAGTATCGATACTTTCATGGATAACTTTGGTATTGACATAAAAAAAATGTAAGACTTTGCCCTTCCATCTCTTTAAATTTTAAAATGTTTTATTACAATCTTATGCTACGCCATAATTCAAGATGAATCGCGAGCCCCTTCATTTGAAATGTTTGTGCCTGTTTAATTACTCAAGGATGCAACAGGGTCGTACATGCGCTGTTGGACCGAGGAGGCGACTAGAAGAAGGGATTGAATAAGCGTCACATAAGAAACATTTTTTTTCCAAATCTTTTGTCTTATGAAGTTCAATGTTCTTTCACACCAATAGCTATGAGAAGGTATGAAGATCAGAATCTAAACACTAACAATGAAATCACCACGAAAAAACGAGCAAAACGAGACAATACTTGCCTAGCCGGTCTGACTTCCAACTAGTAGGCGGTCTGACCAGCCTTGGGTAGTTTGACCTATCCTTTGGGCGGTCTGACCTCTCTTAGAAAAGAACTAAAAATCAACACGATTTCAAAACCATAAATCGATGTAACTTTTAATCCATCGCTCCAAATTACTTGAAATTTTGCTTACACCTTGCCTAAGATATTGTGAATCTAATCCATGAAGAGATTGAAGCAAATCTTTCAAAAGTTTTGACCTATTTCGATCCGAAGGGAGGTTCATTAAAACCGGCCTAAATATGAAAACGATGATTGTGACAAGCTCGTGGGAGAAATCAAGCTAAGATGGCTAAGGATGGTTTGTTACACATCCTAGCACCCTCAATCACAGCAAGAATCAAGCTAAAAGCTCTCGAAAGCAAAACCCCAAAATCATCATTTCATCCACCAAAACCAGTCAAACTCAAGAACTTGCAAAGAACAACCGCCTACATGGTCTCCAAGAGACATCTCCACTTACACGTCATTGGCATCAAGCAAGATCAAGAGGGGGAAAAGATACACCAAAAACCAAGCCAAATTACAAAATCAATATTTGAGTATATGAGAGGAAGACTTGGACGAATTTAGATATTTGATTTCTACTTGGAGATGAATGTTTACAGCCACTCCTTTAGAAGGATAAAGCCACTAGGGCAGCGCACACACAAGTGCTCTCATGTCTCCCAAAATATTTCTCTCAAGCCCTTTCTCTGCTCTCAATCCCTCATCTCCATCTCTCTCAAACCCTAACTCCTCCATACATAGCGGAGGCTCACATGAAACCCTAAAAGTAGCTACTTAATGGATATTGTCCACTAAGCCATTGGGAATACTCGCAAACCCAACAACATAACGGGTGTTTCATCTCAACACACTCACGCACGTATTTCAAAGCGTCGTCTCCATCCTTGGCTCCAATAGCCTGAATCAATCATGCCTTGCCCTCCATGGAGTATCCTTGACCTAATCCACTTAGGCTACAATCATGGTTTTCACACCACTACTTTTCCGGTATTAGGAAATTTGCCAAAAATGCCCCTCCACTGACCTTTCCCAAATCATTCACATCGAAGCATCGTCCATGATTTGCCATCATCCATGTGGCCCCAATGGATTCCCACCAAGCTTCTCACGCATTCGGATCCCACCGAACCGTCCTTGCTTGCAAACAGACGTAAGTCACTTGTCACACCACATGTCTTACCATGCACCATGATCGCACCCAGCTTCCTTAATCGTTTTGGACCTCAGTTCATCCCTAAGCTTAGTCTTGGCCCGCCTTGCCATTGCCTATCATGTCCACCACTCCGCAAGCCTTAGTGATCTTCTGGTGGCACCTTGATTATTCTGGACCTCAACTCTCCCAGCTTAGTCCCGATGATATCTGCCTCACTATGATGTAACTCTAGAGTCCTACAACCATCACCGACAAGCCAACCGTCACGTAGCACCGCACAACACACAAAATCATCAATTGATAGAATTGATGAGTCAAGAACACATACCTACTTGCTTCGCACCCGGAAGCATCACTTTACCTCAAAAGGTCTTTGCTCAAACTTTGTCTTCTATGGTTTTTATCCATCTTGTACCTTGCTTGAGTCTAACCATCTCACCTGGCATCCATGACAGTTCTAAACCTTGGTTCTCCTAACCAAGTCCTCGTCCTCCTCATCGTTGACTATAGTTGACTCCAAGCTACCTACACAACAATAGACCAATCAACCATTCCTGGGCACAAGTTCTTCACAACATGACACATATTAGTCCATAAATGTATAATGCAAACATATGCACCAATCCCAAGCACCTAGGACTAACCCTCAAATTTCAGCTAAAGACCACAACTCATTGTGCCCTGAAACGCCACAGACGATCTGACCGCAACCACAATGCCAGTCAGACTGCCAACCATTGGTCGATCTGACCATGCCCACTGGTAACAGGACACTGGTCTGACCACCAGTAGCCTGACTACCATGATGTGGCCTGTCTGACCGCTTCAATTCACCAGAAAACACCCTCTTTGGACTTTTCAGTAAAACTCTATCAAGTTTCAGGTCCAATTTATATTTTCAATGACACCTAGTGCAAACATTCCCCAAACAACCTACACAAATGTTTGGTGTATATTTTTCAAAAGCTCCTTTGGCCGGTTTAACCGCTCCCACTGTGTCGGTCAGACCGCCTCTCAGTTTTAGCTTAAAACTCAGGGATAGAGCCGGTCAGGCTGGTTGCACACTGACAACAACTTTAAAATCGCAAACTCCAAAAACCAAACTCAAATTTCGACAACACATGCAAAACCACAGTCAATTACTCATCACAATCCATGGGTTGACCTCCTGAAAGCATCTAGGCCCCTAAAAATTGTTTTGGTAATTAATGACAATATGTGAATATGGGATTAACGTATTTATTGAGTATGTACAAGGTTAAGTCCCATTGGCGCTCTTGATGAACGGGAATTGCACGCGAAAGGTTTACATGAAGATCTTTTGGCTCAAAGGCAAGATACAATAGTCTAGGATCTTTTTTTTCATTTTACCAGTCTTAAGTGAATTGGTTGGAAGACCGGGTTATAGGCTAGATAGCCGTACTATAAAGAGGGTGCAAGAATTGAGTACCTTGAAAGTGAATGATGCCACAATTGCTCAAATCTTAATTGGTTTAATCTTGGATTTGTTTTTGGCTTTGCCTCAATTTAAATTTGCTGAATTTCTTTGGAGGCCGAACTGACCGACGTTACCTGGCCAGACTGACCGGATTGCCGGACCAAAACGGCGGTCAGCATTTTCCAGTGAGGTGTTATTTTCTGATTTTGCAGAATTCCACTGGTCCGGACTAACCGACGACAATTGGCCGGACTGACCGCAACCCCGGGTCTTGGACGCGGTCAACATTTTCCAGAGAAGGTTTTCAGTTGAAATTTGCCAGGCCGGACTGACCGCCGGTATATGTGCGGACTGACCGCACCCCCGGGTCTTGGATGCGGTCAGCATTTTCCAGAGAGTCTCCAAAACGTTTTCCGTTTTTCTGTAGGCCGGACTAACCGCATGTTTACCTACGAACTGACCGGACCCCCCTGTAACGGCTATTTTTCAGTGCATTTAATGCGTTACAGTCGACCGTTACAACTGAGGCCGGACTGACCGCACGGGTGCCTGCGGTCAATCCGCGCTCCATGAAAATTTGGGAATTTCGTGTCCAACGGCTAGTGCAGTGGGTGAAGGCTATAAATACCTCACCCACTGCAACTAGAAATGTTGTTGAGCCTCATTTAACATCTCTTGAGCCCTTTGCATTGTTTCCTACTCATTGAGAGCATTCATTTCCATTTGCAAAGGTAGTTGAGGATTTTCCAAGAGCATTTATTGAGTTTGATCATTGTGGCATTAGAGCGCATTCAAGTGAAGAATTCTTGCTCTATTACTCTTGGAGATTGCCGTTTCCTAGACGGCTTGGAGTTTGGTTCGGTGATCTTCTCAAAGGAGATTGTGAGAAGGCCTGGGCATTTGTGAAGGTTGGAGCTTGCCTATCCGGAGAGGAGAAGAGCTACCACTAGTGATCGAGGGAGGCTTAATTCGTAGAGCCGCCTTGAGTTGATCAAGTTTCCTCAACGTGGATTAGTGAAGACCGGCAAGTCTTCGATACCATGGGAAAAACTTCCTTTGTGTCATTGTGGTTATTTCTAGTCTTTACATTTCCGCATTCATAACTTCTAGCTTATTTATTGTGATAATTGCTTAGCTAGAATTATATCTTGTTTAGACTAAGTTAATATTTGGCTAAAATTGTTAGATTATCGAAAAGTTTAAAAACCTCCTATTCACCCCCCTCTAGTCGGTTAACCTTGATCCTACAAGTGGTATCAGAGCTTGGTCTCTCATTGATTTAGACTTAACCGTCTAAGAGAGAAAATGATGGCTAGTGAGGGAATTGCTATAGGAAAGGCTCCTCTCTTTGATGGCTCAAATTATGCTTATTGGAAAATTAGAATGTCAATTTATTTAAAGGCCATGAGTCCAAGCATTTGGAAAATCGTAAATGATGGTTACGCTATGTCTCTTAATCCACTAGAACCCACGGATCAAGATACGCGTAACTCTCATTTAGATGCCCAAGCTATGAATGCTCTCTTTGGCGCTTTGAACGCTGATGAGTTCAATAGAGTGAGTAACTTGGAAAATGCTCATGCTATTTGGACAACTCTCTCGGAAATCCATGAGGGTACATCCACGGTCAAAGAAGCTAAATTGCATAGATTTCGGATTAAATATGAGACATTCATAATGTTGCCTCATGAAAACATCAATGAGATGTATTCAAGACTCAACAACATTGTGAATGAGCTCAAAGGCCTTGGGACTAACCTTCTTGATGTTGATATTGTTCGCAAGATACTTAGGGCTCTTCCGGATAAATATGAGACGTTGGTGACGTTATTTCTCAACTACTTTGAGTTGCCAAGGATGGCATAACGGGCTTTTGGGCAACCTCATCACAAATGAGTTATTCAAAAGGGACAAAAAGAGCTTTTGGAGACATCATCCTCAAAGAAGAAAATTACCACTTTCAAAGCCAAGGCGGAATCTAGTGATGATGAAGATGAAGAAGAAGACTCCGACGAGGAGTATGCACTTCTTGTGAGAAGAATGAAGAGGGTCATGAAGAGGCGTCCCAATAGAAGCTATAACTTTGACAAGTTCAAGAAGGGGCAATCCTCAAATGACAAGAAGAGATATAGCAATATTCGATGCTACAATTGTGAAGAAAAGGGGCACATTGCCTCTCGTTGCCCCGAAAAGAAGGATGACAAGGGCAAGCCATTCAAGAAGAAGGAATACAACGGTAAAAAGAAGCTTTTCAAGAAGCTTCACAAGGATGGCAAGAATGAAGCTCACATTGGAGAGTGGGACTCAAATGATGAGTCAAGCGACTCCGACTCCGACTCCGATGAGGAAGAATCCCCCAAGAAGAAGGGACTTGTCGGCATCGCTATCAAGGAAGCTCCTTCACTATTCTCCACTCCTACGTGCCTCATGGCAAAAGGAGACAAGGTAAAATCCATTGATGGTAATGAACCAACTTATGATGAATTAATGGAGATGCTTGACGAATTAAGTGAATATCTTGGAAAAGAGAAATCAAAATTCGAAGTCTTGAAGAAAGAGTATATCTCTCTAAAAGACTCTTTTGAGGAGTTAAGGGTAGCTCATGATTCTCTTCTCCTAAAAGATAATGAAAAATCTCACTCACATGTTGGCATTACTTGCAATTTAATGGATGAGATACCTCAAGTAGAAATTACTTCAAAAGCTATATCCATGTCTAATGCTTCTACATCATGTGAAGATTTATTATCCATGCCTTGTTGCTCAAGTGATGATTCAATTGCTAATTTAGCCAATACTTGTGATCTTTTGCTCATTGTTGAAAATCATGAATTAAAAGAACAAGTCACTAAACTAAGCAAGAGCTTAGAAAGATGTTTTAAGGGTAAGGCCACCTTAGACAAGCTTTTGAGTAAGCAAAGGTTCTCATTCAATAAGGAAGGTCTTCGGTATGTACCTAAGAAAGGTAAGAAGCCGGCAAACAAATCCACAAGGTATGTGAGGGAAAATGGTAAGTATTGCTACAAGTGCCGGGAAATAGGATATATGCAACAAAATTGTCCTAAGGGTAAGGTTCCATCACTTGGTATATATGATTCATGCTATGTGCTTAAAAAGACTATCAAAGGTAAAATAGTTGCTCATTTTATTGGCACTTCAATTTTAGGTGCTAAAAAGAATGCCATTTGGGTGTCTAAATCCTTGGTTACTAACCTCCAAGGACTCAAACAAATTTGGGTACCTAAAAGAACTTGATTCTTGTTTTGTAGGTGAACTATAAGACCGGTGGAAAACATTGGGTGCTTGATAGTGGATGCACTCAACACATGACCGGTGATAGAAAAATGTTCACCACCTTCGAGAATGGAAAAGGAGTAGACAAGATCACGTTTGGCGATAATAGCAAAGGAAAGTTATTAGGATTGGGTAAAATTGCTATCTCAAATGACTTTTCCATTTCTAATGTTTCTCTAGTAGAATCATTAAACTTTAACTTGCTATCCGTTGCTCAAATATGTGATCTTGGACTAATTTGCTCATTCTCTAGTGAAGGTGTAACCATTTCTAACGCAAAAGATAGCTCTTTAGCTTTCAAAGGCTTTAGATTTGGAAATCTTTACTTAGTTGATTTTAGTTCAAGTGAATCTTGCTTAAAAACTTGCTTAATCGTAAAAACCTCCTTGGGTTGGCTTTGGCATAGAAGGCTAGCTCATGTTGGAATGATTCAACTCAAAAAGCTTTTCAAACATGATTTAGTTATTGGCTTGAAAGATGTGAAATTTGAGAAAAATAGACTTTGTAGTGCTTGTCAAGCCGGTAAACAAGTCGCTAATTCTCATCCTTCCAAAAGTATCATGTCAACTTCTAGACCATTGGAACTCTTACATATGGATTTGTTTGGGCCAACAACCTATAAGAGTATTGGAGGAAATAGCTATTATTTAGTCATTGTGGATGATTACTCTAGATATACATGGGTATTCTTCCTAGATGATAAAGGTGAAACCTCCGGAATTTTCAAAAGATTTGCAAAAAGGGCTCAAAATGAATTTGATTTCAAAATAAAGAAAATCCGTAGTGATAATGGTTCCGAGTTCAAAAATACTAAAGTTGAGGACTTTTGTGATGAACTTGGAATAAAGCACGAACTTTCCACAACCTACACTCCGGAGCAAAATGGAGTAGTAGAAAGGAAAAATCGAACATTAATTGAAATGGCTAGGACAATGCTTGATGAATATAATACTTCCGATAGTTTTTGGGTGGAAGCTATTAACACTGCTTGTCATGTCATAAATCGCCTTTATTTGCACCGTCTTTTGAAAAAGACTTCCTATGAGCTTATTGTAGGAAGAAAACCGAACATCTCTTACTTTCGTGTTTTTGGTTGCAAGTGTTACATTTTGAAGAAGGGTGTTCGTCTTTCAAAATTTGATAGTCGTTGTGATGTTGGTTTCTTACTTGGTTATTCCTCAAATAGCAAGGCTTATCGTGTGTTCAACAAAAACTCCGGTTTAGTTGAAGAAAGGCACGATGTGCAATTCGATGAAACTAATGGCTCTCAAGAAGAGCATGAGAATTTGGATGATGTAGGTAATAAAGCCTTAAGAAATGCAATGGAACATATGCAAATAGGCGACATCAAGCCCGAAGATGGTCCATCATCTTCTACTCAAGTTGAACCACCCACATCTTCCATAAGTCAAGTACAAATCATTGAAGAGGATAACAAGGAAGATGATCAACCATCCAACCTACCACCAAGAATCCACAATGCAATTGCAAAAGATCATCCAATAGATCAAATATTGGGTGACGTAAGTAAGGGTGTCCAAACTCGCTCTCGTGTTGCTTCTTTTTGTGAACATTACTCGTTTGTCTCGTCTATTGAGCCAAAGCATGTAGAAGAAGCACTTGATGATCTGGATTGGGTGAATGCGATGTATGAAGAACTCAATAACTTTACCCGGAATGAAGTTTGGACATTGGTGGATCGACCCAAAGAACACAATGTTATTGGTAAAAAATGGGTCTTTAGGAACAAGCAAGATGAGAATGGTATGGTCATTCGAAACAAAGCAAGATTGGTCGCTCAAGGATTTTCACAAGTTGAAGGTTTGGATTTTGGTGAAACTTTCGCTCCCGTAGCTAGACTTGAGTCAATTCGGATATTACTTGCCTTTGCATCATGCTTTGATATTAAATTATTTCAAATGGATGTTAAAAGTGCTTTCTTAAATGGTAAAATATCCGAACTTGTCTTTGTTTAACAACCTCCCGGTTTTGAAGATCCTAAGAATCCAAATCATGTCTATAAACTCTCCAAGGTGCTCTATGGTCTTAAACAAGCTCCTAGAGCATGGTACGAACGCCTCAGAGATTTTCTAGTATCAAAAGGATTCAAAATCGGGAAAATTGATTCAACCCTATTTACCAAAATTTTAGATGATGATTTCTTTGTATGTCAAATCTATGTTGATGATATCATTTTTGGGTCTACTAATCAAGATTTTTGCAAAGAATTTGGTGATATGATGTCTAGGGAATTTGAAATGTCAATGATTGGAGAATTAAGCTATTTTCTTGGGCTTCAAATCAAGCAACTCAAAGATAGGACTTTTATAAGCCAAGCCAAGTACGTGAAGGATTTACTTAAAAGATTTGGCATGGAAGATGCAAAGCCCATCAAGACTCCCATGGCTATAAATGGTCATCTTGATCTAAATGAGGGAGGTAAACCAGTAGATTTAAAGCTTTATAGATCCATGATTGGTAGCTTGCTTTATCTTACCGCATCTAGGCCCGATATCATGTTTAGTGTTTGTATGTGTGCTCGTTTTTAAGCTTCTCCAAAAAAATGTCATCTTATGGTCGTTAAAAGAATTCTTAGATATTTAAAGTATTCCTCTAGCATTGGCCTATGGTTCCCCAAAGGTGCTAAATTTGATTTAATTGGATATTCCGATTCCGATTATGCGGGTTGCAAAGTGGATAGAAAAAGCACCTCAGGTAGTTGTCAATTCTTAGGAAGATCCTTAGTATCATGGTCATCCAAGAAACAAAACTCCGTAGCTTTATCCACCGCCGAAGCCGAATATGTTTCCGCGGGAAGTTGTTGTGCTCAATTGCTATGGATGAGGCAAACATTGATGGATTATGGAATTAAATTTGATAAAATACCTCTTTTGTGTGACAATGATAGTGCCGTGAAAATTGCTAATAAACCTGTTCAACACTCAAGAACCAAGCATATAGATATTCGCCACCACTTCTTGAGAGATCATGTGAGCAAGGGGGATATTGAAATTAGCCACATAAGAACCGAAGACCAATTAGCGGATATTTTCACCAAACCGTTAGATGAAGGCCGCTTTTGCAAATTGAGGAATGAATTAAATGTCATAGATTGTTCTAATGTCATTTGATTACATTATGTTCTTGAATCTTAATTGAATTCGCTTTTCTCTCGTGATTCTCTTGTCTCAAGAACTAAGATGTGGCACATTAAGGGGGAGTGATAAATCATGACCATGTATACTACATCCCTAAATGTGCCTAAAGAAATTAAGTGCTAGCATTGTTTTTCAAAATTGTGCCTTTTAGCCAAAAGTCAAAAATTTCACAACTATTAGTAATCCTTTGAAAAATAAATTGCAAAATGTATACAAATGCTTTTCAAAGGTTTCCCAAAGGTTTTGGCTCAAGAAAAACCTATTTTAAACGAAAATGAGTTTCTAGCAAAAATTGAAAATCTTAGTTTCTTGTTTTTAACTTAAACTAGGTTTTCATGTAAAATCTATTCTACAAGGAATTTGACATTTGTCCCAAAAGGAAAAACCTAGAGTTGGCCATTCTAAACATTTTTGGTATTCAAAAGTTTTTCAAAAGGCCAACCTATCAAAAGTTATTTGATTTTGAAATTCATCCAAAATTCAAGTTTGACCTAAAAGGTCACTTTCTAGCACTTAAGTGAGTTTTGCCAATTGAGCCAAGATTATTCACATGAATAGGTCCATTGTGGTATTAATGACTCATACATGCAATTGGTTGCTTGAAATATCCCTAATTGCTCAATTTGGATTTTTTTGAAGAAAGCTCTTGAAAATAAGTGTTCATTTGCAAAATTCAAAAATCTAATTCATAAAAATCTATGTTCAAAACTCATTTGTTGATCTAATCTCGTTGAAATTGCTCCAAGATAGTTTTCATGTTGTGTGCTAAGTCTATGGAGCAAAGACAACACAAAATTTCTGCAAAAATCCTCAAAAATCTCCAGGTGCGGTCAACTCTTAAGCTTAATCATGGTCAACCCCCAGAGGCTTGTGGTCGGGCCCGACCGAGCTTTGCCTGCTGGTCAGTCCTGCAAGCGATTAATGTGGTGCAGTTTCTTTTCTTTAACTCCTCACCAACCCGTCGGTTTGCCTCTACTTCTTCCACTCCTCCCCGACGGTTCTCCTCTTCCAATCACAACCGCGCCGTCGCCCTAGTCGCGCCCTCTCGTCTCCGCCACCCGTGGGTCCTCCTCACCTCCGGGTGTCCCCTCCTCGCCGCCGGCTTCTTCTCCTCTCCACCAACTCGGCAAGGTTCTTTTTTTCCCGATTAATCGTTCATCCCGTGGATCTCCTCTCATAATCGGTTCCTAGTTGGTTAATCAACCTATTAGAATGCTCACCTTGTCTTCTACAATGCTTTGAATGTTGGATTAACCTGCATTATGGAGATTCCCGTGGTTGTGATAAAACCCTAGCTTTTTCAGTCAAGGCCGGACTAACCGGCGTGTTGGAGTCTTGATCGTCCGCAAGAACTCATGGACCGACCGCCAACACTTGCGGTTAGTCCGACCCTGACAGAAAGGCTTCTGTTTTTTATCAACTTGATAATCTCTATTCCTTTTTAATTCACTCCTTGTTTGTCCTTTCTATCTCTCCAGTGAACATGGCAAGGACCAAGACTGTTGCCGATCCCGAGGCATCCACGTCTCGTCCTCCCCGCCAGGCTACTCGTCGTCCTCCGATTGAGCATTCCGATAGCGACGAAGCGGACTCCTCGCCGTCTTTGTCCTCCATGCCTAGCGCCAGTGAACATTTGGATGAAGAAGGAGATGCTGATATGGAGTTTGCGCCTGAGCCTCGTGTGAATCTTCGCTCAATCCGGAATGATGATTTCAAGCAACTCAGAATGCAATCTCCTTATGAGCAGCCAAGGTCAGCCGAAGATGTGAGATTTCACACTATTTTCCAGGAGGATTGCTACAATCAAGTGGTGCTTCACAAGCAGTTTGCAATTCAGAAGTACATAAATTGGTCATATCTCAATGAGCAAACCCGGTATGCGAGTTTATACACTCGTTTTCGCAATGCTGGTTTGGATGGGCTTGTTAGCATCAAGTGCAACTTCAATGAGGAGGTAATCCGTCAGTTCTATGCTACTGTTTACATTCCATCCTCCTTGGCCACTGTGACTTGGATGACAGGCTCGACGTGCTACACGGCCACCAAGCGTCACTTTGAGGAGGCCCTTAATCTGCCAGCACGTGAGTATGTTAAGATCCATCTTGAGCCCGCGCTGTAGACTCCGGAGCAGTTACAGTTCTATGAGCCTACTGTTGCTAGAGTTGTCCCTGGTAAGGTTACCGGTCTGAGGCCTCTCCCTAGTGTCATTAACAGGATTATCAGGGCCACCATCTTGCCCAGGAGTGGCAACAATGATGCTATTAGAGGACATGCCTGGAATGTTGTGACGACCCAACTCTAGGGCACCCGAGAGGTCCTCCAAGACCTCTGGAAAGTCCATCAGGACCTCCCAGGAGGTCCACAAAGGACCTCTCGGACTGTCCGCCAAGACCTCCCAGGAGGTCCAGCAAGACCTCCTGGAGGTCCAGCAAGACCTCCTGGAGGTCCAGGAGAACATGGCCCGAGAGAGAGTCTTAGAACCAGGGAGCACCTACGGCCTGCCACGGCCACAACAGAGAGAAACGAGGAGGTCCGAGGGCTCACCAAGACCACCCACGACTCTCCAGAGGAGGTCGTGGAGATCTGGGACCACCTCAGAACCTCACACGCTCTCCCCATCGTGAGAACATGCAGGTCCGAGCCTGCTCCAAGGTCCCCTGTGAAACTCGAGCTAGTCCCAAGGATCATGGCTAGCTCTTCACAGCACAAACACATTGGTGGTAACATCCAGAACGCAACTTTATTCAAACAAAATATTCACAGAGTTGTTTACAAGGAGGCCTTGGGCCAAACATAAATACACAAGAGCAAAAGAACAGGGGTCCATCAACACGCCACAGGCAGCTGACTGGAAGGCACAACCTACTCACTTTGGTCTTCATCACTGCCAATGTCCTCTCCTGGCAAAGATTGTAATGAGCAAGAGTGAGCACAACAACCGTGCTCGCAAGTTACACCCGTGGGTTAACAATATGACATGCATATATGGAGATTCAAAGGATAGCATAATATGGTCATTTTGCACAAAGCCAATTTTCTTTCCAATACCATTATTATGTTCCAAAGCAGGTCTTTTAATGGATAAAATTTATTTTATCAAAGCAAATTTTCAGTTGGGTAACATTCATCACAAATTGGTGAAGGATACCTTCCTGACAATAGGCTCCCTGCCCAAACCCATGGGACGGCAGTCCCAAAACAGATTTGAAAATCATTTCCAGAAATCCCCAAAATCAACATCTAACTTCAAGTGGCCTTTGCCAGCATGTCCATGACCGCGGACACGGCTATTCGAATAGATTTAACTCTGCAGAGGTTGTGCACTTTACCCACACGACATGAGTACTCTAGTTCATCCGGCACTCGTCAATGCCATCTCTCACTACCTAAGGTAAGAGATCTAGAGCTCATGACAAGGCCTTTACAATGCATTGCTCCACCACAGCCTTTCCTTGCTAAGGTTTCACCCCCCCCTACGGACAGCAATCCGGCGGGAAGCCCCCTCTTGCACCAGTGGGAACAGTAGGTTATAATAGACCATTGGCCATATAAGACCTCCCACACTTCCAATGGAGCAGCTTATGGTAGAGTTTTGCAAATTACTTAGCCAGGTCCCACGCCCTATTCTGGAGACATTTGGTTGCACGATTGTGGCATAGCCCATTATAGGCATGGCATTGGTCACTCAAAGACCGGTCCTCAAATGACTAGGGCGACTTCCACAAACCCAAGGGCATCGATCTACCATAAAGGCACGATCTCGTGCATAAACTTGCACCAACCAAGCCAACCAATTCGCCCCAGTCTAAATCCATTTTCATTATCTTTGCTTCCCCAGCAATACTTTCATACCTCCATGACAACCCAATGTCATGGTTAAAACATTTAAAACAGTTCTTGGTCATGTTGGTAAAGATTTTCCCAAAACAACAATTTTGGTCTAAGCATAACTATGCACATGTTTTTCAAATGATCTTGGCTCATACTACTGCATTAGTCAAGTTTGACCTAATGGTGACAATATGTTCAGTCCAAAATCAACAGTGGTCATATAAAGGAAATGGGTATAACTATGAAGTTAAAACTGGTATTGAACTAACTTGATAGAAATAAGCATGCAGTACACATTAAAACAGAACATAATTAGTTTAAATTACTGGGTGCAATATGATCAAAAGTGCAACTTGCCTTGCTCACTACTCTGAGAATCCTCCTCTTCAGTACACTCAAACTCCCTGGAGTCTTCGCGATCTACACGTATGAAAGAGCAAATTCATAGAAAGTTCAAATAAAGATCCAATTGAGATCATCAAGAAAACCAAAAGAACCACAAAGAGAGTCCCAGAACGCAACCAACAGGGGAGGTCCATACTTTTAAAATAGGTTCTTATAGAAGAAGTCTAAGCTTACAACGAGAAGGGTGGTCTTTAGCAAAAGACCCCAAGGGAGTGACTTAAGTAGCAGGCAGAGAGGTCCCGAGGCAATGGTTCTTGCGCAAGGTCCGGAGAAGAGATCCTCACACGGGAACCATAGAAATCCAAAAGAAATCCACAAGAGAAGGTCCTGTGAAGGACATGACCAGCTCAGTGTAGTGGTAAGAACAGGGGGAAGCAGATCATCAAGGACTTACCAGGGACAAGAAGAAACCAATGAGTGGAGGGAAGATCGTGAACACAGGGTCTTCCCTGGGAGCCACAGAACGAGAGCCAAGGTAACAGAGTGTGGAGAAAGGTGTTGTGGTAGAATTTCTTAGACTGGTTGTAGTCAAGGTGGTGAAGAAAACTAGAAATACACGGGTCCAGGATAAGTATAGAAATGGGTCAAAAGTTGGTGAATGTCAGGGCAGGTGTCACTACCACCTTGGGTAGAAGGTACGATAAAAGGACACGTATGATGCTATGGGAAGGAACAAAGAAAAATGTCAGAGTACAGCTAAGTGACCCAGTTCAATGTAAACACCACGTATATGGATGCATTTAATGTGACAAGACATGCATTAAATGCCCAAGATATTTACGTGGCGGAGAAAATGAGAATGACCAAGACTGGCAAGTGGGGCTAGTCAAATTAGAAACAGTCGGGTCAAAATGGGGAAGGTCTTGCCCCGCAGGAGAGGTCCTCGAGGAGGTCTAAAGGTTGAGGAGGTCCAAACATGCGAAGGAGGTCTGGGCATGGAGAGGTCCTGGCGGTCAGGATCTCATCAAGGGAAATCTGGCGAGAAGGTCCCAAGCCAGCTCTAAAAGCCACGGAGAGGTCCTGGACAGGAGGTCCAAGGAACTACCAAGAGGTCCCGTGGTTGAGATTAAAAGTAATTTGAGGTCTGGGTGGTTGGATCTCCGAGAGGGAGGTCCAACGGCCAATATCAAACATGCGGAAGAGGTCCGCAGAGTGTTATAATGCACGGGGAGGTCTGGGCCTTTAGATTCAAAATGAGGGGAGGTCCAAACCGTTAGATTCAAAACAAAGGGAAGTCCACGAAGGACATAACATGGGAAGGTCGGACCCTTGGATTGAAAATGGGAGGAGGTGCGGACCGCCAGATCAAATACAAGGGAGGTCCTAGGGAGAAATTCTGGCGGTGGTCCACAAAAGTTCACAAGGATCCAAGCAATCCTAGGGAGGTCCTTTCGGCCAAGAAGGAATGTCAAGGGGGGTTCATATGAACTCAGGAGGTCCGAAGGCATACAAGTTCACTGGAACACATGGAGGTCCCGACCTAAAAAGGTCTGGACATATGAATATGCCCAGGCAACAAGGAGTCTAGACTTAAGAGAAGTCTCAACAGAAAAGAGGTCTGTATCCTAAGAGATTCAAACCAACAAAGAATTTCAAAATAGTCAAACTCAAAGAGGAAGGCCTGGACCCAAAGGTACGTCCATGTGAGAAAAGGTCCAAGCCTCCAGGGAGGTCTAACCTTAAGAACCACTTGGGAGGTCTAGGCCACAGAGGAGGTCTAAACCTACATAACCCGAAAGAGATAGGTTACAGGAGAATTGCCGAGCTTACCGGCAAGGAGGTATAACAGCTCAAATCCTTCCAACAGAACCAAATTTGGATTCTCACTAAAATCAAAATAGTTTTAATTTATTTTACACATTTAAAAAGGATTTAGAAAATCAAGATGTTACAAATGTCACAGATTATGTGATGTAGGGAAAGAAATTTGATATTATGCACTTAATCTTGACTGAGTTGCAATCCTGCCACAGTGATTTGGGAAAGAGGATGTATTATGCTCCTTACATCATGATGCTCATTTTGAGGACCACTGACTTTCGTGGTACCACTCCCTTTCCTCACAAACAGTACAAGCCAGAAGGTGACCATCAGAGAGACTTGAGGAACAGGCCCCTTCACCCAGTTGCTGATGCTCCAGCCTCTCCTCAGCCCGCTCCTCAGCAGCAGGGTGGACTTGATCCAGTGTTGTTGGAGGTTCTGCATACTGGTATCAACACGATTGTATCTCATTTTGATGTAGTGGATCGTCGCCTAGAGGTTTTGGTTCACCGCATGGATGCTCTAGAGAGCACCACTCAGTCTTTGGACTCTCTCCAGACAGCCGTGGAGCAGTCCAACTCTCTTGTGCTTCAGCGCTTAGATTAGATGGTTGGCTTGGTTTCAGGGATTCAGTCCGACATGGCTGAGATGACCACTCGCGTCTCGTCGATCGAGCAGACTGTTACTTATTCTCGGCGTCGACGCATTGATCCTGCTACAACCCCTACTACATCGACTGCAGCTCCTCCTCCTCCTCCCCCTACTTCGTAGCTTTTGGTAGTTGATGCCAAAGGGGGAGAAGTGCTATATATGGTCCTATACATCTCTATATCTATTAGTTATGGTTGTTGAATGCTTGTTGGACTTCTGTGGTCTTTTGTGTGTAATAATTAGAGGATAAGCTTATTGCTCTCTTTTGCTATCATTGTAAGCTTATTGAACCTCTTTTATATGAACGCTTAATGCTTTACTGTCTATGAGCTTGGTTGAATGATTATATACTTATATGCTTGTAATCGGTTCAATATTATCTTGATGAACTTGTTGGTTAATCTTGTGCTTATTTTACCCTCTTGAAATGCTGTTTATAATATTATATATTGTTGCATTTCCTCAAGTTCCATCATGTAAAAGAAACTCCGTCAAAATTTTCTAAAAATCTCTACTTGTGCTTGCAAAATTTTCTCTACCTTTTATGCACATATTTAGGGGGAGCTTTCTTTAAAACAGGATTTAGCAAGGAAATAATTCTCAAGACTCATTTAAAGCTTATTGCAAGAATTATCTCGTTGTTAAGTCGTCAATAGAATATACACTCACAGTATATTCAAAACAATCATTCTTTCACATATTAAGTGTGTTGTCATCAATTACCAAAAAGGGGGAGATTGAAAGCATCTAGGCCCCTAAAAATTGTTTTGGTAATTAATGACAATATGTGAATATGGGATTAACATATTTATTGAGTATGTACAAGGTTAAGTCCCATTGGCGCTCTTGATGAACGGGAATTGCACGCGAAAGGTTTACATGAAGATCTTTTGGCTCAAAGGCAAGGTACAATAGTCTAGGATCTTTTTTCATTTTACCGGTCTTAGGTGAATTGGTTGGAAGACCGGGTTATAGGCTAGATAGCCGTACTATAAAGAGGGTGCAAGAATTGAGTACCTTGAAAGTGAATGATGCCACAACTGCTCAAATCTTAATTGGTTTAATCTTGGATTTGTTTTTGGCTTTGCCTCAATTTAAATTTGCTGAATTTCTTTGGAGGCCGGACTGACCGACGTTACCTGGCCGGACTGACCGGATTGCCGGACCAAAACGGCGGTCAGCATTTTCCAGTGAGGTGTTATTTTCTGATTTTGCTGAATTCCACTGGTCCGGACTAACCGACGGCAATTGGCCGGACTGACCGCAACCCCGGGTCTTGGACGCGGTCAACATTTTCCAGAGAAGGTTTTCAGTTGAAATTTGCGGCGGATCGACCACCAGGTATATGCGGATCGACCGCAGCCGGGTCTTGGATGCGGTCAGCATTTTCCAGAGAGTCTCCAAAACGTTTTCTGTTTTTCTGTAGGCCGGACTAACTGTAATACCCCAAAAATTAAATCGGGAGATAATAAATAAATCGGGAGAGAATAATTAAATCGGGAGAATGTTTCTTTTAGCAAAGCGATTGAGCAGGAGAAAGAGGGGTTTTAATGTAATACTCGATTTATTCTCTGAAAGCGTTCAAAAGAAAAATTAGACATAAAAAGGGGGGTTTCTGCAGTTCTTCGGCAACTTGGGCCTCGGGCCTTGGCCCAGGAGGCCCATGAGGGGCCGGCCACCAATAAAAGGAAGGGGAAACCCTAGATGCACTGTAGCTACAGTGCCGCCGCCACTGTAGCACGACTACTGTAGCACACCCCTCTCCTCCATGGTGGTGCCCCCTCTCCTCCGGTGCCTCTCCTTGCCGCCGGCCAAAGGTGCTGCCCGCTGCCGGCCATGGGAGGAACAAGAAGGTGAGGGGAGAAGGTTATCTTCGCGGGGCGAGTTCATCATCTTCATGCGATTCTTCAAGGGTAACATCGAGTTTCCCTCGCTGGTTGATGTGTTTTAGTTGCAATTGATTTCGTTTGGTAGATCGAGTATCAACAGTCGATAGATCGCATTCTATCCAGCAGATTGGACGACGGTTTTCATGTCTTTAGATACAGAATCTGGGGATCCAACCTCTTAGAGATAGTTGGTTTATGTCATTAGCTTTCCGTGGCTGCCAAGAACGCCCAAATCCGATTAACGGTCAGAAAGTTATGAATTGATTAGTGCCGCTGTCCTGTTAATCTGTCAACATCCTGACAGTTTGTAGAAATCTGAGTTAATCTATTAGTTAAAGACAAAACCAGAGGATCTCGTTATAATGAAAAAGATGGGTAATTTCCTCACCTTTCCAGAAAGTTAAAGAACATAAGAATTGGACTTTTGTAGCAAAAGTTATGATAATTTTAGTGTACTATCCAGAGAACCCGACGTGATAATTGTTGTTCTGTAGATTGCTTGGTAGGGGTAGTAAATGGCAGAATCAGAAGGGCTCCCCAACTAAATTTATTTAGGTAATTTAATTATCTTTCCAGAAAGTATTAGAACATCTTATTTGGACTCCTGAGCAGAAAGTTATATATTTTAGAAGTTGACTGTCCGCAGTGAACACCAAATCGATCGGTAGAAATTGGAAGATTGGAAACGCTTGGGAGTTTAGCGAGTTCAATTGTGTTCTTATTTATTATTTTGGTCCAGTATGCTTGTCTTAGTTTGGGTTATCATTATGTTCAGGTGGGAGCGTGATCCGGGGCAGCGCCCTCTTGGCGTCCACCGTTCTCGCTGCGGTTGAGGCAAGTATTCGGGTTGTAGAATAATTATGATTGTTTGCTGAGATTGATTGTGTCTTGTTCGTAATAGCCATGCATGGATGTTAATGTGATGAATTACAATAGATCTTGGTAAATGCAAGTTATGGTTAAAGCTTCCTGCGTATGTTGTTAATGCTTACATGTTATTATGTACACGTTGAATTCATATGTTTGGAAAATGATGTCATTGTGCATATGCATGTAATAAGCATGATTGAGTCTTGGTCACTTGGTGACCAAGTACGAACAGTTGAGGTCCCCGTCATGTAAATGACGGGCTTGAGGTCCCCACATTTGCAGAATGTGGGCAATGAGAAAAGAGGTCCCCATCATGATGATGATGGGCATAGGTCCCTATACTTGTGGAGTATAGGCTCTTGGTCCCTATGCTAGGGTGCATAGGCAAGGGTATACATCGATGGATGTATACCTCGCATTACCGGTAAAATGCGAAAAGGGACAAAGTTTAAAAGGTGCATTGCATGGACGCATTACATAAGCATGAAGTTTATGTTTAGTGAAATGTTTTATTTGGAATATTGATGCTATGCCTGTGATTTTAGCTTTAACCTTGTTGATACTTGCTGAGTCCTTGGGCTCACTCTTGCTTTTATGTGTTTTAGGTACCACTGGCAAGAACGGCATGCATGGGAGGGAGTAGTTGTTTGGATGCACTCACTACCACTCATCCTTAAAGCATGTCAATTAGTCTTTATTCTAATAATAAGCAAACTATTTGAGAATCACATATGGATGGTTGAATGTTTTAAATTAATTGTAAGGAGGAGAATAGCAAGTTTTGATTATGCTTAATAGATTATCTTGCATGCTTGAATGATCTTGGATATTGAGATTATTGTTAATTGTTATAATTAATTCTTGGAACCTCGGTATAGTTAACTATACAAAGGAGGTTCATTGAAAAATTTGGTAAAAAGTCTTAGTAGTATTGTTTAATTTAATTTTAGTAACATTCTAGGCTCAATGTTGAGTGGGGTGTTACACTAACCGCATGTTTACTCATGGATGACCGGACCCTCAGAACGGCTATTTTTGATTGCATTTAATGCGTTATGATCGACCGTTACAATCGAGGCGGATCGACCAAGACGGTGCTATGATCGATCCGCTCCATGAAAATTTGGGAATTTCGTGTCCAACGGCTAGTGCAGTGGGTGAAGGCTATAAATACCTCACCCACTGCAACTAGAAATGTTGTTGAGCCTCATTTAACATCTCTTGAGCCCTTTGCATTGTTTCCTACTCATTGAGAGCATTCATTTTCATTTGCAAAGGTAGTTGAGGATTTTCCAAGAGCATTTATTGAGTTTGATCATTGTGGCATTAGAGCGCATTCAAGTGAAGAATTCTTGCTCTATTACTCTTGAAGATTGCCGTCTCCTAGACGGCTTGGAGTTTGGTTCGGTGATCTTCTCAAAGGAGATTGTGAGAAGGCCCGGGTATTTGTGAAGGTTGGAGCTTGCCTATCCGGAGAGGAGAAGAGCTACCACTAGTGATCGAGGGAGGCTTAATTCATGGAGCCAGCTTGAGTTGATCAAGTTTCCTCAACGTGGATTAGTGAAGACCGGCAAGTCTTCGATACCACGGGAAAAACTTCCTTGTGTCATTGTGGTTATTTCTAGTCTTTACATTTCCGCATTCAAAACTTCTAGCTTATTTATTGTGATAATTGCTTAGTTAGAATTATATCTTGTTTAGACTAAGTTAATATTTGGCTAAAATTGTTAGATTGTCAAAAAGTTTAAAAACCTCCTATTCACCCCCCTCTAGTCGGTTAACCTTGATCCTACACCTCCACATGGTCTCTGTAACAGCCCAAGATACCTAAGTTGGATTAGTTAAACATCTAATGTGCATTTGTGAAATTTTGGACTTTTTAAAACTTTTTTGTTGCAAAGCAAATAGGTTGAAACCTGGTCTTCCAAATCCTAGAAATGAATCTTCTAAAACAAATAAAATTTTGTCAAGATCTTGAAACCTAGTTCAGCGTGGAGTGTAAATCATAGGTTGAAAATCCTTTGATTTTTGAAGACTGAAATTCATACCTAGTAATCCAATACTCCTCCAATTCAAAGCTCAAAGTTGATTTGGGGCAAAACTAAAAAGGTTTCAAGTGTGGAAATATTTTAGTTGAATTCTATCTTCTCTGATATGACTGTTTGAATTTTTTTTGGAATTCTTGGAGGTTATTTGGTTCCCTATTTACTTTGTTGTTCAAATTTGAATTTGAATTTAAAACACAAACCTAATAGATAAATAAAACAAATGGAAATGAAAGCTAATAATTAAAAATCTAAACTCAGCATAATTGGAAGACTGTGACCTTGCAAGCTCCGTCTAGTAAAGAGCTGGTCTTTCAAGGAAGTACACCGTCTGATTCTCTCTTTGTGTTGGCCAGTTTGTTCCCTAGCCAACAAGCCTCATGAATTGCATTGGTTTGGTCTCTTGACGCAAAGTTGAACTCTTCCCTGCTCATCGAGGATATTCCCGTGGTGAGTGAATACCCTGATGTTTTTCCTGCAGAGCTTCTAGAGATGCCACCAGAACAGAATGTGGAGTTCCAGATTGATCTCAGTCCCGGTACTCGTCCAATTTCTTTGTCTCCGTACCGTTTGGCTCGGCCCTTTTAGGATGAATTAAAGAAGCAGCTGGATGATTTGTTGTCCAAAGGGATGATTCGGTGTAGTGTGTCGCCATGTGGAGCGCCTGTTCTTTTTACCAAGAAGAAAGATGGGAGTTGGCGTATGTGCATGGATTATCGCGCTCTCAATCAGGCAACGATCAAGAACAAATATCCTTTGCCTTGTATTGATGATCTTTTTGATCAAATGAAGGGAGCAAAAGTGTTCTCCAAGATTGACCTTTAGTCGGGATACAATCAAATCCATGTTTGGGAGCAAGATATTGAGAAGACAGCTTTCTCCACGAGGTATGGGCATTATGAGTACAAGGTTATGTCTTTTGGACTAACTAATGCTCCTGCTATTTTTGTGGAAGCAATGAACAGTACGCTACATTCATATCTTGATGACTTTGTAGTAGTGTTCATTGACAACATTCTGATTTATTCCAAGTCTGAGGAGGATCATGCACAGCATTTGAGGCTGGTTCTTGAGACCTTGAGGAAGAATCAATTCTATGCCAAGTCGAAGAAATGTGAATTCTGGATTTCGAAAGTTGGGTTTTTGGGACACGTGATTAATCAAGAAGGTATTTATGTTGATCCTAGCAAGATCTCAATAGTGGTGGAATGGAAAAGACCAACTAATGTCAAAGAGGTGAGGAGTTTTCTAGGCTTAGTAGGATATTATCGACGATTTGTAGAAGGTTTTTTTCATCATTGCCAAACCTATGTCTCGGTTAACTCAGAAAGATGTTAAATTCCAGTGGTCAGAAGATTGTGAGCGTAGTTTCTGTACCTTAAAGGATAAATTGGTGACTGCTCCTGTTCTTACTCTTCCCGAGCCTGGGAAGCGGTTCACCATTTATTTAGATGCTTCTCAAGTGGGTCTTGGTTGTGTGCTTATGCTGATCAACAAAAGGGACAATATAAACAAATGTTCACAAGCTAAGAAGGAACAAGCACAAGTTAAGTGGGTCGGCAAGTATCATCTTCCCATCTAATCTAACTTGTCTAAATTGAAGATATGCATATTTTTAAACTTTTGGGGCAGCACACATGAATTTTCAAATACACGTCAAACATTGCATGGTGCACATGCCCGTTGTTCAATATTACAAAAGACATGGTGCACATGCCCGTTGTTCAATATTACAAAAGAGGACAAATAGAACATCATAAGTAGCATATTACAATAATTATGCAGCAAGGTCATACGTCAGGTCATCCTACAAAATGTCTAAAATCACTCACACTCAGTCCTATAGGTGAGCTCTAGACTAATTACTGTAGTCTAGACGTCATAGTCGCGCTGGGCAGCTCCTAAGGACTCCGAGACAGTGGAGGGTGGAGTGCTGTGGTACTTGGCCTCCTCATGCCTGGTGCGAGGGACACGGTGGGGCTGCACCATTTGCGATGACTCCTCCATCCCAGTGCAGATGGCTATCACCCGACAGCGGTGACTGACTACCGACATGCGGGGACGTCGGGTACGGGACTGGAGGCGGATGATGGGCTTCGACAGCTCCTTGGCGGGCACCAGTACGATATCCTCTCCGTACAACAATTCCCGGGAGAAGAAGCCCTGTGCCACCATCAGAGCGATGCTGTCCTTCAGGGTGCAGATCCTCCGGCAGGCGTCCAGCAGCTCGCGGGACACCCGATGGAGATATCCGTCGAGGGACCTCACAAGGCCGGCAAGGTGCAGGTGGGGAGTGAGGAACTGTCTCCCCTCCACCTAGTAGGTGTGATCCTCCCGGTCTGGAGTCTGAGCTAGGAAGTGCAAGAAAGGATCCTCTAGCCCCCGCAGCTCGTGCCGCAGGCGAACGATCTACATCCGGACCGTCGAGCCTCTCCCATAGTAACAGAAGGCGGGGTCTCCAAAGTTCTGTCCCTAGATGAGCACAATGGTGAGGTATTCTATGGATGCTGCGCTCGCGGGTGCGCTGTAGACCGCAGGGGCGGACCCTCCCTTCGGGCATGCTCGGGCGGCCGCCGAGCTCCTCCAACAGGAGAGCCCCTTCCGAGCGCGCACGCGCAGCGGGCGAGAGGCGAGGGCGATCAGGCGAGGGAGCGCAAGGGCGGCGTGGCGAGGCAGCGAGGCGAGGGCACGATCGCACGAGGCGGCCGATGGTGTCTTGGCCTTGGTGGCGTGGCGCGGGCGCCTGCGGCGGCGGCAGGCGGCAATGGGCGGCAGCCCGCAAGGCCGCAAGGATCAGGCGGCGTCACCTCCAAGAAGATCCACTCAACGCCTCAACCGTGACGAATCGCCTACCTCTGCTTACACTCCCCGGTCTCGAGACCGAGATCAATTCGGTTTCTTGGTTCTTCGATGCTTGCATCCAAGCATAGGGATCAATCGACCAAGAGTTGTCGGGTTGTTCCGAGAACGACGCCGGAAGGCGTTCGACAAAATGCCCCAACCAAACCACGCATATGTACCTCCTTTTCGATATGTTGATGCAAGGCAAGTGAAGATAGTAGCCATAATGTGTTGCCTCCAAATGTTCTTGCAGATGATACCTTGTGGACGGCGTCTTGAAATTACACAGATCTGAAGCGCCACGCGCCCTTGCCGTGGTCGAAGCTCGTTGATGAAGGGCGGTTTGTTGATGCCACAAAGGCTGCCTCAGGCCTTTTCGGTGGTCCAACAGAGGTATGTTGTATGTGTGAGCATGCCATGGTGTTCGGCATTACATTAGCAAGGGGCCAGGGGTAGGACTTTGGAGGCTTGGAGCAACAGATAAGATTATTAGTTATAGTTCTTTATCCCAAGCAGAACTTTGGAGCAACATCCAATTCTCAGTTCTCTCTTTTTTTTGGATGGTTTCTGCAGGGTCCATTTGGATGGATCTAACTTTTCACATGAATCTTCAGATGTGTACCCTTCTCCTTTCGTTTTAGAAAGTAGACTCGATGAGCTCCTAATAGCGTATAGCATGTATGCAGAAGCCTGAAATGCCATGGCATTGCTCCCAAAATACCAAATTTGACTAGAATGATATCCTTCTTGTACAACTATTAGAACTCCATCACAAAGGCATTATCATTTACAGTGCATGACACTTTGGACTGTTAATCAATTTTCTATCAGAATCACGCTTAAAAAAATTGTTGCAGCATACATGTGAAAATCGATCGTTGTGAAGACGAACTAGTCTATAGTTGAAGATTAGTTGGAATTTGGAATTGAGCATAACAACTTGAATATTGCTAGTGGAGTAGGTGATAAGTCTTTCTCTTTACCATTCACTGGTGGTACATGGTGGTTAGGGCGGTACCTGCGGCAACGGTTATTTCACACGGATGATTTCGCTATAGCTAAAATTTTATCCTGAGTCTGCCCCTGGTAGACCGTATACTAGAGTGTATGCGGTCATTCACTGTCGCGCTCACCCATGGCTGTCGTGTCCGCTCGCCGCTCGCCACCCATGCTTGCCCGCCACCGTAGAAGCCGTGCCCTTTCGCTGCCCGTGTTCGCCTACCGCTGCACCAGCTTGCTGGAGCTGCAACCGCGTGCTCTCGCTGCTCGTGCTGTCATGGGCCTGACGTGGGCCTACAATTCCTGGTAATTGGAACCATCGTGCAAGGACCGAAGATCCTGACCATCTAAAGAAAGCAACGGACAAAATTTGCAATGGCACGGCTGTGCCTTTATAGTTGCAACGGCGGGCGATTTGCTTCCCAATGATTCCCATGAAAAAAGGGCCTTTTGAAGGCAGAGTTTCATATTTTTCCAGAGTTTCAGAGGACTTTAATCCCATTTGCCAATCAGTGCAAAGATAACTCCATCATTCTTGAGCAAATAGGCAGTGGATGAAAAGATATTCCTTTGAAAGGACGAGTTTATACTGTAAACAACCCCTTATATGAGAAATTTTTTTTATAAATAATCTAGTTTTTATTTTGAAATACAGTAATAATACTTTTTTTATTTTATAGAAATAATCATCTGTCGCTCAACCGTTGGACGACTAGTCCAAGTCGATCAACGGTTGAGCGACTTGACAGTTGTCGTCCAACGGTGTACGCCTTACTAGCTGAGCGATCTATACGCTAGGACTAACCGTTAAGCGACAAGTGTCCAAATCGCTCAACCGTTCAGCTACTTAGGCCAAGTCGCTCAACGTTGAGCTACTTGGATACTTGTCACTCAACCGTTGAGCGACTTGGACTAGTCGTCCAACGGTTGAGTGACATATGATTATTCATATAAAATAAAAAAATATAGTGTTATTACTGTGTTTCGGAATAAAAAAACTAGATTATTTTTTTTAAAAAAAATCCCTTATATGACATGCATAATTGTCAGTGGCTTGCGGCGTCTGCTAGGCAAGTTGAAGTTCACTATGGTCAACCATGATCTTCCTTTGTGCCAACCGTTGGGAGTCTAACTAGTAAGGCATCTCGGTTGTCCTAGTGTAAAGAAAGTTTTAAGGTTTGTTATGTCTTACGTGCTTTAACCAACTCGCCTTGCACTCTTTTTTTTTTTTTTGAAAAAAATATTTCGTCACATTTCGAAATATTAATATACAGCACAAAGATTACCTCCGCCTTGCACTATAATTAAAAATCTATCTCTTCCTACTTCATTTGCAGGAGGTGATCAGGCTGTGCAAATTCCATTCGATTGGGGTCAACAGCAATACACTTGTTCCCCTTCAAACTCAAGAACATTAAGTGATTACACGCAATATCCGCATCTTTTTGCAGGATCGTCGACGAATGTAAGTAAAACTTAATAATTGTTTATAACATATGAATCTCTGCTATCCAGGTAATCATGGTAGCTTTGGTTTGAATCGTCTAGCAATTTCATCCACTGTGGAGGAGTGAGCGGTAGTTCACTTGGTCTGGCTTGTGCTGAGACAAGTGAGCTTCGGTAGCTTACTTGGTCTGGCTTGTGCTGAGAGCTTCGGTAGCTCACTTGGTCTGGCTTGTGCTATGGCACGGTGAAAACTATGCTGTGGCACAGCGATGCGAGGACTGTGCAGGGGCACAGTGGTACAGGGAAGCTTTAGACTCCTAAAAGCCCATCACAGTGAAAACTGTGCTGTGGCACAACGATGTGAGGACTGTGCAGGGACACAGTGGTACAGGTGAGCTTTAGGCTCCTAAAAGCCCATCACGGTGAAAACTATGCTGTGCCACAGCGATGCGAGGACTGTGCAGGGGTACGGTGGTACAGGGGAACTTTAGGCTCCTAAAAACCCATTACGGTTCGAGCGCTGCTCCCATGGACGCCTCGCAGAGTAGGGTGCTTTTTTTCTTTAAGACAGTTTGAATGGGAAAAATCCCGGACCTCAAAAAAAAATCATCCACTGTGGATTATGACGGTTCTATCAAAGAAAAAGTATCAACTAATATTAGAGCAATAAACCAATAAACATTTAAATGTGTCCATGAACTCCAAAAACTAAAAACTGTATTTCTTCAGAATATTCTCCTTTTTTCATTTGATATGTTTTTTTTCGACGTGCAAAAAAAAAACCGACAATACCTAGGAGGAACTAGGTATTTTTTTAATTAAGAAGAAAATAAACACCCAAATTCACGTCGAAGAGGACTTAAACCTGGATGGTAGATGTGTATATCTATACCTTCCCACCAACTCAGCTAGGCTCAGTTCCTCATTTTCATTGTTTTATTCAGCAACAGTAGGCTTCCTTCACTCAAGGGCACCATGAGTCTGCTGGTGATGTACACCATTTAGATTCCCAGACACAGAATCAAATGATATCTAACTTCAAATCAGGGAATGGTATTTCTTTCTTCTTCTGGATACGAATCTTGTATATTATTTCACTTAACCTTATAAATCACCATGTATGGGCATGTGTTGACTATCTTGTGGATATTGTTCTGTAGGTGGGTCATTTAGATGTGGCCAAGTACAGCTCTGATATGGAGCAGAGACAAAGCTGGGATATTCTTGACAAGCTTATGCTACTGTACACCAGACACTCCAGGGTATATAGTGGTTTGTTCCCTGATACGAGCCTCGTGCATGAATACGACTGGTTGCCTGCCACAGATTATTTCCTGAAGATGATGAGAGTTCTTGGGATTACCGATATATCAAGTAGAGGCGTGCATACGCACCAGAACATGGGCGTTCTCATTCAGTCCATTGAGCCTAATGATTCAGAAGATGAGTGCGTACGCTATCTCAAGCCTTTCTCAATTATAATGTAAACTATATAACTGATCATAACTTACAATGGAAATCAAGGGAGACCGCTATTGTCGTTCCTCGAGGGCTAAGAAAGTCATGCTGCTAACTGATATTCACTTATATAACATATCCAGGCCACTGTTTAGCCGGAAACGGCATGCACAATATCAATTACGATTTGTAAATGAGGTGTGCAAGGAATATTATACAAGGGAACAAATAAAAGCAGAGGACGGAGATCTTCTTAAGGTAGCTTTGTATAGTGAGGACAATCTGAGGATCACATCTGGCCCTCTGTCTTCTGCCTCAGTGGAGATCGTGCTTCTCCATGGTGACTTCAATGCTGATGGTCAAGACTACTGGAGTTCAGAGGAGTTCAGTAAACAAACATTGTGTTCACAATCGGGAAAAGAACCAACAGCACTGGGAGGTGATCGCGTCTTGATCTTGACTGATGGGGAGGCGAGCCTTGGTAATGTCGCTTTCCAGAAGACCTCCTTCTTTGCCAGAACTGGAAAGTTCAAGATGGGCGTGAAGATGAAATTGGCGTTAGAAGTGAGAGTTAAAGGACTTACCAAACCATTTCTGGTGCGAAGTCGCGAAGGGGAAGGTACATCTTTTTTTCTTCTAACATGACATTTTCTGCAATTTCAGTACATCGCTCCACTCCCAGTCATTCAAAACAGTATTTATCTTTTACATAAAATAAATAGTAGTATATAAATTGTTAAAGTAAAAGCTACTGCAGAAACTATATCAAAATTTTACAATAGCACGGTATTGCTAAAGTAAAAGCTCAAAAATGAAGGAAAAAAAAGCATTTCCTTCATATATCTTGTATTTATCGTACTTTTGCCCTAGGGGATTTGGGTCTCTTTCTCTTTTAACAAATGCCTGAAAATTTGGATTAAGAATTGGTGGAATACCAGGGCAATCCGAAACTCTCTTAACTGGTATTCAAGAGAAAAAGGTTCCAGAAAGATTCATAGAATTTTCTCTTGGACGAAATGATAAAATAAAAACCGAAGACACATGTACAAAAACGTCCTATAGGAATACAGAAGGAAATAATACAATCGGTCAAAATAGATAATGAGGATCATCTCCGTATCATTCTGCATTTCTCGACAAATATAATCAGTTTGGCTGTCCTAATTAGTTCTTTTTTTCTGGGTAAAGAGGAACTTGTCATTTTGAATTCTTGGGTTCGGGGATTCTTCTATACACATGGAGAACGAAATTCATATTCAACGAACCCTGATCGGCCAAATTTTGGTGCCAAGAAACGGTTAACCACTTGCAGTGTCTACATTTTGCTGTTTGTTACAGCATGTATGTAAATTAGCGAAGATAGTTTTCCTCAATTTATTCATACATGGCCTAGTGGATGACTACATTGTGGAATACAAATAGAAAAAACACCAAAGTTTTGAACCATTCGATGCATCAGAAAAATGTCTTCTACCAAAGAGAAATGGTACCAACCAGTTGCTCCATATTTGACGTATCTCCATTTTTTTCCATCCTCGTGTAGTTGTAAGCATGGAAAACTCTATCGGTGAAATGTCACCAGTAACCGGCATTATTGGTGGGGTACAAAAAAATTTCATTCTGGACAATTTTTTTTTGGATTTATCTAATTTTCATCCAAATTCAAATTTCAATTCAAAATTTAGATAAATTTCGTCTTTACATCTGAAAAATTCAAATTTCAATTCAGAATTTTCGTCTGAAATTTTGCCGAAATATCTGATAATCGGCGGTTACCGGTTTTGTCGGTGGGGTCCGATAAAATTTCTGAAACGATATAGTTTTTCCTGGTTGCAAGTAACTCCAATTGTCAGCTTGGTTTCTATTTTATAGGATCGAATAAGAATTGTACACCATCCGTCGTCGAGTCAGTCGGTGCTCTAACAAAATCATCCGAAGAAGTGTGCACAGCACTAGATGACGACTTATTCGCAGAGCAGGTCGACAAATTTACGAGATTGCATCTGGAGGGCAAGGAAAGCTTCTGCAGAGCATCGGTAATGATTGTTTAATTTGTATGGCCCTCAAAGAAAGTAGATCTTCATGCAAATTTCTCTTATGAAATCGCAGCATTGCATTGCTCTTTGGACATTGGAAACCCCTACTATCACGTAGTACTATGCCATCCATCACCTACCCCTATCTCATGAAATTAGAAACCTGAAAGAAAAAAACAAACACTTTTTTCTTAAAATCTGGAAACCATTAATGGGGAATCTTACAATGTCATACCTAGTACTCATTACGTGATTCCAGTTTCTTCACGAAAGTGCTTTGACTCATTTCCATTTGGCCCTTCCTTGTCATCTTCTGTTATCAGTTCGGAACATGTTATGACAGAAGTTTCATCACATGTCTTTCCATGTTTGCTTGTCTGTCTAGCATGATTATCCAACCTTTTCACCTCCTCTGTTAGTTCCATATATCTACCGTTGTAATTTATGTGCCACATCTGACATCTCTACTCATTTTCTTAAGCAATGTTGCACAAATATGTAACTTTTCCGGTTGTTCCCACAGTTTTTACGGTTAGTTTTTTTCCACCTGTTATCATCCATACTGGTGTTGATCAGCTACTGATAATGAAAGGAATCTGCAGGCTGCTGAAGTTTTGACGTCCGGCGGGCAAGCATCTGGAGCAGCTTGCGGTCTGTCGGCGGTTGGTCAGCCGCTGCCTCATCACCAGCAGCAGGAGGTCACCGTCGACCTGTTTTCGTATGAAGCTGGCGAGAAAATCATGAAAGAGGTCAGCATCGCTCGGTTTTCGGATGCTACTGTCGAGAAGATGATAGGACACAAAGATTATCGGAAGACGAAGATGAATTTGTGCACGCTCCTGCTTGCGACGCTGCTGCTCGTGACGCTGCTGCTCGTGAGGCGGGTCAACACCATCACGCTCCAAGCGGTTCTCAACGCGCTCGGCAACTTCTTGGGAGCCGGTGACACCTCCAAAGGTCATGTGGTTCGCAGCCTGGTGCTCGCAGACTGGCGGTACCAAATCTTTTTCACCTTCAGCGCCACGCTCATTGCGTATTCCCTGTACACGACGATCATCTTGCTTGCCAACAAGATAACCATGCATTTGAGAAAACAAACAATCCTGTGCACGCTTGCCTCGTTCGTGGGAGTGATCTGGCTGATAGGGGCTGTCAGGTGGTTAGAACCACCACAGGTGGTTAGCACCGAGCCACCTGTGGTTGGCACAGGTCGTGGGATAACTATAATCCTTCCTCGTGGGGAATAAGTTTTATCCTTCTGCACCAGCATTTTTTATGATAAAATTCTTAGTATTTGCTACTGCTTCATTGGCTGCGAAACTCAAGGAAATTTTCTTCGACTGAAAACTAAATTCTGGCTGGATCCCCTGCGTCTACACTGGACTTTGATCGATGTTAGCATGGCAATTTGTCTACGAGATCTCTCCGGCATTATTAATATTCTACTTTACTGTGGCACCAGCCATGTACCTGAAAATTGAAATACCTCCGGCCTAGCTGGTCCGTTCAGTCCAGTATCAGTACTTTCATGGATAACTTTGGTATTGACATAAAAAAATGTAAGACTCTGCCCTTTCATCTCTTTAAATTTTAAAATGTTTTATTACAAGCTTATGCTACGCCATAATTCAAGATGAATCGCGAGCCCCTGCATTTGAAATGTTTGTGCCTGTTTAATTACTCAGGATGCAACGGGTTGTACATGCATAGACTATTAGACCGAGGAGGCGACTAGAAGAAGGGATTGAATAGGCGTCATATAAGCAACGATTTTTTTTTTTCCAAATCTTTTGTCTTAAGAAGTTCAATGTACTTATACACCAATAGTTTTGAGGAGCTATAAAGATTAGAATCTAAACACTAACAACGAAATCACCATGGAAAAACGAGCAAAACGAGACAATACTTGCCTAGCCGACGAGCAAAACGAGACAATACTTGCCTAGCCGGTCTGAGTACCAACTAGTAGGCGGTCTTACCAGCCTTGGGCAGTCTGACCTATCCTTTGGGCGGTATAACCTCTCTAAGAAAATAACTGAAAATCAACACGATTTCAAAACCATAAATCTATGTAACTTTTAATCCATTGCTCCAAACTACTTGAAACTTTGCATACACCTTGCCTAAGATATTGTGAACCTAATCCATGAAGAGATCGAAGCAAATCTTTCAAAAGCTTTGACCTATTTCGATCCGAAGGCAGGTTGCACTAAAACCGACCCAAATACAAAAACAATGATTGTGAGGAGCTCGTAGGAGAAATCAAACCAAGATGGCTAATGATGGTTTGTTACACATCCTAGCATCCTCAATCATAGCAAGAATTAAACTAAAAGCTCTCAAGAGCAAAATCTCCAAAATCATCATTTCTTTCACCAAAACAAGTCAAACTCAAGAACTTGCAAAGAACAAGTGCCTAGATGGTCTCCAAGAGACATATCCACTTACACATCATTGGCATCAAGCAAGATCAAGAGGGGTAAAAGATACAGCAAAAACCAAGCCAAATCATACAATCAACATTTGAGCATATGAGAGGAAGACTAGGATGAATTTAGATATTTGATTTCTACTTGAAGATGAATGTTTACAGCCACTCCCTTAGGAGGATAAAGCTACTACGGTAGCACACACACACAAGTGCTCTCATCTCTCGCAAGATATTTCTCTCAAACCCTTTCTCTTCTCTCAATCCCTCATCTCCATCTCTCTCAAACCCTAACTCCTCCTTACATAGTGGAGGCTCACATGAAACCCTAAAACCAGCTAATTAATGGATACTGTCCACTAAGCCATTGGGAATACCCACAAACCCAACAACATAACGGGTGTTTCATCTCAACACACTCACGCATGCATTTCGAAGCCTTAGGCCACAATCATGGTTTTCACACTACTACTTTTCCAGTATTAGGAAATTTGCCAAAAAGCCCCTTTACCGACCTTTCCTGAATCCTTCACATCGAAGCATCGTCCATGCTTTGCCATCATCCATGTGGCCTCAATGGATTCCTACCAAGCCTCTCACGCATTCGGATCCCACATGATCCCACCGAATCGTCCTCGCTTGCAAATAGTCCTAAGTCACCTGTTGCACCACATGCCTTACCATGCACCATGAACGCACCCAACTTCCTTGACTATTCTGGACCTCAGTTCTTCCCTGAGCTTAGTCCTGGTCCACCTTGTCGTTGCCTATCATGTCCACCACTCTGCAAGCCTCAGTGATATTCTGGCGGCACCTTGATCGTTTTGGACCTCAACTCCCCTAGCTTAGTCCCGATGACGTCCACCTCATTATGACGTAGCTCCAGAGTCCTATAACCAACACCGACAAGCAAACCGTCATGTAGCACCGCACAACACACAAATCATCAATTGGCAGATTTGATGAGTCAAGAACACATACCTTCTTGCTTCACACCCGTTAGCATCACTTTACCTCAAAAGGTCTTCACTCAAATTTTGTCTTCTATGGTTCTTATCCATCTTGCACCTTGCTTGAGTCTAACCGTCTCACCTGGCATCCATAATAGTTTTGGACCTTGGTTCTCCTAACCAAGTCCCGGTCCTCCTCACCGTTGACTCCAAGCTACCTGCACAACAATAGACCAAGCAACCATTCTTGGGCAGAAGTTCTTCACAACTTGATCCACATTAGTCCATGAATGTATAATGCAAACATCCCAAGCTCCTAAGACTAACCCTCAAATTTTAGCTCAAGACCACAACTCATTGTACCCTGAAACACCACAGACTGTCTGACCGCAGTCACCATGCCAGTCAGACCACCAACCATTGGTTGATCTGACCATGCCCACCGATAATAGGATACTGGTCTGACCACCAGTGGTCTGACCGCCATGATGTGGCCGGCTTGACCGCTTCACTTCACTAGAAAACACCCTCTCTAGACCTTTCAGTAAAACTTTATCTAGTTTTAGGTCCAATTTCTATTTTCAATGACACCTAGAGCAAAACATTCCCCAAACAACCTACACAAGTGTTTGGTGTCTGTTTTTCAAAAGCTCTGTGAGCCGGTCTAACCGCTCCCACTGTGTTGGTCAGACTGCCTTTCAGTTTTAGCATAAAGCTCAGGGACAGAGCCGGTCAGACCTGTTGCACACTGACAACAACTTTAAAATTGCAAACTCCAAAAACCAAACTCAAACTTTGACAACACATGCAAACCACAGTCAATTACTTATCACAATCCATGGGTTGACCTTCACATGGTCTCATAATCTCCCCCTTAATGAGTATATTGACAAACCCTCAAAAGACATAAATTTGAGTTTGTTTTTTAAAACAAAAGCAAGAAGATGCAAAACCACACATGGTCCATTTTAAAGAGAAAGAAATGAACATGACCATGTGGGGAAGAAATGGAGCGGAGCTAATATATAGAAAGAGCAAGTTTCCCTCAAAGCTCCAAACAACTCAAACAACATCAAAAGAAGCACAACCTTTCTCATGGCTCAAAGAAAGGAACAAATGTTCACCATAGTCATTTTCTTTCCAAGAAAAGGGACTCAAAATCCAAAAGAAAGCAAATGAAATGCAATAAAAGCCCCCCTCACTCAAATATCTCATTTTAGCTCCTTTTGGCATTTTTAGATTTCAAATATTGAATTTTGCAACTTATGCCCAAAAATGCAATTTCTCCCCCTATTTGCTACAAACCGCTTGTGAGAGGGAGTAAAAGCCAAAGTTCTCCCCTTCGTATATTTCTTGCCTTTTTTCTACAAAATTCAACTTATTTTGGCAATTTATTCATCAAGGGAACTCCCCTCAAATTTTGCAAGAAATTGCATGAAGCAAGAAGCACAAAAGAGAGTGCATGTGTGCAAATGAGTGGCTTTACATTTTTAGATTTTAAGGGCATAAAGCTTTGAAGATTACCCAATATGAAGAAGCTACATCTACTAATGCACAAGACATATCAAGTATAAAAGCTAGCATTTCATAAAAAACAAGCCACATATTGACAGCAAGATCTCTATCCAAGAGCCATCTAGTCTATTGACAACGTTGAAACCACTTGTTAATAGTCTGAATTGTTCACAAATTTAGAGTGCAAAAGTATCAACCAAGCCACAATTATTATGTAATTCAAGATAATAAAACAAGCATTGACTACTAGAAGAATTACAAAGCCTACAATCTGAATCAACTTGCTCAATTCTATCTAGGTTGCAACATAAGCATGAAAAAGCTCTAGTGGGGTGTAACAAACCACTGTTGAGCCAAGAGTGCTCTAGGCGTGTAACAGACTATTGTCGAGCAATGATCTCACGGTGAATAACATGTTTACCATAAAAGATCACTATCACAATGTATAAGCTTGATTGCTCTAGGTGTGTAACAAACCACTATCGAGCAGTGAACTATAACTAAGATATCAAAGCATTTTAGTTAGAGCACTAGAATAGAGCAAAAGTAATGAATTGTCCAAGATTTACTTTCAACTTCAAGACTGATTCAGGATAAGCTAAGTAATTCTAGTTCACAATCAACATACATGTTCAGGATCTCAAAAGACATAAAAGCCTGGCTCAACACAAAAAAGTGATATTTTCTCTTAGATTTCACTTGTTGAAATTACATATCACTTGATGGATTTAGCTTAAGACTTGGCCTTCTAGCTCTAAGTGACATGCCAAGGCATCAACAAGTAGCTAAGAAAATTAATTATGCTAATAAGCATACAAGCTACAGCATGACATCAATCATATGCTAGCAACATCAACACAGGGTAATAGGCAAAGCTTCATGAAACTACAAGTTGAAGGATCAAAGCTATATTACAGTGCATCTTTTTTTATTTTCGTTTTTCATGGATGCAATATGATACAATTCATGAGATGCAAGAGAAGGAAAGACAATAAAAGCCAAAGAAAGACCAAAGCGAATCAACTCCCCCTCAACACAAGCACAAAAGTAAGAGCAACTAAAACACTTGCAAAAGGATACGACTTCCAACAAAAAGTACCACTTGAACTCTCTTCTCACAAGGATGAGGCTAGAAGCAATTGGAAGAGAATGAAATGGCAACCAAAGCAATGGACTCCACGACCTCTAGCGCACACACTACAAGAAGAACACCCCTTTAGCAACGCATATATGCGTTGGTAGAAGTCCAAATAAATGTTGTTAGGGTCTATACCAACGCATTTAGTATGCGTTGCCAAGGTCTGTGACAACACATATACAAGCGTTGGTAACATTTAAATAAAAGCGTTGTAAGGTTGCAACGCATATTTTGATATAGTGGCAACATATATATATGCGTTGGCATTGGACACTAGCAAATCGGTTTCAGGATTGTTTACAACGCATATAATCATTGCAAAAGGTGTCCTTTTCATGTCCAGGTCAGACTTATCAATTAGGGCCCACGGGGTTAAACAAAACACACATATCAAAGTGTATAGCAAAATTTTTTCATTGATATCAACAAAAAATTATTTCATTACAAAAAAATTTCCAACTGGCTTCACAAGTCTGGACTGGAGGCATGCACAGTTGGTACCATCATTATCTAATAACATAATACGCCCTAAAATATAAATGTAAGTACATGTCTATACTTTTAGTGGAAAATCTTCGTTCTCTATGCCCCTGTGGTTCTATAAAAAAAATTCTTTATTCCTCAGCATTCTCCATTCTACACACAAGTTTGCCAAACAATCCAAACCATCAACATATCTTCTCAATCTGAAAAGAGAAATAAAGTCCTTTTAGTGCATTATTAAAGTAAAATATAACATTCCAACCCTTCCAAACAGATGTAGGTGTTTACGTGCATCCAAGGAAAGGAAAGTACCTGATTTTGATTTTTCTTGTTTTTCACATGAGCTCCAATGCACTTACAAGTTACTAGAGAAAGCTCAAAAGAATTGTCATCTTGATCATAGGAGCCAGTATCTATAAAGTTAAGATTTGAGGTCTAGTGTAAGAATTGCCTCTCGGTTTGCATTTCCGTCTAATGTAAGTAAAGCTCTAGTCAATGATAGCTGTTATAAGCACATGCTGCACTAAGAAATTCGAAGCAAGTTTCAGCATGTGTATAAATTCATATACAGTTATACACACAAATGTATAGAATTAGCACCTTCCCACAACAAACTGCAAGAAAAGCAGCTCCTCCTTTAGTAGATTCATGTGATGAATTCTTTGTCACTCCATTCTTCACGATTTGTTTTGCACCTCCTCTGCCTTTCTTGAGGGGAGCCTTACCAAGGATTGAATTATAGTATCCTTTTAACTCAGGCTCAAGTTCCTCAGTACTTCCTCTAGGCTCTAAAATCACCTAACCTGCCAAGTAAACACCGCATTATAAATAACAAAATAAGGAATTTATTTATGTGTTGCTTACAAACTCTAGTATATAGTATATAGTCATAAGAAACAGGTTGATCCGTCTGAGATGATATTTGGGATGTTATGCATAGTATAGCTATCTGCATGGACATATGCAGATCAATGGAGTGGATGCATGCCGCGTGTGTCACAGGATACAACATAGATATATGATGCACGTATGCGGAATGAGTGAGTGCAGGACACAACCATGAATTAAGGAGACAATCCTAGTTGTATGTAGTGTGCTCAGTAAATCCATAGTAACCAAGCTTGCTGCTTTTGGGTCGATGTTGGTGAGACCAAGACATACTGTTGTGAACCATGGGAGTTACAACTTACAACATTGATCATATGGAAGGGTGTTTAGTCCCACACTAGCTATGGAATATGTGGTTGACTATCATATTTTAAAGTTTAAACTTAACTATATCAACTAGGATAACCCAAGCACCGCAAGAACAGGATTATCTACTTAGCCAACCACCAGTTCCATGTCCTCCAAATAGCAAGAGCTGACAAAAAGATCTATATGTTGTTAGTAATGTTATTGCACAACCAAAAGTTTGGACAAGAAAATGTGTATCAGCATAGGTTCCGGGAGAAGAAATTCATTTTCTGATAACATAAACTCTAATAGAACTGATGAACAACTTGAGGTTGCAAAGGCTCCCAGTAAATAACAACATATATTTTTTTTTGACAAAGGCTCCAAGTAAAGAACAAAGACAATTATGTTTTTCACTCATTGAATATCAACTTTCATTTATTTAGTTAATAACAAGGGAGCAAGGTTGTGGTAGCTAAGCTTTGTTCTCACCAGAACTTAGTTTAAATCAATGCCAATGCATCCCACAAACCCATACCAAAGCAGATTTTTAAAATTTCACAAATAATTTTTTACAAAAGATAAAATAAAGTTTTAGTATCTGTATATCCAACAAAGGCATAACCTGAAGGCCATTATATTCGTTGTAGCATGAAACTAACAGCTTCACTGAATAGAGGATTGCCATGATAGCAAACAAACCTTGTTTGGAAAATGATAATAGTTGGATTGTATCAAGGAATTTTAAACATTCACCAGTAGTGCATTTCATTTCTATTGTCTGGCAACGATTTTAGTATCTAGTGGTCAAACAGAACAATCAACTGAGATCCAACTAAAACACACACACAATCAACTGAGATCAACCTTCCAAATATGTGATACACACAACAGAGATATTAGTGTTAAATACTAATGCAGTTAGAAAGACGAAACAATTTAGAAAACAAGTTCAGGACCCCAAGTTACATACATAAGGTCCACGGATATTCTTGAATGACCACATCGTGGAGAGGAGCTTGTCTGGGAGCTTCAATTGTGTCCAACCTGGTGTCTCATTATCTTACAAAATAAACAATATCACGTTACGCAAAATGGCAATAGCAAATTTGCAAATATTACGATAATACTCAAATTTAAGATTTCCGGTGAACCATTACTTAAATCAAGCGAGGAATGCGGTTTCATACTAAAACACAAATGAATGTGGGCAAACCAAGTAACCATTGAAATAGGAGAAACATTGACAAAGGCAAACTATTTTTTTATAAGCATTTGGCATATATCAACTAAAAAATGGGTGATCTCCCTTTCTCGATGGAATAGGACTATTTGGACAGGTTAAATAATACCAATGGGCCATCTCAAACTCCATGTCCTTCAATGAGGCAGGTATGGACATATGAGACAAGGTAGCTGTGAGGGTATGGTACTCTTGATTTCACCTAAAGTATCTATGTATTATTAATAGTGGTATGTAACCACCTCTGATCATGACCAAATTAACATAGACTGGTTAGACAAGAAGTAGTTGTAGTGCACTGCTAGGGTGCTAATCGATTGAGCAAGCATATGCTGTACATAGTAGTTAGGATGACATCTTTCTCTCAATATAAATAGATTTATGGACAAATAGGAAGAGATACCTTCTTCAGTAATACCCTTTAAAGCCCATAAATCACCCATTATCGGCCCAGTTTGTAATACTCCAATTTAGGATTTGAGAGAGAATAATTCAAGAGCGAATGAATTATTCAAAGAGAAGGACTATATAGAAATTGATCTAGGAGAAGGATCAATTGGTAAATAGTTAATTACACAGATAAAGAAGGGGTTTGCAGCGTTATTTGGGCAACTTGGGCCTGGGCTTTGGCCCACTAGGTGGCCGGCCAAGGGGGGGGGAGGCACCCCTTTTCTTTCCCCCCAAACCCTAGCCGCCTCTCCACTACTCCCTCCTCCCTTGTAGCCGCCACCCGAATCCCTCTCTCCTTTGGCGCCACTTTGGTGCCCTCCAGCAGCACCTTCCCTCCGACAAGATCCCTGCTGCCATGGAAGGAGGCCTTGGTGCTGCCGGCCACTTGGAGGAAGGAGGAATCGATCACTCGGGCAGTCTAGTCGGCCAAGGAGAAAGAAGGAGGAAGGAAGGGAGGTAAGAGGAGAGGGAAGAGGAAGGGTTCGTGGGTTGCTCGTCATCTCCAGCAGCTCATCCCTGGTAACTTTCGTTCTCCTTCGATTAGGTGTTCGATTAGACGTTCTAGCGATGTCGGTATTTAGGGCTGCTCAGGACAGATTAGAGAGAATCGGGTTTTTGATGTGTTTAATGGTAGAATTGGTCCAGGACGTCTCTTAGGATATTGTAGAGGACGTCGCCATCTTTCCGTGAAGAGCTAGAACACATAATTTGGACCCCTGTAGCAGAAGTTATAATTTAATTAGTGGGACTGTTCTGCAGAATCGTTGGTGTTCTGACATGTTTTAGTAATCTGGTTGAAACGATTAGTTAAATGGGAAATCATAGAAGCTCAGTATAACCAAAGTTATAGATCATTGTCTAAGATTTTCAGAAAGCTCAAGAACACAATATTTGGATACATGTACTGAAAGTTATGGTATTTTTAGTGCTCTGTCCAGAGAGCCTGACGGGAAATCGATGTTTTATTAACTGGCTTGGTAGAGGTATTATTTGGCCGATTCAGAGAGGTTCACCAACTAGACTTAGTTGAATAATTTAATTACCTTTCCAGAAAGTCTAAGAAAACCTTAATTGGACTTTTGTAGCAATAGATATGAATTTTAGAAGTTGACTGTCTACCGAGGGGACAGATCGACGTGTAGGATTTGGGGTTGGGATCGAGTTAGATGCTCTTGCAAGTTAGTGATTGTTGTTTTATACTTTGTTTTGGTCCATTACTGCCATCTTAGGGTGTGTTATAATAACTACTTAGGTGGTGGACCGGTCCCAAGGGCGGCACCTTCTGCGCGTCCCTCACTCTCTCGCGGTTAAGGCAAGTATAATGATGGTTATAATACATATTGATGAATGGCAATGTAACACCCCAGCCAAACAAATGCCTGGAATGCTACTAAATTAAGTAAATTTAAACATAATCAAACTAAAACATCTTACAAAAATTTGACAGAACCTTCTTTGTATAGTTACTTATACCAGAGGTTCCAACAGATAGTTAAAAGGTATAAAGATAACCCAAAATTTGCCATTTGATCAAGACATAATCAAAACTGACTATTCGTTACTATATCATCCATAGTAACTAAGCATTTAAGAAATAGATCACAAGCATCCAAACGTCTATTTATTACGGACTAATCCAATCAAGCAATAATTAATATGAGTACTCTAAACAGTTCGCTCATCCCTTAGTTGGTTTTCCTTTCATTCAATGGTGGGTGGATCGTGTGGATGTGCAAGAAATCTAATTCTTCCTTTCCCCCATGCATGCCGATCTCGTAAAAGTACCTAAAACACAACAAACAATAAGAGGTGAGTCCAAGACTCAGCAAATATAATAAATGGCATCAACAACGTACAAGCATGTAAGTCAGCAATTAAACTTCTCAAATCCACAAATCACTCATCTTACACACACATGATATGCAATATGCTCAAAAATGATCCTCTTCCTTCTCTTTCCCTTTTGCATTTTACCGGTAATGCAAAATGTGCATCCGTCGATGCACACCCATGCCTGTGCCATCTAGCACAGGGACCATTGCCCATACTCTGTAAGTATGGGGACCAAAGCCCATGCTTTTCAAGCATGGGGACCTTTAGCCCGTCATCAACATGACGGGGACCTCAAAAGTTGCTTGGTCATCACATGACCAAGTCTTCAATAAGCCAACATGATGCATATGTATGAATTTCTCAAATTAACAAACATGCATCCACAACAGCATTGCATATGAATGTCCTATTCATACTACAAAGCTCATAAACATAGTCTTCACAACTAGCGAACATCCAAATTTAACACATAACTCATATCTCTAGCAATAATGCACAATACCAACTATGTCATCATCACATCTCATGCACACACAATTTCTCATAACATATACCAAACATTGCCATTCAACAATATATATTATAACCATCATTATACTTGCCTTAACCGCGAGAGAGTGAGGGACACGCGGAAGGTGCTGCCCCCGGGACCGGTCCACCACCTGAGTAATTATTATAACGCACACTAAGATGGCAGTAGCGGACCAAAACAAAGTATACAACAACAATTACTAACTTGCAAGAGCATCTAACTCGATCCCAACCCCAATTCCTACACGTCGATCTGTCCCCTCGGTGGACAGTCAACTCCTAAAATTCATATCTATTGCTACAGGAGTCCAATTAAGGTTTTCTTAGAATTTCTGGAAAGGTAATTAAATTATCCAACTAAGTCTAGTTGGTGAACCTCTCTGAATCGGCAAAATAGTACTCCTACCAAGCCAGTTAATAAAACATCGATTTCCCGTCAGGCTCTCTGGACAGAGCACTAAAAATACCATAACTTTCAGTACGTGTATCCAAATCTCGAGTTCTTGAGCTTTCTGAAAAGCTGAGACAATTATCTACAACTTTGATTATACTGAGCTTCTCTGATTTCCCATTTAACTAATCGTTTCACCCAGATTACTAAAACCTGTCAGAACATCAACGATTCTGCAGAATAGTCCCACTAATAAAATCATAACTTCTGCTACAGGGGTCCAAATTACGTGTTCTAGCACTTCACGGAAAGATGGCGACGTCCTCTACATTACTCTAGGAGACATCCAGAACTAAATCCGCACTTAACTATATCAAAACGTCTGTCTAACACAATATGTCCTGAGCAGACCATAATACCGACATTGATTAACTATTCGATTTCGCATCTAATCAAAGGGGAAAAGAATGTACCCTTAAAGAACCGCTGAAGAACACGTACCGAGCCCGCATTCTCTCCCCTTCCCTCTCTTCTCCCTTCTCTCCTTCTTCCTCTTCCTTTCTCTTCCCTTCTTCCTTGGCCGGCAGCAACCCGGGCGTTCTTCGCCGGCAGTGGGAGGATGGCGCCTGGGAGAGGAGGAGCAGCAGGGGGGCGATGCACTGTAGCACCGTGGCTACTGTAGCACGACGACGGCTACTGTAGCATGGGTTGGTACTGTAGCAAAAATTAGGGTTTCCACCCTTTTGGACCTTGGTGCTGTGGGCCAAAAGCCCATGGCCCAGGTTTTGAAGAAATTTCAGAAAAATCCTTTTAACTATTTTTTTTGTTTTCTCTCTAACACGTTTCGTAGTATTACACCCCCCTCTAAACTTCTGTTAAATCCATTTTCTAATTGGTTCTTCTCTCTAAATTATTTCTTCTCACTTAAATAAATTTGGAGTATTACAGGCAATGCTTGGGTTATGTTATGAGAAATTGTGTGCTCATGAGATGTGATGATGGCATAGCTGGTATTGTGCATTATTGCTAGAGATAGGAGTTATATGTTAAATTTGGTTGATTATTAGTTGTGATGACCATGTTTATGAGCTTTGGAGTATGAACAGGATTTTCATATGCAATATTGTTGCGGATGCATGTTTGTTAATTTGAGTAATTCATACATATGCATCATGTTGGCTTATTGAAGACTTGGTCATGTGATGACCAAGCAACTCTTGAGGTCCCCGTCATGTTAATGACAGGCTAAAGGTCCCCATGCTTGAAGAGCATGGGCTTAGGTCCCCATACACGTGGAGTATGGGCAATGGTCCCTGTACCAGATGGTACAAGCATGGGTGTGCATCGACGGATGCACACTTTGCATTACCGGTAAAATGCAAAAGGGAAAGAGAAGGAAGAGGATCATCTTTTGAGCATATTGCATAGCATGTGTGTGTAAGATGGTTGATATGTGGATTTGCGAGGTTTAATTGCTGATTTACATGTTTGTACGTTGTTGATGCCATTTATTATATTTGCTGAGTCTTTGGACTCACCTCTTGTTTTTGCTGTGTTTTTAGGTACCACTTGCAAGAACGGCATGCATGGGAGGGAGTAGGATTGTTAAGGGCGCACACACTACCACACATTCTTTTAAAGATGATTATCATTAGTTCATACCTTAATAATAAGCAAACTGTTTAAGGATTTATCTTGGCTACGCTTGAATGCATTTGATTATTTGTAATAAGGAGAGCGGTGGATTTTGATTATGCTTGCTTATATTTTAGCTGAATTAATTGTTAAAGAATGTTTTGATGAACTTTAGATTTTGAGTTATTGCTAATAATATATGCATCTGTTGGAACCTCCGGTATACTTAGTTATACAAAGGTAGTTTGAATATATTTAAATTTACTTATTTTAGTAGCATTCCAGGCCTTTGTATGGCTGGGGTGTTACAGTTGGTATCAGAGCGAGGTTGTAGGCCCATGGTATTCGAATTATTAAACTTGACACACTAAGCACAGTAGTTGGGAATGGGTTTTTGCATTGCATTTACACTTCCGTTGAGTTGTATTGATGATTCCTGTTATGAGATGATCTGATATATCTATATTATAATACTATGATTATTATGTGTGGGGGATAACCCATGTTGAGAGGTGGAGGTCGTGGTTGTGGTTCGGTCAGTACAAAGTTACACACCAATTGTCATGTGAAGAGAATAGGGAAGTGGTTACCTCAGATTTCCTAGTACAGGTGTTGATAGTGAATATCTTTAAAAGAGTTGTTCTCTTCCTTAAAAAAAATTGAATTTGGTCAACTCTTGTCTAGTTGTGGCTGATGAACTTCTCTTGGATTAGTAGTCCATTCCAGTTGATGAAATTCTTTGAGAAAGATTGTTGTGTTACTATTGGTTTAAGTGATCTCGTAAAGCAATCATTGTTTTCCAGCCAATGAGTTATTCTTGCGACTGGTGAACTTGGTTGATTGTCAAGTTTGACCTTTATATTGGAGTTTTGTCTTTTCTCATTGGAAAGCATGAACCACTTATTCGCTTGATGTTTTTGGTTAAGGAATTTGTCCTTTTGGCAAATCCTTTAGTACGTGGAGGCTTTAACTCAATGTATCTCTCTTGGGTATTTTGAGTGATGAAGATTAATGGATGTCTTTTATGAAAGAAGATGTTAAACCTTTTAGTGTTGTGTTGTCTTGGTTAAGTGAGCGGTTATAACCAAAGCAACTAATGGATATGATATGAGTTATCGAGTTAGGTGCAGTGTGTGCATGATCGATCCTAACTAAGATCCTCGAAAGGAAAATGGATTAATTTGAAAGTGTGTGTAGTAGTCCTTGATGAGCTGGGATTGAGGGTATGGCTATACCTAAATGAAGTTAAAGGAGATTATTAAGAAGTGTGGAATATTGATGAACCTGGTTTGACCACTAAAATTACTTAGTTTCCTATCCCGGTTGGATTATTTAGTCTCAATGGATGAAATCAACTGTGTGGAAAGGGAAAGTTGAGGAGATCTTTGGATTATTGCTTAAGTGGATATTAATCCGAGAATTATAGATATGTGGTGAACATATACGGTTATTAGATCTACATGTTTCTTACTAAGATTAAATGTTGGATTTGCCAACAAAAGATTGAAGGGTAGAAACTAGCGGATGTAGAATAATATGGGAAGAGTTCTGGATAGCTCTTCTATAAAGAACGATGTGATGAATTTGGTTGTAGAGTTGCTGGGACTCTTAAATGATGGTATATTTCGATTCTTGAAGTTTTATTGCGATTTTGTACCAAATTATGAATGTGAGGTAGAACGGCTGAATATGTGCTTGTAATTGTTCATGAGATTTGGCAAGGAAAGTAGCTAACATATAGATTTCATAATGAAGCTAGTTGATAGCAACAATGGTTGAAGCGCAACCGTGGTGTGTTGACATGTGGTGTTGAGCATCAATAAGGGTTGAACTCATGTGACTTAGTAGATGGCTTACGTTGACATGGTTGTGAAATAGTCGGATGACAGCACGTTTATGACGAAAGGGTTTTTGGTTTTAACCTTTTAATTTGTGCAGTAGTTTTCCTCTAAAATAAAGTGGTTGTTGTAGTGAGAGTATAAGATTTTGGTATACACTCAATTGAGGATGAGATGATAAAGGGGTATGTAACATTTTGGTGGGCCTTTGGGGGCTTAATAAAGGAAGAGTTGACGATAACGAGTCGTGTTAAGGGTAGATTATTCTTGATGTTAGTAAGATGTCCACAAGAGATTCTGACTCGTCCTAATGGTGATGATTCTTCTATAAAGAAAGTAAGTTAATTGCCTTTTGTAATATCAGTTAAATGAAATGTTTGGAGTTTTGTATTCGTGGCCTTTTGGGAGTTCATGATTTATGTAGTAGATGGAGTTAATTGAGCAATGTGACGTCTGGAAAGGTTACATTGGTTCCAATGTGGTTAATGTGATTTGGTTTTAAAGGCATTTCTGGTTTGGGTTGGCAAGTAATGTTGTAATCAAAGAAAATTGCCTTCTTTGTTAACGGAAAATGTGTACCATAGGTATTTGAGGGTGGAGTTAAGAATGGTAACTTGCAACTTTTCTGTTGTTACAGCTTAAGAGTTTCTTGGGTTTTCCATAGCAGTGTTTTATTTTGATTCTTGGAGGTTGAAAATTTCTTCTTGTGGGACATGTGCCCTCATCCGCGGACTTGTAATTTTGTTTTAAGAGATCATTTCCTTTTATTTGTTTCTCTTGGTCTCGTGCTCACTCGAGGGCAATATTTTCTTGTGTGTTGAAACTTGTATCAGTTTGTCTCTTCCTTTTTAGAAAGGAATTAACCACCTTGTGTTGCCGAGTCTTCTAAAGTGTAATTTGGCGACTGGTTGATGGTAGACAAGTATATGATAGTGGTGAGATTTTGGGAACCAAGCTATTTTGAAGAGCAGTAGGAAGTGGATTGGTTTTGACCTTTTCACACCTGGAGAGGATTCGAAGGAATGTTTTGGCGATGAAACAAAATTGATTGGTGTTACAACTAGTGGAACCTACGGCGAAATAATCCAAGAACCTTTGTCCATGTTGGAATGATGGGATTATCGGAAGTATGGAATCTTGATAAATTTATTAGAGTATCGCGATTGGATAATTAACCTTGTGAGTTTTGTGTAGGCGATTTATGATGGTGTGGTCTAATGAGTGGGAATTAGCATAGTAATATAATCATTATGGCAATTAAAGAGACAACAGGGATTGTGGAGTTGTTGTCAAGTATGACCTGGTTTCAGCAAGAAATCCTTTGGAAATTAGAACCTCTCTAAAGATAATTGGGTCGATAATATGCTTTCATGCTAGTGCTAATGATTGAGTATGTTGGATTGTGTGAATTTTAGTGTTCATATTTGAGAGTCTCGTACCAGTTACACCGGATTATATTTATAGGACCCTTGGGGATTGAACTTGAGTTTGGTGATCTATGATAGACCTTTAGATGCTCAAGGACTATGTGTAGAAGCAGTAGAATAAAAGTGGATTCCAATAGTGTGATGATCTTTGATAGACCCCTTTTGATGTAATAAATGAGAGGGTGCGCTGAGAAGTTCCAGTTGTTTATTCGTAACAAAATGAGGTGATGTGGTTGTGAGTGAACAATCTTTATTAAGGTGTTGGAAACCATTAGTCAAAATAATTCTTTGGTTTAGCAGTGGACTAGAGAATCCTTTTGTGGATTAGTAGAGTTCCACTAGAGAAGTGCGGTTGTTCTTTCGGTCTGAGGATCGTTTTGGGGCTATCGATTAAAAAGAAGGAGTTAGTGTGATGGTTTGGAAACCCATGATTTGAGAGAAGGTGAGACAGTTTTCTCGAGTATAGAGGTGCTCTCTTGAATCATGTTTAAGCTGAGTTTTTATGATGGATATCGTGTACGATTTGAGTTGACTTTATGTTGGTAAGGTGGTTCTTTCTAGTTCAGGAAATGAATGAAGTGTTTGATTTGAGCATTCAAGTGATTTCTTGTTGTCCCATGTGGAGTTTAGTTGCAAACTGCCTAGTTGGAGTGCGAAAAGGTTTTCATGAGAAATCTTCGATTTTGGATTTGAGTGTTTTGGAGGAAAGTTGATATTGCATTATGAATCCTTGGCTTTCAATCGAATATGATTATTAAGGTTTGGTTAAAACAAGCTGTGTTGCGCGTCCCTGCTTGACGGGGGGTTCTCCTTGTTAGGATGAACAGGTCGATTGAGAGACGGAACAAGGGTTCCATACGTTTACATGCAAGTTAAGTGGTTTGGTTCCGAAGAGAAAGATAGCCCAAGGTACATTTGGTTGTACTGGAAGTTGCAGGGATTTCGAAAGATAGCCATTCGCTAGGACTGTCTTGAGTCCAAGATCGAGGTATATAAAGTTTTGTATGATCTGGTGATTGAGAGAATGCTTGAGGTATTTGGAGTGTAAGGTTTCAGAAGAGCCGTTGGCCGGCAAGTAAATACCGCCTCTTCGAGTCCTGTCTGTCGAGTGGTTCTGGTGAAGTCGGTACGAGCGTTGAGGCATAATACTTCAATTGCATCTAGGTGCGGTGGTCCAATAAGTCCGATAGGAAAAAAAATGCCTTGGGAATTGGAGTCTCGCATGCGCGAGCGATATCCGGAGTTATTCACAATAATTACGTGGTATCGATGATAAAATCTTAGCTGTGATGTTTCTTTGACGATAAGCGTGGTTAGAATTCGAGGTCAAATTCAGTTTAAGGGGGGTAGAATGTAATACTCCAATTTAGGATTTGAGAGAGAATGATTTGAGAGAGAATAATTCAAGAGCGAATGAATTATTCAAAGAGAAGGACTATATAGAAATTGATCTAGGAGAAGGATCAATTGGTAAATAGTTAATTACACAGATAAAGAAGGGGTTTGCAGCGTTATTTGGGCAACTTGGGCCTGGGCTTTGGCCCACTAGGTGGACGGCCAAGGGGGGGGGGAGGCACCCCTTTTCTTTCCCCCTAAACCCTAGCCGCCTCTCCACTACTCCCCTCCTCCCCTTGTAGCCGCCACCCCCAATCCCTCTCTCCCTTTGGCCGCCACTTTGGTGCCCCTCCAGCAGCACCTTCCCCTCCGACGAGATCCCCTGCTGCCATGGAAGGAGGCCTTGGTGCTGCCGGCCGCTTGGAGGAAGGAGGAATCGATCACTCGGGCAGTCTAGTCGGCCAAGGAGGAAGAAGGAGGAAGGAAGGGAGGTAAGAGGAGAGGGAAGAGGAAGGGTTCGCAGGTTGCTCGTCATCTCCAGCAGCTCATCCCTAGTAACTTTCGTTCTCCTTCGATTAGGTGTTCGATTAGACGTTCTAGCGATGTCGGTATTTAGGGCTGCTCATGACATATTAGAGAGAATCGGGTTTTTGATGTGTTTAATTGCAGAATTGGTCTAGGACGTCTCTTAGGATATTGTAGAGGACGTCGCCATCTTTCCGTGAAGGGCTAGAACACATAATTTGGACCCCTGTAGCAGAAGTTATGATTTTATTAGTGGGACTGTTCTGCAGAATCGTTGGTGTTCTGACAGGTTTTAGTAATCTGGTTGAAACGATTAGTTAAATGGGAAATCAGAGAAGCTCAGTATAACCAAAGTTGTAGATCATTGTCTCCGATTTTCAGAAAGCTCAAGAACATGAGATTTGGATACACGTACTGAAAGTTATGGCATTTTTCGTGCTCTGTCTAGAGAGCCTGACGGGAAATCGATGTTTTATTAACTGGTTTGGTAGAGGTATTATTTGGCCGATTCAGAGAGGTTCACCAACTAGACTTAGTTGGATAATTTAATTAAATTTCTAGAAAGTCTATGAAAACCTTAATTGGACTTCTTTAGCAATAGATATGAATTTTAGAAGTTGACTGTCCACCGAGGGGACAGATCGACGTGTAGGATTTGGGGTTGGGATCGAGTTAGATGCTCTTGCAAGTTAGTGATTGTTGTTGTATACTTTGTTTTGGTCCGTTACTGCCATCTTAGGGTGCGTTATAATAACTACTCAGGTGGTGGACCGGTCCCGGGGGCGGCACCTTCTACGCGTCCCTCACTCTCTCGCGGTTAAGGCAAGTATAATGATGGTTATAATATATATTGATGAATGGCAATGCTTGGGTTATGTTATGAGAAATTGTGTGCTCATGAGATGTGATGATGGCATAGCTGGTATTGTGCATTATTGCTAGAGATAGGAGTTATATGTTAAATTTGGTTGATTATTAGTTGTGATGACCATGTTTATGAGCTTTGGAGTATGAACAGGATTTTCATATGTAATATTGTTGCGGATGCATGTTTGTTAATTTGATAAATTCATACATATGCATCATGTTGGCTTATTGAAGACTTGGTCATGTGATGACCAAGCAACTCTTGAGGTCCCCGTCATGTTAATGACAGGCTAAAGGTCCCCATGCTTGAAGAGCATGGGCTTAGGTCCCCATACACGTGGAGTATGGGCAATGGTCCCTGTACCAGATGGTACAGGCATGGGTGTGCATCGACGAATGCACACTTTGCATTACTGGTAAAATGCAAAAGGGAAAGAGAAGGAAGAGGATCATCTTTTGAGCATATTGCATAGCATGTGTGTGTAAGATGGTTGATATGTGGATTTGCGAGGTTTAATTGCTGATTTACGTGTTTGTACGTTGTTGATGCCATTTATTGTATTTGCTGAGTCTTTGGACTCACCTCTTATTTTTGCTGTGTTTTTAGGTACCACTTGCAAGAACGGTATGCATAGGAGGGAGTAGGATTGTTTAGGGCGCACACACTACCACACATTCTTTTAAAGATGATTATCATTAGTTCATACCTTAATAATAAGCAAACTGTTTAAGGATTTATCTTGGCTACGCTTGAATGCATTTGATTATTTGTAATAAGGAGAGCGGTAGATTTTGATTATGCTTGCTTATATTTTAGCTGAATTAATTGTTAAAGAATGTTTTGATGAACTTTGGATTTTGAGTTATTGCTAATAATATATGCATCTGTTGGAACCTCCGGTATACTTAGTTATACAAAGGTAGTTTGAATATGTTTAAATTTACTTATTTTAGTAGCATTCCAGGCCTTTGTATGGCTGGGGTGTTACACAGTTCCACCTGTTGGAAAGAAGATATAGAGTAGTCAAAAATAGAACGCTGATGACAAAAAATTATGCATTAACTCATTAATCATTAGAAATCATCAGCACACTACAAATTCTATTCAGGAAAAGAGTTTTCTTTCCATCAGAAAACCAACAGGGAAATCAAATCACACAGAACAATGTTACAAAGTTGCTCTTTAGACATTAAGGATTGTTCAAGTCAAATAAATGAAAATTATCATTATGAAATCAATAGATAATCCATAATCCACATAGGTTAACTAAATGAGAATAAAGTGTCGATACAAAATAGTTGCTTTTCACTGCTGAAGTTATTCAAGTGCAACAAAGCACATTAGGTTTGAGTCGTCTGTTAAATTTGGCAGATATTTCAAAAAATGGTCATGACCTCTGCCTCCGAATATAAGCTTTCTCATGTTGGCCAGCTTATCAAGATCGGGTGAGGAAGGGATGGAAAGTGTACTAGCTTGTTGCAGCATAAGAAATAGAAACTAACTAATCATCTAAGCAACCACAATCTTTGAGAGAACCCACGAACCAAACCAAGAAATGGCAATTACCTCTGCCTCCGAATATAAGCAACCTCTTCTCAATCATGGTGGCAGAGTGTCCACATCTTGGAGGTGGCACTGAAATAGTAACTGATAACTCTGTCCACTCAAGTGACACTATCCAACAGAGAAATTTAAAATAAAATGAATGCTCAACTTTTGTTACCATCTTGACCAAAAAGAAACAATCAATGCTCAATACTGACTTGAATAAATGAAATAGTTAGCTCACTTGTGTCCATGATATATACATCGATGACCACTTTTTGCCATCCCAACCACCATACGAATAAAGATGTCACAAATCACAACCAATGATACCCAAGAATGACAGGAAACTTGTATCAAATAAAACACCTACATGACAATTTTTACATTTCCTATGGTCAAGCAAAGACAACAAACTCATGCATGACGGCAAATCACCAAAGCCGGTCATCTCCGACCATTGCCATATGTCCGAACCATCACAACAAATGCTTAGTGATTGCGTAAACACCGGTATAAGTGCAAACAAACAAGGAAAAGGGATTTTAGAAAACTTAACGAAGCAGAGAGGTTTACCTGGGTGTCGAGCATTCGAAATCACCTAACACGCCAAGTAAACACCGCATTGTAAATAACAAAATAAGGAATTTATTTACGTGTTGCTTACAAACTCTAGTATATAGCTATACGCATTGCGCACCTCTTGCCCCTGAATGGCCGCCAAAGATGAACATGTTATAGTCAATGACAATGACTATGTGAAACGCCCTTGGTGGGGCACTGCTTGCCGTCCGAGCCATTCTTGGTGCATTCAGGGTGTACCAAAGCCTATTCTCTCGCAACACGAATCGCATTGAAGTCTAAACAACAAGGCTCGGCATTATCTCGTATTATGCTTCCAGAATAGGAAAACTGCATCCTCTAAATGTAATTGAACATCCCCTAGGTTGAAATAATTGCACTAAGTGCATAGATGCGGGCAGGTAATGAGGCAAAGCAAGCGAGCGGAGAGTGGGCGGTGAGATTTACCGGCGTCGTGAGACGGCGATGTCGAGGAAGCGCTTTTCGGTTAATCCGCCAAGACGACCACCTTGGACTTGCCGATGTTGACCGCCGTGTGGCATTGAGAAAATCGCATGGTTTTAGGTGGTGGGACGGATTTTAGGGAGATCGAGAAGAGGGCGGCGAGTTGGAGTGGAGTTACTGTGAGGGCGGGATTTCGCCTCCAAGTCGGAGGAGTCGGCCCTCACCAACAAGATCTGCTTGGTAGAATCTTTGCATCATCCTCCTCTCCTCTCCTCTCGCTCCCAGTCTACGCCTTGCTTGTTTCCGGCGAGTCCCGACCGATCGGCGGGGGTGACCAACGGCGGGCGAGGACGAGGGCAGATCAGCGGCGGGCGAGGGCGGTGCGGTGGTGACGAGTGGGGAGCGGTGGGCGAGGGCGGTGCCATGGCGACGAGTGAGGGCGGCGCGGATTTGGGGGACTAGACTGGGCGCTGGATTTTTTGGAAGGAAGTGGGGATTTTTTAGAGGGGGAAGATGAAGCGGAAGGGACGGGGAGGAGGGAAGTCAGCAGTTATTTAGATGTGGGAGGTGGTGGGCTGTGTTGGTTCTGCAACGCATGTGTTTTCCGTTGCAAGTTATGTGTTGTAGTATGTATATTTTTCTTGTAGTGACAAAACCTCTTACTCTACATGGTCTCGAGGGAAAGCCTCACATCTAAGGAGTGACACACCCAAAACACACCACCACAGGACCTTCCAAGAACAATCAACAAAAAAGCCTGCTAGTAGCTGGTATATGATGGACAAGCTCAACCTAGGCTAGACATAACATCTTACAAAACCACAAGGTAAGAAAGGTGCCCGAGAAAATACACAAGCTAGATGTGAGCTTTCTATGTATCCTATGCCAAACTCCCCCTACAACCAACCAGACCTATGCAAGATGCAATGGAGAACATGAGTACAAATTACTTGCAGAAGTAAAGCTCACGTAATCATAATCGATAATAAGGCACATGAGCATAAATAAGCATAGCATGATGATGAATATATCAAGAACACTACATGCTTGCAAAGATATGATAAAGCTCAAGGTATCCATAATCCACACTAAGGCACAAAACCATGTAAGCATAACACATGACATAGAGCGGATCATGGATAATGTATGCTAACATGGATATCAAGCAATCATATGGATACGTAGAGCAACACATCAACAAGAGCATGATAATAGATATATCAACAACAACACATGCTCATGATGACACAACAAAGCTTATACACCCATGGAAATAGTGAACAATAAGCTATCACTAGAATACATAAGAAATATACATGCAAAGGCATGGCAATGATTACAACAAGGGTAACACATGCCGATATGATACAAGTGAACACATATATATGAAGGGATACGGGTAGGCTACATTAGCACATAATTCAAAAATTTTACCACGTAAACTAGGAAGCCATGCAAGTAAGAGATCATAGATTGTTACCACTAGACGCGCAGTGCAGCAGAAGAAGAGTTGGAGCAGCCTGATCCAATGTCGAGCGCATCGATGTAGTGATTGTAGTCGATCGTCCAATGTCACCAATCGTCTCCTCCAACAACCTATCACGTTCCTTGCGTAGATTGCAGCTCATACTCGATAAGCGCAGCAACAATCACAGCAGGGCCTCTACAGTATTCACACATCTAGGGATGGAATGCTATACAACGGTGTGCTAGCATCAGCGCGCACGGTAGAGTCTTCTGGGAGATGGCAGCTGGGGTTTCGGTGGTTTAATGCTTACGTCCTAACAACCCCATGCATCCCCTTATAAAGAGCCCATAACGGATCATATCTTCATTAGTTTGTTCCAACCTGTTAAGTGTGTGACCCTGTAGGTTCATGTGTAATCGGTCATGACTTGGAAACTCCTTCTCGAGCACAACTTGGTTGCGGTTCCTAGCAGGACATAACGACTCCTAATACACATAGATATTTATCAAATGAATTTATGCAATATGATATGCGATCAGGTCCTTATCATTTACGACCAGCTCATATCTCTGTACGACCAGTTCGCAAATATTCACGACCAGTACATAACACCTTACGACCAGTTCGCCGACCAGTTAGTGATCATGTATGATCAGCTCACGACCAATCAGTATCTGCAAACAACCAGTTCGTATCTGGTCGGATTGAACGACCTGCTTGCATATTCTCCTTTTGCCTCACGATACCTAGTTGAACTTTAGGTGAGATATATGCCATCTATGGATTGTTCAATAATTTCTCGATCTAGTGACAAATAACTTTGTGTGGTTGACTCTTCGACCACTAGTAGCACGACCATGCACTTTCTTTATCCAACAACATTGAGGGCTCAGAGATATCTCTTCTATTATGTTAGGAGGGGCAAATCTCATATCCGACCAGTCACATCTCTCTGCATGTTTCATAGCATACCTGAAAGCTACCTTTATAACTACCTAGTTACGGAGTAGCGTTTGGCAACCCCTAAGTGTACTATTACACATTTAGGAAACCATGCTGATCTCTGGTCTAAAGATTATACATCATCATTGCTTGAGACCAACTGATGACACATAAAATTATAACAATATCAATAGTGTCTCAAGGTGGGTCCATCTGACACCATATTCTCTAACATGTGCTCACATTATTGATTTGATACCCTCATATCTATGACCAGTGAAATATGCTCATCAATCAATACATGTGCTGATCGATAAGCCCATAGTGTCCTGACCATTGGCATCCAACCAGAGATACTTTTAGAATGACAACATATAACTATCAAAGAGCTTCAACAAGTCACATACTTGTTAATCTTTATAAATGATAATTCATCCTAGGAACATATTATATAAATCATAAATATAGACGTGATACAATCATCTCTATGATCACCTCTAGGGCATATCACCAACAATATAAGCACAACATGCCAAGAGTGAATCATCATAAATTAAGGTAACGACATGAGAGTATAAGATAGCTCACAAAGTAGGTAAAGACGCCATACATGAAAGCACATGTCTGTTGGAGGCCATCAAAGGGAATGAAGAACCATTAAGTGTCCCGATCATGTTATGAAGCAAAAGACCGGAACCTATCAAGCAAATGTTCTCCAACACATGTCCCCAGTACCTACACATGAGAAGAACAAGGTGTCCAAGTCTTGGATCCTGAAGGGTTGGTGAGCAAATACTTGGGAACCCAAAGCTTGGACACAACCACTTGAAGCAATTGAACCATTATATGAGTTAGCAGGATGCAAATGATGGTTCATGCAAGAAGATCCAGCAACATCCTTGGAGGCATGCTGCGAGTGGACAACTCGATGAGGTGTAATACCCCGGCCCAACACTGAGCCCAAAATGTCACCTAAACTACTCTAGCTACCAATCGAAACTTCAATTAACATTAAATTACAGCAAACATGCATAAAATAAAATCCCATCAATGGGTCACAAGATGTACAAATAACTCAAAGTAAATGCATAAGAATAAAAGTTCATATCTTGGTAACATGTTACCAAGACGGCTCATGGCACACACGCCTAAGAAACACCCGGGATACCCGCACCTAAGAAAACACTTGGGATACTGCACCCAAGTCACGTTGGAACTATGCTTCCGATACATAGGATGACAACAACAATAAGAATCAAATGATATTAACACAGATAACAAACAAACCTAATAACTAGGAAATTAATAAATCAAACTGAAATGAACTAATAATAAATCACTCCAAGTTTCAGCTAACAATTCCAAGATAATCAATGACAATCATGAATAATTCCTGAATGAAGTAATCATGTCACTAGATTATATAAAACAACTAATTGATAAAATGGTGTGATAGTTGCAAGTGATGGTCGTGTGCTACTCCACCCCATGCATGTCACCGTCAACAGTTACCTAAAAGCAACAACAAGACAAGAGTGAGTCCCTGACTCAACATGTACAAAATAGAACGATAATCCAAAAGATTACTAAACATTTAAATCATCATCTTAACATAAACATGTTCAAATAACATCAATATCCTTCTCATCTTTCATGTTCTCAAGTCTCATCAATATTATTCTCATGTACTCATGTAAGCAATGCCAATGATGCATCTCAGCAGCTGATAGCGGTATAGCGGAGTGTTCACTCGTCGATGACACACTCTTCTCCCACCTTCTTGAGGGTGGGGTCCCTACCACTATAGGAATTTATCATTGAGCACGCTGGACTAGTGTCAGGACCCGGATTTATACATTCGAAACCGTCCGTGTATTCTGAGCTAGTCCCAGATCAGTAGCTAGCTTACACAGGAAACTTCGATGAAATACCATCCATTTATCGATTGAACTAAAAAGATCTCCAAATAACAAATAGTAATAATAACTGGACCTTATGGTCAAGGTTTAGTTAACTCGCCATGTTGGGCTAAAGAAACAAATAAACTCTTGTAGCAGAACAAAAAAACTTGAAAATGCCAATCAACATGCCTACATGCAATTGAGTGGAGAACGCATCCTAATTTGCAAAGTCTTCATAAAAATCCGATCCGTAGAACTCTTGAGCAGCTTGATATTCTTCAACTGAGCAGTAAAATTTGAGGTCGTGAACACATAAAGTACTCAACAAGTCGTAGAGAAATAGTATGCAATTAATATTCATGACAGGCTTGAACAAAGGATTAGATGCATGGTACTTTTGCATAAAGCAATATTGACGATAAATATGGTAAATAGATTGAAATGCGTAATTGACGATAAATACGATAAACATGGCAATACTCACCGCCCTGGCTCTTATGCAAATGAATGATACAAATGTTCATTATCTATTATTAGATTACCATGTCATCCCCATGGTAATTGCATCATCATATCATATCATATTAAATCATCAATAATACCATTGCATAATATTAAGCTTAACGAAAGCATAAATAAATAACATGATAATATAAAAAAAGACAACAGCATCAACCCGTTGTTCGCCGCTATACCATGCACTTGCCAATTAGCCTCTAGAAACCGGGTGGTGCAATTGTGGCACTGTGCTTGAGGCAGCACTCCCTAGACAAGCAATTAAAATACACTACAAAATATTCCACAATAGTACCAAAACATCAAACAAGTCTACCTCACTCTTCCGCGCAAATCGATGCACTTAACTTAATTTCACCGGATGACCTACCCGCTACCCTAGTGATCAAACAACCATAACTTTCATCTTTGAACTCCAATCATAGTTTGTAAATCTTCTGAATTTGTAAATCTTCTGAATTTGCCATTTGGGTTCCCGTTTCCAACCCCGAAGGTTATACTGAAAATTACCAGAACATTCAACTTTACATTTTTTTGTATGTATTTTTCTGCAACATGTAAAATAGTAAACCACAATATTTATTGAATCTATTGAGAATTGTCTAGTTTATTCTAGCTTACTCTAGTTTATTGAATCTACTGAGAATTGAATCTTATGCACATAATTAACCCATCTATACGATTGCTGCTATTGACAATAGATTTGTGGACAGCAGTATTCTCGAGGCCATATCGTTTTACTCACTTGTCCAAATATAGTGATCTTGAGCTTCCTGGAAAGCTAAGGAAATTTCCTACAACTTTCCTAACCATACAAAATCATGCTTCTTGGTGTTGAGACCCCTAATTCCCCCTGTACGGTTTTGTAGTATAGTTCAACAAACTAGGGCATAATGAAACCGCTAATACCTACAACCAAACCAATATACAACGTGATTAATCACTACTCTTAGATCAATCTAGGTATTATCATATCGTTACACACACAAAATAGACGACAATCACAGACGGAGCACCTTGCCCTACTTTTCCTTCTTTTTTCCCCTTCTCTTCCTTCTCCTCCTTGCTTCTTGTTGTCCCTTCCTCTTGCCAGTTCTTCCTCTTCCCTCCTAGCCTCTCCTGTGCAACACGCTAACAGAAGGTGCAGCACCAAGAGGCAGAGGCGGCTTGGCAGGCACTAGAGGTAGGCGCCTAGCAAGGGGCGCGTAGGGGAGGCAAGGCGCAAAGGGAGGGCAATATTGTTGGAAATATGCCCTAGAGGCAATCATAGAGATGATTATATTTCATTATGTTCATTATATTGGATAATATGTTATCTTGTTGCTAGAATAATATTGTTAATATTGATTATCAAGTATGTGACTTGATTGTGAAACTCTATATTTCTGCGGTAATTATTTTTATACGTTCCCTGGTCGGAAACATATGAGGACACATATGAATAGACTAGCATATGTATTGGTTGATGACTATGTTTCACAGGTCATGGATATAGAGATATCAAACCAATAATATGGACACATGTTAGAGAACATGATGTTGGATTAGACCCACCTTGAGACACTATTGAGATTGTTATGATTCTATGTGTCGTTAGTTGGTCTCAAGTAATGATGATGTATAATCCTTAGACCTAAGATCAGCATGGTTTCCTACATGTGTAATAGCATTCTTAGGGGTTGCCAAACGCTACTCCGTAACTGGGTAGTTATAAAGGTAGCTTTCAGGTATGCTATGAAACATGCGGAGGAATGTGACTGGTCGGATATGGGATTTGCCCCTCCTAACATAACAGGAGAGATGTCTCTGGGCCCCTTGTTGTGATCGGATAAAGAACGTGCATGGCCATGCCACTAGTTGTCGAAATGTTCGACCACGTGAAGTTATCCGACACTTGATTGAGAAAGTATTGAACAGTCCATGGATGACACAACATCTCACTTGGAGTTCAACCAGACATCGTAAGGCAAAGGGAGAATACACGAGTAGGTCGCTTAGTTCGAACAGTTACAGACTGGTCGAACGAAATCACAGAGTGGTCGAAACCTGATCGTAAGGACTTACGAACTGGTCGTATAGAGATAGGACCTGGTCGTAAGTGATGAGGACCTTGTCGTAGATCATATTGCATCAAGGTTCGTTTGATATAATTTGTGTGTATTCGGGAATCGATATGTTCTGCTAGGAGCCCCTACGACTCGTGATCGGAAAGGGTTTTCGAGTCGCAACCGATTACGCATGAACCGCTATAGGGTCACACACTTAATGGGTTGGAACAAACCAGTACGCATACGATTCGTCAAACATGTTCGGATAGGATCCGTCACGAGCACTATATAAGGAGATGCATGAGGCTATTGGGAGGTATGCAAACACGTGAATCACCACCGAAATCCTAGCCGCCATCTTCCTGAGAGCTCTGCCGTGCAACTTGGTGCTAGTACACCAACGTACGGTTGTTCCTTCCCTAGACGTGTGGATACCGTAGAGGCACTACTACGACTGTTGCGCTTGAGGACGATTCGCGATCTTCACAAGGAACTGCAGAGGTTGCTGGAGGAGACGATCGACTACGACCACTACATCGACGTTGGACGATCGACTACGACCACTACATCGACGCGCTCTATGTTGGACCAGGCTGCTCCAACCCTTCTTCCGCTGCTCTGTGCGTCTGGTGGTAACGATCTGTGATCATCTACTTGCTTGGCTTCCTGGTTTGCGTGGTAGAAATTTTTGTTTGTAGCTATCGTATCCTACCTGCGACCCAACAGTGGTATCAGAGCCATCCTGCGTAGTTTTTGATCTGGATCAATCACATATACTTGATATGTGATAGTAGTAGATTGGATCTATTACTGGTCGGGTCTGATAACCTAGATCGGTTCATATAGATAGAACGATCTAGGCCCTGGTCGATTTGATCGATCGGTTTCTCGGTGGTAGTAGATGAGTTTACGAGGAGGTATGAGCTATAAGGAACAGATGATTTATTGCGCTTGTTCACGACCAGACTGCATATCACTCCTACCGGTCGGAATTCCGCCATCAGAGTTTGCCGCAGTATGTGGTCGTATCAAATGATCAGAGTGGTTCGGAATAGGGTTAATATGATTAATCTGGTGATTTCCAAGGCTCGGATACGTGAATGAGATTCATGTTTCAGAAAATTTTTCCGAGCGCACTGCCCTCGACCAGCGAGGGGCGCTAGCCCTTCAAACCCTGCCCGCCGTGCTGGGTATTCGTACTGCGCGCTATAGGTAGTGTGTGCTCATGTCGTCTGATAGAATTGGATTCTATGCATAACTTGTTTTTGCAGGGATTGATGTGAATAGTATGACCCATAATGTATCATGTATGAAATGCATGTATGTGTGTAATGTTCATGACCTGCGTGTCATGTTAATTGCAGCCCAAGGCTGTACATATTTTTGTATAACGGCCTGCGTGTCGACTTGTGATGCTTCTTTACTCCTTGTGATTCATTACTAGCACTATTAGGTGTAATGGCTTAATGGAAGTGCTTGGAGGAGTCGTCCACTTGAAGACACGACGAACAGGATGCATGGCGATGGAGATCACTATGGAGAAGGGTCATGCTATATCACAATGCAATTTGATTGTTTGTGAATGCCTTTACATTCCTATTCATTTATTTCTATACATGTTTTTGCTTTAAATGCTTTTAACATGGTAGAAGTAAAAATCTCTCACATAATATTAGGTTAAATTGATGCCCTCCCAAATATGCTGCACCATCCAAAGTCATGTATTTTAATGGTAGATCTTGTCAAAGCAGAGTGCCATTAACTCTACTTGACTAGATGGGTTTGTGTCAGACACTTACACGCTGAGCATTGGTTTAACTTAACAAGGTTATCATAACAGTTATGGACCTTGGGGCATAAGGGTTGGGTGCCGAAGCATAAAGATGCTGCCCAACAACAAGAGTTATATAGAGATATGATTAGCAAAAGGTTGCTTTCTTGGACTGGCTGGTTATTACAGAAGGTTTATTGAAGGTTTTTCCAAGGTTGCGAGACCTCTCACCCAGCTTTTAAAGAAGGAGAAGAGGTTTGAATGGATTGAAACCTGTGAGCAGAGCTTCCAAGAGTTGAAGAAACGTTTAACCTCCATCCTGGTGTTGATTCTGCCAGACATCCGGGAAGATTTTGAGGTCTTTTGTGATGCTTCTTGGCAGGGTCTTGGTTGTGTTCTAATGCAAGAGGGAAGGGTGGTACCCTATGCTTCTCAGTAGCTGAGGCCTCACGAAGCAAACTGCCCCACTCATGATTTGGAATTGGCTGCCATAGTGCATGCCTTGATGATTTGGCGCCATTACCTCATTGGTAATCGCTGCAAGGTTTTTACCGACCACAAAAGCCTTAAGTATATCTTCACTCAAGTAGACCTCAACCTTAGGCAGAGAAGATGGTTAGAGCTCATAAAGGATTACGATATAGGGGTTCAATATCACCCAGGCAAGGCAAATGTGGTGGCTGATGCACTAAGCCGGAAGAGCTATTGCAGCACCTTGATGGTCCAAGAAAGTCAACCCAAATTGTGTGAAGAATTGAAGCGATTGAATCTGAAAATTGTCAACCAAGGTTGTGTGCATGCTCTGGAAGTTGAGCCCACAGTCCAGAAACAGATTTGTGAGAACCAAGCTAGAGATGAAGACCTCCAAGAGATCAAGGAAAACTTAAAAAGAGGGAAGGCTCCTGGTTTTTCAGAAGATGAACAGGGAACTCTATGGTTCGGCAACAGACTCTGTGTGTTGGACCACCAAGAAATAAAGCAGCTAATTCTTAAGGAAGCCCATGAGTCTCCATACTCTATCCATCCAGGAAGTACCAAAATGTACCAAGACCTCAAAGAGCAGTATTGGTGGGTCAACATGAAGCGAGAAATATATGAGTTTGTGGCACGCTGTGACGTATGCCAAAGGGTCAAGGCTGAGCATCAAAGACCAGCTGGCCTACTGCAGCCTTTGCCCATCCCCGAGTGGAAGTGGGAGCAAGTAGGGATGGATTTCATCACGGGGTGCCCAGGACCCAATCGGGCTATGACTCCATTTGGATTATGATTGATCGATTAACCAAGGTGGCACACTTCATTCCTGTCAAGACTACCTATCAGTGCAGTAAATTGGCAGAGCTTTATATGGCTCGAATTGTCTGTCTGCATGGTGTACCCAAAAGAATAGTGTCCGACCGAGGTTCTTAATTTACCTCTAGATTTTGGAAGAGCTTGCATGAAGCCTTGGGAACAAGACTCAATTTCAGCACAGCGTATCACCCTCAAACCCATGGTAGACAGAGCATGTGAACTAAGTTCTTGAAGACAAGCTTAGAGCCTGTGCCCTGGACTATGGGAAAAGTTGGGACAAGAACCTCCCCTATGCTGAGTTCTCCTACAATAATAGCTACCGAGTTAGTTTGAAGATATCCCCTTTTGAAGCTTTGTATGGAAGGTAATGTAGAACTCCTCTCCTCTGGGATCAAGTCGGTGAGCGTCAGATCTTTGGGCCCGAGTTGATCAAGGAAGTTGAAAGCAAAGTAAAGCTCATAAGGGAACATTTGAAAGTGGCCCAGTCCCAGCAAAAGAGCTATGCTAACAACTGTCGCAGAGACTTGTCATTCAAAGTGGGAGATTTTGTGTATCTTAGGGTAACTCCACTTAGAGGAGTGAGAAGATTTCAGACAAAAGGGAAGCTAGCACCAAGATTTGTCGGACCATACAAGATCTTGGCAAGGCAGGGTGAAGTCGCTTATTAGTTAGAGTTGCCAGCCTCATTATCTGCGGTGCATAATGTCTTCCATGTTTCGCAGTTAAGGAAGTGCCTTCGAGTGCCAGAAGATCAGACCCTTCTGGAGAGCATTGATCTTCAAGAGGACCTCACTTATGTGGAGCGGCCAATCAAGATTCTGGACGTCGCGGAACGTGTTACCAGGAGCAAGCTCATCCATTCATACAAAGTCCAGTGGAGCCATCACCTAGAAAGTGAAGCCACCTGGGAGCGAGAAGAAGAACTGATACGGCCATAACTACAACCAAAGCATTGCAAAAGGTAAAACAAAATGTTGTGAAGGCCGATAGGGTGGATGGGGATCTTGTGCCAACGAGAGGAACGTTCTCTCGAGGATAAAACCCTAGCGCGTGTAAAAATCAAGAAAGACATGTGGTGGTATGACAAAGAAGAGTTGTAATGGCGTCAAAAGAAGCATCAAGTGCATGGAACAAGTTAAGCGCAAGAAACTAAGAGAAGGAAAGCCCACAACACAAGGGAAACCAAGAGGAGACTTGGCCATGCATGGAGAGGGCGTTAGGAACATGGCATGTGGGTTGGTTCAGATTTGGATCCAATTGAGGATGACCAATTGGTGATTAATATTTTTATTCCAAAACTAGAGTAGTTTAAATTATAAATAAAGAAAGTATTTTTGGTCCGTTTCTTGTTCACGGAGCGAAGAATGAGACTTGAAATCTTGTTCACGTGAATAATGTCGGATACAAATTCTTGTAGTGCTTTGGTTCTCGTTCATCCCGAGTTGTGTGCTTGCGTGGGAGGCTATATAAACCCCCCATGGCCGCACCATATAGGTGGACAAGTTATGATTTAGATAATAAAAATCAGAAAAGCCGTTTTGGCGCATATCGTGTGTTCTTGAGTCGTGATATGAGTTAGAGAGATTGAGGGTGAAAGATTGAGAGCGAGATCAAGATATCTATCTCTTGCTTCGGAGTACTATTCACCGAAGGCTACTACTTGCAATTCAATCTATTAGATTGGTTTGTGAGTGTATTGATTTTCTTACAATTCAATTCCTTTGAATTGGTTTGTGAGATTACTCTTGATCTTCGAGTGTCCGTGAAAGATTGGGCCAACAATCGATTCATCTAATCAACTAGGTGGATCCTTATCAGGTGGTATCAAAGCTTCAGTTGCTCACGGTACTTCGTTGCTGCGAAGATCAAGTATCGACATGGCCGATACGAAGGACATGAAGTTGGTCATGCAATTCAGCTACACTATAGATCAATGTGAGGAGGATCCACTGCACGATCCGAGCTACATATTCTTCAATCGGTGTTGAGTGGGGAACACAGATTGTGCTATGATGATTGATACGGGAAGCTTGACAAACGCTGCAAGCCAAACACTTGTGGATAGATTGGGGTTGGTCACGAAGCCACATCCGGAGCCATATCTATTGCTTTGGAGGTTCAAGCACATTCCGATCACAAAACAAGTGGAGGTAAAATTTTCTTTGGATGGGTATACTGCTGTTGTTACTTGTGACATGATTCCTATGCATATGAGAGCATGTTCGTTGGTGATTGGTGATATTGGTTGAAAGAACAGCACATACACCGAGTTGCATCACGCCCCGTCATGCGGTACTCCTTTCCATGGAGAGGAACACGAAAGGATATTACATCTTGGTCCTCTTCAAGGTACCTTAAAGATAGACAACGACGAGACAAGGTCCAAGAAGACATTAAAAAGCAGCGGCAAAGGCTAAAGGCCAAGAAACGTGAAGAAGAACGGTTGGCCAAGGAAGAACAGAAGAAATCAGAATTGGCAGCCCTTCTTTCTACCCAAAAACCGCAAGAGGAGTCGTTTCATGATGACAAAACTACTAGTGAGGCACCACAAGATGGTCTTTGTATGCTGACCAATACGGTTCGAGTTGACAACACTTCCATTCTCACAACAGGGCAGCGAACCAACGTTTTCAAATCTGGGTGCAAAATCAATTGCAAAGTTTGCAAGCTTATCGTTGATGGTGGAAGCTACAACAATATCATTAGCAACGATTTGGTGCAAGCTTTGGGGTTGACAACATGGCGACATCCAGAACCGTATTATGCACAATGGTTACATAATGTTGGTAAACTAAAAATTACTCATCGTGTCAAAGTTTGTTTTTCAGTGGGAGACTATCACGACAAAGTGGAGTGTGACGTCGTGCCTATGCATGCATGTCACTTGCTGTTGGGGCGTCCGTGGCAGTATGATCGCAATGCTACGCACCACGGGAGGTCCAACAAGTACTCTTTGGTGCATCAGGGAAGATCATATACCTTGTGTCCTATGCCAGAGAATTCTATTCATGCTGAGGAGATCATAGCTAAAAAGGCGATCGTGAAGACTACCCCAACGAAGATTCCTGAGGTTACACAAAAGACGAGGACGTCTTTTCTAGAAGAAAGGGAGGATGATACAGCCATAACTACAACCAAAGCATTGCAAAAGGTAAAACAAAATGTTGTGAAGGCCGATAGGGTGGATGGGGATGCTGGCCAACGAGAGGGAACGTTCTCTCGGGATAAAACCCTAGCACGTGCGTGCAGTCAAGAAAGACATGTGGTGGTATGGCAGCAAGAGTTGCAATGGCGTCAAAAGAAGCATCAAGTGCATGGAACAAGTTCGCGCAAGAAGCTAAGAGAAGGAAAGCTCACAACACAAGGGAAACCAAGAGGGAGACTTGGCCATGCATGGAGAGGACGTTAGGAACATGGCATGTGGGTTGGTTCAGTTTGGATCCAATTCAGACAGCCAATTGGTGATTAATATTTTTATTCCAAAACTAGAGTAGTTAAATTCTAAATAAAGAAAGTATTTTTTGGTTCGGTTTACTGTTCATGTGAATAGTAATCGGATACAAATTACTGTAGTGCTTTGGTTACTGTTCATCCCGAGTTGTGTGCTTGCGTGGGAGGCTATATAAACCCCCCATGGCCGCACCATATAGGTGGACAAGTTATGATTTAGATAATAAAAATCAGAAAAGCCGTTTTGGCGCATATCGTGTGTTCTTGAGTCGTGATATGAGTTAGAGAGATTGAGGGTGAAAGATTGAGAGCGAGATCAAGATATCTATCTCTTGCTTCGGAGTACTATTCACTGAAGGCTACTACTTGCAATTCAATCTATTAGATTGGTTTGTGAGTGTATTGATTTTCTTACAATTCAATTCACTGAATTGGTTTGTGAGATTGCTACTGATCTTCGAGTGTACCGTGAAAGATTGGGCCAACAATCAGGATTCATCTAATCAACTAGGTGGATCCTTATCAAGAACTTAAGGCAGAGTATCCCCATCTCTTTGTTGGCCAAGTCTAAATCTCGGGGTCGAGATTCCCTTAAGGGGGGTAGGTTTGTAACACCCTGGTTTTCGGAGTCTTTTTGAATTCTTCAAAATAAAAAGAACCATTTGGTTATGATGAGAATTCAAAGCTTAACTTGAGATTTTAAAAAGAGCTTTAACATTACTAAATCAAACTTTAACTAAATCAGTTCGGCCTCTGTTCGAGTTTGCTGGAGTTCCTCCTTTTCTTTGTTTGCTTCGCGCTCTCCTTTGGCCCGTTCTCCTTTTCTTCTTTGGACCACCCTCCCTTGTCTGGATTTGAGGGTCAGGCCTCCCTTGTCTAGATTCGAGGGTCCAGACCTCTCTTTGTCTGGATCTGAGGGTCTAGACCTCCCCTGTGGTTCGGATATCCCTCTAGTCTAGACCTTCGTCAGACCTCCTTGTCGGTTTGGATCTCTTCAGATCTCTTTGTTGGTTTGAATCTCTTTTCAAGGTTTAGACCTCCTTCTCTATTTGAATCTTCCCATGATTTTGACCTCCCCTTTGGGTCACGACCACCCCCGAGGTGTTCCAAGCTCGGATTTGTGTTTCAAACGTCCTTGAACTTCGAAATTCAAATCGGGTTGAAGTCCCTCTTCGTTTGGACCTCCCCGTGTTCCTTGGGACCTCCTTGTGTCCATCTAAACCTCCTTTGGTTCCATCTTGACCGTTGAGACCTCCCCTGTGTTAGTCTTGACCGTCGAGATCTCCTTTGGTTTCATCCCGATCATTGAGACCTCCCTTTGTTCTCATCTTGGCCGTCAGGACCACCCTCGGGTTCGTTCTGGCCATCCAGGTCTCCTCTGATTTCATCGTGACCATCAGGACCTCCCTCAGGTTCATCCTGACCGTCGAGATCTCCTTTAATTCCATCTTGACCGTCAAGACCTCCCCTTGAGCTATCTCCTCCGTTGGATCCTCCTCTTCATTCGCGTAGTCCGATCTAGCGTTGCACCTTTCCCCTCTCGCGGGATCGGACGGCTCCGTTTCATTGCGCCCTTTTGTCCTTGTCCTTTGGACCTCCTTGCCCTTTTGGGCCTCCGTGTGGTCTTTTTGCAAAGACCACCCTTGGTGGTCTTTTGCGAAGACCACCCTCTGCGGGTTTTTGTAAAAGACCACCCTCCGGGGGCGCGACCTCCCCTTGAGGCCGCGACCTCCCCTTGGTTGACCATCTATTCCGAGTGTTGACCGGCCCCACCCGTCAGCCTCACTCACCTCCTTTTTCCCTTAATCGCAGCGCTAATGTCGCTGGAGTCCCTGGAGATGCACTCGCCAGAGTCTTCATGCATTAAATGTATTGCAGCACATTAAATGCTACCTCACCGTTTTGTTCCCTCCCCGTTTGTCCCGCCGTATCTCCGGTCAGCTGTCTACGCACGCCTGAGTGTACCTTGTCCTGTTTCTCACCTACATTGTACTCACGGGTGCCCTTAGAAATCCCCAGCAGTTCTGGCCATATAAGCGGGGGCAGCTCGCTATCTTTACTCTTTTTCCGCATTTCAGCTCTCAGGCTCCTCCGATCAGTTCTTGGACCTCCCTCCAAACTATCGGACCTTCCTCAACCAGTTTCTGGGATCTCCTCCAAACCGTCGAAGCCTATCCGTTGGTTTTGTTTTGGTGTTTTGTGGGAGTTCATTTGGTTGTTGTTTGAGAATTATTTGAGTTGCTCTATTTTTCTCCCGTGTAGATTGCGAAGGTCCTGAAGTGTCCGAGTTCTTTGAGGAAGAAGAAGACACTCACACCTTCGAGCAAGGCAAGTTACACCCTTGACCATGTTGCACCCATTATCTCAAATTATCTATGTACTGTTTCAAGTATTACCGCATGCTCACTTCAATTTAAGTATTTCAATCCCTGTTTTAACTTTGTAGTTACTTCCAATTCCTTTGTACAACCAATATTGATTATTAAATTGATCGCCCTTGTCACCGTAGTAAAAGCTAGTTGGTACATTAGTATGAACTAGCATGTCTTGCAAAATCTGATGCTTAGTCATGCTTAGACCAAAATCTTGGCTTGGGAGTTTTTCTGCCAAATGACCAATGTTTTCTAAAACGTGTTAATCCATGACATTGGGTTGTCATGGTAATTTGCATGTGTTTTTGAAAAGAAAAGATGAAGGAAAAATGGATTTAGACTTGGGCGAATGGGTTGTTCGGATGGGTATGTTCATGCACGGGATCGTCCATTTCTATGGACGAGGCCCAGGTTTCAGTGGAAGTCACCCAGGTCAGTTAAGGACCGGTCTTCGAGTGTATTTTGCCATACCTCACCGTGCAACCACATGTCCTGAATGGGCAGGACCTGGCTAATTAATTTGCAAAGTTCCATCGCGGTTGATCCTATTGATGCAGTGGGTTGTCTTGAAAGACTTGTCGTTTTATGACTTATGTTAGTCCCGCCTGGCGCAAGAGGGGACTTTGATCTCTACGGTTTCTATTCGTAGGGTGGGCGAAACCTTAGCGGGGACGGACTGCGGTGGTATAATGCATTGTAAAGGCCTTGTCATGAGCTCTAGACCACTTACCTTCAGCAGTGAGTGGTGGTATCGACGGATGCCAAGCAAACTAGAGAAATTATGTCGTGTGGGTAAAGTTGTACACCTCTGCAGAGCGTCAAACTATTCGAATAGCCGTGTCCGCGGTCAAGGACATGCTGGCAAAGCTGCTCCAAGTTAGATATTGGTTTTGGTTTCTAAATGGCTTTGTTAAACTGGTTTTGGATCTCTATCCAATTGGGTTTTGGGCGGGGAGCGTTGTGACAGGAGGATATCCTTTACCACTTGTGATGAATGTTATCCAACTGAAAACTAAAATTTAGAAAAATAAATTTTAAGTATGATAGTTGCCTTGGAACCTAGTACTTGTAATTGAAATAAACTTGGCCTTATGCAAATCAACCATATTATGCCTTCCTTTGAGATATCTATTTATGCATGTCATTCTGTTACTTGACGGCTGTAACTTGCGAGCATGGTTGTTGTGCTCATTCTTGCTTGATTTGATAATTGAACAGGGGAGGTCTATTATGACAATGATGAGGACCAGATCAATTAGGCGACGCCCTCTAGGCGTTTGCCTGTGGTGTAACGGGTGGACATATCATTTTGTTTCCGCTGTGCATTTTGCTTTTGCCGGCTTGTAAGCCACCCTTGTAAACAACTCTTTTGCTGTAAATAAAGCTTGCGTTTGATGTATGTTACCACTACTGTATGCTGTGAAGAGCTAGCCGGTGATCCTTGGGACTAGCTCGGTTCACTCAGAGGACCATGAGGTGATCCCCCACTCCCCACAACCACCCTTAGGTCTGGTCGTGGGAGGTCTTTGGGGTGATCCCAGCCCTCCATGACCACCATTGGGCCTGGTCATGGGAGGTCTTTGGGTTACCACTGGTTCCACGCCCTCCTTGGGTTTGGTCTCTCGACCACCCCTTAGGTCTGGTGATCCCCCACTCCCCACGACCACCCTTAGGTCTGGTCGTCGGAGGACTTTGGGGTGATCCCAGCCCTCCACGACCACCCTCGGGCCTGGTCGTGGGAGGTCTTTGGGTTACCACTGGTTCCACGCCCTCCTCGAGTTTGGTCTCTCGACCATCCCTAGGTCGGGTCGTGGCACTTGGGGTCATCTCATGGTGTAACACCCCAGCCAAACAAGGGCCTGGAATGCTACTAAATTAAGTAAATTTAAACATATTCAAACTAAAACATCTTACAAAAATTCGGCAGAACCTCCTTTGTATAACAAAGTATACCGGAGGTTCCAACAGATGCATATATTATTAGCAATATCTCAACATCCAAAGTTCATAAAAGCATCCATAAACAATCAATTCAGCTAAAATATAAGCAAGCATAATCAAAATTTACCGCTCTCTTTATTACAAATAATCAAATGCATTCAAGCATAACCAAGATTAATCCTTAAGCAGTTTGCTTATTATTAAGGTATGAACTAATGATAATCATCTTTAAAAGAGTGTGTGGTAGTGAGTGCATCCTTAGCAATCCTACTCCCTCCCATGCATGCCGTTCTTGCAAATAGTACCAAAAAACACAGCAAAAACAAGAGGTGAGCCCAAAGACTCAGCAAATATAATAAATGGCATCAACAACATACAAACATGTAAATCAGCAATTAAACCTCTCAAACCCACATATCAACCATCTTACACACGCATGCTATGCAATATGCTCAAAAGATGATCCTCTTCCTTCTCTTTCCCTTTTGCATTTTACCGGTAATGCAAAGTGCGCATCCGTCGATGCACACACATGCTTGTACCATCTGGTACAGGGACCATTGCCTATACTCCACGTGTATGGGGACCTAAGCCCATGCTCTTCAAGCATGGGGACCTTTAGCCCGTCATTAACATGACGGGGACCTCAAGAGTTGCTTGGTCACCACATGACCAAGTCTTCAATAAGCCAACATGATGCATATGTATGAATTTCTCAAATTAACAAACATGCATCCGCAACAATAATGCATATGAAAATCCTTTCATACTACAAGCTCATAAACAAAGTCATCACAACTAATGAACAACCAAATCTAACACATAACTCATATCTCCAGCAATAATGCACAATACTAGCTATGCCGTCTTCATATCTCAGGAGCACACAATTTCTCATAACATATACCTAGCATTGCCATTCAACAATAAAAATTATAACCATCATTATACTTGCCTCAACCGTGCGAGAACGGTGGACGCGAAGAGGGCGTTGCCCCTGGGATCACGCTCCCACCTGAACATAATGATAACCCAAACTAAGACAAGCATACTGGACCAAAAGCATAAATAAGAACACAATTGAACTCGCTAAACTCCCAAGCGTTTCCAATCTTCCAATTTCTACCGATCGATTTGGTGTTCACTGCAGACAGTCAACTTCTAAAATACATAACTTTCTTCTCAGGAGTCCAAATAATATGTTCTAATACTTCCTAGAAAGATAATTAAATTACCTAAATAAACTTAGTTGGGGAGCCCTTCTGATTCTGCAATTTACTGCCCCTACCAAGCCAATCTACAGAACATCAATTATCACGTCGGGTTCTCTGGACAGTACACTAAAATTATCATAACTTTTGCTACGAAAGTCCAATTCTTACGTTATTTAGCTTTCTGGAAAGGTGAGAAAATTACCCATATTTTTCATTATAACGAGATCCTCTGATTTCTTATTTAACTAATATATTAACTCAGATTTCTACAGACTGTCAGGATGTTGACAGATTAACAGGACAGCGGCACTAAACAATTCATAACTTTCTAACCGTTAATCGGATTTGGGCGTTCTTGGCGGCCACGGAAAGCTAATGACATAACCCAACTATCTCTAAGAGGGTGGATCCCCAGATTCTGCTTCTACAGACATGAAATCCGCGGATCAAACTACTGGACAGAACGCGATCTAGATAACCGACTTTGCTAAAACAACTAATTAAGCATCTACTCAAGGGGAAACAGCGATTACCCTTGACGACACGATGAAGGGCCTGCTGAGAACAACGATCATCACCCGCCTACGATCTCTCCCCTTCCTCTCTTCTTCCTCCTCTTCTTGATCAGCAGCAGGGAGCACCGACGGCGAGGAAGGGAGGCACCACCATGGAGGAGAGGGGTGTGCTACAGTAGTCGTGCTACAGTGGCAGCGGCGGTACTGTAGCTACAGTGCGGCTAGGGTTTCTCCCTTCCTTTTGTTGGTGGCCGGCCCCTCATGGGCCTCCTGGGCCAAGGTTCGAGGCCCAAGTTGCCGAAGAACTGCAGAAACCCCCCTTTTTTATGTCTAATTTCTCTTTTGAACGCTTTCTTTCGTAGAATAAATCGGAGTATTACATTAAAACCCCCTCTTTCTCCTGTTCAATCGCTTTGCTAAAAGAAACATTCTCCCGATTTAATTATTCTCTCCCGATTTAATTTTTGGGGTATTACATTCTACCCTCCTTAAACAGAATTCGACCCCGAATTCTATTCAAGCTCAACACCAAAGAATAACCACCGCTAAAAGGTTTACTAACATTACTACGAACCTGTTGTGAATAGCTCTGGATGTTGCTCACGCATACGAGACTCAAATTCCCAGGTGGCCTCTTTCTCGGTCTTATGGGATCGCATCCCTTGACGGATTCCAACGTCTTACACCTCAACACTAGTCTTGACCTTTACAGGTACTCTCAACACACGGGACTCAAAGCTAGGATCTTACTTGTTGACCAACGGCTTTAACGTAATCCCAAGCCGCGGACCTCTCAGGTACTCACTCAGCACCAGAACATACCAAACGTTGCATAATTCGCGTATGGACCCGAGACGGTCAGAGCGATACGCTAACTTCCTAATCCCCGCAACTGTCGAAAACGCACGCAACAAGCAGAACACACACGGAACACTTGTCCTATTTCTCAATCGATTTCTTCATCTTAACAAGGAGAAACTTCGTTAAGCAGGGACGCGCAACACAACTTAAACAACCTTCCTCCAAAACACTCAAATCCAAACTCGACGATTCATCAAGAAAACCTTTTCATATTCCAACTAAGCACTTTGTGAATAAACACCACATAAGCCAACAGAGAATTCGCTCGAACGCCCAAATCAAACACTTCATTTTAACTCCTGAACCGGAAAGAACCACCTTGCCGATCATAAAGTCAGATCATATTGTACATGATATCCATCATAAAAACCCAACTCATACAAGAACCAATTGAGCACTTCTATACTCGAATTTTTTTTTCAGAAGTTCTTTTAAGAAATAAATCCTTTCCCAAATCATGGGCTTCCAAATCATCACACTAACTCATTCTCTTAACTGTCAATTCCAAAATGATCACCAATCGAAAGAATAACCATTTCCTTTCTTTGTCTTAACCGAAAGGAACCACGCATACCAAGATGAATCAACTCAATTTATAATTGGCATCTGTCATAGAGACAAGGCTCAAATAAAAACTAGGAGAATATTTCATCATCCGAGAGTACAATCCCTTTTTTTTGTTTTCAAACTTTCTTTTAAGAATTCAACTTTCTCTTACATCATGAGATTCCAAATCATCGCATAACACACTAATTCATTTCTTTTAATTTGGCAAGCCTCAAATCTATGCTCAAACCGAACACGAAATCCACATCTAGGAAGAGAGACTCTTCCAATCCACAATAACATCTTGTGATCACCTTCTCTACCAAAGGAATTACTTTGACAAATAATAATTCCCAACACACCTCAATATAGATTTCAGCTACAATCACATCACCTCAATCTTTTAAGGATAATCAACTTGAAATTCACCGCATACACCCTCATTTATTGCATCCAAAAGATCCTATCAAAGATCGCCATAACTCTTGGAACCTAATAATGGGAAACTAAGATGCTAGCATAAAAATGCCAAGCCGAATTCCACCTTTAAGAATTCCACACTAAACTTCGGTATACTTGATCGGTAACCCTCGAGATCGATGACTAAAATTTCACACACTCGACAATAACCTCGATTATTAATATCAACATTCCTCACTCATCAAGTAACCGCCCCAAAGGCGATTTATTTTACCAATCTTGGACCTCCTCTAATCCACACCAATCCAATTCGGTTACACAACCACAATATACACATTTGCAATACCCTAAGCGATTGACCAAGATTCAAACAAAGAGTATTGGATCATAATTTGCCATCGTCCCACTAGTTGTAACACTAATAAATTGTATTTCATCGACAAACATTCCATTTAGTTAGAACCCTCTCCGGTGTTATAGGTCAAAACCGAATCACTAACTATCGCTCTTCAAATAGCTTGGTTCCCAAGATTTCACCACTATCATATACTTGTCCACCACCAACGATCGACGTTCTACACTTTATAAGACCTTGGCAACACAAATTGGTTAATTCCTTTCTCAAAAGGAAGAAACAAACAAATACAAGTTTCAACGCACAAGAAAACGTTGCTCCTCGGAGTGAGTACGAGACCAAGAGAAACAATCAAATATTAATGATCTCGAAAAAAAATACGAGTCCACAGATGAGGGCACATGTCCCACCAGAAGGAACTTCCAAATCCCCATAAATCAAAATAACACATTGCTATGGAAACCCAAGAAACTCTTAAGCTGTAACAACAGAAAAGTTGCAGATTATAATTCTTAACTCCAACCTCAAATACTTAGGGCACACATTTTCCGTTAACAAAGAAAGCAATTTTCTTTGATTACCACATTACTTGCCATCCTATGCAAGAAATGCCTTTAAAACCAAATCAAATTAATCACTTAGAAACCAAACAGAAACTTTCCATACATCACATTGCTCAACTAATCTCATCTACTACATAAATCATGATCTCCCAAAAGAGCACGTATGCAAAACTCCGAACATTTCATTTATCTGGTATTACGAAAAGCAATCAACTTACTTCGTCTCTAGAAGAATCATTACCACTCTAACGCATCACATTCTCTTATCGACAATCTTACTAATATCAAGAATAATTCACTCTTAACAAGATTCGTTATTATCAACTCTTCCTTTATAAAGCTCCTAACGGCTTACCAAAGTATTACATACCACTTTATCATATCATCCTCAATTGAGAGTATACCAAATTCTTACAATCTCATTGCAACAACCACTTTATCTTAGAGGGGACCTACTACATAATTTAAGAGGTTATTCCAAAGTCCTCTTATCAAACGCATTCTATTATCCGACAAATTCACCATCATGCAAACACAGGTCATCCCCATGAAACACATATGAGTAAATCACTTTTGACTTTCAGCCTTTCACTTATTAGGAACGCTCACACTAATTTAGTACACTCTAATTCTAATCTGGAGGTTATCATAACCCATTGATGATTATTCAATTATGGATGAATTGATGGTCATTCCTCTATTTGTATTCCCACGAGCATAAATAAGATCATCAAATAGTCAATTAAGGAAAACCCCATATTATTATCTACTAAGACCACAGTCGAACACCTCCTTATTTTTCTCTTGTTGCACAGTTAGATTAATCCATTGAGACCAAATAATCCAATAAGTTTAGCAAACTAAACAATTCTATTGATCAACCATTTCATCAATGTTTCACACTTCTTAATCACTCTATTGATTCCGACTAAATATAGTTATACTCATAGTCACTGACTCATCAAGAACTACTTGAGGACAACCTCAACTTATTCAACTTTCCTTTCAAGGATCTTAGCTAAAATCGATCATGCACAATGCAACCCAATCTTGATAATCCATATCATATTCTTTAAGTGCTTTGATTATAACCTCTCATCTTATCATGACAAAACACCGCTAAAGGGTTTAACAACTTCTTTCATTAGGAAGAACCATTAATCTTCAACACTCAAAATACCCAAGAGAGACACATTGAGTAAAAGCCTCCACGTACTAAAGGACTTGCAAAAGGAAACTTTCATTAACCCAAAAACATCAAGCGAATAATTGGATCCAGTTTTCCCATGAGAAAGACAAAACTTCAATATAAAGGTCAAACTTGACCATCAACCAACACCAGCCGCAAGAATAACTCATCGGTTGGGAAAACAATGATTGCTTTACAGGACAAATTCAGCCCAATTGAAACACACTATCCTTTCTCAAAGCAACCCATCAACGCAATGAACTAATAACCCAAGAGAAACTCATCGGTCTGGCTGGACAAGAGTTGACCAAATTCAAAGAAGAGAACAACTCTTCTAAAGGTACTCACTATCGCTACTGTACTAAGATATCCGAGGTAACCACTTCACTATTCTCTTACTATGAGCGGTGGTGTAACTTTGGTAAAGCCGAGGCCACAACCACGACCTCAACCTCTCGACATCAACTATCATAATATATAACTAATATAATCAATTACAAGTATATAAGATTATATCATACAATAAGCACAATGATCAACTAGCAACTGTAGCACAAAAGTAACTATTTACTCAACGGAAGCGTATAGGCAATGCAAAAACCCAACCCATCTACTGTGCATAGTGTGTCAAAATTAATACTTTAAATACCACGGACCTACAGCCCGCTCTGATACCAACTGTAACACCCCAGCCAAACAAGGGCCTGGAATGCTACTAAATTAAGTAAATGTAAACATATTCAAACTAAAACATCTTACAAAAATTCGGCAGAACCTCCTTTGTATAACAAAGTATACCAGAGGTTCCAACAGATGCATATATTATTAGCAATATCTCAACATCCAAAGTTCATCAAAGCATTCATAAACAATCAATTCAGCTAAAATATAAGCAAGCATAATCAAAATTTACCGCTCTCTTTATTACAAATAATCAAATGCATTCAAGCATAACCAAGATTAATCCTTAAGCAGTTTGCTTATTATTAAGGTATGAACTAATGATAATCATCTTTAAAAGAGTGTGTGGTAGTGAGTGCATCCTTAGCAATCCTACTCCCTCCCATGCATGCCGTTCTTGCAAATAGTACCTAAAAACACAGCAAAAACAAGAGGTGAGCCCAAAGACTCAGCAAATATAATAAATGGCATCAACAACATACAAACATGTAAATCAGCAATTAAACCTCTCAAACCCACATATCAACCATCTTACACCGCATGCTATGCAATATGCTCAAAAGATGATCCTCTTCCTTCTCTTTCCCTTTTGCATTTTACGGTAATGCAAAGTGCGCATCCGTCGATGCACACATGCTGTACCATCTGATGCAGGGACCATTGCCCATACTCCACGTGTATGGGGACCTAAGCCCATGCTCTTCAAGCATGGGGACCTTTAACCCGTCATTAACATGCGGGGACCTCAAGTTGCTTGGTCACCACATGACCAAGTCTTCAATAAGCCAACATGATGCATATGTATGAATTTCTCAAATTAACAAACATGCATCCATAACAATAATGCATATGAAAATCCTTTCATACTACAAGCTCATAAACAAAGTCATCACAACTAATGAACAACCAAATCTAACACATAACTCATATCTCCAGCAATAATGCACAATACTAGCTATGCCGTCATCACATCTCAGGAGCACACAATTTCTCATAACATATACCCGGCATTGCCATTCAACAATAAAATTATAACCATCATTATACTTGCCTCAACCGATGCGAGAACGGTGGACGCCAAGAGGCGTTGCCCCTGGGATCACGCTCCCACCTGAACATAATGATAACCCAAACTTAGACAAGCATACTGGACCAAAAGCATAAATAAGAACACAATTGAACTCGCTAAACTCCCAAGCGTTTCCAATCTTCCAATTTATACCGATCGATTTGGTGTTCACTGCAGACAGTCAACTTCTAAAATACATAACTTTCTTCTCAGGAGTCCAAATAATATGTTCTAATACTTTCTGGAAAGATAATTAAATTACCTAAATAAACTTAGGAGCCCTTCGATTCGCCATTTCTCGCCCCTACCAAGCCAATCTACGAACATCAATTATCACGTCGGGTTCTCTGGACAGTACACTAAAATTATCATAACTTTTTCTAAGAAAGTCCAATTCTTACGTTCTTTAGCTTTCTGGAAAGGTGAGGAAATTACCCATATTTTTCATTATAACGAGATCCTCTGATTTCGTATTTAACTAATATATTAACTCAGATTTCTACAGACTGTCAGGATGTTGACAGATTAACAGGACAGCGGCACTAAACAATTCATAAATTTCTAACCGTTAATCGGATTTGGGCGTTCTTGGCGGCCACGGAAAGCTAATGACATAACCCAACTATCTCTAAGAGGGTGGATCCCCAGGTTCTACTTCTAAAGACATGAAATCCACGGATCAAACTACTAGACAGAACGCGATCTAGATAACCGACTTTGCTAAAACAACTAATTAAGCATCTACTCAAGGGGAAACAGCGATTACCCTTGACGACACGATGAAGGGCCTGCTGAGAACAACGATGATCACCCGCCTCGATCTCTCCTTCCTCTCTTCTTCCTCCTCTTCTTGATCAGCAGCAGGGAGCACCGACGGCGAGGAAGGGAGGCACCACCATGGAGGAGAGGGGTGTGCTACAGTAGTCGTGCTACAGTGGCAGCAGCGGTACTGTAGCTACAGTGCGGCTAGGGTTTCTCCCTTCCTTTTGTTGGTGGCCGGCCCCTCATGGGCCTCCTGGGCCAAGGTTCGAGGCCCAAGTTGCCGAAGAACTGCAGAAACCCCCCTTTTTTATGTCTAATTTCTCTTTTGAACGCTTTCTTTCGTAGAATAAATCGGAGTATTACATTAAAACTCCCTCTTTCTCCTGTTCAATCGCTTTGCTAAAAGAAACATTCTCCCGATTTTATTATTCTCTCTCGATTTATTTATTGTCTCCCGATTTAATTTTTGGGGTATTACACATGGCTGCCTCGAGCTCACCTTGGGGACATCCAGGTGGTCTTGAAGGACCTTCCGAGAGGTTTTTCTAGACCTCTTGAGTGGTCTGTGAGACCTCTCGGGTGACCTCAAGTCGGGGCATTACAGTCCTCAAGCGTAACAGCAACCGCAGCAGTGCCTCTACGGTATCCACACGTCCAGGGAAGGAACAACCAAACGTCGGTGTGCTAACACCAAGTCGCACGGCAGAACTCTCAAGAAGATGGCGGCTAACTCAACTCACGACTTTCGTGTATCTTGTCTGTTACGTTCACCATCATCTCCCAATAGCCTCATGCAACTCCTTATATAGTGTTTGTGACGGATCCTATCTGAACACATTTGACGGATCATATCCGTACTGGATTGTTCCATCCCGTTAAGTGTGTGACCGATTTGGTTCATGCATAATCGGTTGTGACTTGGAAACCCTTTCCGATTACGAGTCGTTAGTGGCTCCTAGCAGGACACAACGATTCCCGAATACACACAAATTATATCGGACGAACCTTAATGCAATATGATCTACGACCAGGTCCCCATCACTTACGACCAGGTCCTATCTCTATAAGACCAGTTCGTAATTAGTCACGACCAGGTCGTAACTCCTTACGACCAGGTTTCGACCACTCTGTGATTTCGTTCGACCAGTCTACGACCATCTCGTAACTCCATACGACTAGTCTGTAACTGATCGAACTAAACGACCTACTCGTGTATTCTCCCTTTGCCTCATGATGTCTGGTTGAACTCCAGGTGAGATGTTATCTCTATGCTCTAGCACCCAACCCTATGCCCCAAGGTCCATAACCGTTATGATGACCTTGTCAAGTTAAACCAATGGCACTCTGCGTGTAAGTGTCCGACACAAACTCATCTAGTCAAGTAATATTAATGGCACTCTGCTTTAGCAAGACCTACCATTAAAATACATGACTTTGGATGGTGCAGCCAATTGGGAGGGCATAAATTTAACTTAATATTATGTGAGGGAAATTTACTTCTACCATGTTAAAAGCATCTAAAGCATTTAAATAACATGCATAGAAATAAATGAATAGGAATATAAAGGCATTCACAAACAATCAAATTGCATTGTGATATAGTATGACCCTTCCACATGGTGATCTCCATCGCATGCATCCTGTTCGCCATGTCTCCAAGTGGTCGACTCCTCCAAGTACTCCCACTAAGCCATTACTCCTAATAGCACTAGTAATGAATCACAAGGAGTGAAGAAGTATCACAAGTCGACACGCAGGCCGTTATACAAATATAGACAGCCTTGGGCTGCAATAAGCATGACACGCAGGTCATGAATATTACACACATACATGCATCTCATACATTATGGGTCGTACTATTCACATCATTCCTTGCAAAAGCAAGTTATGCATAGAATCCAATTCTATCGAGCGACATGAACACACACTACCTATAGCGCGTGGTACGAATACCCAGCAAGGCGGTCCCGCTATCCAATTCCGAGACATGAATCTTATTTACGTAACCGAGCCTTGGAAATCATCGGATTAATCATATTAACCCTATTCCGAACCATTCTGATCATTGCCTTGATACGACCACATACTGCGGCACACTCCGATGACGAAATTCCGACCGGTAGGAGTAATATGCAGTATGGTCGTGAACAAGCGCAATAAACCATCTGGCCCTTATAAGCTCATACCTCCTCGTAAACCCATCTACTACCACCGAAAAACCGATTGATCTAATCGACCAGGGCCTAGATCGTCCCATCTCTATGAACCGATCTAGGTTACCAGACCCGATCAGTAATAGATCCAATCTACTACTACCGCATATCAACTATATGCGACCGATCTAGATAAAAAAAACCACGTAGGATAGCTCTGATACCACTGTTGGGGTACGGGTAGGCTACGATAGCAACAAATCAAAATTTTCTACCACGTAAACTAGGAAGGCAAGCAAGTAGATGATCACAGATCATTACCACCAGACGCGCAGAGCAGCGGAAGAAGGGTTGGAGCAGCTTGGTCCAACGTAGAGCGCGTTAATGTAGTGGTCGTAGTCGATCGTCTTTGTAACACCCCAGCCCAACACTGAGCCTAGAATGTCACTAAGCTACCCTTAGTCAACAAATATTCATCAACACACTATAAAATCTCAGCAAACAAAGCAATAAAAAACCCATCCATGGGTCACAGTAGAACATGAATAAAAACTGATCAAGCATGTATAATAAGCGAGGGGAACATAGCAAGATAATACGTCTAAAACAACACCAACCAGTAAATCCAAAACATTGGAACAAAATAGACTAGTCCAAACATTCGTCTAAGTTTATTCAAATTCTAACATGTTCTAAAAAGTAGTCCAGTGATAATGACTCAAATGGTTCTCATGGCAAATAATCATGTGTCTGAAGTACGAAACTATTCCATGTGCTCTAGTCCCTCTCAATCGTGACGCCCTCAATGATCACCTAAAAACAACAAAAGAGCAAGGGTGAGTCCATGACTCAGCAAATACATCAATAAACAACAAACAATGATAAAACAACAGTATTCAATAACTTCATTATCATCACATGTCCTTCTATTAATATTCTCATGCCATTCTCTTTCCTTTGTTTCCACACACATTCATCTCATGTCTCTATGCAACCCTACTCTACATGTCCACATGCACTTCTTTCGCGTATACCGGTATAGCATGAGTGAACGCTCGCGACAACGTTCACTCTCAAGCCCGTTCCTCCTCAAGGATCGGGGACCTCCTCCACTCCCGTGGAGTTGTGATCAATCATGATCACCTTCTCATATGCAAAGATGCTTATGAATGCAAAGATGCATAATTCCATCATATTCATCATATCCAATTTTCCTCATGTTCATCAATAAGATATAGTAATACCATTCCATTGCTTGCAATTAAATAAAAAAATAAAAGCACAACAATAATGGTAATGAACGATAAAGAAATACAGTGATCAATCATTGATCGCTGTCTACCATGTACTTGCCTTTACTAGTTGCGGCCTTGCGATGCGGCTAGAAGATGGCAACAAGTACGATGTCTCTCCTACAATAAACACTTAAATCTCAATACAAGCTATAGCATCACAAGAACAATAATTAATTTAACATCGCCCTACCGTCCCCCAAATCCATAGCGTTTCCCCAATACCGAACCGTCACCCCTTGTTGTTTCAACAAAACATGCTAGCTCCTCTCTCTCCTTTAATAACCCAATTAAACACATATATATGAAGCATGCAGCACTAGCTATCTACTCTGGAAAGATCTCATGTTTATTGTTCAAGCATGCATACATTGCTATGGGACAAATTAGCTAACTACTAATTAGCACTTTCAAATTCTCTTTTGCTACTGGACAAATTAGCTAACTACTAATTAGCACTTTCTAATTAATTCTCTATCACTAGTAGCCTAAGGCATGCAATTAAATAACCATGCAGCATAGCTATGCATGCCTCCCATTAACTAATCACGTAGCATGGAAAGCAATTAAATACTTATAGCCATTAAATATTCATAACTATGCATACCTAACCATCCAATTATAACACGCATGCAAAGCACTACCTAACATTAACCTATGTCCATTCTTGCCAATAAATGCGCCTACATGCACCAAAAGCGCAAGGTGGACAAACCAAATAATTTCTACCGCACCCTTTACATCGTCGAAGAACGCAGAAGACAAAATTTGCAAAAGCTTCACGCGGATGCACAGGATCTGTTAGAACTCACGGTGGCGGCACAAGCATGCGTGACGCGAAGGAAACCACGCAGCAGAAGAAAGACACACGCTGGGTGGCCGTCTTGGCTGCAGTAGGGCTTCACGCCAATGTAATCGAGACAGATCGAGTGGCGGTGGCAATCGTGGCGAGAACAAAAGTCGTGGCGGCGGAAAGAAGAAAAGGAAGACTAGGGTTTTCTGGACTCCTTGCTCCTCATAAGTCTTTTAGATCCATTTAATCCGGTACAAACTAACTCCTCTCAAAAACTCCAAAATATCATGTTTTTTTTACGTATCCCCTTTCGTCTAATTACGCATGGGTCCCCAAGAGGGTTATTTTTGGGATATAACAGTCTTTTCCAGCAATCTCTGCAGTTCCTTATGAAGATCGCGGATCGTTCTCAAGCGCAACAGCAACCGCAGTAGCACCTCTACAGTATCCACACGTCCAGGGAAGGAATAACTATACGCCGGTGTGCTAGCACCAAGTCGTACGACAGAGCTCTCAAGAAGATGGCAGCTAGGATTTTGGTGGAACAACTCAACTCACGACTTTCGTGTGTCTTGTCTGTTACGTTCACCATCATCTCCCAATAGCCTCATGCAACTCCTTATATAGTGCTTGTGACGGATCCTATCTGAACACGTTTGACGGATCGTATCCGTACTGGATTGTTCCATCCCGTTAAGTGTGCGACCCGTTAGGTTCATGCGTAATCGTTGTGACTCGGAAACCCTTTCCGATCACGAGTCGTTAGTGGCTCCTAGCACAACATAACGATTCCCGAATACACATAAATTATATCGGACGAACCTTAATGCAATATGATCTATGACCAGGTCCCCATCACTTACAACTAGGTCCTATCTCTATACGACCAGTTTCTAATTGGTCACGACCAGTTCGTAACTCCTTACGACCAGATTTCGACCACTCTGTGATTTCGTTCGACCAGTCTATGACCAGCTCGTATCTCCATACGACCAGTCCGTAACTGATCGAACTAAGTGACCTGCTCGTGTATTCTCCCTTTGCCTCATGATATTTGGTTGAACTCCAGGTGAGATGTTATGTCATCCATGAACTGTTCAATACTTTCTCGATCGAGTGTTGGATAACTTCACGTGGTCGAACACTTCGACCACTAGTGGCATGGCCATGCACTTTCTTTATCCGACCACAACGAGGGGCCTAGAGACATCTCTCCTGTTATGTTAGGAGGGGCAAATCCCATATCTGACCAGTCACATTCCTCCGCATGTTTCATAGCATACCCGAAAGCTCCCTTTATGACTACCCCGTTACGAGTAGCGATTGGCAACCCCTAAGAGTTCTATTACACATGTAGGAAACCATGCTAATCTCAGGTCTAAGGATTATACATCATCATTGCTTGAGACCAACTAACGATATATAGAATCATAACAATCTCAATAGTGTCTCAAGGTGGGTCAATCCAACCCCATGTTCTCTAACCACTACTAGAAATCTTCGTTTTCCCTACAGTTTAAAACGTTCCCTAGTAGTGGAATTGTAATCCAAAGGAAAGTATCTATCCCTGGGGTGAGATAAAAAAAAACCTAGGGAACAAAATCGTTTCCTACTGTTTACATAAATTACTAGGGAAAGACTATAGAGAGAGAAATAGATTATGCCATATCAGTGCCATGGTGGCAACTTTCCTTGCTCAGATGATCAAAACCATAGGGAATGTATTTTTCATTTTTGCCTCCAGTTTATTTTTAACACCCGCCAGTTTTTTCAGCCCGCCTATTTTTTTTAGACATGGCGCTAGATTTTTTTGGCCGCAACTTGCCCTCTACTTGCCGTTCACACCCAAATTCCCCAAAATCCCCAAACCTTCTCCCCACCCAAATTCCCCAAGCGAGTGCCTAGCTGATTTTACTTTTTGGGCGCCACCGCCTCCGGCCATTGGCATTGGCACGGCCTTGGTCTCTGCGCCACCACCACCCATCACGGCATTGGTCCCTGCGCCATCGACGCCGCCTCCTCCGACTGCTTACAAGGCCAAAGACCTGCACCCACACGCCTGTCTTCTCGCGCTTGGGCAAACCCGCCACTGCCGCCGGTCCCCCACGCCACCGGCCGCTTGCTTCTTCTTCCTTCTTCGTCCTTTCTCTCTCTTCATTCTTGCTCTGGTGATTCCCTTTTTTGGCGCCTCTGTGTCACCGGTCTCGCTTGCCACCACCGTTGCTTGGTGTCGGTCCCTGCGCGCCAGCCTGCCGCCGCCCGGCCCATTGTGTCTTGGGCCAGCGCGCCGCTTGTTGTGTTGTGCCGTGATCCGGGCCTCGCCAGATCCATCAGCGCATCTCCTCCCTCGCCCCAGCCACCGCCTACACCCAGCGCAAGTTCGCCTCTCTGTGATTTTGCCTCTCCATGCACCGCCGTCCTCCCCGAGTGGTGCCGCCCTTCCCTCCGCCTATTCGTCCTCCTTCCAATCGCCGCCACCGCCCCACTCCCCTTCTTCTCCTCCTCCCCCGAGCCGACGCCGCCGACCCCGACGCCCCCTAGCAGGAATCTGCTTTCTTTAAAAATTTGGTAGGAATTTGCAATTTGACGTTTTCCCTTTTTCTCTGTAAGGAAATCGATGGATTTGCATCCCAACATGATGGTGATGATCACTCGATCGTCTGGTTTGTCCCTCCTTGTATTCCTTTTTCCTTTCATGATTACCTTGTACAAACTTTGAAAAGCAGGTTCTATGTAGTGTGGCACCCGGATCCAAAATGGGTGTAAGTATCAACTGTTTTCCATATAAACAACATTCTTCCTAAATTTTCCATGTGATTTATGCTTTCAACAAATATCTAGGGTTGTCATACTCTCTTACGTGCTAAAAGAGCTATCATACTTAGTTTTGTCTTTGTATTTTATCTCGATGCCTTGCATTTATCAAATGATGTTCTTAACTGTTTTAAGCCAATTTTGGGTACTCATAACTCTTAAGTGATCGAACATTGCTTTATAGCTAAATGGCCCATCCGAAAATCAAAAGCGAGGTAACATAACCAAAGCTTATGATGCATGTTAGATCAGATATTGTTTTATCATGTTTGTGTTTCTTGGTGAGTGATACATTAGTAAGATACCAATTTGGCCGCTACATGAAAATACTTTTTGTTGAAATATTTACCACTTCTTGTAATTATATTTAAGATAGTGCTCTGGATTTTCCCCTGCCATTAACTGGTGTAGCACTTGCAGGGCCTTGCCTTTTGGTGCATTCATTTGCATCAAATGCTCTGGAACTCATAGAAGTCTTGGAGTACACATCAAAGGTGCCCAATTGACTTTTAATTCCCTTTGTTGTACCATCTGCCCATCTCCAATTTTATGTCAGCTCTACTTAGTCCAATTCAATGTTTAGATGTGTTCTTAGAAAGAAAGGCTTGCCAAGATATGGATTTATTGAACAATTAGTCTCCATAAGACCAATAAATTTACACTGCAGTCACTCAGTATATTCCTTATCAAAAGCATGCACTTGTTATGTGAAATGAGCTAACAAATCTTCATACTGAACTAATCAACTATTCATTGTTGAGTTGAGCATAGGTGATTTCAGTGAATCTAGATGAGTGGACGGAGGAAGAAGTCAATTGTTTAGCAGAGAACAACACCAAAGGGTGCATGTTTGGTTTTAGAATCAGAGGCATCTCAAAAAGGAAATGATTTCACAACCCATGCAGAGTCTCACCCATGCATCATACATTTTTAAGTCATTTGCTTCCACATGTCTCCATTTTAGCTCTATGTAGAGATTATGCCATGATTATTGATTAGACATGAAGATTGGTGGCGACATAGTGTTGAAGTAATATTTGTGCATCTTAATAAGAGCATTCTATATCTCAAGGCAGCTTTGTGATAAAATTTTAATGATTCTCCAAACTTGATTGGATTGAGGTTTGGACAGAAACGATAATGTAACTATTCTTGTAGTTGATTAGATTTCTAACTTTTTTTGAGAACCTGCATTAAACTTGTAACTTGGCAAGACAAGACAAGACTTGTATTTTTAGGAAGTCAAGACAACTCAGTTGCAAACCCCCTGGTCCTTGCAAAATCTGGATAATTTTGTGTTTGATCTTTGAATACTTTTGTTATTCCATACACTACCTCTGTGATGTAATAATGCTTTATCGATCTGGATAATAATGTAGCACAAGTCTCGTTCCATGAAATACTGAGGTCAAGAGGTATCTTTTTACTTTTTTATTCTATCAATGTTAAAATATAGCCATTCTAGATTTTACCATCCCTTGCGATGATAACTAAGGAATTCAGTATCTGATGGATGAAAGGAACACTGAGCTGTCCTTATGTTACTTAATCAATGTAATGTCAATAAGTAATACTTACTATAACTATTCTGGTGTTCTACAAAAGTACAAATGTCCCAGGACTGCAGTTCAAAGCAACAGTGTCATATTTCAAGTTTGATGAATCTTTGGGTTAAATTTTGTTGAAAGCTGTATATATCATCGTTATATCGGTTTTCCGATTCACTTGGTAATGAGCGAGTGCAAAGCGTGTATGAAACCAGTGGGGATAAAGAAATTATTTTAATAATTCCAATGATTAGCTTACAGAACTTCTTGCTTGCAAGTACCAAGTACCTACCAGTGTCTCATCATGACTCATGTGATTGCAGACTCCAAAAATGGTACACTTGTTGATCCTTGTGCTCCTAAAGGATACTCTCGCAACGATAAAGTAATGATGAGGACAAGTGGCGTTTCAAGATCAAAATTAGAGAATCAATATGTTGTTGTTTTCCTCTTAATTCCCCTGAGATGGTCCAAATTGAGGTTAGTTTTTTTTAACAATAAAACTAGGGTATGATGTCATTTCAGGTTTATACTATATATGATCAATTGGACTTGTGTCTTGTTTCATGCATAAGTTTTAGTGATGTGATCGGTCTTTGGCAGCTATTTGTAGAGTCCCATAAGATTGTTTGTGATTTTGCATTACAATATTAATTCATTTGACCTTCTGTTGCTTTCGGTGGCCAGAGGATTAAGTACTATCATTAAGTGGCATTACGTGAAAGTACTATTTTATTAGTCACAAGGACTGCTCTATAGTTAATGAAGGACCTAATCTAAAATTAAGTGGGATTTACGTGTAGGACGAAGCATGGATATATGTACATGTTATCCTAGATTTAATTGCCTAAAGTGTTTATTCCCAATTGGCGAGAGAGATTTTGAGGTGTTGGACTATTTGTTGACCAGATCTGAACTTATTTCAGATTTTAGAGAAGTGAAACTTCCCATATTGCTGCAATATTTACATCACCAAAATGACACATTCTCTGTCTAATTGAGTTGTATTCGAGTGCTTATAGTTCTAGTATAGCCAATTTTTGGAGCTACAAAATGACAATTGTTGAGTTTTTCTAATAAATATGGTTTTAATGGTTATGCAGATGGTGCCGTTCAAGGAGAAGCTCGGACATTGATTGCTTAAAATGAACCCTCATTGATCTCTGCATGCTTGGTAATTCCAAGTGTTCTTTGTTTTTTCAACAAGAATAATTTGTTACGCAAAATGATCGAGACTCCTATTTATGTCCTTCGCATGGTGGTTCACGACCTAAATCTTATTGTTATGAAAATGTTTTTGAAGAACATGAATGATTATGAAATACTTTGGTGGTTCAGTTAATCGTTGGCACTTTAATTCTTCTATGACTCTAAGTTTTCCGGATCTTTTGATGCTACCTTGGCTGAAGCTCATTGTAATAAGTTTTTAACACAACATCTTCTCCTTGCGGTTGTCCAAACTAACAGATGAAGATTGCTTTTTGCCTATGCATGTTAGACTACGAGTGCGATATCACCTCTGGAGCTTTTTAGGCGTTTTCCACGCTTGTCTTTAAGCTGTCATCTATAAATCAACTCCGCTTTCTTGTGCTGTTGTGTTAGTTTTGGAAAAGCATGAAGTTTTGTAGAACACGGTTCTTGTAGAATGAGACAATGGGTATGTGATAGTACTTAATAAATACTCATGTATGTGTGTTGTGCATTTGTGGTGCAAGCGTGGGCGTTGTTTTTTTGACTTTTTGGTAGTGTGACGTTTACACTTGTATATGTTGGTGCAAATGTGCCTTAAATAGTACTTGATGGTCAATTGGAAATACATGATATTGTTATGTTTATCTCTTGAATAAATTTTGTTTCAAGTGATAATGTGAATTTAGCGTCTTTGAATATAAATAAGTATTTGAATAATGTATGTATATTTAGAAAAAAAAAATTCAGTACCCCTAGTGTTTATGCTAAATAGTAGGGGATGAATTTTGAATTAGCAATAGGAAAATAATATTTATATAAAAATATTCCCTAGGGTATATAAGAAATAACGTAGGGAATTTGTTAATTTCTTTCCCTAGGCTGGTAGAAAGGAAACGTAAGGAAATAAACTTGCCACATCAGATGACAATGCCATGTGGACGAGATTTCCCTACGGTTTAAAATCCTAGGGAACGATTCTTTCCCTAGGTTTTTCCAAAAAAAACCGTAGGGAACGTTTTCTTTCCCCACATTCTTTTCCCTAGTAGTCATTCCCTACGAATGCCACTAGGGAAACCAATTCCCTACAGTTTTGGGCATGTTCCCTAGTATATTACTCACTAGGGAAAAATGGGGATTTCTAGTAGTGAACATGTGTTCACATTATTGATTCGATATCCCTATATCCATGACCGGTGAAACATGGTCATCAATCAATACAATGTGCTGGTCGATAAAGTCAATAGTGTTCCGACCATTAACATCTGACCAGGGATACATTTAGAACGACATCATATAAGTTAAGAGTTTCACCAATAAGTCACATATTTGTTAATCATCATAACCAATGATTCTTTCAAGGAACAGGATAACACATTATCCAATATTATGAATATAATGAAATATAATCATCTCTATGATTGCCTTTAGGGCATATTTCCAACATCGCCCACCTTCATTGTCAATTGTATCGTGTCGCTCGTGCACTTGCATGCAGCACCAAAGATCGACTTCCAAAGAGTTCTTGCGTACGTGACTTCCTCTAGTACGTTTCGTTGGGTTATTCTTTGAGCTGTTCCAACAACTGAAACGTCCCCACAGAATGGTCCCCATCTCGCGCTCGATCCTTCATCGAAAGGCAAAGGCGAGGGCTTTTTCGGCGGCTCTAACGGTGGTGGTAGCCGAGGCCGCAAGAATTGGAAATTTGACAAGACAAAGATGAGATGCTATAATTGTCAGGATTTTGGATACTTTGCTTCAGAATGCCGTAAACCGAAGAAGGAGAAAGCGCTTCTTACTGAAGCTCTCAGCGATGATGAATCAACACTGCTATGATGCTGAGTCGAGTCCAGAACGTTGAGAAGATGTGTTCGCCGTCCTGAGTCAAGTAAGTAGTGTTAAGTCCGGGACGTTGACGAGATGTGTTCGTCGTCCTGAGTTGAGTTCGTGTGTTACTCAAGTTGAAGTCGTGACCAACTTGAAGTCTGAGTACGAGTTGGGAAAGTCGTAGATGAGACTGACTGCCTCAATGAGTAAGAGTCCAAGATGTGTTCAAGTTGTGCCACTATCTCCGGACAAGTAAGTGTGAGCCAAGTTGAAGTCGAGTCCAACTGGCAGCATCCAAGACATGTTCGAGTTGTGCCACCGTCTTCAGCCGAGTGTGTGGGAGCCATGTTGAAGTTGAGTCCAACTGGTAGCACACGAAATATAAGTAAGTATACAAAGATTTGGGAGTGATTGTTAGATAATCTTTGTTTAGTGAAGTCATGTAAAGTGAGAAGCAAATCAATAGAAGAAACGTTGTTGTGCACTTGCATGCAGCACCAAAGATCAACTTCCAGAGAGTTCTTGCGTACGTGACTTCCTCTAGTACGTTTCGTCGTGTTATTCTTCAAGCTGTTCCAACAACTGGAACGCCTCCACGGAATGGTCCCCATCTCATGCTCGATCCTTCTGTACCACAACTATTTTGTACCGGTCATGTGGTACGCCGCCAACCAAACCTTTTCTTCCCCCATAGTTCGTTGTCCATTGAAGAATTGTTCACATAGATTGATCCAAGGTAATGAATCTTCCTTGCCGTCAAAAATTGGAAATTCCAGCTTACGATAGTGTGGTGCTCCCTTGTTGTGGCCACCACCATGGCCACCACTTGCCGTCATCTCGCCTGACTGCCAAGGTGGTTTTGTGGGTTTTGGCAAGATGCCATCGCCCGGAAGTTCACCCGGCATTGCGCCCTTGCCTGTTTCCAACTGGCCAATAGCCAGATGATCAATCTTTTGTTGGATGTTGAGGTCATTGAGCTTGACCTTAACCTCATCCAACATCTCTAGCTTCTTTATGGTTGCCTCCAATTGCATAGCCAAGGACTCGACTTTGTTGCTGTTTTCAGGTAGTCATGACTCATCAGTAGTGGGAGGATTTGATATCAAGTTGCCATGACTTAACGATCAAATCGGGTGGTTGCGAGTAGTGGGAGGCTTTGGCCCCCGGCCTCTTCCTAGGCTCCGTGGCTCAGGTACCCGAGAGAAGGAGCTCTCAGGATCAGCAAGGGCGCAGGAGGTAGGGCCCACCAGGGAGGTCGGGAGGAAGAGAGAATTGGGGAGGATAATTAGAGATAACTTCTTGATTACCTTTCTCGATAGCTTGGCTGACTCCTTATAAAGATGGAGTAGTCCTTAACATTTGGTATCTAATCCAAACTTATTATATCTATTAATGGCTTAAGGCCCAAGCAAAGTAAACAAATTACACCTCTATCCCTAATAAACAAACTTATGTCTTTCCTAATTTGATGTAGCCGCAACATCTGATGTTGCTACCGCAACCTTGGGGCGCCGGCTATAGGTACATCCCCACATGACAACAAGCTCAGAAGTGTGCCACAAGTATCGAGGGATCCTTTTTATTACAGACCAGTGATCTTTAGTAGGAGCATGCAATAACTGACATACCTTACTGCAAATGCATGTCTGCTCAGGTGATGGTCATGTATTGCAGGTCTCCAAAACTACACTTCTGTAGTCTAATGAGTCAACTTCAGAAAGAGCAGTCTGTGATGTCTTGACAATTTTGTTTAAATGGAATGTTTTGACAGTTCTGCTGACCATGATATGGGCGCAGATATAAGCTTGCACTAGTCAATTTTTGCTTTGTGCAGCAACTTGGCAATATACTTTCTGCATCAGGACTAGACATGTTCGCATGTTCGTAGGGAGCCCGACCCAATTTTTTCTTGGCTCAGGCCCAATTTTTGACAATCTGTAGTTCTGTTGGATAACAATTTTCTCAAGTGGTATGCCAAATGTACGCAATATCTCCAACATTTTGTGAAGCTTCTCATCAACCCTTTCACATTTGATTTCAACTATTTTAGGGTGCTTCAATGCAATGCAAAGGATTGTTCCATTGTATCATTACTTCCTTCAGTTTCCACTGTTCATTCAGGTCCCTATAGAAAACATAACATTGTACTAAGATCGATATACCATGCATGATAACATTAATCAAAACAACAAGATTGTATTTGGAGACCATATACCTTACATAGTTGAAGAGTTTCTCAGAATTGGGTTGTGCTGGAGAATGCAAACTAGTGCGTGGAGGTAAGCAGCTACACACCACTCACTGAGAAACAATGTCTTCAAGTTGCTAAATGTAGGGCACCATCTTAGATCCCATTTGAAGACAAACTGGATAAATTTAAAGGGGAAGATCAAATTTTAATCTAGTTCTTAAAGTATAAGATGCGACATACTGGATAAATTTAAAGTCCATTTTTCAACCTTGAACTTTTCAAAAAGTCTGGAAAACAACTTTGAAGTCGAAAACCAGACATCGTTGGACCTCCACATTTGCAAATCGGACAAAATGGGCCCCGCGCCTCTTCCACCCTGGTTTTGTGCTCACGTGGCAGTCCACCTGGCACCTTTATGCTAACGAGGTATGTATAACACACGTGCGGCCCAGCCCCTTTGCGCAGAAGCCTCCTCACTCTTGCGCTTACTCTCGCTATCGTCTGAACTGGGTCTGGTGGCAGCGTGGGTCGGGAGGCGCCGACTGGAGTTGTGCTAAGGGCGACGACGGTTGATGATTCAATAGCGCAAGGCCATTGTAGATCTGCGGCAAAATCGTGAAGGTGAGTGTTGATGCATTTCGGGATTTAGGGATTTAGGGATTTTAGGGTTCTGGGGATTTGGGGATTTTAGGGTTCGTGGGGATTTGGCGATTTAGGGATTTTAGGGTTTGTGGGCATTTCGGGATGTAGGGATTTTATGGTTCGTGGGGATTTCAGGATTGAGGGATTTTAGGGTTCCTGGCGATTTGGGTATTTACAGCATTATGCAGTCGGCAGTTACTATACTAGATTAGAGATTTCGAATGGATCTTACTAATTTGCTAGTTGCATGCATGTAGGAATGGATGTTGTGGACACTCTCCCGTTTCGATTTCACTTCAATGGCAAGTTTATACATGATGGTAAGGACTTGCATTACTGCGGTGTGTCGGAGGGAATGTCTTACATAGAACGTGATAAGATGTCATTACCAGAGGTTAATGGACACCTCAAGGACCACTACGATGTTGTTGAAGGGATGTTACTGCATTGGTTGTTCCCAGGGAAAGATTTGGGCAATGGGTTGAGGGTTTTGGTGGACGACAAGGCATGCCAGACAATGTCTGATTGTATTGTGGAAGGAGGTGTTGCCGAAATATATGTGGAAGCACCAACAGCTACAGAGGATTCTGAAGATGAAGCTGAGACTGAGAAGGAAGATAGTGACTACGAGGATGAGACTGATGCAATGACTCTAGGAGCAGAGGATGACAATGACTGCACCATTGCTGGCTCTAAGGAAGTGAGCATTGTGACTTCAACACCAGAGCAGAGAAGGAAGGAATTAGAAGCAGTGGAGAGGTTTTACAGCCCTCTCAGGAGTCAGAGCAAGAGCAAGCAAGATGGTAAAGGTTGTGGGAATGATAAAGTAGTGGAGAGGATGCAAAGGCAAGAGGATGGTGAGAGCTCTGACAGTGACTACATTCCTGGTGACTATTGTACATTAGAGGAATATGAGGAAGCATTACTTATCATGAAGCAATTAAGAGAGTTCAAGAAGAAGATGAAGGCTGGTGAAATACCTAATCTTGATGATATGCCATTCGATGGTCCCCCTATACAGTTAAGATGTGCAGATGAGGGACAAGTAGAAGAGGAGGGAAATGGAACTCCTTATGCTGACAGCAATCAAGATGATGACTCAATTGCTGAGGTAGACAGTGGAGGAGAGTTGGTGAGGAAGGACTCTAAGTTCCCTAGGTTTGACCCAAAGAGGATTGTGCCAACATTCTCCTTAGGAATGAAATTTGGAGACAAGCGGTTGTTCAAGGAAGCAATCATCAAATATGGCTTGGACCACAGGAAGTTAATTAAGTTTGTAAAGGATGAGGGTGACAAAGTAAGGGCAAAGTGTGTCTGGGAATATTGTCCCTGGTTTTGTCTGTTGGCCACTAACACCAGAAGTACTAGCTGGCAAATAACCAGCTTCAATGATGTGCACAAATGTCCTCCAAGAAGAGACAACAAGCTTGTAACTGCAGGAAGGATTGCTGATAAATATGAGAATTTGATTAGAGCAAACCCTACATGGAGACTGCAAAGCATGAAAGCCACAGTACAGGAGGAAATGTTTGCAGATGTCAGCATCCCAAAATGCAAGAGAGCCAAGAAGATAGTGATGCAAAGGATGCTGGATGCAACCAAAGATGAATACTCTAGAGTGTTTTACTATCATCTAGAACTCTTGAGGAGCAACCCAGGCAGCACAGTAGTGGTGAAGCTTGTCAATGATGCTGAGAACCCCACATTCCAAAGAATGTACATCTGTCTTGAAGCATGCAAGAAGGGCCTTATATCTGGGTGTAGGAAGGTTATTAGGCTAGATGGTTGCTTCTTCAAATGCAAACAACCAAATGTATCCTATAGCCTGGGCAGTTGTGGAGAAGGAGACAAATGATAGTTGGGACTGGTTTTGTTATCTCCTTTTCAAAGATGTAAGGGTTCTGGATGGTGAGGGATGGGTCATCATGTCTGATCGGCAAAAGGTTAGTGAAATTGCATGTTCATTACTTATGTACTACATAATGTGTTGCTAACTAACTAATTGCATGTTCATTACTTATGCAGGGACTTTTGAATGCTGTTCAAACCTGGGCTCCTAATGCTGAGAACAGGAACCGTGCTAGACATATCTATGCCAATTGGAGGAAGAAATTCAAGGATAGGGAGTGGCAGAAAAAATTCTGGAGATGTGCCAAGGCACCTTGCATAAGCCTTTTCAACCTGGCCAGGGCAAAATTGGCCCAAAGCACGCGTGAAGGGGCTCAGGCTTTGATGAACACTGACCCACACCATTGGAGCAGGGATTGGTTCAGGTTAGGTTCTAACTATGATTCTGTTGATAACAACATGTGTGAATCTTTCAACAAATAGATAGTTGAGGCAAGGTATCTGCCAATTATTAGTATGCTAGAGGCCATTAGGTGTAAGGTCATGGTTAGAATCCAATTGAATAGAGAAAAGGCAGACAAGTGGCAAGGCATCATATGCCCCAACATTTTGAAGAAACTCAATGCATATATAACTGAATCTGGGTATTGCCATGCAATATTCAATGGAAAGGATTCATTTGAAGTCAAGCATTGTGATCAAAGATTTACAGTAAACCTTCAAAACAAAACATGCTCTTGTAGATATTGGCAATTGTCAGGATTGCCATGTTGTCATGCCATATCATGCATATACTACAACACCAACAGGCTAGATGATTACATAGCCTCTTGTTACTCAGTTGATGAGTTCAACAACACATATGAGTACTGTCAACAGCCTGTGGAGGGTATGCATAGTTGGCCCACATCAGAGAAGCCACAACCACAAGCACCAAAATATGTTAGGATGCCAGGCAGGCCAAAGAAGGAAAGGAAAAGAGAGCCTCATGAGAAGCCAAAGGCCACAAGAGTCTCAAAAGTGGGAACTATCATTAGGTGCACATTTTGCAAAGGGACAGGCCACAACAAAGCTTCTTTCTCAAAGAGGAAAGAAACATTGGGTGCATCTAATACAAGTGCTAGAGCTACACCTGAAGATATCCCTCCTACAGCACCATCTGCCAGGGTAATGTGTCACTCTTGCTTCACTAATGCACCAGAAGAAATCTTCTTCTCACATTGTCAATTGTCCTCAGGTAATGATGCAAGGATCACAACAGAGCTCTGCAAGTGTTGGTAAAAAAAGGGCAAGCCTACCTGCCAACTCAAAGGGCAAGAAGAAGTGCACTAGGGTTGTGTACTCACAAAATTCTGCAACTACAATCCAGCATGTAAGCATCTTCCAGTTTACTACATATTTTTTACCCTGCTCAGTTCTAAGACTTAGCATTGTTCATGTGTTGTTGTAGTCTGGTGTGTCAAATGAAATGATCATCAACTCATCTGCTAAGGCTAGTGTGACAACATCAAAAGGTGGTTCTGCATCTATAAGGCTAGAGGCTACTGTCCCTACTTCTCAGGCCAGTTCATGTGCAACAATTCAACTCTCCTCTGGTCATGCTTTAGCTAATGTTAGTGCTAGAGAGCCACCAAGGAAGAAACCTCCAAAAAAGAGGACAACAACTCATCCGAAGCTCCTGATGTCCATCAGTGATGTCGATAACAAGAAGCAGTGAAAGTCTATGCTGGCAATATGTGTTTGTTTTTGTGTGAACTTTTATGCATTTGCAACTTGTCTGTAACTGGTAATGGCAGTGAACTTGACTGTATTGTAAGTTTGAATCCTTGTAAGTTTCAGTCTACCAGACGCATTGCGACAGCACTGAACTTGACTGTACCAAACTTCCAACTTTCTATTGCAAATTTCAGTCTACAAAATCTTGCAGTGCTACTTCAGTTTCAGTCTACAAAATCTTGCGGTGCTATTTCAGTTTCATCGCTTTTGAATCCCGATTTCTGAATCAATATTGAATACGACTCAAAAAAACAATTTGATTAGGCGCAGTTCAAGTCAGTTATCATGAGCCTGGAGATAGCAGGTGCGGAGGCACCTCACGTTCAGGTCTTTTTGCTTCTCTTCTTCTGTTCAGGTCTTCTTCTTTGTGCTGGCAATATGTGTTTATATGATGGTTCCAAACCTATTAAAGGCAGTTAAGCATGAATTCATCACTGATGAGGTTACCAGACAATTCAGCATCATAGCTTCAGGTATTACACATATCACAACATTTCATTCCGGAAATTCACCAAAACGGCGACCGAACTCACCAAAATGATATTTTCATTCCAGTGAGCATTCAGTTTCACAACTTACATCAACAAACTAAGAACATTTCTACCAGAACAAGAACCCAACTACAACAAAGAGAGTACATGCAAACACTGAGATGATCAGCATTCTATTATTTTCTACCATTTTGACCCTATCACTAAGATGAACAATTGTAGCCTCATTTTGGACTACAATTCTCCTCAACTTAGCACACTCATCTGATTTTGCAACCAGCAATCTCCTCAGTTCAGCACACGCCCCTTCCTTGGCCTGTTCATTGCTAGCCGAGGCCTTCAATTCCTTGTTTTCCTTCCTCAAAGCCCTTACACAGTCGCGCAAATCCAGCAAGGTCTGGTTAACAAAATCACTGGCTTCCGGATCATACCATCTCCAAAAATTGCAACCACCCACCTACACAAATTGAAAACAAATCAAACAAATGGCAGAACGATCGCAATGGTCCCAAATTGAGAACAAATCGAACAGCCCGCAGAAGAACACAAGAACACAAACCCACAAGAACACCGACCACAAGAACACACTACGCTGACCACAAGAACACTCACCTGAGCCTTCGTGCAGGTAAAGTACCTCCTCCCAGGGTTCGCGTCACTCCAAGAGGCCCATCTAGCTAACTTCTGCCCGCAATTGCAATGGACGGTCGGCTCATAATCAAGCGGACCCTCCATGTACCTTACCGGGGAGGAAAACTTCCCATCGCCGACGCTGACCGCCGAGGAATCAACCGACCACCGCGACGTGCTTAAGCTCCCGGAGGTTGCCATGCACAGCGCCGATGCAATTTCATCACCTAGGGTTTCTCAGGAGGAGAAGGGGATTTCCTTTTCCACAAACGCTTGCGCGAATGGGAAAGGTGACCGGCCTCGTGTTATTAAACGTCAGCATAAAGGGTGCCAGGTGGACCGCCACGTGAGCACAAAACCAGGGCGGAAGAGGCGCGGGGCCCATTTTGTCCGGTTTGCAAACGTGGAGGTCCAACGATGTCTGGTTTTCGACTTCAAAGTTGTTTTCCAGACTTTTTGAAAAGTTCAAGGTTGAAAATTGGACTTTACCCTATCTAAATATCAAAGCTATCTTTAAGAAAGTAATGAAAGAGGCCTACAAACCTGTTATGATCCTCTTAATAGTTCTCCAACAAAAACAACCATACAAGAAGTTCTTCGGGAAAGAGATGGGGATTCAGGAGAAGAACAGGGAAGGAATAGAACAGAAGCAGGTTGGGGAATAGAGAGTCTTTCGGTATTGTCTTTTTCGATACCCTTACAGCCAACAACTCATATGGCTTTATCCCCCTCGCCAACACTCAGCCTGGCAGGTGGGCCTCCTACTCCAACAACCCGGGCTGACTCCAACTCAATGTACCCAATCTTCCTTCGGATACCGACTGCTGGGCCTTCTACTCCTCTTGTCAAACTGTTCACCTTCATCTGGATACTTGCCGCCTGAGTTTACTGAGAAATATCCACACATTGGGAACATTGGATGTGAAATCCTATAAATTTTAACTTGGTTTTAAATTGAATAATGTCAGAAGTTCCAGGAGTCCTCACAGACCAACTATAAGGGATGCCCTTATTGAATCATTATGGCTGGAAAGTGCTAATTGGTTCTACACAACAGCAGGTTGTTCCGTCTTATGTACACACACTACTACTGAAGCAGACCTTTGGTCGAAGCGCCAAATGGGCAATAGTCTCGGAGAAAATTGCGTCGGGACCAAAAGATCTTTAGTCGGTTGGTAACACCAACGGGACTAAAAGTCCTCGCCCAACGGCTCGGTGGCGAGCTTTTGCGGGAGGACATTTAGTCGGTTGGTGTTACAGGGACTAAATGTCAACCTTTAGTCGGTTGGTACTACAATCCGGGACTAAATCTTTAGTCGGATTGTAGTACCAACTGGACTAAAGGTTGGCATTAGTCGGTTGGTAACACCAACCGACTAAATGTCCTTCTATTAAACTCTGTTTGGCGTTTAGTCACAGGAGCCGAACGCCGCTGCCGCCGCCGGGACACGCGCGCTGCATTGTCACCACCGCCGAGCCGTTCATTCACTCAACCGTATTCACGGCGTGTTAGCATGTAAGCTCTGATGCTAACCCTGCCGTCCATTATGAAAAATATGAAATGTGAAATTTGAAAAATTTTTATATGTTATAAAATTGCCAATTAATTCATAAATGGAACTTTCATGATTTTTGTAGGCCACAATAAATTTCCAAAAATCATGAAATTTGTTTTTCCACTAAGTTACACTGTGAACAGTCCATATAAAAATTTTAAGACTATTTGGACAAAGTTGAATTTATACCTATTTTATGCTTATTTATTTAATTATTATTCCATGAATTTTGTAGGCTAAATTAATGATCCAAAATTCTGAAAATTTTTTTGCCATCTAATTAGGCTATGAACTATCTGTACAAAAATTTTGGGATCAATCTGAAGACTTTTATTTTTCACCTTATTTAATAATTATTTAAATAAATGAAAAATGACTTTTACATGTGTTAGTTAGGTTAAGCTTTGAGGGTGTTTGATGAGATAAGTCTTATCTTATCAGATCCAACCTCTTGGGTAAAAATAATAAATATTAATTTTGTTTTAATAAATAAGTTTAATATTTAATTATTAAGTAATTAGTTAATCTCTTAATTAGCTTAATCACTTAGTTATTGTTTGCCTTTTGGATTGATTGTTGACCTAGGGTCATTCACCCTTAATGACTTTGGGCAATTTAGTTAATTATTAATTATCATTTAACTTGATGTCCCTTCTCCTTAAGCTTGCTGTTTTGCGTTAAATCACAGAGATGAACGTCGTCGTCGCTTGAGGACACTCCTGCTACACGGCAAGGCGAAGCTCCTAGTGCAATTTGTCAAATAGTGCTGATTCTTTGAAAATTCAAAATAAATTCATCTTAATTTCAAAAATTCTAAAAATTTTGGGTAGCCTCTCTATCATGTGTACTATCCGGGAAAAATTTGAAACTTGAAATTTAATTATGTGATATGTCATATAATGCAGACGATGACACGCCATTGGATGTACAATGCCGATCGCCGCTCCAAAGAGTTCATTGATGGCATGCATTATTTCTTAAGAGTGGCCGAGGCAAACAAGCGGGATGGTTTCATGTGCTGTCCATGTGCCCTGTGTAAGAATTTGAAGGAATATTACGGCTCAAGGAGTCTTCACTCACACTTGTTGAAGTCGGGTTTCATGCCAAACTATATTTGTTGGACCAAGCACGGAGAAACCAGGTTATAATGGAAGAAGGTGAAGAAGAACAATTGGACCCTAACGACATTATTGCTCAATCACGGTGACTTCGATGATCTTGCAATGGGCGAAAGTCAAGAAGAGGCAAGGCGGAAGACACACTCATGAAGATGATGCTCTTGGTGATGTCATTCGTGATGCACAAAGAGATTGCGAAAGTGAAAAGGAGAAGGCTAAGTTTGACCGCATGCTAGAGGATCACAAGAAATTACTATACCCGTCCGTAGAAGATGGGCAAAAAAGTTGGGTACAACATCTGGAGTTGCTACAATGGAAGGCATGAATGGTGTATCCGACAAGGCATTTGGGCAATTGCGAAGATCCAAAAAAGATGCTTAGAAGCCTAACGAATTGCACCGCCACTACGTCGAAGCAAAGCAAGTCGTGCGCCCTTTGGGATTAGAAATCCGGAAGATACATGCATGTCCTAATGATCGCATCTGTATCGTGGCAAGGACTACGAGAATTTGGATGAATGCCCGTATGCAAAGCGTCGCGGTATAAGATCGGCGAGATGACCTGGCGATGTTGAGGCGAAGAACGCCCCGGGAAGAAAATCCTGCCAAGGTTATGTGGTATGCTCCTATAATACCACGCTGAAACGTCTGTTCATAAACAAGGACCATGCAAAGTTGTCGCGATGGCACAAAGAAGACCGTAAGGTAGACAACATGTTGAGACACCTGGCGATGGGTCCCGGTGGAGAGCAATAGGCAGAGAATTCCGGAGTTTGCAGATGGCGCAAGAAACCTAAGGTTAAGCTTTAAATGCGGATGGTATGAATCCTTTTGGGGACGAGCACTAGTCATAGCACTTGGCACTGTTACTCTATGTATCTACAACCTTCCTCCATGGTTATGCATGAAGCGGAAGTTCATTATGATGCGGTGCTCATCCAAGGCCGAGGCAACACAGCAACGACATCGATGTCTACACCGAGGCCATTAGTTGAGGAACTCCTGCTTTTATGGAGCAAACCCGTGTGTGCGTGTGTGGGATGAGTACAAGCAGAACACTTCGACCTGCGAGCATTGTTGTTCGTAACAATCAATGATTGGCTTGCTCTAAGTAATCTTCGGAGACAGACAAACAAGGGATACAATGCATGCACACAATGTTTTGATGACATTGACAAGTATATATTTGAAAAAAATGTCGAAAGGTCGTGTACCTTGGCCATCGCGTTTTCTTCCTATGAATCACCAACTAAGAAAGAAAGGCAAGCATTTTAACGGTAAGGCGTAACACGAACCAAGCCTCATAACCGAATCGGGAGGATGTACTTGATATGGTCAAGGATGTGCAAGTAGTCTTTGGAAAGGGACAAGGCGGCGAACCTGTTCGAAGATGCTAAGGGACACGCACCCATGTGGAAGAAGAAGTCCATATTTTGGGAGCTACCCTATTGGCAAGTCCTAGAGGTCCGCAGCGCGATCGGCGTGATGCACGACAAAGAATCTTTGTGTGAACTCGCTAGGATTCATGGATGTGTATGGAAAGTCTAAGGATTCACTCGAAGCACGACGGGACTTGCGGCGCATGAAAGAACGAGACAACTGCATCCAGAGAAGGCAGACGATGGGCGCCATTACTTAAGACACCGCTAGCTTCACTCTTAGCAAAGAAGAGAAGGAAAGCATGTTTGAATGCCTAAACAAACATCAAGGTCCCATCTGGATTCTCCTCCAATATAAAGCGTATAATAAATGTGCGGAGAAGAAATTCCTACACTTAAAGTCCCATGATCGCCACGTGCTTATAGACGCAATTGCTTAGGTTGCTTTAAGAGGAATTCTACCTCCACATGTACGTCTGCCACCGTGAAGCTATGTGCATTCCTCAATGCAATTTCTCGAAGGCAATCAATCCAATGGAACTAGCTACTCTCTGAATGATGTGGTTCAATGTCTTGTCACTTTGAGTTGGTGTTCCCTCCATCCTTCTTTAATATCATGACACACCTCCTAGTTCACCGGTCAAGGAGATTAATATTCTCGGTCTGTGTTCCTACACAACATGTTCCCCTTTGAGAGGTTCATGGGATTCTGAAGAAATATGTTCACCGGCGTGCTCGGCCGAAGGAAGCATCGCCAAGGCTACGGGACGAGAGGAGGTCATTGAGTTCTGTGTTGACTTCATTCCCGACCTTGACCCGATTGGTGTTCTGAATCGCGACACGAGGGAGACTTAGTGGAAAGGAACACTAGGGAAGAAAACATATATCGATGCACGGGGACGATTATTTCAATAAAGCGCACTACAGTTCTTCAAAACTCCTCGTGGTGGAGCCGTATGTCGAGGTACACAAGGAGTTCCTACGATCGATTTCGAGGGAAGAATGAAGCTTGGATTAGGCGTCATCACATGGAAACTTTCAGCGGTTGGTTGCGTAAAAGAATGTCGTGGTGATGACAATATTGATGAGCAATCAGTATTTGTTGGCTAGGCAACCATCGTGGCACATCCTCACGTACAAAGGGTGCGAGATAAATGGAAATACATTTTACAATCGTAGCCCAAGATAAAAGGAGCACGAACCAAAAGCAGTGGTGTCGCGTAGATGCCACAGACCCAAATGGAAAGAGGCAAACATATTATGGCCGCATAGAGGAGATTTGGGAACTAGACTACGCACCTAATTTTAAAGTCCCTTTGTTCCAGTGCCAATGGGTGAAGATGACCGGAGGCGGGGTAACAGTCGACAAGGAGTATGGAATGACAACAGTGGACCTCAACAATATTGGGTACAAAGACGAACCATTCGTCCTTGCTGCTGATGTGAATCAGGTGTTCTATGTGAAAGACATGTCTACAAAACCCAAGAGAGGGAAAAACGACGACAAATCAACCAATGAGCCAAAACGCCACATAGTTCTTTGGGGAAAAGAAACATCGTAGGAATTGAGGACAAGTCGGACAAGTCGAGAAGATTATGAAAGGGATGACCGAATCCCGCCCTTCATGTGACCAAAGACCCAAGCATCCCGCTAAATGCCGAGGACACTCCATGGTTAAGGCATGATCATAACCAAGGGTCATCGTCAAGAAGAAGTTCACCTCGTGCCCGCTTGATATATAGTGATGTTTAATAAATAGTGTGTATTAGAGATTTTATGTAATAATTGTAACTTCAGATGTTTCTATCATATTTTTCTTGTTTTTATCGTTTCAAATGAAATTCCTATTCGATAAAAGGACACATGTACCTCTGTGAAGCATGTCTTCTCCACTGGGTGTAAAAATGACTTGAAATTTTTTAGCAAGTATTTATGCCTTCAAATGAAATTCCCGACTTGTGGTTTGAGCCCTTCATTTTGTTTATAGTTGGCTCTTCACTTCCTAGCTTGTGGTCACTATAAAAGTCGTTTCAAATGTCAATAAGATAAAAGGAAATGCAACTATTATTTTTAAAAAATTTATGCCTAGTATTTAATTTACTATGCATTTAACAAGAATTAGCATATTTATACAAATAAACTTAATACAAAACCCAAGCTGTGGAAGCGTGGCGGGAATCGAATAGTGGGGACCTTTAGTCCGGTCAGACATCGCTTGGGACTAAAGGTCACTGACCGGGACTAAAGGTTCTCTGGAAAATATGTCCCACAAAAACCTTTAGTCCCGGTCGTGGCACCACCGGGACTAAAGGTCCGACCTTTAGTCCCGGTCCGTATTACTTGGGACTAAAGGTCACACGAGGACTAAAGGTCCACCTTTAGTCCCGATTCAGATCGCGCCGGACTAAAGGTCACACACCGGGACTAAGGTCCGACCTTTAGTCGGTCCAGATACCACCGGGACTAAGGTCTTTAGTCCCGGTTAGTATACCACGAGACTAAAGGTCCCCTCGACTTAACAACAAAGTGGCTTCTTCCCTTCTTCCACCCCTTAGTCTCCCTCTGCGTCTCCTCATGGCGCTTAATTCGTCGGCTCCGGCCCGTCGCGCCCGGCCTCCTCCTTCCTCCCGTGGCGCCCACTCCCGCCACCACCTCCACTCGGCTCCTCCCTCCCGCTCCAGCTCGCCCGCTCCTCCCTCCGCTCAGCTCGCCCAGCTCCTCCCTCCTTGGCCGGATCCGGCCGCCCGACTCAAGAAGCGGCTCGCCACCAGTGCCGAGCCGCCTCCTCCACGCCGGTGAGCTCCCTCATCTCTTGTCGCATTTGCAGGAGCGAAAAGGAGATTGAGAGAGAAAATATCTGAGTTCACTGAGAGGAGGCAAGCGAGATTAGCTACCGCTCTTGTTGTCGGTGCCTCGGTGGCAATGTGGTATAGACGACGACACAGCACTAACCCCCGGCGGCGAGCCCTCTTTTTGTGACCGGCCATCGAGCCGAGAAATCATTTTTGCAGGAGCTGGCGAATTGAATGTATATGTTGTTTTTCTTTTGTCGATGCATGTCACGAACCGCACGCCACTTGATGCGAAATCATAACCCGATCACTAGGGGTGGAAAAAAGCCGAAACTTCATGAGCATTTCGGCTCGTTAAGGGCTCGGCTCGACTCGGCTCGAACTCGGTCCCTTAACGAGCCGAGCCGAGCCAAAGCAAAAAACTTCGTTTTGTTAACGAGCCGAGCCGAGCTGGCTCGCGAGTAACTCGGTTAACTCGTTAAGCTCGCTTCGATTCACTTCTAAGATTAAGCTCTAGTGGGCAGTTTGCCACCTTTTATGAACGGTATTCTCTTGACATTCTAGATTGTCTTGGAAGCCGATGGTTATCAACCATATCTGATATCTCCAGAGAAAGGGTTGAGATCATTGATAAAAATAGTACTCAAAATGGCAATGGTTATGTATGGATCTGCATGCATGTTGCATGATTTGTGATATGGATTGCATGGATATGATTTATGAATGCTATAAATGTTTATCGATGATTGTGATTTGTGAACTTCGATGATGATTTGTGATATGGACCTTTGCATGGATGTTCATGGCATCTATAATCATTTATTTTTGGGTTTAGTTCAAAGAACACTTGCTCTCATGAATTGCCATGCATGTGTTTGGTTGAATAAGGCATGTTTGGGTGGTCAATGATTGTTCTTTATACCTGCTTTCTGAAAATTTCATGAAATTTTAAGATGTTCACCATGTTTATCGCTAACGAGCCTAACGAGCCTAACGAGTCGAGTTCGAGTTTTTAACGAGCCGAGCCGAGCCTGGGTTTTTGCTCGTTATCTTAACGAGCCGAGTCGAGCCGAGCTCGTTTTCTTAACGAGCCTTAACGAGTCGAGCCGAGCCGAGCCGAAGTCACTCGTTATCCACCCCTACCGATCACGAACCGTTCTAACGTCCTACACATATATTTGCGAAATGGCCGGCCGAATGACAACATGGACGATGCCATGATGGATATTATCAACAATGACGCCTTACAAGGTGCCCAATTCAAGGTGATGACAACAATCAAGAAGTAGATGGCGAGTCGATGCTTTGCCGATTATGAAGATGAGCAAGACAATGTTTGGCGAGGTCTATCTACAATCTCTTATGTATACATGAAATTGAGAATAATTTCATTTGTCGTATAAATATATTTATTTAAATCTTTGTGTTTCTACATTCGTAGCCCTCTCGGATCGGCGACAACAACGGGAAGAGTAGAAATGTACGAGGCCGAAGAAGCCGTTGGAGGGTCGGTTCATTCTCTCGAATTCGAGGAGGATCAGCAAAGTACTTGGACCACATGCACGTAAATTTGTCACCATTGTGGGTACCTTGTAAGGGACAGGATCGATCAATGCTCGTGAATGGAAGCAAAAGAAAGTTGCTCCTCATATTAGTTTTGTCTCTGATCGTGACAAGGCACTAGTTTGGCAAGATGTCCTTCAACATTTCAAGCGCCGTCTGTAAGATGAAGCTTTGAAGGAGAGAGTTAGGAACTGGCTATGAAGAAGATGGCCACACAATTCCGGTGTTGGAAGAAGAAATTGTACAACACATTTATCGAGAAGAACACGACGCTTGATTTCAACACTAAGGCCTACGTCAAGTTGAGGCCGTTTTGGGATGAGTTTGTGCAGTTCAAGACATCGGAAGAGGGTGAGGCACGGGTGAGAAGGAACCAGCAGAATGCCGACAAAAGCAATACCACCATCACTTGGGATCGGTGGCTACTGAGTGCCATTCCTAAGTGGGAAAGAATGGAGCAGGAGATTCTTGCCAAGGATCGAACAGAATCAATCAAGCCCGAGCGCCAAGTATTGGTTTTTCGGTCATGGGGAAGCTCGACCTAGAGACCGGAAAGATAGTGTATGGCGCAAAACTCCAAAGAGCAAACAAAAGATTTGCTTATGCTCGAGGCTTGGTGAGAGTGGCGGTGGCAAACGAACAGAGATAAGGATGGTGACATACATACGGAGAATCTTGAACACGGTGGGCGAACAAGAGGCTATGGGGAGGTGTCGTGGGAGCATGCCTTCCCTAAAGACAAAGCCACCTATAGAAGCCGCCAGAGAAAGAAGTACGAGGAGGCAGAGCGGATGCGCAGGATGGAGAAATGGTTCTTGAGTCACGGAAGTGGCTCGTGAAGCAAGAGAGCGAAAAAAAGCACTTGAAGCCAAAATGAATGAGGAAATCAAAAGGCAAGTGCAGATAGCAATAAGTTCCATCCAAAGGCAAAGCGCATCGAGCCGGAGTCAACATCACCCCTAATCGGTTGAAAAGCGATTGCGCTTCCACGGAGGTGCCGATGATTCAAGATGACGCAGGTCTGCGCTTCCCGTGGATGACATCACCGATCCTCTCACGACATGTGAGCTGCACATTCGAGGGAATGCCACACCATGGTGGCTATCGGTGTTGTATCTCAGACGACCCTACGAAGACACCAAGATGCCATGGGGCATTAATACCTCCGGATATGCTAGCGTCTCGGTGGATAGAGTTGTGAAAGGTAATAGCAATGTGCCTCTTGACATTGAAGGAGGTGATGGGAGAAGACTTTAGGAGAAGCGGAGAAGACATTCATATGTTGGCGCAAGCGCTATATCATTATTCCTAGGCGTCACCTCCTCCTCCTCAACAACCTAACCCTAGGTGCGGATGAAAGTGAACGAAACATTTTTTCACTAATTATGTATTGGCTTAAATAACGGTTTACTCATACCACGTTGTTTTCACAGCAGAACCTCCCCAACCTAAGTCCAATTATCCATTCACCACCAGTCACAGTGTTGCGGGCGATGACAATGAAGTGGAAGACACGGCCGCATCCCCACCGCCCCATCGCCTCCACGGCGGGCTCCAACGCCGACACCGCCGCCCATCGCCTCCACGGCGGGCTCCAATGCCGCCATCGCCCCATCGCCTCCACGGCGGGCTCCAACGCCGCCACCGCCGCTCCATCGCCTCCACGGCGGCTCCAACGCCGACACCGGCCGCTCCATCGCCTCCACGGCGGGCTCCAACGCCGCCACCGCCCCATCGCCAAAGAAGAGGCGCACCCACAAGCGAGCGCGCGGCCCCACCGCCAAGAAGAAAGCCTCAGGAGAACACCAGCTATTTCTAAGACGCATTTAAACTTTCCTATGAGAAGATCGCCGAGAAATAGATGCTTTGAAAACAGATGTGGGCGGTTTCTTCGCGAAAGTCAAGGCTAAAAGTGAAGCGGCGAAACCACGAGAAGCCGTGCTTCTCAGACGCCCGAAGTTCTAAGGCAAAGGGTGGACGCCACCGAAAAAGTTACGCCATGCTCGTAAGGATTCGCCACTATCGGACTATGACCGCACTCTCACCAAGTCAATTGAGGAGGCAAAGAAGAAAGAGAAGAGAGCACGGAAGGGTGTTGCACTACTCGGGAACAATCACAACAATCAAGTGCCCCGCTTAGTTATTGGGAATGAATATGGTTCAAACACGAACGTGCTAGAACAGATATCCGAAATGTGCATTTGGATCAACTTGATGAATTTTTCATGAAACCGGTCTAAGCATTTCCCAAATGCTCATGGAGCACACATCAAAAGTGCTCAGGAAGTTGATCATTGGAAGAAGGAATATGTATATGGCAAGAGTCTATACAACCCCGAGAAGCTCATGGAACTTCAGACGCATAAATGTACTTGTTAAACAAGTGGTACATGGCGGCGTGTCGCAAAAGCGGATGACTATATTTGCGTCAAAATTAGAAACCATCATTACTTCGTGGCGATGACATTATAATGGTTCGATTTAATGAGTTACACCACCATGCCACATGAACGCTCTAGACAAATCTCTCATCACCGCTTTTGTCTTTTCATGCATGCGTGATTCTTTCTTTTAATAATCTCACTCTAGCATATGTATATGTATAAGTAATTATCCTCACACTAGCTAGCATGTCTATACATATGCAGAGACATGATGAGAGACCTCACACGTAGAAAGGACAAGAACATTGGTTTAGTTGATCCATATATCGTATTCAAGGACCCAAACACTCCCTACGATCAATGGAGACCTCAAACGGAGAGGAATTTCCGGAGGTTCTTGATCAACCAAAAGAACAAAAGATTTATACTCTTCCCTACAACTTTGGATGAGTGTTGTTATCGTGTGCACATTTTACTTTACTTACTCAATCCAACATAAAGATATATATGTTGACTCTATAAACAAATGCGACTTTTTTGGATCTCGATTGTCTTCGATCTCTCCGACGGTCATTTGCTAATCTATGACTCGTTGAGAAAACCGCAGAAGATTACCAAGATATGATAGACATTATCCGGGGTAATTTCGATCTTTAAATATTTATTCCTGCTCTTTAACTCGCAATAGTTAATTAACGATCCAATTATTAGGCGGGGTTTGGGCTTGGTTCGATTCGGCTACACCGTCCGGATCTGGCGCCACTTCTCGATCCACACCGATTGGATGTAAGTTGTACTAGCTCGCATCTTTACCTTATCATGCTTCACTCACGCACGGATGACGAGAGTAATCTTTTATATATCGTCAGATGGGTTCTCGGCAACCACCGGGCAACAATTTGTGTGGATACTACGTTTGCGAGTTCCTCATGGTGTATGCAAAAGAACCCATCTACAGATGAGTAAAGTACGTAACAAGTATATATAATAAATCCATTTTATTTATTTGTTGCTATTAAATAAATCTTATGTATATTAATACTTCTTTCGTTTAATGCAAATTGAAGGAGATATGGTTGAAGGAACAGTGTTGGATATGGACCGCCTCAAAGGAATTCAAGAGACAATCGCAGATTTCTTAATGAGCATGTCCTCAAGCCCGCACCGAAGTTCTACTTTAACCCAGATGAACAATTGAAGCCAAACCAGACTTAACATTTGTATGACATTTAAGTGGAGGACAACATTTGTGTTGTAAATACCAAGGATGCATGAATAATGTTGTAAATTTTATGTGTATATATATATATATATATATATATTATACATATATATAGCTCCATAATATATATAGTTTCATACTTTATTTGTGTGTAATAATGTTCCAAACTAAATTATATGTGGGCGTATACATATATTAGCAATGAAGAATACGATTTGAAAACCTAATGTAATTGTAAAACCAAAATCAATAATGAATTGAAATGGAAAAAAAAAAAAAAAAAACACCTTTAGTCGGTTGGTAATACCAACCGGATTAAAAGGGTTACCAATGACCTTTTAGTCGGTTGGTATTACTAACCGACTAAAGGTCGGTTTTAGTCCGGGCACGGGACCCGGGACTAAAGGTGAGACATTTAGTCTCGATTTCCTAGTCCCGGCTCTATAATCGGGACTAGAGGCCCTTTAGGCCCGGGACCAAAGGTCTGTTCTGTAGTAGTGACATCTCTAGCTATCTACAGATGGATACACGAACTCCAAGAGGAGCAGTGCATGGGAGCCAACGAACTGCAAGCATAGCACATTAAGTTCAGTTATCAACTCCAAACTCGTAGCACCTCACAAACCTTCAAGAATCACAGAGGCATCGCTGTCATTATCACTACAGCAACAGCCAACACGATATTCATCACCACAACCCCAGGAGTTAGTATTCTGACTATTCTCACATTAATCCAAACTCTCATGTCCAAGTCTGACAAATGCCGTTACTAACAATGGCATGCTCTCAAGCAAAGGAGTAAGGCCCCCTAAATCATCTAACTTGAGCCAAAGACTCGGAGCAGAAATATGAGCACGGTTTTCCAGGTATTTCTACTGACAATCAGTCATATTCAGACGCTTTAACGATTTGGATGTGATCTTTATGGCGGTGATACCGCAATCCATCAGCTTTAGATCCTCCAATGCCGGACATCCCGAAAAATCCACAGTGCTCTCGTTTAACTCCACACCATCAAGCTCTAACCTCATCAAGTTCCTGGTGATCAGAGGCAGGTCGTCCAGCAGCAAGCGATCGGACTCATAGTAGGTGTAGAATTTCAGCACCTGAACACGGCACATCACAGCATACCTGATCCACAGGTTCACGTAGGGCACGTCTCTGTCCGAGAAAACACCCAAATAGAACTTGCAGGTGTCGATGGGCGCGTGCCCGCTGAGGTGCAGCAGGTAGTTCAAGATCCGGTGGCACTCGTCGACGGACTCAAGCCCCTTAGCGCAGCCGGTGACGCGCAGGCTGCGCGTGGACCGCCAGAGGTGGCGCCAGCCGCCAGCGCCTGCCAGGAGAGCACGCACGTGGGGACGGTATCGCGCGAGGGAAGGAACGACATCACTGTAGTGATATGCATTAGAGGTAACCATGGAGATGATTGGACGACAATCATAGTGATATGTCTTAGTGACCAAGATTGAATTTGTCCCTTCTCTTTCACGGAAAAGGTGTCTCTGGCTCCTCGATATGGTTGGATTAAGTAAGTGCATGGTCATGCCGAATATAGTAGAGTAGTCAACTATAACTAAGTAATCCACTACAAGATGGAGTAAATGATCAAGCTATCATAGAATGGCACAAATCTCGCTTTGAGTTTAATCTGGAATCGTGAGGCAAAGAGATCAGTACATTAGCTTTATAAAGGTTTATCCGATATCATCTTTAGGTGTATTCGGGAGTCACTATGTCCTGCTAGCAATCACTACTGACTTATGGACAGAAAAAAGTTTCTGGGTCAGAGCCGATTACGCATGGGTCACACTTAATGGGTTGGAACAAACTAGTTCGGTTTGGATCCGTTAGAGGCTTAAATCGGATTATAATTCATACGTGGTTAAGAGTCCTAATGGATTTGTTGGACCAATAAGGTAACTAGAGGAGGGTGAATAGGATCACTACTCTTTTTTTTTAACTCCGATGGTATTCAACTTCTTCTTCACCTCAGTAGCTATGAAAGCTGTGAAGATCAGAAATACAAGCACAGCAGAAGTCTTCCATTGAACCCGACGAACCCCGATGTCAAAGACCTAAGTGACACACAAACAACGACCTCTTTAAAATTTTGCCCTAAGGAGTTGAAGAATTTTTTTTCCTCCAATACCTATGCGAAACTATAAAGATCAAAGCCTAAACCCTTACAACGAAATCTCCAAGAAAAGCCGAACAAAAAGCATCAAAGATTGCCTAGGCAGTCTGACCTCTCACAGGATGGTCTGACGTCTCCTCTTGGGAGGTCTGACCTCCCTCTGAGTGAATAGTAAAATCAGCCCAGAACTGAATTTCAGTACAATTTCAAAATCACTAATTGATCCAACTTTTGATACACAACTCCTAACTTCATGAAATTTGGAAGACACATTCTCTAGGATATTAGGAACCTATTTCAATCAAAGATCTTCAAGATCATTACCAAAGTTCTGATCTTTTTTCCGTTTGACTGAAGGTGGCACCAAAACTGAGCCAAATACAAAAATGATGATTGAGTGATTGAGAAGAGCTCGTGGGAGGAATCAATCCAAGATGGCTAACAATGGTTTCCCACATGTCCAAGCACCCTTAATCACATCAAGAAGTAAGCCAAAAGCCCTCAAGAGCAAAACCTCCAAAATCATCTTTTCTTTCACCAAAACCGAGCAAAATCAAACATTTATCCAAAAGCTTGCTCGTGGGTGGATGATTGTCAAGATGACTTTAGATCAGATCCCACACATTTTAGCAAGCAGGATCACAATAAGATCCCAAATAAAACCAAAGTAACACTAAAAATCACAAAGGCATCGAAGGGAGAGTAAGACAACGCAGAATTTATCTTAGGGCAAATCCTGTATGGATTGATTAGAGAGATTGTAGGTTTACAGCCACTTCATCATGGAGGATAAAAACACAACACTTGATCACTCAATCAAACCATCTCTCATGAACCCTAGCCTCTCCACTTTCCTGTCCTATCCATGAATCAAAAATTAGGGTTTATAAGCTAGAAGGGTTACGAGGTGCACAACCAGCACCCTCCTCTTTTATAGTGGAGGCTAGCTCTAGAGAGATATCCCAGATGGGTACCCGTTAAGCCCACACACAAACGGGTTTAACTCACGCATGCTTCTCAAAGCGTCATCTTCATCTTTAGCTCCATTAGGCCAAATTTACCATGTTTTGCTCTCCATGGAGTATCCTTGACCTAATCCACTTAGGCCACCATCGTGGTTTCGCACACCACCACTTTTCTCATTGAAATCCGTTGCTAAAGTGCATACATTTTCTTGTTGGCTCGAACTCTGCATGAACCATTTTTTCTTTCGCATTTCTCTTATCATTTTTTGTGGATTAGCATCTCGAGGTTCTTTGATCGGCATAAAGAAATCGTCTTGGTAGCAACCACCAAACCAATAGAACAAAGGTTAGGCCCCCATTCCGTCCGAGTCAGACTCGGAGCGAAGCATCTCCCAATTTACCAAAATGCCCATCTATGGACCTTTCCTGATTCCTTCACATCGAAGCATCGCCCATGCTTCGCCATCATCTATATGTTTAACATCCCAAAGTTCTCATTATTAAAATTAAATTAAATAATAATTAATAAATTTAAAATATTAAAGTTATTATTTTATTCGATTTTATAAAAAAATTTAAAAGAGTTTTGTTGAATTTTCGAGATTTTAAAGTTAAAAAGAAAAATAATTAATTTCCTTGGATTTTCGGATTTTAAAAAGGTATTTCAGTATTTTAAAGAAATTAAAAATAATTTATGTAAAAATAAAAACCAACTTTAAGTTGGAAATAATTTTATTAATTTCAAAATAATTTAGATAATTTCTGTGAATTTTTCCATAATTGTTGAACTCTATTTGGTATTTTCTAAAAGCCTATTTGATGTCTTGTGTTTTCTGAAATTCAACAATGTAATTAAAATATCCAAATCCTCCTCGGGCTGAAAATCCATCTCCTCTAATGCATCCCTTTCTCTTTTTGACCCGGTCCACTCCCCTCTCTCCTCTTCTCTCTCCCCCCTTATCCCCCTCCCTCTCTCCCTGCCAACACGGGCCCGCCCATTAGCCTCCCCCGTCCGCCCTTCTCCTTCCATCTTTCTTCTTCCTCCAGCCACCTGTACTAACCGCCATGGCTACACCTGCAAGCTTTGAACGTCGCGATTTCCTCCCTGTTTTTCTCACGCATTTGAAGGCATTCAAACCCCCTCATCACACCGCACCAATTCCAGCCCTTTCCCCCTCCTTTACGCGCATCTACACCGTGATTGTGCAACGTTGCTGCACCTCTCACTGCAAGATCTCCTCCCGTGCTCCTCCTCCAACCCTATAAAACGACATATGAGGTGCCCCTCTCCTCACTCATCCTCCACCCCAAAGCACGTCTTCTCTCTGTAATACCCCGAATATCAAATAGAGAGAACATATTATTCGGAACAGAAATTTATTCAAATTTGAATGCACTAAAGTTTAGAGGAAAATTAAAAGAAAATTCAAGATTTGATAGAGGATTAGACCTTGGGCTTTCGGCCCAAGGCGTCCTAGCCAAGTGGGCCGGCCTTGTAGTGGAGTCAAGAAGGGGGGTGCCCTTCCCCAAAACCCTAACCTCTGCTCCAAGATCAAGACCGCACTTGTAGCACGCGGTATCAGTAGCAGCCCCCTCCCTGCTGCTCTACCAAGATGAGGAAGAAGCTCCGAGGTGCCGCCAGCCATGGTGGAAGGAGAAGAAGGGAGAAGAAGAAAGGAGGAGAAGAAGAAGATCATCTTCGTGGGTTTTTGTTCAGCGTTTCACGTGTCTCCAAGGGTATCAATTCGTTTCCCCGCTGTTTTGATGTTGTTTAGATGCGAAACTAGATTAGTTTGATTGGATCGAGTTCGTCCTGCTGTAGATCAAATCTGTCCAGTATGTTGCGTGGGCTGTTTCGATGTCTTAGAGGCCGAACCAATAGTTTTTATCTCCTTGAGATATCTAGAGGTTGTTCTTAACTTTCTGTGGCCACCGAGTTCACTTGATTCCGACATTCGAGTCAAAAGATATGATAGATTTAGTATCTGCTGTCCAGATTTCTGACGCGATTAATCTGTTTTGCTATTTCATAACATATGAAAATGTAATTGGGAGAATATGGGTTTTCACCCAACAAGAATTTTGTAGATAATTTGATAACCTTTCCAGATTGTTAAAGAACGATCAATTCGGAGTTATAGATTAAAAGTTATGATCGTTTTAATACTGCTGTTTGTTCTTTTAGGCAGTTTCTGTTCTGAAAGTTCAACCTTCTGTTAGCATACTTTATTGGCCGAATTGGTTTATCTCATCAACTAGAGTATTGTAGATTGGTCAGTTAAGAATCCACAGAAACTGGGCTCACCTCTTTTTGAGTTCCAGATCATGAGATATGTTAATTATCGTGCTGCTGTCCAGAGGCGGTTTAGGGCAGAATGCGCTGGTTTTTAGTTTAGAGTTTCTAGTTAAATATTGAATCGTCAGGGAAGCATTGTAGAACGTTATTCAGTAATGTCGTGTTCATCGTATTCTTATTTCAGTTATTTACTTGTTTAGGCGGTGAAGCTTTGGGTTTAGGAGTATCACCTTTGCCTCATAACGCATCGCATCGCGGAAGGCAAGTACCTTGATGTTCTGATATTTGGGAAATGTTGACCCTGTGTTTTTTTCTAAGATCCATGATAATGTTTAAGTTCATATTCCTTCCACATGTGTGTTATCTCCATGATTAGAGAGCATGTCTTTTCAATATACATATTTCATTCCATGCATTCATTTTTCATGTTCCATCCACGGGAGTGGATTAAAAAGACCCATCAATTTCAAGATGGGCATGTAAGACCCACCATTCCAATGTGGGCCCCACCATTCCAATGTGGGCAGATTGGGACACCCGTATGAAATATTCTTCATACGGGGGCTTGGATCCCCACCTTTTGTTAAATGCGGGCTTAAGTGAACACCGACGGGTGTTGTCACTAGCAATACCGGTATATGCATGTGTGTAGTCCCTCCATTCCATTCACTCCATTCATTCCATTCATTCAAATACTCGTTCTGTGATTTCGTCATATTGTTCAATGATGTTGACTTGTTAATGTTTGTGGTATGTTCCATTTATTCACTGTACTTGCTTTGAGTCTTGGACTCATTCTTGCGTTGTTTGTTTTTTAGGTAATCATTGATGTTGACTCACTTGGGAGGAGTAGACACACACTACTCATTCACATCATCCTATTCAAGTTCAAGATTATAAATTAGTTCTATCTTTCATTCATTATTGATGAACTGTAATAAATAAATCTAGATGGAAAGGAAGGATACCTTCTCCATGATACTGTTGATTTATTACTGCTTGTGAATCTAGATTAATGATGAACTGTAATAAATAAAGTTAAATGGTGAAGGAAGGATACCTTCTCCATGTTTTAGATGTTTTATTTATGCCTTTATATGATATCTTATTCGAGTTCTTCCGCAATGTGGTTGTATGTTAGTGTATTTAGGTGACATCTTGGCTTCCAAATAGCCAGGGTGTTACACTCTCCTCCTCTCTCCTCGTCGCATTTTGTCTTCTTTGCCGCCGGCATCCGAGGGTCTCTACTGTTGTTCCTGCCACTGTCCATGGAGCACCGGCGACTTTGTCCACACCTTCAGCATCATGACTCCGCGTCCTACCCGGTGCTCGCATCCTCATCGCTGGAGCATTTCTACCTGGTGCTTGCATCCTCGTCGCCGGAGCGTCCCTAGAGCGTCGCCGGAGCGCCGCCGCCGCGAACCCAAACGCAACACCGCCTCCATCCTCGATGTCGGCCTACCCAGCATGCTCAGGTGATGAGACCGAGAGTATCATGTTCCCCGCCCCTCCCTCTCTATTGCTACCCTCACCGCTCGCCACCACGTCTCTAGTTACCGACAACCTCCAGTCCCTGTGCGCTGTCACCGCTATCGAGCCACATGGCACCACGTGGGTCCATGTGTGTGCCACACCACCGCCATCTCAGCCGTCGATGCCCACACCGCCCGCATGTCGCGCTTGCATGGCATGCGCCTCGTCACCCATAAGCCCGGTCCACTATGGACCAAGCACAATTCCGTGGACCCGGTCCATAGACTCGGACCCACCTATTAGGGACTCAAAACCATTTTCTTAAAGAGAAATAATTCGGCGGACATTCAATTATCCTCGCTGACATCATGATGATGCAATAAGTGGATTTTGTAATATCCCGCTTAAACATCAATAATTTGGAATTAAGAAATTTGAGTATAGTAATTAAAAATTCATAATTTGAGATAGTTTTGGGCTGCCAACTCATAGTCGCGGGGGGAAAGAGCCGGCCTTAGAGGCCCATGGCCCATGGGAGACTGGTAGCCCACTTGAAGGCAAGGGAGAGGGGGATCAACTCACCAAAACCCTAGATTGATACAAGATTACCATCGCCGCTCACATGATTACCACCTCTGCTCTGAGAGCTCTCTCCCTTGTGCGCCTTGCTGCCTCTCCCTGCCCTTGGTGCTGTCGGCCAGATTCAAGGGAAGAGAGGGAAGGGAAGAAAAGGAAGAAGAAAGGGAGTTCTCATGGGGATTTTAGCGATCGTCACTGTGGTCTTCAAGGGTGACGAACAAATCTCCTTTGTGTTGTTTAGTACTTTTGCGATTCAGGCGATATCAGGTAGCAGATCGGTTGTCTATAGATTGTATTGCGCTGTAGATTTGGGTTCTGTAATGGAAAAAATTGGATTTATCACCTCCTAGAGATTTGTGGGCAATATCAGTAGCTTTCCATAGAATCTTGGTTCACCTTGTTTGGTTGAGTAGATCTAGAGATATGATTTTTACAATGCTGCTGTCCAGAGGTTCTATCGGGTTCTAGCAAATTATAGTGATCGATTTATTAAAAATAGTTAATGGTCCAATTAGAAAATCTGACCAACTAGAGAATTATGGGAAATATCAGTAGCTATCCATAGAATCTTGGTTCACCTTGTTTGGTTGAGTTGATCTCGATATATGACTTTTACAATGCTGCTATCTAGAATGTATGTCAGATTCTAGTAGTTACAGTAATTTGTATATTAGAAATAGTTAAGTACCAAATTAGGAAACCTGACCAACTATAGAATTTTAGATAATTCTTTAAGCTCTCCAAAAAGTCTAAAAATGGACTTTTTGGACAATCATAAGGGAAGATATGAATTTTGTAAGTTGACTATTCTATTTTGGGACAGAACGGTGTTCAGGGAGGATCAACGTTTGGGTTGCGCTTAGGAGCGTTGATAGTTATTTAATTTTTGTAATGTTGTATGCTCCTAGATGGTCTACTTAGTATGTTTATTATATGATGAGGTGGCAGTGTGATTCAGGGGGTAGTGCCCTCTTCTTGTCATCATACATCGCATGGTTGAGGCAAGTACAATTAGTGGTAGTACATGAGAAATGATCTTCACGAATTGTTAATCATTTACGAATATGAGTTTTTATTCATGATAATGCTGCTGGATGGCATATACTCTTGATTGATTAAGTGTTTAGGCTCATTTTGAGGTCCCCGTCATGTATTAGACGGGCATGAGGTCCCCACACTCGTGGAGTGTGAGCTTGAGGTCCCTATGTTAGAAGGCATAGGCACGGGTATGCATCGACGGATGCATACTCCGCATTACCGGTAGATGCAAAGAGAAAAGGAATGTGCATTTGTGACATGTGCATTGCATAGTAGTTAAAGATGAATGGTTATGGTATTATTATGAATGACTGTATGTGAAAAGTTTTTTATTAATCAAAGTCTGCTTGTGAGAATTGGTTTGTTGTTTGATTGTACTTTGCAGAGTCATGAACTCACACTTGTTGTTATGTTTTGTTTTAGGTACAACTTGTGAGGACGACATGCATGGGAAGGGCTAGAAATATTTGATGCACTCTCCACCAAGTTAAACCCATGCTTAATAAATCAATAATTTAAGTTTAATTGGATGATTCCACTAGAGATCGTAATATTTTTAGTTTGGTCATGTCCACCCTTCGAGGTGTATTTGTTTTGTAGTTGTTATAGTATTATCTTACTCGAATATCTATTAGTTGATTGTTAATTCCTTTAATGGGTCAAAATTACAAAGGAGACTGCCGAATTAGAGAGAAAAAATCTTAGCTTAGTTCCTGTTATGTTTTTATTTGGTAGCATCCCAGGCTCATGTTGGGCTGGGGTGTTACAGTTGGTATCAGAGCGGGCTTTAGGTCCGTGGTGAATAGATTAACAACTTAGGTAACTTAATTTGCTAAAATTTGCTAATGGTTAATTAACTTAAAACTTAACACACTAGTGCACAGTAGGATGGGATGGGTCAAGCATTGCATATTGCATTTACACTTTCGTTGTGTTGTATTGATGATTCATGTTATGAGATGATCTATATGCTTATAATTGATTATATTGGTTATGTGTGATGGTAGCGGATGTCGAGAGGTAGGGATCGGTTGTGGCCATAGGCATTGCCAAGTTGCACCACCGTTTGGGGTATGAGAATAGTGAAGTGTTTACCTCGATTAAATTAGTTCCAGGTGGTGAGGATGGGTTTCTTTGGGAAGGTTATTATCTTCCTTGAGTTTGGATTAGTTATTCCTATTTAGTTGCGGTTGATGAATTTCTCTTAGGTTATTGGTTCATTGCAGTTGATGGGTTTCAATTAGTCTCTGGTTGTTCTCTGAAACAATTATTGTTTTCTGACTATTGAGATACTTTTGTTACTTGTGAACATTGTTGATTTGCAAGGTTGGTCCCTTCATGAGAGTTTTTGTTTTTGTGGTGAAACATGACTCATGTATTTGCTTGGTACTTTGGTTATTGGAAGCCTTCTTTTGCAAGTTCTTAAACGTGAGGGAGTTTTGGCCCCAATGTATTTCTTTTGGGGGTAATTTGAGTATGAAGTTTAATACTTCTCCTTTATGAAAGAAAGTATCAAAGCTCTTTTCGCAATGTCCTGTTATGGTTAAGTCAGAGATTGTAATCAAATAAATTGATATGGTATGGATATCAAGTTGGGTCAATGGCGTGGTACGTAATTAATCTTAACTAGTATCCTTGGAAGTGAAATCGATTAAGTTAATGTTGTCTTCAAGTAGTTCTTGATGAACTGTGATTAAAAGGTATATCTATACCTATAGGAATCTGAGATTTATTAAGAAATGTGAAATGTTGATGAACTAGTTTGATCATTAAGGGTGATAAATTTGGTAAACTTCTTGGGTAAAATGGATTAACGGGTCTCGACGGATTAACCTAACCCTTTGGGATGGTTAAGTTCAGAAGGCGTTAGATTATTATCTTAGTGGATATTAATCTTGGAGTTATCTTTTGTGGATACTTAGTGATTATATGTAATTGCAAGGTGTAATTATTGTGTATTGAAGTTTGGTGTTGAGCATCACTAAGAGATGAACTGATGGGATTTGATATGTAATCTATGTTTACATGATGGTAGAATTGTCGGATAATAGTATGTCTTTGATGAAATGGTTGATCATTAAACTGTTTAGGTTGCTAAACTTCTTGGATTATTTGGTCTCAGTAGATTAATCTAACTATGTAGGGAGAGAAAGTTAAGGATGTGTTTGACTATTGTCTTAGTGGATAATAATCTAAAATTTTTCTTTAATTGGCTACTTGATGATCTTATATATGCTAGTGGGAATGCAAATAGGGAAATGACCATAAATTCTTTCATGATTGAATAATCGTCAATTGTTTATGATAACATCTAGATTGGAAATTGTGTGCACTAATTTGGTTTTGAGTATTGCTAACAGGTGAATGGTTGAAATTTAAATGTGATTTATACATATGTGTTTTGCGAGGATGACTTGGGGGTAGCATGCCCTTGTTAAAAGAGGTTTGCTTCGATAGAGTGGTTTGTGCATTAAATATTCTCTAGAACAAGTTGATGGTTGCAATCTTATTGAGATAACAAAAATATGATGAAATAATTTGTTGTGTTTCTTTTGGAAAGGTTATGATGGGATAGTAAGGTATGTTGATTCTTGCCAGGAGTGAATTGTATGGATGTTAGTAAGTTTATCAGTAAAGGGTTGTGAGAGTGATGTTGACTCCTTTAAAAAGAGAATAATTTGATTGCCTTTCGTGATATCGCTTAAATGAGAATATTTCAAGTTTTGCTTTCGTGGTCTTTTAGGAGTTCATGATTTATGTGGTAACTGAAAATTAGTTTGAGCAAAGTGATGTATTAGGAGGTTCTATTGGTTCTTAAGAGATCCACGTGATTTGGTATTAAAGGCTCGTTTGTTTGATGTGGCAAAGTGAGGCTGTAATCAAAGAAAATTGTTTTCTTTGTTAAATGAAAGAGTATAGTAGAAGTATTTGAGGTTGGAGTCAAGATTTGTAACCTTTCTATTTGCCGCATGAGAGTTCCTCAAGTTGCAAAAGCAATATTTTGTCTTATTGGTTAAGAATTGATATTCTCTTCTTGTGGGACTTGTGTCCTCAACTGTGGTCTTATCTTTGCTTTTTCGAGATCATTGATACATGACTATTTTTCCTTGGTCTTGTGTTTACTACGAGTGGTAAACATTTTTCTATGTGATGAAAATTGTTTTCATTTGCCTCTTCTTTTAAGAAAGGATTAACCAATTTGTATTGCAAAGTCTTTTAGGATGTGTAATGACAACTGAATAGTGGTAGTCAAGTAGATGATTTTGTGAGACTTTAGGTGTCAAGATGTTTGAGATGCATTGAGTGATAAAATAATTTCTTGGAATAATCCTTGGAACCTATATTAATTTCTTGGAATAGAATGTTTGTCTTTGGAGCTAACTGATTATGCTATTGCAACTAGTGGAACCTATATTAATTTGTGGTTTAAGATCTTTTGTTCATTTTGGTGGAACATTAGAATTACCGAAAGTATGGGAAGCTTGATCGATTTATTAGAGTACCGCGATTGGGTAAATTATAAGGTTGAGTAGGTGAAATTTAATGGTGTGGTTTAGTGAGGGTCCAAGATTGGTGAAGTTAATCGCTTTGGGCGGTTACTTGATTAGTGAGGAATATTGATATTAAGGACTAAGGTTATTGTTTGAGTTGTGCGAATTTTGGTAATTGGATTTGAGAGTTTTTGTATCAGTTACACCGAAATATATTTATAGGAGTCTTGGAGGTTGAATTTGGGCTTTACATTTTTATGCTAGGACCTTGGTTGCCCAATGATTATGTGTAAAAGTAGTAGAATAAGAGTGGATTCCGAATAGTGGGATGATCATTGATAGCATCCTTTGAGAGTAGTAAATAAGAGTGTGTGATGTGAATTTCAAGTTGATTATCCTTAACGGATTGAGGTGTTGTGATTGTGGGTGAAAACCTTATCGAGGTGTTGGGAATCTTTTATCAAAATAATTCCTTTGGTAGAGGAGTGGACTAGAGTTTATTTTTGTGGATTAGTAGAGTCCCTCTAGATGAGTGTGATTGTTGCTTTCAGGTTGGGCATTGTTTTGAGTTTGCCGGTTAAGGGGGAAGGAGTTAGTGTGATGATTTGTAATCCTATGATTTGAGAGAAGGTCTATTGCCTAGAAGAAAAATTGAGCAGTTTTCTCGTGTAGTGAAATGCTCTCTGGATTTTTGTTTGAGTTGTGTGTTTATGGCAGAGGTCATGTACAATTTGAGTTGGTTTTATGTTGGCGTGGTGGTTTTTTCCAGTTCAGGAAAATAAATGAGGTGCTTGATTTAGGCAGTCGAATGAGTTCTTCTTTGGCTTTCGCGGTGTTTATTTGCAAACTACCTACTTGGAAAGTGGAAATATTTTCGTGATGAATCTCCCATTTTGGAATTGACACTTTGTAACACCCTGACTATTTAGAAGCCAAAATGTTACCTAAAGGATTTAGCATACAACCATAATGAGGAAGAATTTAAACAATATCTCATCTAATGACATAAAGAGATTAACATTTAATACAACAAAGGCAGGAATATAATCTGAATCCAAATAATCATATCAAAGGGGTGATCAAGGATCACAAGTAGTACTTAATCAACCGTAACATAGAAAAAGGTATCATCCACCATCTAACTTTATTTATTACAATTCATCACTTAACGAATGGAAGACAGAAACTAAATCAAATTATTGAAACTTGAATATGGTGAAGTGAATAAATAGTGCGTGTCTACTTCCTCCTAATAATGCCATCATCAATGATCACCTAAAATAAACAACAAAGGCAAGAATAAGTTCGAGACTCAGCAAGTACAAAGAATAACTGGACATACAATAAATATGAACAAGACAATATTATTAAAGATTATGAACATAGCACTGAAAGAACATATGAATGAATGGATTGAATGTAATGAATGGAACTGCACTCCTGCTTATACCGGTATAGCTAGTGACACACCCCTCGGTGTTTACTTAGGCCCGCATTTAACAAAATACGGGGATCCAAAGCCCGTATGAAGAACGTTTCATACGGGAGTCCAAATCTGCCCACATTGGAATGGTGGGTCTTACGTGCCCATACTGGAATTGATGGGTCTTTGAAATCCACTCTCGTGGATGAAACATGAACAATGGATGCATGTACTGAACTATGAATAATGAAAAACATCATCTTCAAACATGGAGTAACGAATACGAAAGGGCATGGATCATAGAAAAACACAGTGCGAACATCAAGCATTCAGCATTCACTGGCCTTAAGAATATTAAAGTACTTGCCTTCTACGTTGCAACGCGTTAGTATGCAACGAAGGTGCCCCCAAACCCGAAGCCTCTCCACCTACACAAGTAAGTACTTGAAATAAGAACAACATGGTACAGGACACTACCAGCAATGTTCTACAACACCTTTCCGACAACCCAAGAATTAACTATTAGACCTATACTGAAACAGACAACACAATCACAGAAAACGAATCTGGACAGCAGCACGGAATAAATCATAACTATTGATCTGAGACTCGGAACAAGGTGAGCCTAAATCCTAAGGAAACTTAACGAACATATCTACAAAAGTCTAGTTTGCGAGATCTCCCAATTCAGTCAAAAGAATAAGCTAACAGGTAGATGAAAGTATAAAACTGATTCTATCTAGACGAAAAAGACAGCAGTAAAGAACAGATGACAACTTTTGATCTACAACTCCGATTAGGGAGTTCTTTATCATTCTGGAAAGTTTATAAAAATTTCTACAACATCCTAGTTGGGTGAAAACCCTGAATCTGCCACTAACTTAATCATATTTTAAAAGAGAACTTGACAGTTCATTCTCGTCAAGAATTCAGAACAGCAGGGAAGATCATACCATAACTTTTGATTCGTACGTTGGAATTAAGTGTTCTTGGCGGCTACAGAAAGCTCCAATTCGGCCTCTAAGAATCCGAAATTGGGCACGCAACAATCTGGACAGATCTGAAATTCTAACAGCAGCAATTCGATCCAATCCAACTAATCGAATTTGCATCTAATCATCATCAAACAGCGGGGAAAGCACCTCGTTACCCTTGAAAACCCACGGGAAGACGATGATCTATCCTCGAAGAAGCTCCTCTCCTTTTCTTCTCCTCTCTCCCTCCCCTCCTTCTTCCTCCACGGTCGGCCACCAAAGTAGGAAACGGCGACGCTAGAAGACGGCAATGCGGGGAGGGGAGCACTTGAGCAACGCTGCATCAGAGTAAGTGGCAGATCAGAGCACGTCGTGCTACAGTACTAGGGTTTGGAGGAAAAGGGCACCTCCCCCCTTGGCCCTTTAAATGGCCGGCTCCCCTTGGCCCATTAAGTGGCCGGCTCCCCTTAGGCCTCCTGGGCCAAGGCCCGAGGCCCAGGTTCCCGAATAATAGCAGAAAACTCTATTTTTAATCTATTATTCTCTATTGGATACTTCCTTTGCTAGAATAAATTTGAGGTATTACATTCTACCCCCCTTAACAGGATTCGACCCCGAATCTAAACACCGATCTACACAAAAGAAATCCGGATAACGCTCACGCATGCGAGACTCCAACTCCCAAGTGAACCCTCTCTCGGACTGAGGAGACCACAACACCTTGACGTAAAAAAAAAACGTCTGTTCTAACACTCATTCTGACATTTTCAGGTACACTCATCGGACGAGACTCGAAGGTAAGATCCTACTCGATAGTCAACGACGTTAACGAAAACTCAAACTCCAGATCTCCTAGGTACTCACTCGGCACCAGAACATACCTATTGTTGCGTACACTGCGTATGGACCCAAGACAGTCGTAGCGGTAAGCCATCTTCCAAGATCCTCGCAACTATCGGAAGAAACGAAGGTATCTTGGGCCATCTTCCCTTTGGCTACCAAAACACACAACAAGCACAAAACACATAGAACTCTTGTCCCGTTTCTCAATCGAGTTCTTCATCTTACAAGGAGCACCTCCTTTAACCAGGAATACACAACAGAACTTGCTTTGAACAACCCTCTTTATAAATTGAATCAACTGAAAGTAAAATATTCTTATTGCAACTCCACAATGCCAACTCCCCACCAACAGAGTCAAACCTAGAATAGAAGACTCATCACAAAACATTTTCGCTTTCCAAGTGGGCAGTTGCGAACAAACGTCATGAAAGCCAAATGAGAAATCATTCGAATGTCCAGATCAAACACTTCTTCTGTTTTCCTGAACCGGAAAGAACCATCATGCTAACACAAATTGCAACTGACCTCTATCATAACCCACCGTTTAAACAAAAATCAAGAGAGCGTTTCATTACACGAGGAAACATTCTTTTCTCAATTTCTCTTTTAGGAGTAAAATTTCTCTCAACTTACGGAATTCCAATCATCACATAACACATTAACTTATTTCTCTTAAATTGGTAACCCCAACACCATACTCAAACCGAAGTACATCATCCACAGCTTTGTAGAGAGGCTCTATTGACTCCACAACACATACTCTAGCCAACTCCTTTACCAACCGAATTACTTTGACAGACGACTCCCGATGCGTCTCAAAATAGATCCCACATGCAATCACATCACCTCAATCCTTTAAGAATAAACAACTCGGAATTCACATCACACACTCTCATGTACTACATCAGAAGGGTGCTATCAATGATCATCTCACTGTTCAGAATCCACCCTTATTCTACTTCCTCTACACATAATCATTAGGCGACCAAAATCATAGCATAAAAATGCGAAACCCAAATTTAACCTCCAAGACGCCTACAATGAACTTCTGATGTAAATGACATGGAAATCCTCAGATTTGATGACTAAAATTTTCACAATCTAACCATACTCAATCATTAATGTCAATAGATAAATATATTCTTGACCAAATTATCATTTGAAAGATTCTAACTCCAAGAGGGTTACACACTGAAACCAAGTCAAACCTGACAATACTCAAACGATCCCGGCTATCTCATTATTTGCTTTAACATTTAGATTACTTCGCTAATCTTGACCTCATTACTCTACACCGTCATATTTCACCTACGCAACCATGCGAATTACTCAACTGTGATACTCTAGTAAGTTGATCAAGATTTCCATAATTGTGATAATTCTATATTCCATCGAAATGAACAAAAGATCTTGGACCACATATCACCTTAGGTTATACTAGTTGCAACAATGCAGTCAGTTTAGCCCCCAAAGACAAACATTCTGTATAACTAAAATTCTCTCTAAGAATTATACACAAAATCAATTCATCCTTTAATGCTCCTCAAATAACTTACAACCCAAGGTCTCACAACAACAAGTAATAAACACTTCGAAAGACCCATGTGAAACGAATCGGCTGATTCTTTCTCAAAAGAAAAGGCAAATGAAAACAATTTTCACCACCTAGAAAAACATTTATCGCTCACAGTGAACACAGGACCAGCGAAATAGTCAATTAAGCAATGAACTCAAAAAACATAAGAGGAGTCCACAATTGAGGGCACAAGTACCGCACGAAGAGAATATCAAACCTCAAATGAGAAGAAGGTATTGCCTTTAGAAATCAGGAAACTCTTACGGGCAAAAGCAGAAAATTCAGGCCCACTCAATAAATCTCAAGTTACAAAACTTGACTTCAATCTCAAATACTTCTACTTCACTATTTCCTTTAACAAAGAAGGTTATTTTCTATGATTACTACATCACTTTGCCAGCTCAACCAAGATAAGCTCTTAAGACCAAATCAGATGAACCACTTAAGAACCAATAAAATCTTTCAACATGTCACCTTGCTCGAATCAGTTTCAACTACCACATAACTTATGAGGTCCGAATGATCACAAACGCAAAACTTGAAATATTCTCATTTAAGCGATATCACCATCGGCGACCAAATTAATTTATCTCTAAAAGAATTAACATCAATCTCGCATTAGAACCTAGAACCCTCAAACCTTACTATCTCGTCTTAAAGCTTTCCAAAAGAAACACAATATGCCACTTCATTTTACTTTCCTATTATCTCCATAAAACTTCATCAACTACTTAATCGATGGAAAACCTATTACACAAGCCACCAGGTAGAAACAAATTTTCTTTAACAAGATCATACTGTGCAATGGCAATTCGTAAGGCACGCTAACAAAGACCACTTATGAAATTCATCCACTCAGCTGTTGGTGTTACTCAACACCACCTTCAACTCTCGTTATCAATTGACGATTGTATTAATCATGTAAGTAAATATGATGCTACTTCTATTTGCAATCATAAAACCATTTATAACACAGATTCAACATTTCACCTTATGTTCAGAAATTAGAACAAAACATGATAGAATATTTACTATCATAGTTTCTATGAACAAGGTTTCACGAATTGATACTCCAACACTCATCTAGTCCTTTATGCGGGGTTCAACAATTTTAGCATGTCAGAAATTAGATAAATCTAACATTTATGTAAGATCATCAAGTAAACATTTACAAGGTTGTTTCATATTGATATCCACTCTTCTTAGTAACGATGTTGATTCCATTTAGGAATAGATATATTCTAAATCATAATTCATCAGGCAATCATTGCAAGGCAGCAATAATTTAACCAACTACGCTACCAAAGACATCAGCTAAGTTTAATTGCGCATCACGCCACTGACCCAACTTGGCATCCCATCTTATCAATCATCTTGTATTCATGCAACTTCTCACTTAACAAAATGAAACTTTACAAAAGAGATTTGACCCATTCTTTCGCAAAGAAAAGGTTCTAAACTTCAGCACTCCAACTACTCCAAAAAAAATAAGTAGAGTCAAAACTTTCTTCATTGAACTTTGTAAAAGATAATTTCCATTATCCAAAATACCAAACGAATAACTAGGTCACCTTTATCAACAAGAAAGATAGGACTCTCATGAAAGAGAACAATCTTGTCAATAACAACATTTACAAGTAGCAAAGAAAGCTCAACAGTCGAAAAGACAATAATTATTCTGAAAAGCAAATAGGGACCAATTGAAACCCATACCAATCATTTTATTTGAATACAATCTCTGACTTAACCACAACAATGCATCACAAAAGGATTTTAACACTTTCCTTCAGAAAAGAGACGCATTAAACTTCAATTCTCGGAGTGATCCAAAAGAAATACATAGAACCAAAGTCTTCTCATGTTAATGAACTTGCAACAGAGAACTTTCATTAACCAAAGTGTTCAGCGATTGAACAAATTGTGTTTCCCAACAAGAAAGATAGAACTATCCAATAAAAGATCAACCTTATAAATGATCTATGCTTACTAGTAGCAAAACAACTCATCATTTGGAAGAACAAATATTTGTTTTAAGGAACAAACAAAAACCGTTGAACACCTACCAACTGCAATGAACCACGAACCCAAGAGAATTTCATCAACCTCCACTGGACAAGAATCGGCCAAATTCAAAAATCAAGGAAGAGAACAACTTCCTAAAGTAACTCACGCTCAACACCTGTAACTATGGAACAGGGGTAAGTACTTCTCTATTCCCCTACCATGAACGATGGTGTAGCCTGGTGAAACCCAGGACAACAACCATGACCTCAACTTCTCAACGTTCGTTACCAACACGCCTAACCAATATAATCAATTATGAATATAAGGTCATCTCATAGTAATCATAGAATAATTTCATGGATATAGAATATCATAGCAGATCATAGATTAACAACAAGAATGATAGTACATAGGCAATTCAAGAACATATCAACATGATGAAACATACCACTAGAAAATGCGAATGCAATGGATTACCCAAACCCCACCTACTGTGCACAGTGTGTCAGTTTAATATTTAATTACCACGGACCTAAAGCCCGCTCGATACTAATCTGTAACACCACGCTATTCAAAGCCAAAATGTTACCTAAAGGATCTAGCATACAACCATAATGAGGAAGAATTTAAACAATATCTCATCTAATAACATAAAGAGATTAACATTTAATACAACAAAAGCAGGAATATAATCTGAATCCAAATAATTATATCAAATGGGTGATCAAGGATCACAAGCAGTACTTAATCAACCATAACATAGAAAAAGGTATCATCCACCATCTAACTTTATTTATTACAGTTCATCACTTAACGAATGGAAGACAAAAATTAAATCAAATTATTGAAACTTGAATATGGTGAAGTGAATGAATAGTACATGTCTACTCCCTCCCAATAATGCCATCATCACCGATCACCTAAAATAAACAACAAAGGCAAGAATGAGTCCGAGACTCAGCAAGTACAAAGAATAACTGGACATACAATAAATATGAACAAGACAATATCATTAAAGATTATGAACATAGCACTGAAAGAACATATGAATGAATGGAATGAATGGATTGAATGTAATGACTGTACTGCACTCCTATTTATACCGGTATAGCTAATGACACACCCGTCGGTGTTCACTTAGGCCCGCATTTAACAAAATACGGGGATCCAAAGCCCGTATGAAGAACGTTTCATACGGGAGTCTAAATTTGCCCACATTAGAATGGTAGGTCTTACGTGCCCATACTGGAATTGATGGGTCTTTGAAATCCACTCCCGTGGATGAAACATGAACAATGGATGCATGTAATGAACTATGAATAATGAAAGACATCATCTTCAAACATGGAGTAACGAATATGAAAGGAACATAAACACTGAAACTTCTCATGGATCATAGAAAAACACAGTGCGAACATCAAGCATTCAGCATTCACTAGCCTTAAGAATATTAAAGTACTTGTCTTCCGCGTTGCGACGCGTTTGTAGGTAACGAAGGTGCTCCTAAACCCGAAGCCTCTCCGCCTACACAAGTAAGTACTTGAAATAAAAACAACATAGTACAGAACACTACCAGCAACGTTCTACAACTCCTTCCCGACAACCCAAGAATTAACTATTAGACCTATTCTGAAACAGACAACACAATCACAGAAAACGAATCTAGACAGCAGCATGGAATAAATCATAACTATTGATCTGAGACTCGGAACGAGGTGAGTCCAGATCCTAAGGAAACTTAACAAACATATCTACAAAAGCCTAGTTTGCGAGATCTCCCAATTCGGTCAAAAGAATAAGCTAACAGGTAGATGAAAGTATAAGACAGATTCTGTCTAGACGAAAAAGACAGCAGTAAAGAACCGATCACAACTTTTGATCTACAACTCCGATTAGGGTGTTATTTATCATTATGGAAAGGTTATAAAAATTTCTACAACATCCTAGTTGGGTAAAAACCTTGAATCTATTATTAACTTAATCATATTTTAAAAGACAATTTGACAGTTCATTCTCGTCAGGAAATCAGAACAGCAAGGAAGATCATACCATAACTTTTGATCCGTACGTCGGAATTAAGTGTTCTTGGCGGCTACGGAAAGCTAAGAACAATATCTATATATCTATAGGATATAGAAATCTCCAATTCGGCTTCTAGGAATCTGAAATTGGCCACGCAACAATCTGGACAGATCTGAAATTCTAACAGCAGCAATTCGATCCAATCCAACTAATTGAATTCGCATCTAATCATCATCAAACAGCGGGTAAAGCACCTCGTTACCGTTAAAGACCCACGAGAAGACAATGATCTATCCTCGAAGAAGCTCTTCTCCTTTTCTTCTCCTCTCTCCTTCCCCTCCTTCTTCCTCCACGATCGGCCACCAAAGTAGGAAACGGCGATGCTAGAAGACGGCAATGCGGGAGGGAGCACCAGAGCAACACAAGCATCAGAGCTGGCTGGCGGTGGTACTGTAGCATGTCGTGCTACAGTACTAGGGTTTGGAGGAAAAGGGCACCTCCCCCCTTGGCCCTTTAAATGGCCGGCTCCCCTTGGCCCATTAGGTGACCGGCTCCCCTTGGGCCTCCTAGGCCAAGGCCCGAGGCCCAGGTTCCTGAATAATAGCAGAAAAATCCCTTTTTAATCTATTATTCTCTATTGGATACTTCCTTTGTTAGAATAAATTCGAGGTATTACACACTTTTTGTGGGGAGTTGGTAATGCGTCGTTGCAATGAGAATCCTTTATTTTCAGTCAGGTTCTGATTGTAAAAGAGTTTGTTTACAACGTGTTCTGTTGTGTGTTCCTGGTCAAAGGAGGTGCTCCTTGCAAATGTGAAGTGGTTGATTGAGAGATGGAACAAGAGTTCCGTGTGTCATGTGCAGGTTGTCTGGTTTGGTACCAAAGGGAAGGTTGGCCCATGGTACATTGGTTTGATTTTGAAAGCTAGCGTTTCGCTAGGACCGTCTCGAGTCCATACGCAAGGTGCATAACATTTTGTATGACTCGGTGTTGCGGGAGTACTTGAGAGATACGGAGTGTGAGGTTTCGTTAGAGCCAGTAATCAACGAGTAAAACCTTACCTTTGAGTCCCGTCCGTTGGGTGTACCTAAAAAGGGTTGAGATGAGTGTTGAGGTGTAAGACTTTGGTATCCATCAAGGTGAAGTGGTCCCAAGAGTCCGAGAGGGAAGCAAATTGGGAGCTGGTGTAATACCCCGAATATCAAATAGAGAGAACATATTATTCGCAAGAGAAATTTATTCAAATTTGAATGCACTAAGGTTTAGAGGAAAATTAAAAGAAAATTCAAGATTTGAGGGAGGATTGGACCTTGGGCTTTCGGCCCAAGGCGTCCTAGCCAAGTGGGCCGGCCTTGTAGTGGAGTCAAGAAGGGGGGGTGCCCTTCCCCAAAACCCTAACCTCTGCTACAGTACCGCGCCGCACTATAGCATGCGGTACTGTAGCAGCCCCCCTCCCTGCTGCTCTACCAAGATGAGGAAGAAGCTCCGAGGTGCCGCCGGCCATGGTGGAAGGAGAAGAAGGGAGAAGAAGAAAGGAGGAGAAGAAGAAGATCATCTTCGTGGGTTTTTGTTCAGCGTTTCACGTGTCTCCAAGGGTATCAATTCGTTTCCCCGCTGTTTTGATGTTGTTTAGATGCGAAATTAGATTAGTTTGATTGGATCGAGTTCGTCCTGCTGTAGATCAAATCTGTCCAGTATGTTGCGTGGGCTATTTTGATGTCTTAGAGGCCGAACCAGTAGTTTTGATATCCTAGAGATATCTAGAGGTTGTTCTTAAATTTCTGTGGCCACCGAGTTCACTTGATTCCGACATTCGAGTCAAAAGATATGATAGATTTAGTATCTGCTGTGCAGATTTCTGACGCGATTAATCTGTTTTGCTATTTCGTAACATATGAAAATGTAATTGGGAGAATATGGGTTTTCACCCAACTATAATTTTGTATATAATTTGGCAACCTTTCCAGATTGTTAAAGAACGATCAATTCGGAGTTATAGATTAAAAGTTATGATCGTTTTAATACTGTTGTTTGTTCTTTTAGGCAGTTTCTGTTCTGAAAGTTCAACCTTCTGTTAGCATACTTTATTGGCCGAATTGGTTTATCTCGTCAACTAGAGTATTGTAGATTGGTCTATTAAGAATCCACAGAAACTGGGCTCACCTCTTTTAGAGTTCCAGATCATGAGATATGTTAATTACCGTGCTGCTGTCCAGAGGCAGTTTAGGGCAGAATGCGCTAGTTTTCAGTTTAGAGTTTCTAGTTAAATATTGAATTGCCAGGGAAGCATTGTAGAACGTTATTCATTAACGTCGTGTTCATCGTATTCTTATTTCAGTTATTTACTTGTTTAGGCGGTGAAGCTTCGGGTTTAGGAGTATCACTTTTGCCTCATAACGTCGCATCATGAAGGCAAGTACCTTGATGTTCGATATTTGGGAAATGTTGAATGCTTGATGTTGACCCTGTGTTTTTTTTTCTAAGATCCATGATAATGTTTAAGTTCATGTTCCTTCCACATGTGTGTTATCTCCATGATTAGAGAGCATATCTTTTCAATATACATATTTCATTCCATGCATTCATTTTTCATGTTCCATCCACGGGAGTGGATTAAAAAGACCCATCAATTCCAGGATGGGCATGTGGGCCCCACCATTCCAATGTGGGCCCCACCATTCTAATGTGGGCGTTTTGGGACACCCGTATGAAATGTTCTTCATACGGGACTTGGATCCCCGCATTTTTGTTAAGATACGGGCTTAAGTGAACACCGACGGGTGTGTCACTAGCAATACCGGTATATGCATTTGTGTAGTCCCTCCATTCCATTCACTCCATTCATTCCATTCATTCAAATACTTGTTCTGTGATTTCGTCATATTGTTCAATGATGCTGACTTGTTAATGTTTGTGGTATGTTCCATTTATTCACTGCACTTCTTGAGTCTTGGACTCATTCTTGCGTTGTTTGTTTTTTTAGGTAATCATTGATGTTGACTCACTTGGGAGGGAGTAGACACACACTACTCATTCACATCATCCTATTCAAGTTCAAGATTATAAATTAGTTCTATCTTTCATTCATTATTGATGAACTGTAATAAATAAATCTAGATGGGAAAGAAGGATACCTTCTCCATGATACTGTTGATTTATTACTGCTTGTGAATCTAGATTAATGATGAACTGTAATAAATAAAATTAAATGGTGAAGGAAGGATACCTTCTCCATGTTTTAGATGTTTTATTTATGCCTTTATATGATATCTTATTCGAGTTCTTCTGCAATGTGGTTGTATGTTAGTGTGGTTGTATGTTAGTGTATTTAGGTGACATCTTGGCTTCCACATAGCCAGGGTGTTACAGCTGGAGTCTCGCATGCGCAAGCAAAATCCAAACTTGTTCACGTGTGCTACGTGTTAATTTAATGTTTAGTTTCAATTGCAGTTGTTCTTTCGTTAAGGTCGACGAGTAGAATTTGGGGTCGAATTCTGTTTAAGAGGGGTTAAATGCAATATCCTGCTTAAACATCAATAATTTGGAATTAGGAAATTTGAGTGCAATAGTTAAAAATTCAGAATTTGAGAGAGTTTTGGGCCACCAACCCATAGTCGCAGGAGAGAGGGGAAGAGCTGGCCTTAGAGGCCTAAGGCCCATCGGAAGCTGGCAGCCCACTTGAAGGCAAGGGAGGGGGGATCAAGTCACCAAAACCCTAGCCTGCTACAGTACCACTGCCACCAGCTATAATACCACCTCTGCTATAGTAGCTCTCCCCCTTGTGCGCCTTGCAGCCTCTCCCTGCCCTTGGTGTGGCTGGCCTGATTCAAGGGAAGGGTAACAGCCCAAACTTGGGGTTTGTATTTCAAATGTATACAAATGAGTAGAATTTAAAACTTTTTATGCATCATGTTGTTATTTGAATTCTCTGGAATTTCTTTTGAAAGATTTGTTGACTTTGAAAATCTAATGCTTCAATTGACTAGAAGCATAATCCTTTAAAACTTTTAAAACAAATTTTGTGATCATCCTCTAGAAATATTTTTTCCTAGGTTATAGATCATCTTAGTGACTCCTCTGAAAAATTTCATAGTTTTTAGATTTTATTTGCTATGTTAAAAGGGCTAGTCAAATCAATTAGATCCTTAGTCAAACCCTAGGGCAGAACCTTGAGAAAATTTTAGAGAAAAATGAAATGCATTAAAACCTCTGGAATTTTATACAAGGTTAATCTTAGATTCAGGAACCTCCTATAAAAATTTCTGAATTTTTGGAGTTGTGCAACTCTATCTAAAAATTCCTCAAAGGCTTACCCTTTTGTTTTCTAAAACCCAACCTTGCACTATTCCTTGGACCCGAACCCGAGCCTCATGGTTGAACCCAACCATCTTCACGATCGGACCTGGTCTGAATTAGTGCGAAGTGATTTGGACCGTTAGATTTGATATCAACCGTCCAGATTGATTGGGTCGTTCGGACCGTCCGAATAAACAAGCGATCTGGACCGCTCAATTTCGATCGGACCGACCAAACAAGCAAGCACGCGTGCGCACCGTCAGATCTCGATCGGATCAACCAAATCGATTGGGCCGTTCAGACTGTCCGAACGACACTCTTGATATGGATCGTCCATTTTCGATTGGACCGTCGAAATGTTTCGACTCGGACCACTTGACTTAACCCAACCCACTCTTCCAAACTGACCCGAGCCACTCTTATTTGTTTCGCTGATCGGCGGGCCCCGAGCACAGGGACCTTCACCCACCTCGCGCCCGGCCGCTCTAGTGCGGCACCCCGAGCCCTCCGCTGTGCCTCCCACTATTTCTGACCGCCTCACCCATGGTTTTCCACGGACAACTGCTCCGATCGCTTCGCCTAGTCACACCGCGCCCATTCCTGCCCACGCGAGCCTGTCCCTACCCGTACAACGTCGTGAAGCTCCACCGGGTTGCCCGCGGTTGCCTGAGATTCACCTCATCCATCTCCGCCGCACCGCCTATATAAGGATATCCCCGAGTTGCATCTCATCCTTTCCAAGCCCATGTGCCCACTCACTCCTCCTCTTATCCACTCAATCGAGCCCTAGAGCTCGGAGAGCGGAAACCCTAAATTGGTCATGTGCCACCACCTCCATTGCCGGCGAACTAAAGGGTTCCTAGTCATTCCTATCGTGTCACTTTGTGTTCCAGTGCACTAGTACTCGTTCCCCTCAATCAATTCAACCTTTGATTCGCATGAGCTCTCGAATCGTGTCGTCTTCCTTGTCTCCAGCCGGAATAGACGCTTCAAGCCCCGCCGATGATTCACTGTGTTCCAGACTAATCAGCTACACCCAGAGCATCGCCTGAGCACCAGGAAGCTTCTCCAACCATCGCTGGGTCTTCTCCTTCGACCACACCTCTTCTCCACAAGCGACCGACCTCGTCGTCGCAGCTCACCGCCGACAACGCGTCTCCGACCACCTCAACCCCTCCGCGTCCTTCTGGTATGCTCCTGGTAGTACGTAGATGCTTGTGCGCACAGTCATTAGCCGAGAGCATTGCCCATTCGTGTTGTCACTCCTTGCCGTACTCGCTCATCCGCTCGTCGCCTGTGTGCCACCGTGTTGAGCCACCTTAGGCCACGCCGTTGGTGCCGGTGGGTGCGCATTAGTATGTTGATCCCATTTTGACCACTCTTCGGCACCGTCGAGCTCCGCATCGCCGGCAAATCGCACGGGCGCTCACACCACTGCGTGGCACAATGATGACGGCGCTGTAGCACATCATCACCGTGCCTAATCATGGCCATTAGGGCTAATTAAATAATTAACTATTTAGTTAGTTCTAATGAATCGCTGACGTGTGGGACCAAGTCATTAGTTTAAAAGAAAACTTAAATCAAAATGTTTTCTTAAGTGAGTCTATGACATGTGGGCCCCACGGCTTAAGTGCACAACGAAACCACCCCGTGAACCCATGCACCATGCATTTACACTGTACTCGTGGACCCTTTCACTGACAGTGCACCCCACATGTCAGTTTAACCGAAAAATCAAATGAAAAATAGGAAGTACGCCTTCAGTTATGAGGAGAATACGTTTTCCTTTTGGGAATGCGTAAACCTCTTTAGAAACGCGCAAGAATATGCTTTCTCCACTGGAAAGCGTATTTCTCAATTTTATTTGATTTTCTTAGCCGAACCGAATTAAAACCTTAATAACTTTTGCTACAAAAGTCCAAATTGAATGAAATTTGTCTATAAATTTGTATAAAATCATAATCTACCTTATTATGTACAAATATTTATTTCTAGTTACTGTTTAATTTATTGAATGTTATTTAATTCGTTTCCGGCTCTTTTTAGACGTCGATTATTTGGGTTATTTTTGCGATGATCAATCTACCATATCTCCAGAAAATCAAGAGCAAGGCAAGCACCCCCTTTGATCATGTTGATCCCAGTATTTTAATTATTGTACTTTGTTTTTGCAAATCCTATTATGCATGTGTTTATGTTTGTATGAAATTGCTATGTTTAGGAAAATTAGTAGTTGTAAATCCTACTTGCTGCATATGCATCCTTGAAATATTGATTCCTTATCATTGTAGCCTTGAGAATATGGGTTAGGCAATATGTAATGTCATTTGAGAATTTTTTTTTTAGTGCGATTATCACACAAATGCAACTAGAGCGATAGATTTTCCAAAAAAATTGATAAAAGGACAATATGATAATTTCAGAATTTGGGATTATTTTGAAAAAGGTCCAGAGGAGATTCCTTTGTTAATTTGCATGAAAACAAAATGAAAACTTTAGTTTTTCAACACGGGCGAGTTATTTCGTATTCTAAAAGAATGAGGATTGTAACTCACTAGTAGATAGGGAGGAGTTCTCGTCCATAGTCAATTAAGAACTGAAGCCAGCAAATCCGGGACTAAGACCTAATTGTGCAACCATATGTGCCAGGATGGGGTAGCCGTAGCTAACTAAGTTATCAAAATCCTAGCTGTAACATCCCAAATCTGGGTGTGTGTTTCAAATGTAAGAAAATGAGTAGAAATTAAAACTTTTCTTGCATCTTGAAGTTTTTGAACTTTTCTGTAATTCTTGGAAAGAAATTGTGGAATTCAAAAGCCTAAATCTCCAATTGACTAAGTCATGACCTCCTTGTTGGGAATCTTGTGTTCAACTCCTGAAAATATTTTTCCTCTGTTCTAGGGATGCTGTGTGACTCCTCTAAAAAAATTTCATAATTTTTAGAAATTATTTGATAATTTTTGGAGGTCAGTCAAACCAGTTTGACTCTTGGTCAAACCCTAGAGCAAACCTTGAGGAATTTCTTGAGAAAAATGTATTGCGTGAAAACCTCTAAAAATTTTATGTAAGGTTAATCCTGGAGTGAGGAACCTCCAGTCAAAATTTCAGAATTTTTAGAGTTAGCTTGCTACCTCTAAAAATTCTTCCAAGCTCAGCTTCAATTCAAACCCTAAATCAGTGCACTGTTCCTTGGGTCCGAGCCCGACCCCGATCTTGGCTCGACCCAACCGCCTAACTGCACCAGCTCGGTCCTGTTGGCACGTTCATTTTCCACCGTTGGATCTCCATCGGGCGGCCCACGTTTGCGCCAAGCCGTTCGGCCTCGATCGCGCGCGAGCCGTTGGATCGCCATCCAACCGTCGTCGTTGGGATCGCGCCTGTTGGTTCGACTCAACCCACTCATCGCTATTGGACTCGAGCCGCTTTGGCTCTCCGTCACTGACTGGTGGGGCCGTCGCCATGGGTCGTCTCCTTCCTCGGGTCGCCCTCGTGCGCGTGCCAGAGCGCTGGTCGCCATTGCCAGGGCGTGGACGACGCTGCATCTTGTCCCCTCGCTCGTCAACGGTTCTTCGCATTAATTGCTTGTTACCTCTCGCCCTCAAAGTCCTCACTCTCACCTGCTCCCGTCGCTCAGAGCGCCCGTGAGCCCGTGGTGAACTGAGCTCACCATGGAGCTTGCCTCCGCTCCATTCCTTGCTCTCCAGCTATAAGAAGCCCTCCAGCTCCTCCTCAGCTCTTTTCCAACACTCCTGTAGCTTTGCCTTCCTTCCTCTCGGGTTGCTTGAGCTCAAGTCACCAAATTCCCAAACCGCCATTGTCGACCGTGGAGCAAGCTTCGTCGTCCCGGCGCTTCAGTGGTTCATTTGCAAATCCAATCACGTCACTTCGCGCCCCTCTTCATCTTGAGCATATCCCCTAACTTAATTTGGGTTTACATTCACAGGAATGGCTTGAATCGAGTTTTGGATCTCTTCGGCCGAAGTTCACCCCTTTCTTCCTGAACTCTGGTAAGCTCCTCCTCTCTTCAATTCTTTGCTCATGGACCTTCCTTGAGCCCTGTTGGAGCTAACCTGATGACGCGGTCTTGCTCGTTTGACTCAAGCCGTCCTCTCCGCGTTGTCTTCTTCGTCGATGGCGCTGTGCTTCGTCGCCGGAGCAGCTCCGTCCTCCTCCTTGCCTTCCTTGCCCTTAGGTAGCTTCTTGGTAGTCCCTAGAGGCTCGGGCACCGCTTACTTGAACTACTGCGGAGCTCCTTTTGCTGCTTGTCGTTTGGCCATGCATGTCATCGCCGCTCCTCTCCGGCTCGCCGCCGTTCTAGGCCGGCTCTGCCGTTGAGACTGCCACCAGGAGGTGCGCAAGGCTACTGCGCAGCTCATACCACCCTTGGTTTGCGCCGTGGCCTAAGTCGCCGGCGGTGAGCTCGTCTTTGAGCTCAGCTGCATGTCGGACCGGCATGACACTGTAGCTGGGTCATTTAGGACCAAATCCTGTTCATTAACTTCTAATGATTAGTTTAGTAGTTAATGGCTGTCCTAAGGAGCCTTGTGAGTCGCTGACGTGCGGGCCCCACGCGCTTAAGCCGCACTGTGCGTGTGCTTAGCTGTGAGCCGTCCGTTTCCTGATCTGTGGCCGAGATTCGCATGGGCTGTGCGCACGCGCTGTGTTGCGTTCATTGTGAGCCGTCCATCACGCGATCTACGGTCCACCTCCGCGGGATCCTTCGCGCGTGCGCGTTCAAACACGGTCGCGCCCCGTTCAATCTGGGCCGTTGGATTCAATATCGACGGTCCACGTTCGCGTGGTTTCACGCGGGCGCGCACACGTGAGTCCAGCGCGTTGGGCCATGCGATGCAAGATCAACGGCCCACGATTTTCCACGTCGCTTGGGTTAAGGAAAATTCCCGAGAGCTTTATTTGTGAACTGAAAAAGGTATTAAACTTCAAAATAGCTTAACTAATTCGTTTTAGCTCCGTTTGAGTTGATTCAAATTTTGTTTGCTCTGGTTTGAACTAAGCTTTAATCTAAAAATGGTTGGAAGCTTGGTTCGGCTTCAGAAAAGGCTTCGGTAAATTTATTTAGTTGTAGGCTTTATTAATTGCTCTAAAAATGCATTTACCTTGAAAATTGCATAAGTAATTCTCTGTAGATCCTTTTTGAGTGAAACCAAGTGTGTTGGTTTCCTCTATTAGTGTGATTAAATGTAGAATAGGTTTTAGGCATGCCACTGTTTGTAAAGCTCTTGTGGTTGCATTTTATTTGTGCTCGTTTGCATGTCTTTGAAAAATCATACAAAATGCATCCTTGCTCCAAATGAGGTGAATCAAATTGTGTTGTTCATCTCATGAGGTGCTTTATTTACCCTAAAAATTTTAGGTGCAAAACCTCTCTGGAAATTTGTGCCAAAAATTTAATTTCGGATGAATAGTGCCTGAGATGAATTTCCAGCATTTTTCCAGCCGGCAGTTTTTGTTTTGGCCATAACTTTTGCATTGGGAATCCAAATCAATGGGTTCTTGTTGCTAAATTCCTTAAAAATCATACTCTACCTGTTGTAAAAATTTCAAAGCTTTTCGCTGAAGTTGGTTTTTGAGTCTTTTCGGTGTTCTTCGTTCTTATCGGTTCTTTTTCATTCTTTCGCTAGGTTTCGACAAGCACGTTGACCTTGAGAGTGATCCTCTGCAGCATATTGAGCAACTTCAGCAAGGCAAGCAATTTGATCATAATATCCCCATTACTTTCATGTCTAATACTTTGTTTACAAATTGTATGTATGCATGCTTTTGTGTCAAAGTTAATTTTCCCGATTAAAGGTAGTTATTCCTATTGCATGGTTGCCCTTAAATTGTTTATCCCCTACCACTAAACACAAGGTATTAATCTCGCCAGTGAATTAGAGCCCGGTGGTTGAATTATGCTCTTTTATTGTCTTTACGGTGTCATGCTTAGAAATGCTTAGCTACCAGTAGAATTGGGCGGTCATCGACTTAGTCGATAACTTTGATCACAAAAAATTATTATTACCATTATGCTCAGCACTTTGTGCTTTGTTACGTTGTAAAGTCAAAAACTGAAACTGAAAATGGAAAGTTTGAGACTTGGGCACAATGGCTGATGGTGTGATCTTATGGTGTGACTGGAATGGTGCCCGGGTCAACAAAGTCGTGCAAGAACTAGACTATAACATTTAATTAAAACTTGATGTGGGTGGTATGAATGGGGAATTCATGCTATTGTTGTGGTGGCTATTGGGTTAGTCACTTCCAGGATGTCTTGTTATTATTGTTACTTGTTGTCTCGCTGTTTTTGTCAAATAAAAACAGATTGTAAAACTGCTTTAAATCTATTTAATTATTGGAAACGAAAACTTGCTTTATGCTGAAAATGAGTCTAGAGCCTCCTCCACTTAAATAAGCGTGCATGTAGCTATGTATAATTTGTTACACTACACGTAAGTCTTGCAGTATATTTTTGTACTCATTTGCTTTGCTTAACTAATTGTTGCAGAGGAGGAAGTCGATCCCCAAGGGATCCACTTTTGTGTTGTCTTGATGGGTTTGACGACTAGGTTGGCGGCCGGTTGGTTGCCTTGTGGGTTAAAGGCACACTAATTGGCTCTTGTTTATCGTCATCTTATGGCTTTTGCTTTCGCTGTTTATCTATCTCTTTAGTTGTTATTAGGCCGGTCGGCCCCTTTTGTAATAACTCTATTATGTATGTCTTTTGAATTGCTTAGTCGTGCTTCGGTTCTATGTGTTGAATGGAATTGATGCATAATTTTGTAAAGGGGTATGTGTACTGCAAGTTCTTGGGAAGTACATGTATCTCGAGGCACGGAATATTTTGTTGTGATGCTAGGACCGAGTGGATGGTTAAGCATTACAAGCCGAATTTTCTGGGTCCTCACAAAGTTGGTATCAGAGCCATATTGACCGTAGAAACCCTAGCTTGGTCGTCTTTAGGATGTTTTGAAAAACTTAGTTTCAAAATATCAAATGGTTTATGAAAGCTTAAGTAAGTTCTCAGATTTTGCTCCTTACCTAACTTAGATTGCTTATCTCACCTTGCTCTCAATTGAGTTTTAAAAGTTGTTTTCCTCTCCTTCTTTCAAAGATAGTTGTCTTTGTTTCATTTCGGTTTTGGGGGAACCATGGAGAGTTGTAAATTTGAAGTTTTGGCTGCCTTTTGATAAAGAATAGAAGTGCTTGGAGCTGGATTTCAAATCTGGACAGCAAGCAAGTTTTTTGGACAGCAAGCTCTTAATTAGTAAATAAGGTAGAGAATGAGAGGATAATTCAACTAAAACTTGTGGGAATAAAAGGGTAAGATGTGATACTAGTAGGCTAAGTATCTAACACCTCTTTTGCTGGTTTTACCTTGCTCTGTAGGAGTGTTAGAGCTAGAATTTTGTTTTGAAATTTTGCCTTCTCAACCAATTACTCGTTCATTCAATACGGGTTAGTTGTGTCGGGAAGTTGAGCTTTAGTCTTGTGGTTTCTTACTGTTTCTTGAGCCTTTTTGCAAGCTTTTAGAGTTCTTTTATTTGCTGTCTTGTTGGTTTTTGATTAGGATGATGTTCCATTCCCCTAGTCGTTGGCTTTTCTTTTGCTTTCTTTAGCTTCTAGTTTTCGGGTTTTGTTGCTAACCCATCTCTTCGGAACAGGATAGCTGGAAGGACTCATAGTGGTCAAGGCCAATCAGCTGGTCCGGATGAGGAGCTCCCGCCTCCTCCGACCATGGCTTCGGTTCTTGCTCAGATCGAGCAAAACCGAATGGATCAGACAAGGATCTTGGAGGCTATTGCGCACAATACCTCCGCTCTTTCTGTTGCCTCCGGATCAGGGGGAGGAGGTGGACATCAGCCGCGAGGGGGACTCTCGAAGTTCCTTGCACTCAGCCGCCCACTTTCTCCCGGTCTGAGGACCCACTGGACGCAGACGACTGGCTACGTCTAGTTGAGCGGAAGCTCAATGTTGCTCAGTGTCAGGATCAGGAGAAGGCACTCTTTGCCTCCCATCATTTGGAAGGTCTGACCCTTCGTCTTTGGGAGAGTTTCTTAGCGATGCAGCCCGAGGGCCACGTCGTCTCTTGGGAGGAGTTCCGTTCTGCTTTTCGTCGAGCTCACATCCCCGCCGGCTTGATGAAGCTCAAGAAGAAGGAGTTTCTTTCGCTCAAGCAAGGGCACAGGTCAGTGGCAGAGTATTTGTACGAGTTTAACCATTTGGCTCGTTATGCTCCAGAAGAGGTGGCCACTAATGAGGCCAAGCACGAGAAGTTCATGGATGGTTTGTCCGAGGAGCTGTAGGACGAACTATCTATTGTTGACTTCACGACTTTCGGACCTTGGTCGACGGGGCCATTGTCATGAGCACAAGGGGAGGCGTTGGGAGAGTCCATAGCGCAAGTGGGAGTCCCTAAGTCGTCGAAGGCCAACTTTCCCGTCCTCGCTTCAGCAAGCCTAGGTGCCCCATCCTCGAGCTTGGACTGCACCTCGTCGCCGTCAGAGGCCGTGTTTTGACCACGTGCACTGCTTGAGTCGACAAGGTGGCCTCGCAATCCAAGCTGTCGAGGTCACTTATTTCTCTTCTTGAGTCAAGGGTCACTATGCGAATAGTTGCCCTAAGAAGGCGGGAGCCCCTCGTCCTAATGGAGGGGCGGGCAAGGAAGTGGACATTCTCAGGATCAGAAGGTTGTCCCTGCTACCCAAGGCGTGGGAAGCGGCCGCATCAACCACATCTCCACTGAGGGAGCACAGGAAGCACCTGACGTCGTGTTGGGTACACTTCTTGTTAACTCTCACCCTGCTACTGTTTTGTTCGATTCAGGAGCTTCTCATTCTTTTGTATCTAAGTCTTTTGCTGCTGTTAGTGAGCTTCTTTTTGCTCCTCTGTTGGTCCCGTTGCTCATTCGCTCTCCCGGTTCGGAGTTGAGAGCTAAAACTGAGTATCGGGATGTTCCTATTGTGATCGAAGGGGTAGGATTTTTAGCAAATCTTATCCTCCTCAATTCAGTGAGTTTGGATGTGATTCTTGGTATAGATTGGCTGTCCCAGCATTTGGGACAAATCGATTGTGCCAAGAAGTTTGTCTACCTCACAAGTCCCTCCGGTGAGCAGGTTCGCTTTTCGCCGAAACTACAAGGACCGCATCTCTTCGCGCTCGAAGCGAAGCCAGCTCTGGATATTCGTGAAGTCCCAACGGTTTCTGACTTCGTGGATTTCTTTCCCGAAGATCTTCCTGGGATGCCACCAGTTCGAGACCTCGAGTTTGTCATCGAGTTGGCGCCCGGTACCACCCCGATTTCAAAGAGGCCCTACCGGATGCCACCGAATGAGTTGGTGGAGTTGAAGAAGCAACTTGGTGAGCTGCAAGAGAAGGGTTTCATCCGCCCTAGCTCATCATTATTACTTATGATTATTGCAAATGAACCTGGCTTTGAGCAAAATAACTTACAGAGTAGAGCCATTCATATGTCAGCCTCGTATCTAATACGAATTTTTGCGATACACTACAAGTCAAGTACTCAATCTTGCTATTGTTGTTAGTTTAGAATTTGCAGATGAGCCGACGCTAAGCAGCGAGTTCCTTTGGCAGGGGTTGGTGGCCAGGTCTACTATGCCTTGTTCCTTGTTACTTGCCTGCGGGATCGGATGGGCATGCCACTGGACTTTTGCTACTATTACTATGTCTTGCGCTGCTATTCACTTTTCTCTGATGACTGTTTTTATTTGGTTGGTCGGCCGTTGTTCTAATAACTGTTGTTATAACTTAAGTAGAATACTCCATTTTGCTTTACTTTAGTATGTGATTGTATGGATGTGATGCCAAAAGTTGTGAATGTGTGTGCTAGCCTTTAATCCTAGGCCTACCATGGTATACACATAAAATCTTATGGTATTCCACATGGGAATCGACAACACACAGTATCGAGCCATCTTGTTGTGGGGCGAGCCTTATGTAGAATGGTTATTAGATTAGGATTTAGAAATGAAAATTTTTAACCTAATTTAACCATAGGAATAGTTCTGAAATTTTAGAAAAGATTGCTAATCTTTTCCCTCTTAGCATTCTTTTCTCATCTAAAGACTCTTTTTGGTCAACTCCTCTCATCTTGTTCAAAATAGTTCTAGATTTGAGAGATGGGATGCTCTCTAAAAATGAAAGTATTAAACTACTTTTAGGATTTTAAAAACAGAGCCAAAACGTTTTCAAAAATCATAAAAACATCCCCCCCCCAAAGTCCTTTTGAAGAATCTCCTTTAAACTACTAAGGATACCACTTTAAATGCCTCTCTTTCCAAAAATTTCAGAACATGTACTTGCTATAATCTTGTGATGTAATGCCCCTTTATAACCTCTCCTACTTTCATTTGGAGTTATTTTGAGTGAAATTATAAAGGTCTACTTATATAAAGACCAAGGGGTAGAAATACCTAATTAAAGGCCTTAAGGAATTAGTTGAGTAAACTTGAGAATGGTTAAAAGTATGTGCTGAAATTTCTTTCCTGTCTACTGTCATTTCTTATCCATATCTCTTGTCACTTGATCTCTAACTCTCCTTTTCTTTATAAACATATAGATGGCCAGCTAGTGGGAGCCGCAGTACCGCACGAGTGCCTTTGAAGAGGGCACGTTGCAGCACACTCTGTGGGTGATGTTGCAGCACATCGAGTGGCCACATGCCCAAGAAGATACCACGATCTGATGCCTTGGCGAGTGCAGCCTCCACTGAGTACCTCACTTAGGTGCTTGTCCAGGGGAGGAACTTCGGCGACCTAGCTTCCCATTGCTACAGGAGAGGCTCTACTATACAGATGTCCCTGCTCGATACGGCTTATGTCGCTATCATTCAACTGCGGCATGAGCAACCGGCGCTACAGGAGTCGTTCTTCCACTTTCCGGCTCGAGCTACGGACCAGGAGGACCCCACCTACCAGGTAGAGGGGACGCAGTTTCTTACCCCTCACCTGCAACTTGCAGGCCTGGTGAGGTCACTTGACAGGTATCTCTGTCAGGTGTCTTGTGAGCTTCTGGAGGCTCGTCGGAGGATCTGCACACTGGAGGACAGCATTGCTCCTATGGTGGCCAAGGGTTTTGTTGACTTTGAAAACCTAATGCTTCAATTGACTAGAAGCATAATCCTTTAAAACTTTTAAAACAAATTTTGTGATCGTCCTCTAGAAATATTTTTCCTAGGTTCTAGATCATCTTAGTGATTCCTCTAAAAAATTTCATAGTTTTTGGATTTCATTTGCTATGTTAAAAGGGCTAGTCAAATCAATTAGATCCTTAGTCAAACCCTAGGGTAGAACCTTGAGAAATTTTTAGAGCAAAATACAATGCATTAAAACCTCTAGAAATTTTATACCAGGTTAATCTTAGAGTTAGGAATCTCCTGTAAAAATTTTGGAATATTTGGAGTTGTGCAACTCTATCTAAAAATTCCTCAAATACTTACCCTTTTGTTTTTCTAAAACCCAACCTCGCACTGTTCCTCGGACCCGAACCCGAGCCTCACGATTGAACCCGACCATCTTCACTATTGGACCTAGTCCAAATTAGCACGAAGTGATTTGGACCATTAGATTTGATATCAACCGTCCAGATTGATTGGGCCGTTCGGACAATCCGAACGAACACGCGATTTGGATCGCTCAATTTCGATTAGACCAACCGAACAAGCAAGCACACGCGCACACCGTCAGATCTCAATCAAACTGACCAAATTTATTGGGTCGTTCAGACCGTCCGAACGACACTCTCGATCAAGACCATCCATTTCCAATCAGACCGTCAAAATGTTCCGACTCGAACCACTTGGCTTAACCCAACCCACTCTTGTCTATTTCGCTGACCGATGGGCCCCGAGCGTAGGCACCTTCGTCCACCTCACGCCCGGGTGCTCCAGCGCAGCACTACGAGCCCTCCGCTGGGTCACCCACCGTTTCTGACCACCTGGCCCATGGTTTTCCATGGCCAACCGCTCCGGTCGCATCGCCTAGTCACACCGCACCCATTCCTTCCCGCGCGAGCCCGTCCCTGCCCGTACAACATCGTGAAGCTCTGCCGGGTTGCCCGAGCTTCACCTCGTCCATCTCCACTGCGCCGCCTATATAAGGATATCCCCAAGTTGCGTCTCATCCTTTCCAAGCCCATGCGCTCACTCACTCCTCCTCTCATCCAATCAATCAATCCCTAGAGCTTAGAGAGCGAAAACCGTAAATCGGCCATGCGCCATCACCTCTATTGCCGGCGAACTGAAGGGTTCCTAGTCATTTCAATTGCGTCACTTTGTGTTCTAGTGCACTAGTACTCGTTCCCCTCAATCAATTCGACCTTTGATTCACAGGAGCTCCCAAATCGTGTCATCTTCCTCGTCTCCGGTCGGAACTACCGCTTCAAGCCCCGCTGGTGATTCACTGTGTTTTGGACTAATCGGCTGCACCCGAAGCATCGCCTGAGCACCAGGGAGTTTCTCCAACCATCGCTGGGTCTTCTCCTTCGACCACGCCTCTTCTCCACGTGCGACCGACCTCACCGCCGTGGCTTACCGTCGACAACGCGTCTCCGACCACCTCAACCCCTCCGTGTCCTTCCGGTATGCTCTTGGTAGCATGTAGATGCTCGTGCGCGCACTCATTAGCCTAGAGCATTGCCCATTCGCATTGCCACTCCTTGCCGTATCCGCTCCTCCGCTCGTCGCCAACGCGCCACCGCGTTGAGCCACCTCAGGCCACGCAGTCGGTGCCGGTGGGTGCACATTAGTATGTTGATCCCATTTTGACCACTCTCCGGCGCCGTCGAGCTCCGCATCGCCGGCAAGTCGCGCAGGCGCTCGCGCCACCGCGCAACACAACGATGATGGCACTGTAGCACGTCATCACCATGCCTAATCACGACCATTAGGGCTAATTAAATCATTAACTATTTAGTTAGTTCTAAGGAATCACTGACGTGTGGGACCAAGTCATTAGTTTAAAAGAAAACTTAAATCAAAACGTTTTCTTAAGTGAGTCTATGACATGCAGGCCCCACGGCTTAAGTGCACAGTGAAACCACCCCGTGAACCCACGCACCACGCTTGTAGACAGTTGATCTATACACTGTACTCGTGGACCCTTTCACTGACAATGGACACCACATGTCAGTTTAACCGAAAAATCAAATGAAAAATAGGAAGTGTGCCTTCAGTTATGAGGAGAATACATTTTCCTTTTGGGAAGGCATACACCTCTTTAGAAACGTGCGAGAATACGCTTTCTCCACTGGAAAGCGTATTTCTCAATTTTATTTGATTTTCTTAGCCGAACCGAATTAAAACCTTAATAACTTTTGCTACAAAAGTCCAAATTAAATGAAATTTGTCTCTAAATTTGTCTAAAATCATAATCTACCTAATTATGTACAAATATTTATTTTTGGTTACTGTTTAATTTATTGAATGTTATTTAATTCATTTTCGGCTCTTTTTAGACGTCGATTATTCGGGTTATTTTTGCGATGATCAATCTACCATATCTCCAGAACATCAAGAGCAAGGCAAGCATCCTCTTTGATCATGTTGATCCTAGTATTTTAATTATTGTACTTTTGGTGAGGATTAAAACCTCTATGTATTATTTTAATACATAATAAAAGACCACACGTCTTCATAGTCGTAACCCCTAAGGCTAACAACCTTACTGGTTGTAAGGATTCCAGAGGTTACATAATGGGTACCCTGGTCCGACAAGGTCCTGTGCCTAGACTCCGACCAGGTAGCTGTTCGGAAAAGCTATGAACTGCTGTTTTTACCGTGTGATGAATGGAACACGTGCTATTTATTCCAAACCACGCGATGCTATATAATCCTAAGACACTTACAACAACCACCATATGGTTGAGTGTCTCGCGGACACTTAACCGCAGAGCAGTTGACACATTGTTAACTGTTGCCTCGCTCCGACCAGTCGTAACGCTTCACCAGGGACGCCTTCTCCAGGAGTAACTGCCACCTCTTCGGAAGTTATTTAAGGATGGAGCGCAGAAGAAAAAGGGGCAGGCAATCGAATCAGGAGCAATCTGAGACAAGCAACATCAGATTAGAGCAACGCAATCAGCCTTAGATTCATGCTCTAAGTCTGATTGTTTAGCATAGTGATCTACATACTCAGTGTAATCAGGATTAGTCCTTAGTCAGGTCGTAAGTACCCCCTGTAAATCCAATTCATATCAATAAAGAGCAGTCCCATTATCTCCCAGGATATATCGCGTCATTTTCCTCCTTTATTTCGTAAGATCGGCGACTCGATCCTCGACAGCTGGCGCCGTTCGAGGGGAATAAGACGCAAGTTTCCTGAAGAAACTCTCCGCTCATCAAATCCTCACTCATTCCTCATAATCGCTCATGCGACTATGGCCGGAGTTTGGGACGAGGAGAATTGGTTCGACCTGGCAAACTACGCCGACCTTGACATGGAGGGATGCATCCGTGCCATGCAGGAGAACAGCATGTCCTCCTCCGCCTCCGCCGGTTTGCACGTCGCCGACGTTAGCGACATCGACCGGATGAATGAGGATACACCACCACGACAGGTGGTGTTTTTAGAGGAATCAGCCATCCCGACCAGTTCAGAACGGCCAAAAACCTCTCCAAGCCCGGTCCTTCCGACCGGCAAAACAGGTGACGAAAATTCAGCATCGCAACCCGAGAATCTCTATACTCTCGACGAAATCATGGTTGAAAGGTACTCACCTACGAATTCTGGCGATTCCAGGGGCCAACCGACATCTGGTAACGGTGTCGATGAAACCTCCACTGGTTGTAGGCCATGTGAGGATGATAGGACTCAACATACGATCGGCAGTCCGTCGGATCAGGCTGAGCCCACCAAGAAGATCTCAGGAGGTGCTCATCTCCAACCGCTCTCAGTCATGGAAACTTCTAGCAGAAGCATTGGAAGGTTCTCCATTAGTTACGATGGAAACTCGTCGAAAGATCGCTGCTGGAGGCACGAGGTCAATGCGATTGGAGATGAAATCAAGATGCCTTGCACGGTCTTACACACTCTATCACGCCACCACGTGCTGGTAGAGATGATACGGGCCATCAAGCATCAAATGCCGGAGCTAATGGAACTGATCGACGTCCATCAGTTAACTCGTCTGGCACTGCCCCACCAAGAGTAGCTGATCGGACAAAACAGACCGGGAAGTCAGGGGAGGTTTAGATCTTCGAACACCTACTGCCAGCACGAATCCTCCAAGACCTTTGGTAACAGTACAAAACCTACAGCGTGTCCAGGATATGCTGAATAACTCTAACCCTGCTCTAGCAGAGACTCCAGGTTTTATACAGCTCTTAGGCCAAGTGTCAGAGATTCTTCAGCAGACCATGCAACGAACGAAAGCATACCGAGAACAAAGGATTTCAAGAAGTCAAACCATGACTTCATTCCAACGTTCCTCCCTCAGTAGAGGGCGGCATGGTCGAACTGGAGAACCTTCAATACCAAGGCCTCCTCGACGATTCCGACCAAGGAGTCATGAGGGGAGAAGGCTATTTCAAGTAGCTACTCCATCACCTCATCGAGAGGAGCAATCGCTTGGGCCAGACGATCTCTGGCATCGTCTAAATCAAGCAAGCAGTCGAAGGCATCATACCAATGTCTACGACCGGATCGGTACACCGGAGCTCCAACGTTCCAACCTTAGGAACTGGTCTCCGATCGATTACAATCCAACACATTTCCAAATAAGGCGTCACGAATCAATTGTAGGTTGTCGAGCCTTCTCAGCAGGGCTCCAAGCTGTGCGTTGGCCAAATAGGTTCCGACCGGTCAACTTGGACAAGTTCAATGGGACTCAGAATCCATTGAAATTTCTCCAAATATATACCACCGCCATCAGAGCAGCTGGTGGTGACGAACATGTGATGGCAAACTATCTGCCCACAGTACTCGAAGGTTCTGCCTGGTCGTGGTTACTAAACCTACCGGTCGGATCTATCTACACTTGGGAGCAGCTTTGCGACCTCCTTATTGCAAATTTCCAAGGCACGTACGACCTCCACCGAATCCAGCAAGGATCCAGCGAGACCCTACATCAATACATCAAAAGATTCAGCCAGGTTCATAATTCAATACCAGAGGTCGCATAATCATCGGTTATCTAGGCTTTCAAGGCAGGTTTAAGGAATCGGTGGTTTACAGAAGACATAGCAGTGCACCCTCCAAAGACAACTGTCAAACTTTTTGACATGGCCGACAAGTACGCAGCCGCTAGCAAAGCGGTTGAATGGTGCGAAGGCATCGATCGGAAGGACAAAATTCCTCAACCCGGCTTGGACAAACCAGAAAAGAAGAATAAGAAGGCTCTCAAGAAAAAGAAGAACCGCAGGTCTGACGATAAGGAAGTCCTGGCGGTACCTGAGAAGTACTCCAAGGGTAGGAAAGATTATACCGGTCGAGGCAAATCAAAAGCTCCGACCGACGAATACACGAAAAATAAGAAGTGGTATCCACTTTACCAGCAGGCAGGGCATGACTTGCGCACCTGTCGAGTCTGGCACAAAAAGCTGGAAGATTATTATGCAGGCAAAGATCCACTCCCCTCAATACAAGAACTCGGAGAAACAAGCTCCAAAAAGGACAAGGATGGCGACGAAGAGATGGAGTACCAGGATCCTCATCATACGGTCAACATTCTTTGGTGGGTCATCTTCATACGATTCAAGGCGTCATCTGAATGCCACGGAGCGGAAGGTCAACCTTGTCGAACCTCCGACTATCATCAAGCCATCAAAGTGGTCGGAAAGTGTAATCTCCTTCAGCAAAGAAGACTGCCCCATCCCTTCGAGTCGACCAGGTAGGTTCCCAATTATTGTTGAGCCTACTATTAATATCTGTAGGGTTAATCGAGTCTTGATAGATGGAGGTAGCTCTTTAAATATTTTATTTGTGGGAACTTTAGAAGAAATGCAAGTTCCCAAATCAAAGGTGAAACCAATGAAGTATGCCTTTCATGGCATAGTTCCAGGTTCTACCGCCAAACCGATAGGACATGTTTCCCTACTGGTTACGTTCATAAGATCTGACAACTTCCGAACAGAGAGGGTTCCATTTGATGTAGTGGATTTCGAATCCACATACAATGGGATCCTTGGTCGTTCGGCTCTCGCAAAATTCTTGATAGCCACGCATTACGGTTATCAAAGTTTAAAGATGCCAGGACCAAAAGGAGTCATCACGGTTTAGGGTGATCAAAAAATGGCTTACGCATGTGATCGGAAATCCTTAGAGCTGGTCGATGAACTTTCGACCAGAAAGGCTAATCCATCTACCGTGTAGGTTAAGCACTCAGGGCCAAAGATGACGATGCCCAAGCCATCCAACCAGACAAAGGAGGTACCACTCGACAAGGGCGCTTCTCCGGAAAGTGCCAAGTCACCACCTGGGTTAGGAAACGCTCACTCATCTACCCGAAAGATACTGGTCGGGGCGAGACTCGACCCCAAATTGGAAGAGTCGCTCGTCTCCTTCCTCCGAGCAAATCAGGACGTATTCGCCTGGCAGGCGTTCCGACATGCCCGAAGTCCCCAGGGAGGTGATCAAGCACAAGCTAGCTCTCCAGCCTGACAAAAAACCGATCAAGCAGAAGCTAAGGCGTTTTGCAACTGATCGGAAGGAGGCAATCTAGTTGGAGATTGACAAGCTCCTCAAGGCTGGATTTATTCGTGAAGTCAACCACCCTCAATGGCTAGCCAATCCTGTAATGGTTAGGAAAAATAATGGGAAGTGGCGTATGTGTATTGACTTTACAGATCTTAATAAAGTTTGTCCAAAGGATGACTTCCCCTTCCACGCATTGACCAACTTGTAGACTCTACCTCCAGGTGTGAGTTACTAAGTTTTTTAGATGCATATTCAGGGTACCACCAGATTAATATGTGTAAATAAGATAAAGAGAAAACTTCCTTCATCACCCCATATGACACTTACTGTTATGTTAAGATGTCATTTGGTCTCAAAAACGTTGGTGCAACTTTTCAAAGGTTGATGCAGAAAACCCTTAATCCACAGATAGGTCGAAACCTAGAAGCCTACGTTGATGATCTGGTCGTAAAGAGCATCAACACTGGCGATCACATTCCCAACCTACAATCAATAACTTGAGAAGGCATAACCTTAACTTAAATCCGGAAAAGTGTGTGTTCGGAGTCTCCGTTGGAAAACTGCTCGGTTTCCTGGTCTCGGCTAGAGGTATCGAGGCAAATCCAGTAAAAATATCGGCCATCGACCAGATGCGCCCTCCGACCACGAAGAAAGAGGTTCAAAAACTAACCGGCTGTATGGCAGCACTAAGTCGTTTCATAGAAATGTTAGGGGAAAAAGGATTACCTTTCTTTAAGCTTCTTCAGAAACATGGAAGTTTCGAGTGGACTAAAGAGGCAAACGATGCCTTTGAAGAACTTAAGAAGTACCTTATGAGCCCCCTGATCTTAGTTTCTCCAAGATCGGGAGAAACATTGCTAATTTACGTGGCTGCAATGCCACAGACAGTTAGTGGTGTACTAGTCGTGGAGCGTGATAACATCCAACGAACAGTGTATTACGTAAGGGAAGTCTTACATGGACCAAAGGAAAGATACCCACAGGTACAAAAGTTGCTCTATGGTCTCCTTATGGCTTCAAGGAAACTAAGGCATTACTTTCAAGCCCACAAAGTGGTCGTACCAACCGGATATCCCTTAGGTCAAGTCCTTGGAAACAAGGAATCATCAGGAGGAATAGCAAAATGGGCGGTTGAACTAGGGACGTTCGATATCCATTTCATCTCACGAACAGCAATCAAGTCCCAGGCAATAGCTAAATTCATTGCCGAATGGACAAACCCTGAACCCACCCAAAGGCCCGAGTACGAACACCACGATGAGTGGACAATGTACTTTGACGGCTCCTTGATGCTCAAAGGCTCGGGCCGGAGTGGTCTTGATATCCCTCTTGGCGAACACCTAAAGTCGCCATCTAGTTAAACTTTCTGCTACAAACAATGTAGCAAAATATGAAGGTTTCTTGGCGGGACTTGAGCGGACTCGTTTGCTCGGGATTCATGATTACTAGTGAAAGGCGATTACAGGCGGTAGCGAATCAAGTGGGGAAAGAGTATCGATTCTTTCGAGTACCAAGATGTCATCTTATCTGGCGAAGTATGCGGAAACTCAAAAACACTTCTTCGGTTTGAGATCCAACATATTCCTAGAAAGGAAAACTTTCTAGCAGACCAGTTGGCACGGATGGCCTCCACGAGGTCGACCGTCCCGCCCAGAGTTTTTCTCGAGCAACTCGATGCACCCTCGGTGGTCGAGCCTTCCGAGAACATACGTGATTCCTTACAGGTCGTACAAACCAATCGTGAGAACATGGATGCTCCACAGGTCATTGATGGTTGGCGTCGTCACGATCAAGGTAGAGATTGGATGACATCGATTTACAATTATCTTTAACATGACCTAATTCCAGAAGATGATGTAGAGGCTGATCGTATAGCACGAAAAGCCAAATCATACACTCTGATCGAACGTACCTTGTATAAACGAGGATCTCACGGAGTGTTGATGAGATGCATATCTCAAACGGATGGCATTAAATTGCTAACCGAAATCCATGAAGGACTCTATGGAGCACACCATTCTTACAGAAAACTGGTCGGTAAAGCCTTCAGGCAAGGATACTACTGGCCAACTGCCCTTCATGATGCTAAAGAGCTCGTGACGAAGTGCGTACAATGTCAGTTTCATAACTGACAAGTACATCAGCCGGCATAAGCTTTGCAGACCATTCCTCTTTCTTGGCCTTTTGCAACCTGGGGACAGGACATTCTGGAACCTTTCCCAAGAGCACCCGGGGGCTTTGAATTCCTCTTCGTCATGATTGACACATTCACAAAATGGATCGAAGCCGAGCCTGTTGTTAAAACAACAACTGCGGCCGCTACAAGGTTTCTTACCAAAAATGTGATCACACGATTTGGTGTACCCAGTCGTATAATCACAGACAATGGTACCCAATTCTCAAGCGGTCAATTCCAAGAATTCTGCGAAGAACTTGGTATCAAGGTTCATTTTGCTTCCGTTGCTCATCCGCAGAGCAATGGAGCAGTTGAGCAAGACAATGGTCTCATCATGCAGGGGATCAAACGCCGAGTATTCGACCAATTAAGCAAACGGTCAGGAGCTTGGGTCCAAGAACTCCCTTCTGTGTTATGGGCCATTCGAACTACGACCAGTCGTGTGACCGGCGAAACGTCATTCTTCTTAGTTTATGGTGCTGAAGCCATGCTTCCTCTAAAACTAAAGCTGGGCTTTGCTCGAACTGATTGTTTCAATGAAAATGATCAGAATGAACGACGACTTGACGACGTTAATTTCCTTGAAGAGCGACGAAACCAAGCCCTGGTACGATCAGTGGTCTATCAACAAGCCATGCGATGGTACCATAGTCATAAGGTGCAACCTCGCAGCCTTGTTGTAGGTGATCTTGTTCTCAGAAAAATTCAGAACCAAGCAAATCACAACAAGCTTTCTCCTAAGTGGGAAGGTCCTTACACTGTGGTCGAAGTCACCCGACCAGGCTCTGTACGACTGGCCATGTCTGATGGGCAAGTTTTGTCAAATTCTTGGAACATTGAAAAATTGCGTAAGTTCTATGTTTAATTGTTTTGTACATTATTTCAATTTTTTTATTTAAATAAAGATTAGTCCTTTCATTTATTTATTTTCGACGAGTGATATGGTTTATATATCTATGCCTATATTCTGGTCAATTACTATTGTTGTTTGAGATGGTCGGAGAAGACAATTTTTCTCTCTGGTATCCTTTATCAAAATCTCTGTTACTCTTTGGCAACGACTTCTGTGTCATACGCTGTATAGGTCCTAGTCGTGATCATTCCATGAATGATTCCCACGTGTGACCATACGAGTAAACAGAGCATAATACAAATAACTTCATATAGTGCCTTATACGCTTAAGATTATGAAGACTATATTTCTTCATTTCAAGATTCTGTTCTACTCTCGTTTGGCTACTGATCGGGACACGGAAAGCCTCCTAGTCAAAGTCTCTACTTTTTCGCACGTTGTTCTGCCCACTGGAAGGAGCTTCCTAGCGATGATTCTTTTCTTACGATCCTCGCTGCCAGTCGGACTTGAGCCTGAACACGTTTTGCCAAATGTTTTTCCATGTCTTCTGTCCTTAGCAGTTCTTTTGACCAGTTTTGGGTACTATAGATATATATATGTATATGTATATATATATATGTTTATGTATATGTATATGTATATATATGTATATATGTATATCTATATGTATATGTATATATATGTATATGTATATGTATATACATATGTATATATGTATATGTATATATATATATATATATATATATATATATACACACGATCACTTATCGTTTTTTGCATACATTCTTGCATTTTTACTTTTATCAACACAACAAATCTTTTTTCCGACCATATACAGTTTTGTTGGGTATTTCGATTATGACAAACAAGGATCTATAACTAGTCGAAATCATACACTGGTTCCAACCAAAATGATTTCCTAGTATTGCTACGATTAGTTTTGTCTTATGATCAGTATGTGCTTTCAAAACAATGGTTTCGACTTTCATTCTCTTCCTTGGCTCACTGCTTGTCTAGTAAAGCTCTTCTACTACAAAGCAGTCGGGGGGCTAAGGAGTATATGAGAATTTTCAAAAGTCAACGGGATAAACAAAAGAATTGCTGATGAAAAAAATGTAAGTTTTATACAATTTCATAATTCTTATATTACAATTTCCTACTCCAGAATGTCTCCAGACTAATTACTGCGTGATAGAGATCCGATTTCCATCTCCTCTATAACCTTGTCTCCAAGCGGCCTTAGTTCTTTCATGAACTCGGTCGTCTCATCTGGCAGGCAGTTGAAGTCTTCTTCAATGGCTTGGAGATCAAGGGAGGGGTCGGAGGCCTTCAGTTTTGCCAATGCATAACTAACTCCACTGGCTACGCCTTCCTTCATAGTCTAGGCATAATTCTGTCGAGTAGTCTTGAGCAGACCACTGAGATCTTCTAGAAGTTGGCCCAAGAAGGTCATTTTCTCTGTTGGATCTCTTAAGGTAGGCAGACTTGATCCTGATCCCATATCAAAGATCATTTTATTGACTGCATGGATCTTTTCATCAAGACCTTGCACAAGAGCTGCCTCCTTATCCTACTCAAACTCCAGAGCCTTCTTTGCTCTGTTCAACGCTTGAGTTTGCTCTACACGAGTAAACACAAGTAGTAAGTAAACATGATTAGAAGAAGTTAATTAGTCAAGTCTACGACCAATTACCTTCAATTCTCTTTTCGAGAGTTTCATGTCTGGTCGTCGCCTCAGCGATTGACCGGTTCTTGGCCTGATTTTCTCCCTCAAGCTGGGTTATTCTGGCTTTATCAGCCACCACCCCTTCTTTTATTTTCTCCAAATCTATCAGATATGATAAGGGAGAATAATTAAAGAAGAAAAAAGGTTAAGAAGAAAGTTCTTACTTTTCAATTCAGAATGTTTTTTCTCTAGATCCTTTATTCGTTGGGTCAGTCCTCCGACCACAGCGAAGTTCTCGACCATGTGCTACATCAATAGCATTCTTATTTAAGTTTCCCTGTGAACTTTTTTAAGAAAATCTATGAAACAGGTCGTGGACACTCACCCGAATTGCCACGTCATTATATTCGGCAAAAATGGCATCAGGGTCCGTCATGGCCTGACGGTCTGAAATCTTTCCCCAAACTTCATCAAGTTTCTTATCCTCGATAAATCGAGTGGAAAAAGGGAACTTGTTAGTTTGAGAAGAATTACCGGTATTGGTCGGAATTGGTGCAGGATCTCTAGGAATGTCTACCACCACTGACGGAGTTAGAATCACCAAAGGATCCTGAGCAGGTTCCACCACCGACGAGCGTTCGGGGGCTTCCTCGACCACCCTTTCCTTTGGAACTGTGTCCTGAGGCGTATTAGGGGCCAAGACATCGTCGGACGCATGATCTTCAGGAATGATCTGGTCGGAGACGACCGGGACGCCAGAAGATCTATTTAAAGTGAAGAAAGGAAGCTCAGAACTTCAAATTATCAAAAACTATTAAAGGTATGTACTCATATGACTCCTTCGTTTGTACATACTTAGCTGATTTCTTGGTTTTGATCTTGAAACGTGATGGAGTGAATTCCGTACCACTAGCCTTCCTTTTCTTCTCAACCAATTTCACTGGCTCTGAGCTGGTAGGGTTGGTTAAACCCCTCACATCCTCCGATATAAGGTCAGAAGCGATATTCTCGACCAGTTGGTCAAGGATAGCGTCCTGAACCATCGAGTCGGAGGGTGTGGTTCCGTCAACCTCTAGATCAATTGTTTCAGTAACAATTGTTAGGTCGTCAACGACCATTCTGGGATCAACAGTTTCTGCAGATCCGCTCTGCAAGACATCATTCTTCTCCGCCTAAATCAAAAAACAACTTTGGTTAGGTGATGAAATTTTCTATCTAAATATATATACTTTCTCTCAAATGCTCTATTACCTCGGGAGAATCATATTCTTCTTCCAATGCCTCTGGGCATGAATCGGTCAGAACAACGGTAGGATTACAATCCTCACCGGTCTGCATGATCCTCGATCAACCGCCAACAAAATTAGAGCAAGATCAACAAAGCGATCGAAGAATATTATATATATATATATATATATATATATATATATATATATATATATATATATATATATATACACATATACATATACATATACATATATATATATAGACACACACACACACACACAAGATAAAAGACAATTGATTATCTACCTTAAGTCTTGTTAGTCTCTCTTCAGCAGAGACTATCGTTAAGATATCGGGGAATGCAGCCTTCTCACCAGGCTCCCCAGCGTAGATCATCTTGATCCGCTCTCTGACTTCCTCAGCGAAAAGTGCTTTAAAAAGAAGAAGGAGACAGAGCAGGTTTTAAGCTTTTACGATAATCAAATAATAAGATTATATTGGTCGGAGCATTCTTTCGAAGACTTACCTTCTCGTGAGTCCATGATAGCTTCATCACGACTAATGAACCATAGTAGGGATTGAGTTCGAAGCTTCAAAGGACTAATTCGGCATTTGGTGAAATCTCTCACCACATGCCAGGAAGTCAAGCCTCTGATCCTCAGATCATTAATGGCATCTGCGCATCTTCCGACCATCCCTGTCTTCTCCACGGTCCCTCTCCACTTGGGATTCTCGTTCACCCTAATTCCAGTGAAGTAGAGGTCGTCGTCCTTCGTAACCGTCATGTAAAACCAATTATTTTTCCATGACGACCACGAAGACTTCGAGTACATTTAGATGTACTCATCGGCCTTCCCATCGTGAAGGCGTAATGTGCATTCTCTGGGAGCCACCGTGGATCTTCCTGACATCGCCATTTGGTAAAAATACCTAAAGAGCTTCAAATTTGGTCACACTCCTAGGTATGCCTCGCACAGGTAGGCGAAGATACTGATGTTGGCGATGGAGTTCAGAGCCAAATTCACCAACTCCACCTCATAATATTCAAGAACGCGGAGGAGGAATTTGTGCGCTGGCAGCCTTAGCCCACATTCGATGTAGGCGAGGAAAATAGGGATTTCCCCATCTTCACGGCTCAGAAAATGTTCTCCTTCCGCTGATCTCATTTGATCATATTCTTGTCCGAGAGCATCCCGATCCTCTCCAGCGCCTCAAACTTCTTCTCACTTAGCTCCGAAGGTATCCACTTTGTGATTTGCTCCGACATGATGAAAATTCCCAAAAGAATGAGTAGTGGTCGGAGGAGGGTTTGTGGTCGGAAGAACAAATAAAAGGTCTGAAAGGTTTCTTGGCAAGTAACTAAAAGGGATCAAAAGAAGATCTGAAAGCATAAAAGCTCTAAAGCCTAGCAATGGAGGTTTTATAGCTTCAGATCTATAACTACAATCGGGAGTTACCCAAAGTTCAACGGACAAGACCTTTTTGTCCAACGGACAGAAAAACTCTTCGATTCCCCAAGCAAGTTCTCAACTAGAAAGTGAACACAGACCACTTCATATGCCACGGCATTAAATGAGGGTCTACCCGATATGACTTCATCAAAAGAAAGTGTTCACACGACCTGTTCATTTAAAGTTCGGGGACTAGCTGACGAGGATTAAAACCACTATGTATTATTTTAATACATAATAAAAGACTATACGTCTTCATGGTCGTAACCCCTAAAGCTAACAGCCTTACTGGTCGTAAGGATTCCAAAGGTTACATAATGGGTACCCTGGTTGGACAAGGTCCTGTGCCTAGACTCCGACCAGGTAGCTGCTCGGAAAAGCTATGAACTCTTGTTTTTACCGTGTGATGAATGGAACACGTGTTGTTTATTCCAAACCACGCGATGCTATATAATCCTAAGACACTTACAACACATACGGTTGAGTGTCTCACAGACACTTAACCGCAGAGCAGTTGACACATTGTTAGCTCGCCTCGCCTCAAACCGATCTTAGCGCTTCAATAGGGCGCCTTCTCCGGAGAATGCTGACCACCTCTTCGAAAGTTATTTAAGGATGAAGCGCAGAAGACAGAGGGGCAGGCAATCGAATCAGGAGCAATCTGAGACAAGAAACATCATATTAGAGCAACGCAATCAGCCTTAGATTCATGCTCTAAGGACGCGGGGGGTCAGTGCAAGTGCCATGGTGGTTTCCGTGGGAGCCGGATGGGAGAGACTTGCCGACATGATGAGAGCTGTTGATCAACCTACACGTGGCGAAGCATGGAAGTGCTTCATGAAGATGGGACTCGGTTTTTGGACAAAGACCGAGAAGGGGTATTTTGGTAATTTTATCAAATACCGCCTTGGTGACCTTTTGCCAACCCACGGCGCAAGATGGCGCAAGGAGAAGCGGATTAGGTCAAGAGAAGATGAAGACAGCGCTTTAAAATGCGTGCGTGAGTGAACCCGTTTGTGTGTGGGCCTAACGGGTGCCCATTAGGGTTTTGCTTCTACAAGGTCTAAGCCTCCACTATAAATAGAGGAGGGAGGTGGCTGCACCCCCTTGAACCCTTCATTTTGGAAACCCTAGCTTTGGTTGTTAGGGCTTGGAGAGATTAGTGGGAGGTTAGGGTTCTAGAGAGATGGATTGATTTGAGTGCTCAAGTGTTGAGCTTTGTCCTCCATGTTGGATTGGCTATAAACATACCATCTATCCAATCAATCCAAGGAAAGATTTCACAAGATGTATCTCTTTGTGTTCTTGCTCTCTATTTCTTGATTTTGGGTCTAGCTTGTTGTGACATGTGGAAACTCATCTAGGATCATCTTGATCTAGCTTGTTGTGACATGTGGGAACTCATCTAGGATCATCTTGATCATCAGTCACCCACGAGCAAGTCTTTAGATCATATTTCGATTTTGACTCGGTTTTGGAGCAACCTTCATTCAATCTGAAAAGGATAGTTACTTTGGCATGGATCTACACGATCCTTGAATGGAATAGGTTCCCAATATCTTAGAAAAGGTATGTCTCAAGTTTCGCGGAGTTTGCCCTTGTGGATCAAAAGTTAGACCGATTTGAGTTTTGGTTTTCGGGCTGTTTGGGCTGTTCATCGTCAGGTGCGGTCAAACCGCCCTTTCAACGCCGGTCAGACCGGGCTGCGGTCAGACCGCGGTTCCGCGCAATCAACATCGGTCAGACCGCCTTTCTAGGGTTTGAGCTCCGTGCTGGTCTTTTGCTTTGGGGTTTTGGTTTGGATTCAATACAAGTCTTCCATTGTACTTGTAGATTGAGCTTCATAGCTTCCATAGCTCTTGGAGTAAAATTGGTGTTGAATCAATCAAAGTGAAAAAAGTGGCGTGCTCCTATTCACCCCCCTCTAGTCGTCTTTAGGTCCTACACCAACCCATATAGATAAACTACCCCTAACTCACTCCTCAAGGTGGCAATCCTAGTAGGATCTAACGACTTGGTGAGGATATCAACTAAAAGAGCCTTAGACTCCTCAAACTCTAGTACAAAGATCCTCTTACTCCCCATGATCTCTACGGAAAGAATCTCTCACAAGGAGCAAAACAACAACACTAGCCATTGCAAAAGTCTCTCAAGGATAGGCTACCAAAGCCTACTAAAAAATAGTGACTGGAGTGACAAGCTCGATCTAGGCTGTTAAGAGAGTGCATCCCAGCAGACCAACATATAAGAAAAGTGCCTAGGAAGGACACGTGCCAAAAGTGTACCTCCTATCTACCTTGAACTCAGTAAGCCCAACACCTAAAATGAACCAGATGTTTTGCAAAGCAGAATAGGAGTACCATACACAAATGTAAAGCACAGGGGCTCGAACCTGAGTCGCACCACTTGGCGGTGAGATGTAGTCGAAGGAGTATAAGCTGGACCATACTACAACCCAAAGAAGTGATAGCCATCATCGAATGCGCATATGAGGAAGAAGAACCAACATCTGGAGTTATGAACCACATGTTATCCTTCTCAACTGAAAATACTACACCCAAGGGACAGAAGAAGTCCATGCCTTGGTACTGGGTTAGTGAGACATGATCTAGGAAAATAGTAATGAGACACACGACTAGCAAGAACAGCAGTAGATGATCCAAAGCTCATATAAGCATATAAGCAATAATTCAGAGCATGAGCATGAATGGATAAAACATGGCAATGAATATATCATGAATACTACATGATAGGGAGATGACAAGATCCATGCATCCATAGTACACAATAAAGCATATGAACGTGCAATCATAAAGCATGTCATAAGGATAATCATTGATGAATCATGCTGATATGGATACATGCAAACTATATGGATACAAGGAGCAAGACACTACTAAGAGCATGATAATAGACATATCAAACACAACACATGCTATCCAAGATATGTGTGACGACCCACCCTGTGATATACCGCAAGAGGTCTGGGAGGACCATTTTTTTTTTGCGCTGCGGTGCCACCACAGAGAGGAGTGGTAGCACCGCTCGGTGCACTCCCGAGGAGGTCTACCAGGACCTCCCAGGAGGTCTTTAAGACCTCCTAGAGGTCTTGGTCCGCAACCGACCTCCCAGGAGGTCTCTAAGACCTCTTGGAGATCTTGGCCCGCAACCCTTCAGTAGCACCTCCTGGTAACAAGAGAGGTCCGACAGGACCTCCCAGGCTAAGTCCCGTAGGACCTCCTGGAGGTCCTGCCCCTGTGCATCCAAGCTAGTCCTAGGACAACAGAAGCTAGCCCACACAAGAACACAAGCTAATATCACAACCACGAGGTCAAACAAAGATGAAGCAGACAAATTAAACTTAATATAAGACAGGACCTTATGGTCAAGCTTGTTAACAAGAGGTCTACCACTGAGGGCTTACAAAACCAACAAGGACTTACAACTGGCAACAAAGAGCTCTAAAGCTCCAACACCAAAAGCACGCAGAAGCCATCCAACAAGCCCCACAGGCTATCGGGTGGAGGACGTCCTAGGCAACTGGATCGTCGAAGAACTCCTCCTCGAAGAGGTCTGCACTGCCCTGCACTTGATCATCTTCAAAATCTGCTTTGACACAGGGCTTAAAGCCATGAGTACTTTGAATATACTCAGCAAGTCACAGGGAGCATTTATGCAATAATATTCATGCAAGGGCTTACCAAATGAGAGCTGTATGGTTAGTTTGCACAAGCCAAGTTTTGACAGCAATAGCATTAGTAGATTAAAAAGCAGCAAGTTAAAACACTAGAACATAATACATTTGACGCTTGAAAAAGTGGAGTGAGCACCAACTCACATCCACAACAAAAATGGGGGAGGTCTGGTCACACTAGTGGCCAGGTCCTCACCCAAAAAACACTCCAGAGCACCCACTCCAGAGGTCCAAACCAGCCCCTAGACCACTACCCGAGCCAACCCTGACCCCTCTGGAGCCGGCCAAGGTCTCTTCGAGGCAAAGCCAAGGCATCTCGCTGAAGTGTCCAGTGGCACAAACTTTTGAAACAACTACCCCTTGCACCATTTCACTGAGCATGTCCATGACCAAGGACTTGGCTATTCAAATAGATCTTTACACTCTGCAGAGGTGTACAACTTTACCCACAATCCACGATCTCTCTAGCGGGACGGGTTCCGGTCACCCTTGCTCACTTAGAAGGTGAGCAGTCTAGAAAGCAGCAAGGCCTTTACAAAGCTTTGGCCGACTCGGAGCTGCCCGCTAAGATTTCGCGATCCCCCCCCCTTTGGTCTAGAAGTCCGCAAGGTTATGGGGTGCCCCCTCTTGCGCCAACGAATCACACGCTCAACCACAACAGCTCCAAGCCATCTCATTGCTAATTATTCAGCCCAGACCATTCCCATAAAATGATCTTGTGGTTGCACTGATTGGCCCAGATCAACAGAACACAAAGTTGAGTCCTTAGTTGTGCTAAGGCAAGACTTCCACAAATCCAAATGTACATAGCACCCACTACTCACTCCCTGCCTTCTTGCCTCAGCAAAACCTTTTGTAATTACCCTTGCCAAAAGACCACCCAGTCTTGGCACAATAGTTTTAACAAAGTGGCCTCACACCACAGTCAACACAACTTAGGCATCCCGCCATAGTACATATGATGGCACCGACCACAGGTTCCATAGCTCATTAGTCAAGATTATTAGGAATGAAACATGATTCACAGTCCCACGATTTCTAGAGCGAAGCAATACATAACCTACGGCCCCATGTTGGCAAATAACAAGGAATACCAACTAAATACCCAACCTAAGGCTTACAAGGTGAACATGACAACATGTCTTGAGCAAGTTATGAAGGAGGCATAAAAACAAACAGGGAAAGTAACTACTGCCCAAACATTTTCTTATAAAGATAACCATGCATGATAAAGTAAAACCGAAATACATTTGTAAAGCTAGGATCAATATGATCAACAGGAGGTCTGTGGCTTGCCTTGGTCAAGCAGTGGAGAACTTTCGACTGGAAGAGCTGGATCCAAGAACTCCTCAAACTCGTGATCTACACGCTCGCAAAAACCGAATGAGCAAAACCACACTAGGCCAAAGAACTTCAAAAGACCCAAAAGGAACTCAAACCAACTCGACAAGAAGGGAAAACTAAGAGGCTCAGCACAGCCTCAACGAGCTCCAGGGGAGGTCCTGCGCTAGGAGAGAACCAGGCAAAGGAGGCAAGGAAACAAGAAATGAACCAAAGGTGGCAAATGAAAGCCTGCCCAGGCTATATATAGCCAGAGTTGGTAGAGTGCACCATGAGGAGGCTCAATGACATGTTGGCAATCGGGGCAGCTAGGGCAGGGTTTGCCCTAAAAGAATTAAAATAAGGTACCTCAAATGTGACTACATTTAATGTGACCCGACACCTATTAAATGCGCACAGAGTTCTGAGGCAAGAGCAATAATAACAAGGTTGAGTGAGACTGGCATGTGGGGCCAGTCAAAAGGGTGCACCACTGGTCAAAGAGGTGGCCCCACCACCAGGGCTATCTCCGCAAAAGACCACTAGGAGGTCCTGGACAGAAGGTCCAAAACACTCAAGGGGGAGGTCCTGGACAGGAGGTCCAAAACACTCAAGGGAGGTCTGGGCAGGAGGTCCAAACGCTCAAGGGAGGTCTGGGCAGAGATCCAAAACACTCAAGGAAGGTCACGGACAGGAGGTCCAAAACGCTCAAGGGAGGTCCTGGACAGGAGGTCCAAAACACTCAAGGGGGAGGTCCTGGACAGGAGGTCCAAAACGCTCAAGGGGAGGTCCTGGACAGGAGGTCCAAAACACTCGAGGGGGAGGTCCTGATCAAAAAGGATACTCTGGACTAGGAGGGTGGTTTTTACAAAAAGACCAGCAAGGATTGAGGAGGTGGTCCTTGCAAAACAGCCAGGAAGAGGTCCTGGGAACAAAGGAAAACGCGCAGCAAAGCAGAGCCGTTCGATTGGAATAGGGCGGTCCAGAAATGGAAAGAACGTTCGGACCATCCAACGTTACATCACAGTTGAGCCGTTAGATCAAGATCGAATGGCGCAAAACAAAGGGGAAGTTCGGACCAAGCGAACAGGCCAACGAGACCAGGCCGTCTGATTTAAATCGGACGGCTAGGAGGGAAAGGGGACGTTCGGACCAAGCGAACGTGCCCTTAGGATTGGGCCATTCGAATAGCATCGGACGGTCCTAAGGTGAGGAAGGCAAAGCCTTAAGCGGTTCGGCCACAGGGGCTGACAGTGGGTTCAAGTGCTAAGGAGGTCTTGGACCTAAGGGGGTCGGAACCTTTAGATCCAACGAAGGAAGGACCTGGACGGTTAAGATCTCCAAGAAGGAGGTCCTAGCGGACAGATCTAACCAAGGGAGGTGCGGCGGTTAAGATCTCAGAGAGGAGGTCCTAACGGCGAGATCTCAACAAAGGGAGGTCCGGCGGTTAAGATCTCGAGAGAGGAGGTCCTAACGGCGAGATCTCAACAAAGAAGTCTGGCGGTTAAGATCTCCAGAGAGGAGGTCCTAACGGCGAGATCTCAACAAGGGAGGTGCGGCGGTTAAGAGCTCCAGAGAGGAGGTCCTAACGGCCAGATCTCAACAAGAGGAGGTCTGAGCGGTTAAGATCTCCAGAGAAGAGGTCCTAACGGCGAGATCTCAACAAGGGAGGTGCGAGCGGTTAAGATCTCGAGAGGAGGTCCTAACGGCCAGATCTCAACAAGGGAGGTCTGAATAGGCGGGGAGGTCCTAAGGGGCCGAGGAGGTCCGTGAGGACAAAGGAATGCCGAAGGGACTCAAGGAGGTCCGATAGAATTTGGAAGAGAGTTCGAGGGAGGCTCCAAAAGGGCACTGGGAGGTCCAGAGGAACTCTGGAACGCCCAAGAGAACTCAGGGGTTACAAATGAACGTGGAGAGGTCCACGGGGAGGTCCAAAGGAAACAAAGCCAAGCTTGTCTTTGAGAGATCAAAGGGGTTTTGAAACACAAACCCGAGCTGGATCCTCAGCAGGAAAACCAAAGCAAGGGGAGGTCCTGGACAGAGGGGGAGATCTGAACAGAGGGGGAGGTCTGAGCCTCAAAGAGATTCAAACCAACAAAGGAAGTTAGAAGAGAAGAGATACACCCAGAGGTACACAGAGAAGCTACGGAGGGAAAACAACCCAAGGGGCAGCGAAGAACAACCGAGAGCCACAACCAGCAGAGAGCGCCAAAAAGGAGCTTAGTTAAGGTTTGATTAATTCAAGTTAAACTCTCCAAATTTTCAAAATAACAGGTTAAGCTTTGAGTTCTCAACAAAACCAAATGGTTACTTTTATTTTGAAAACTGGGCAAAAACCTAAGAGAAACAGGACGTTACAATATGATAATGCTTAAGGTATCCTTAATCCACAATAAGGCATAAGAGCAAGTAAGCACATAGCATGTCATATATCATACATCAAGTCGAGGGTAAAGTATGCTAGTGAAGCTATGACAAGGCTCATGTATCCATAATTAACCATAAGGCACAATACCATGTAAGCATAAAGCATGTCATAGAATAAATCATGGATAATGTATTCTAACATGGATATCAAGTAAACATATGGATACACAGAACAAAACATCAACAAGCACCACAACATGAACACCTCTTTAGCAACGCATATATGCATTGGTAGAAGTCCAAATAAATATTGTTAGAGTCTATACCAACGCATTTAGTATGTATTGCCATTGAGGCCGTTGCCAAGGTCTGTGACAACACATATACAACTCTGAAACTAAGATGCTACTAAACTAACTCAACAATACAAATAACCACTAATCACTAACAAATAACTACAAGCTTTTTAACGTCTAACAAGCTAGCAATAACCAAGACTATAATGAAACACCAGTTTCAAGACATAGCTTTGATCTAAGCAACAAATAGCAGAACCGCAATAACATATCAGGATTATTTCACGATCTACTTGGATGAAGGACTAAGTAAGTCACTTGAAATCTTCTAGCATGTAAGAGTAAATAAATCAAGTTCTAAAATGTTAAAGCATAACAGCAACGTCCAACAGACATACTTGATCAAGATTTATATACTTTCGATAATCCCAACATTTCAACATGAACTAAGGTTTTGGGATTACAATTTACTATAGGTTCTACTAGTCATAACATTAATCAATTTTTCTTGAACGACAATCATGCTAGTCTCGTGGTAACGATCTATAATCTCATACTCGAATGGCTTTCTGGTTTACGCGGTAGAAAATTTTACTGCATGCTAATGTAGCCTACCTATATCCCAACAATCACGTGCTCTAGGACGCTGTCCGGGAGGGCACCGAGGCGTCCGCCGCCGCCGTCAGCGGACGCTCTCTTGTTCTTGCGCCTCTCGGGCATTCCGTCGAACACTCGGCAGGCGTCCGCTGCTGCAGGGCACGGTACGGAACAACTGAACCCTCATTCAAGAAGCTTCGGGAAGCTTGCTTCCAAACAGCAGGTGCCTCACCAATTCCTTAGACCGCACACGGTAGAAAGAGTCTAACATGCATGCTCGCCGCTGGCCCGAGAGCACAAACTTGACCCGGTTCAAAACCTGAATCTATAGACGGGGTTTGCTAAACAACACTCGAGTGTTTTCTTTGCAAAAACCATACAAATTTCCCATCGTGTGATTCTCGCCAAGAATGGGCATACGTGACAAGTTAGGCTGTTTAGGCGATTGAGTTAGGTGTTGCATTTGGCAGCAGCGATGTCAACAAGCAGCAGCGACAACGTCATCAGCAACTAGCAATGGCACCACCGGTTGCCGTGCAGGACGTTGAGGCACGACGAGGCATACAGAGTGGTCCACTTGACCTTAATCAGTTGGCTCTAAAACTTAAGATTTTTTTTCTTCATAAAAGTTCAGAGTTCCCTATACAGCAGCTTTTAAACAATCGGCCTTTCTTCCTGCACAGTTTTACACTTTTACTACCCTCCTTTTCCTTTTACATGTAGCAGACCAGGGAGGGAGGCTGTACTACTCGCTGTGTCCACGAACGAACTATGATTTTTCAGACATGTTACCATCAAGGCATTTACTTCTGCCTGCCAGCCAAATGATACTAAATCCAGTTACCATGATGATATAATTGCCTTTTTATTTCTTTCTTTCTTTTCCGGATGCTGGAAAACGGACGTCGGCACGCACCGTACGCGACTGTTGCTGAGTTCATCGGCTCGTCCATCCAGAACCAGGAGGAGTAACTGCGCGTTGCATCTACTGTTGCTGAGTTCATGCGCGCGTCCACAGAAGTAATTAACTGCGCTGCAGGACGCTATTACTTGCAGTACACTGCCGTTGTTCTGCGACGAGAACATCATGGTATTTTGTTCTTTTTCCTTGCTGATCACAATCACGTTTCACAAAGGCTGTGTATAACACGTGTGCATGCAGCGACTAATCAATCGGTCTTGGCCATTCGAGCAACGATCTTTTTCTATGGGGCCTTCGAGTAACACTGTTTTGATCGATGCATAGTAAGAAAAGAGGTTAATTCTTTGCTTTGTAGTCACCCAAACTTTACTAGACCAAGGCTGTGCATGTTTAACCACCAAGGTTGTGCAAATTATTCATGTGGTTGGCGGTGCAGCGTCGTTGTGTGACGGCGGATAACCTGCGTAAGCGTGGGTGGCCGCACCAACCATGTTGTGTTCTCTGTTCTACGGAGCTAGAGAAATGCCTCCACTTGTTTGCTTGTTACAGCTACACGATGTGCATTTGGTCCCGCCTTCAAGCTTGGCCCAGCATCCCATTCGCAACCCCGGCTGCAGATGAGCAGGACGTGGTGGCCTAGTGGCGCAAGGCGAGGAAACTCTTCCTCAAGAAATTATGTCGGGCTTTCGACTCCTTGGTTATTCTTGCGTCCCGGTTCATTTGGAAGGAGCGGAACGCTCGTGTGTTCCGGGCCGAGAGCAAGCCTGAATCTGAACTGTTGTGGAGGGTTGAAGAGGAAGTATGGTCTTGGCGGAGGGTACTTCAAGGAAGAATCCAACTTGTAGTTTCAGTCATACTAGCTTTTGTGTGTATGGCGTTAACAGTTTTTCTGTCGATTTTATTGTACTCATTTTTGGTTCTTTGCCTTCTCTTAATAAAATTCGGCTGGCCCGGTTAAAAAACCTTTCGTGGCTGTTGGTTGGTTCTCAATGATAGTTGTGGTGTGCCAAAAATTCTTAACTCTTTGGCCAACCTGTCATAGTCTCAGGGTTTTTCTGGCTGAAACATGACACAGTTGTGGCGGCTGCACATGAAGTGTGGTAAATTGTGGTGATCAATCATACACCTGACTTCAACTGTGGTTCCGAGTACGGCGTTATCTTTCATTTCTCTATAATTACGCCGTGGTGACTAAAGCTTTGCCACATGCATGAGAATTCCAAGCCAAGATTTCGATGTTGGTAGACAAAAATGAAAAGCCACCTGAAAGAGGCTCCACATAACGGGCCATGCCAAGATGCCAAATGCCACCCATAATCATTCAGCGAAAAGCTGATGGATGTTGCCACATGACTCTCCTGTTCTGCATAGTCTTGCTCTGTTTACCCCTGCGATTCTGCTCCGGCCATTCACAGTTTGCCCATACCATCAGGAAGATAGGAAGCTAGAGCGGCCACCGTTCAAATTGGAAAAGTTCCGTGAAAAGGCGTCATTAAATAAAAACAGCCTTAGGGTTTTAGGGTTTTTTTTTCCAAAAGCTATCGATCAAGTTCCTCGGCAAGGGAGATCATCCATGCGAAAGCGAGCAACTGCTGGCCTGCTGACTAGCCTCCAGCCACTCACGAAAAGGCTCTCTTTAACTCTCCTGCTTTCTGTTCATCTCTGCAGCATTAACCTGTCCTTTACATGCATGGCCCATGCACGCACAATTTGCAGCATGCATGCATCTCTGCTCTGAAACTACAAATGAAACCGCCAATTGGAAAACAGGTGGTTCAGGATCAAATGAAAGTGCCCTGAAAAGCCACTCCACCCAACCTTCTCAGCCAGAGCTGGTGACGTCACTAGCAAGAGAAAGGATCTCAAATATATGTTGGAAACATCGTGATTTCCAAATCCTGACACACCTGGGGCCTGACATGAGTAGCGAAGGTTTAATTAGGCAGTGAATGAGTGGTGAACATATATAAGACTAACGCATCGCTCTTGGGGATCACATGTATTTAATTATAACTTAAAAGCCAATGGAAGTACTAAAACTGTAGTCAATTAAACTGTTCTCATAGCTTTCTCATACCATATTACGACAGAAATATATATATCCAGGTCGGCCGAATGAAAAATGCTACGTCAAGAAAAATACTCTAATAACTATATTCTTATAGTTTTCTCGAACCATATTACGATAGAATTAGCTATCAATGCCATTTTCTAATACTCCTACTGCGTATATTTTGTAAACAGAATGAAATTGAGGTGCCAAATGCTGTAAGGCCGGGAAAGAAGGGTGGGTACGTACGTTGCAGCGCAGCATGCATGCAGTACGCGCGCAAGGGGGGAATCATGACGGGGCCACGGCCTTTTTGACCCGTCGTGCCAAAGGCAGCACGGGCAAAGAGAGCTACGTACGGTTGTTCGGTTCTGACGGTGCAAAATTTCGCCATCGCTTCGCAAATCGTCCTGCCGACTGGCCGGTCAGGTCGTCCCGGCCGGCCACCCCCTTTTCGCCCTACGTGAACCAGCGATCAGATCAGCGGACGTGCAAGCAGTTAATGAGCTTAAGCGTGCACTCGCTCCAGCCTCCAAGCCTTTGCTTTTCTAGTGTCGGTTAGGCTCCTCCTGCAGCACGCATCACCGAGCGCGTTGGTAATCATGCTTTAATTTGTCAGTGCCATCAAAGAGACGAGCTAGGTCGTAGTCCCTGTCTCCCTGATGACTGATGATCGATCGTCTTTCAGGCTCCATTCGTGCCCTACCACTGCAGAAATTAAAATGAGGCAATGCTGGGGGATGGGGGTCATCGGCTGTGCGTTCCCTTCAATGACTGCATGCAGTCGAGCTGTGGTACCTGCTTTTGGCCATGTCCGTGTCATCTCGTAGATCTCGAATCACTGGCGGATCTAGAACTTTATGGATGATCTCGGGGTCCACGGATCGATTATGGAGTATGTATTCATATATGGTGGGGTTAATTTTTGTAAATATTTCTACCTAGGTTTGTATAGATGGTACGTATATAGCTTTTTAGAAGTTGGTCGATGAGACGATGACCCCTCAACTCTATCTGACTATCACTATGTACTGCATGCCTCCAGCCAATGATCGAGATGAATTTGAGTAGGATTTGCCGGCAGGCTAGGATCGATCTATATATAGTGCTGCTAGATTAATGGGGCAAATCTGAACATCGATCTTCTTATTGGGGAATGGGGATGGCCCTGTCGCCCAGATTAAGCGTGTTTGCATGGTCGGCTGATTTCTGTGTCTCTAACCATTTGTACAAAGAGATGAATTACAAAACTTGTATTTGTTCAAAATATTACAAAACTTGTAAGAGAACCTTTCATCCCCTAGAGATCATCAAAGACATTTTATATCCATGTCAATGTGCGACCATGAGTAGTCTATGTCATTTTAGTAGTCACTTTCAAAGTCCTTGGTTTTAACCCTGGCTAACTATTACCTCCTCGACGTGTCATTTTAAAATGGAAAAAAAATCAATAAACACCCCTAAGTCACTGGCCTTTTCAAATTTACACTCGTATCTTATTTTCGTTAACTTTGTCCTCCATTGCCTTTGGCATTTGATTTAGTGATGCCAATACTTGTTTAAAATGATTTCAATACTAATTTCAATTAATTGAGTGATTTCATTAGTATTGCTTCAATACTGAAATCGTGTATTGCAAATACCAAAACAACTCAAATTATTGAAGCAAGTATTGAAATCACTTAAATAAGTACTCAAATCATTTGAAACAAGTGCAAAAGACAATGAAAACCACAAGAAATCACTAATACAAAAGGAGCTATATTGGACGTCTCATCACAGATGGTTCTCTGGAACCGTTAGTATTAAATACAATCACAGACGGTTTTAGTTTAACGCACGCGTCGTATTCTTCGTTGCGGTAAAACCAAATGCGTGAAGATGTAATATCACAGACGGTTCATGTTTAAAACCATCTGTGAAATATCACAGACGGTTCTTAACAAGAACTATTTGTGATATTAATAAATATCACAGACGTATTTTAAATATAATCATATGTGATAATTTTGTATCATAGATGGTTTGTGATTGGAAGTGTCTGTGATATGTTCAAAGCCGCTTCGGCTCCCACGCTATGCGTCTCTTCGTCTCCCGCGCCGACGTTACTCCTTGTTTTACAAGAATGATCATCCGCCACCGTACTCCTCACACATCGCTCTACTCTCAAGTACAAATGAGATCATCCGCCTCGTACTCCTCACACATCGCTCTACTCTCAAGCACAAACAAAATAGCTCCCAACTCTTCTCCCCTGACACCGGCATTGATGGCCTACCTAGCCATCCTGTACGAGCACCTCACCGGCCGTACACTGGCGGAAGCTACGAAAGGACACTGTGATAACAGTGTCCTCCCTCCTCCGGCGGAGGTTATGCTGGGACACGTGACAACGACGTTGCGCCGTCTAGGCGACCTCCTCTACCATGTCTACCGAGTGGTCTGCAGCTTTCGACGAACTAACCTCGCCATCGGTGTAGTCCTCGAGCACGATGTTGCACATCTGCAGGAGGATTACCGTCGCTTGGAATGTGACATCAAGGCGGCATGCGACCGATTTGACTAAGCCAAGGCCCCTCAAACAAGAGAAGAGGGCTTGTAGGTGCTTTTCTACTTGGCTCCTCAGGAGGAGCTTCTTTGGGCGACTATCGAAAGATCGCGTCAATGGTTGGAAGTGCTTTAGGCTACCTGCGCTGATCCTGAACCCTTCAATGCCGACGACATCGCCTACGAAGCTTTGATAACGGAGATAGCAGGCTACTTGGGCCACTAAAAAACTTGATCTTTTATTATTTCTACTTATTTAAATCTTTTGTAAGAAGCGACTGGCCACACTATTTGACCATATGTAAATACAAAAAATGATATAAAAAATACAGTTTAAAGTTAAGTTACTGTCTATGTTGAACATGTTTACTATCACAGGTGGTTTAGTGGAAAAAACCGCTTGTGATATATAATTATCACAGACGGTTATTAACAAGAACTGTCTGTGATAATGCATACTTCACAGATAATTTTTTAAATATAACCGTCTGTGATATGTATCACAGACGATTTGTGGTTGGAACCGTCTATAAAATGCTCAAGCTGCTTCGGTTGCCGCGCAATGTGTCTCTTTGTCTCGCGCACCGACGTTACGATGCGTCTCTTCATCTCGGTTTGTGATACGTTTTTAAATAATGATCATGTCTTTCACACCCTCCATCAACAACTAGTAGAATTTTAAAAAAAAACTCGATCACTACAGTATTGAAAATTCACAGACCGTACGTCGCACGCCATGGCGAGCACATGGAGCATGATAGCGAGGACAAAGGCGAGGAGGTCGGCGATCGCCATCGCTCTTCCTCATGATGTCGTTGTCAGCATCATCGGCCTCGTGGCCGCGAGCTCTCAACCCATGGCTGACCTCTGCAACCTACGAGCCACGTATATATTTATATACCTACAAAAATACGTAGTACTATTTGTTGTGGCAACCAATCCATGCATACATACATGTTAGCCTTTTAATTTGACTAGACAAACAAGTCACTAATCTAACTAGCAGCAACACTCTTAATTTGGCCTTAATTTTAATTTTCTCTTACGGAGTAATTCTGACGTCTTGAATTGTGTACGTATAGTGGAGTTACAAGACCATGTACAAGGCGTCCAAGGAGTGCGCCGTGGGGAGGCACGTGGCGCTGGAGCGGAAGGAGGCGATGAAGTGGCTGGACAACGACCGTTACCTCGCCATCGTCAACCACTTGGTCGGCGCGGCTGGCAACCCAGAGGCCTGCTTCATCATTGGCCTCACGCTCATATTTGTGCACTAGGATATGCAGCGTGGCCTCGTGTTCCTCGAACGGGGGGCTGTCGCCGGCCACAAGGCCACGGCCGGCAAGGTGCGCGATGTTTGGAAGCAATACATCAGTCAGGTCGAGGGCGCGCTGGCCGACGGGTGTGAGACGGCCAAGAGGACCAACCGGGAGTGCAAACGGTGCCGAAGGCTTGCTATAGACGCGGTCCAGGCAGCGATGTGGAAGATGGCTGGGCCACTGGGCCGGGTATGGGCGCTGTCGGAGGACGGCCACCGGTGCACGAGCAACGGCTGTGGCGTGACAGAAGGATGGGACGACTACGTCGTATTCTACAGCGACGACTGTAGGATTAGGCATGAGTCACTACAACAAGACTGACTTTATACAACACATTGTCTGCAACACATGGGCTATGTGTTGTAGCTGCAATATTTTTGCATCACATACTATATGTTGTTGAGGCTCTTTGCAACATATAGTTCACTCATTACGAAAAAGTGTGTTGAAGAGTCTCATGGTATCATATAATATGTGTTGCTCACATATATATTGGAAATGCAATGTGTACAGTGTGGAAATAGAATCTTTTTTATTGCCGTCAATGAAAAAAAGAGGAGCCCCCAACAGGGCTCAAACCCGCAACCAGCCCAAATTGTGCACAACGCTAGCCCTCATAACCAGGGGAACTAACACTACACCATGGCATAGTATTAAGTGCAATAATCTGCCGGGAAAGAATTGGGTGAGAGGCAAATTATGTGCCGGCAATGTTGAAGATATTACAGGTCTTATTATCTGCCGGTAATAACTATTATGTAGAACAACTTATCTACCAGGTATATTTTTATTTTAGCTACAACATATCTACCCTAGAAAAAGTAAACTAGGTCAACATAACTGTCGGAAAAAATATTGAGTGGAAGGTGAAAAAAATAGTCACGTAAATTATTGAACCCGTGACCTCGTATCTGCCGGGCAAGATCCGAGCAAAATAATAGTGCCAAATAAAAATGCATCTGCCAACAAACGAAAAAAACAGCGCCAAACGAAAATACGAACGCGCGATTCTCTCTCCACCTTATCTGGTTCCCCTCCCAAACAATCCTCAACCCCTCCCAAATATCCTCCCGATGACCGCCTCTCCTCCAGCTCCATGGCCAGCGCCCTCCTCACTGGCCACCACCCTCCCCGCGCCTCCCCTCCTCCCCGGCCACCACCCTCCCCAGCACCGCCCCTCCTCCCCGCGCCGCCCCCTTCCTCCCATGACCCCCCCGTCCCAGCGTCGCCCCATCACCCACCCTCCCAGTGCCCCCCCTCCTCCCGCCGTCCCCTTCCTCCCGTGCCGCCCCTTCCTTCCCGCACCTCCTCCTCCCGCCACCCTCCCGCGCCTCCCCTCCTCCCAGTGCCGTCCTCCCGCGCCTCCTCCTCCCACAGCAGCCACCCTCCCGCGTCCTCATGGCCATCTGCGCCTCCTGGTGAGTTTTCTTCCCCAAATGCCTTCTTCTCCACCCTCTCTATCTCTCTCTCTTCAATTTATTGAAGTTTCTCCCCCTAGTAGAATCCTAATTGCAGATGCATCTTTCATGTGGAATTAGGAGTCCTCATGGTGGTTAGGCTTGGCGGGGAGACAAATCCATTGAGTGGGCTATGAGGTCTGTTGCACTCTATGTGGCACAGGCATTGGAATCTTGCAGCAGACAAAGGAGAGCTCTCTGCCACGACTGCATGCATCTGAGGTCCTCATTGATGTGGTGAGTCAATACTTGTGCTCCTTAGTTGCTTCTTTGTTGGGGCTTTCACATACAAGGAATGTAACTTCTTTTGTGTTCGGACGGTGAATTATAGGATGGTACCCCCAGACTATCATGTTTTGGTATGATGAAGAACAGCAGGGATGGGAACCCTCAATTTGGCTTTCACGCCTCCTGAGTACCTTAAGACTGGTAAGTGTCTCATATATATAAGCGAAATTTTATGTGAACATGAATGCATCATGAATTGTATGTGCTATCATGAAGCTCCAAGTCATAGCTATAACCTGTTCGTACTCAAGTGGTGCTCAAAGTAATGATTGTTTTTAAAGTTTATTATTCTAAATCCATGTTCCTTGCCACTATAGTCTTTTTACTAGTGGGTGGATCTTGTTATGCAATTGTTGTTTATTGAGCTTCTGTTGCTTAATTTTAGCAACTCACACCTTGTTTTTGTTTGTAAAATGATATACCTTATTGTTACCTTGTTGGCAAACATAAATCTCGAGCAAGAACTTAAGTCAGAAGGAGACTTACATTTTTATGAAGGATAATATTTAGTATTTACTTATTTTACTCATAGATAAGCAATGCAATTCGCATTGCTAGTCTAGGTCTATCTCTTACAATCTCCATGAAATGAATCTTCATTCATGGAAGTGAGGAACACCGGATTTTATTTGTTTATTAATATCCTCATTACGCAGTGAGTAATTCGAGAGAGTGTGATCTCTGCTTTGATACTATCTTGCTTGATCTCCTAAGTGGAAAGCATATTCCACCAAGCCATGTAAGTTATCCTCCGCCTTTTGAAATATTGGTGAATTATTCTGTCTCATCATATATGTAGCTTTGCACCTTAATAATTCTCGTTGAATGTGCATGCAGTGCTTCACATACTTTAGTGGGCATTCCACATATCTGAACTCAAAGCAACATTCATTATACGCTCTTGGGAAAGCTTATTCAGAGCGGACCTTGATGAGGTACATGAGATATTGGAGAATGATGGATATAACGAGGATGAAATAGCAACCTTTGAGGTAAGAACTATTTGTTAGTTAACCTTACTCTAATGAGAAGATATCTCCTTTGTTGTGGTAACTCCTTCGACACTCATTCTTTGCAAAACTTATTGATCTTTATTCTCTCGACTGGAATATTTCAATTATGTAGATGACCCAAGATAATCCACTTATTTGGTACATAAGATGGGAAAGTAGCAGGACTTAGTTTGATTCCAAGACTTGTGATAGTTAGATATAGGTTGCAATTGTCATCAATGGTCTGAATGTCGACTCATGTTTTATCTTGCTTCTTTCCTTTTTGTCTTCTTGATTTCATTACCTAATTACTGTATTGCTTATTTTGGACATTTGCATTTGAAGTAATGACTTTTAACCAAGTGGGGCGCATGAGAAATCAATAGGGTTTATGTGCTCATGAAATTTCTACATGTGTCACTACTTTGATCTTAAGTCAAATTTTAACTAGTTTGGCCATGCTTTTTTAAAATTGCTCTAGCCCTAAATTATAATAGAACATTTGCTATTTCTTTTCATGACGAGATAACTTATCCAGTCGATCTAAAATACATCATACAAGATTGTTGTCACCATTAACTGGTGGTCCATGTTTGCCACATTTTCGAGTTTTCCATGTTTTGTCACCTTGCTTACGAGGTGTTGCTTTAACCGATAAGTAATGAGAGGGAGGATCATTTGACAATGCTTTATTTTATGTCTTGCATATGCTTTTGAAACTTTGGTACTTACAGAGCTACATGTATCTTTTCGGTCATGGATTGGCGGTGCACGATAGTATTGTTGTCAAGAACCATGGAGCAGTGCTTTTCAATCCAAGGATTTTGCCTTTGCACTTGAGTGTTACTCAAGGGTATGTTTATAATATCATTATATCATATGTCATCGTAAATCTCATTCTCCTTCCTGCATCTATACGCTATTACCTGTTGTCCAATTACGGATCGATATATTCATTGTTTCTATGTTTTTATTACTTTTCCTCAAACTAGGCACATGAGTAAAAAATCCGTCGTGATTTTGCTTTACAGCTATCGGTATGTTAACATGGCTCGTAGTGAATGTATTGGGGTTTGGCCGTTTCTCTAGCTCCATTTCCCCTCTAGTGTGAAGTGAAGTTTAATCATCTGAAGGTGATTGTTTATAGGAACTTGTCTTAGAAAACCTGGTGGTATATATAGCGACCAAGTCGGTGCTGTAACTTTTGTTATTTATGTGGTCCGTTGATACCTTTGTCTTACTTGATGCTTAGATTTTAATATACCGGACAATTTAAAGCTTTTTTATGTGTTTCTCATGAGTTTAGCTCAAAGCTGGAACCTTTGCTTGTTTGTTGTTATGTTGCATTGTGTAGGCCAGTGCCTCTGTCAATTGGTTATGTGGCACAGTACTTGCTCAAGCCGCTGCTAGGTGTGATGATCGCGAGGCGTTCGAGGATGTCATCGGCCTTATTTGCAGACTTTGTGCTTACATCTTTGTGTGTCGGTAGCCAAATTGTCGAGCTATGCTAGCTTCTGAGCAAAGGGATGTTGCTTTGAGTATTTTGTTGACAAAATTGCGCTCGGCGATATCTTGATGATTGTGACACTAGTTCTCACGGGATTGTTGATTGGTTCGATGGTTCCTATTGATGGGATTGCGATGGCAAAATCTATTTTGCAGGTAATGAGATGATTGGTGATCAAGCAATGCATTTTGTGGTATACATTCTTGTTCTATCATGTCTACGTTTAATTATGTAACTTGGTGATTTCCCATTTGCCAAGTGGTTCTTGTTCTTGTGACACTAGGTCTACTTCTAAATACCTATGCAAAGGCAGTGGTCAATGTCATACAACCAGTAATGCCATTTGTTGCTATGGTGTGCACATCACTTTGTATTGGGAGCCCTCTTACTATCAATACGAGCAAGATCCTCTCATCAGAAGGATTCATGTTACTTCTCCCCATAGTGACCTTTCACATTGTTGCTTTTGCTGTGGGTTACTGGATTTCCATGTTGCCTCTATTGAGGTAATTCTTAAATACTGAAATCCCTTTTTTATTCGTTCTTAATGTTTATCTTATTCTTGTCAGAGTTTCATCTTTCTGTATTCACGACAGTGTTTCTTTTCTCAAGCCACTCATTGCTCTTCTTCTTAAAGTGTAATTCATTTCACTCTTGTTCATGATGTAGAGGATGTTTTCCAAGAAATAAAGCCTATCCTCATATCTGCACTTGACAGGCACAATGTCTGCATTCTCGCTTATGGCCAAACTGGGACAGGAAAAGTCTATACAATGGTTAGTTGGTGGCTGTTCTGATATATTTGAGCTGAAGTCATGACTAGATATGCATTTCATTTTACCTTTTCTTGGAAACTTCTTGCAGGAAGGAACTAATGGTAAGCTCGGTATTGCGCCTCGAGCTATTCAAGAACTATTCTCATGCTCAACTCATCCAGTCTCAAGATGAGGAGGTCCTGACTGACTCCTGCTGGGTACTCTCTTACTTTTCTGATGGTAATAACGACAAGATACAAGCTGTGACTGAAGTTGGTGTGTGCCCTCGGCTGGTTGAGCTCCTTAGGTAAGTTTTTCTTTTTCTTTTTATTTGAGCAATCTAAAGTGAAAGACCGGTGCATGAACTACTATTGGAGTTGTTCCATGGAGTAGTAGTAGCAGGTGATGCAATATGTTGAGTTAATGTTTCTGTTTATATGTGTGTGAAGTAAAATTGGTATTTATTATACGGTTTATGATACTGTCTGTTGAAATGTATCATTCTCTTTTGGAGTTCCGTTGCAACGCACGGACACCCTACTAGTATTCAAACAAAGAGCCTGTGGCATATGCAACTTTGTTAAGCTGTGATCCAGATGCAGAAGTTGATGGTGTTAATAAGCTTGGTAATCAATTTTGGAAACTGCGTATTACTTTTCCAATTGAAGAAAATGAGGTGCTGGTAAGGTCATGGCACCACTACAAGACAATCGGTGATGCAAAAAGAAAAACAGTAGCTTGGTCTTCAACTTTTGTATGTTTGTCTTGGCTTGCTTTACTTTCAATGAGTTATCTATAAATCATACATACTTATACCCCTACAATTTATTGTTGTCCATGCAGGTTGAAAATGTTAATGGTTGAATTTTCTATTTGGATCTATTCCTCACCAACTCATCAAGACAAAGAAGAGACATCATGAAGATTAGCTAGCGATACTTATGTTTGGCTTTATAGGACTCAATTTAGACTTGTTATCATGTTTAGCATTTTCAACATACTCCAGTTGATATATGGAATGATGTGAATGACAATACCTTTATTTATTTCCATGTGCAATGCAATCTATCTTTTCGGTGTTCTCATATTGAGTTGTATAATTTTTATATTCTCAAACATTGAATGAAAAGTATTGATATAATAGTTTGTGTACTTCCATAAATTGAAAAAATAATTATTATTTCATTATGTTGTTGAATTTGCTACAAATATGCAACTGGCCATAAAAATATGTTTTTGATAACAAACATGTGTTGTTGACAAGTGTTTGCAGTGCTGTTGAAATATGTGCCACATGTGTTGTTATAAATAGAGAAATGCGTTGCAGGCCCCATATGTCAGCAACACCTATTCTTATGTATAACAACATTTAATTTGTGTTGCACATGCTCATCCTAGCAACGCCACCTATAACAACACTTAACATTTATGTTGCTAGAATCAGCAGCAACACTTTTTCGTACATACAACAACACATATCGGTGTTGCTATATGTCAGTCCTGTAGTAGTGAGTATGCCAAGTTCTTTGCACAGGTGTCAAACTACTTGTAAAATACTCATGATGCTAGCAGCCAAAAAACAGAATATTTTTTAGATATAGAAGGAACTATCATATGCGGTTTAGCGAAACAAACCGTCTGTGATATAATTATCACAGACAGTTATTAAAAATAACCATATGTGATATGTACTTATCACCGACAGTTTGTGGTTGGAACTGTTTGTGATATGAACAAAGTCTATTTTGCATACAACTACAGGAAACTGGCTACTTCATAAATATGCCATAAATTACAACAATGATACACACACACACACAATCGTCTCCAGCCACTTGATATGGTCCAGAATGCGCTCCATCTTCAACTCCAACATGTTTAGCCTCTACTCCAACACAACTTCCATTCTCTGCTCCAGCCCAGAATCCATCCTTTATCCTATATTGCTGCGCTCCCTTGCTCTGTCCATGGAGGAGGAGATGAGGTGAGGTGAGACCAGAAGGAGAAAGAGCTGAGCTCAAGTACTAGGAGAATATGAGAAAGCTCGGGATTGGCCCTACTTATGCTAGCGTGCGAACATTTTTTGGTTATAGAACTATCACAGGCGATTTAGTGAAATAAATCGTCTATGATATGTATCACAGACGGTTATAAACTACACCAGTCTGTGATATATAATTATCACAAATGGTTATTAACAAGAACCGTCTATGATGTTTATTTATCATAGGCGGTTTATAATTGAAACCGTCTGTGATGTGTATCATAGACAGTTATTAACAAGAACAGTCTCTAATAAGCGGGCTGCTTTGAAGAAGATGGAGAGTACGCCTAAGAAAGCAACCAAGCCCACCACGAAGCATGATTTTTTTCCCAAGGGGGGATCGTCCATGCAGCATGAGGAGGATGAGACAACAGCCATGGCCAACCTCATCAAACCTGACACACTTTCCTGGCAGCCATGCTTCTTGAACTCGTAGAGGCCAGTCATACCGACCAGCCAGAGAATGCTAATGAAGTAAGAGTGTGCCAAGCCGGAATACAATCACGGTATGACCAGCCCCTGCAAGTTCAAGAAGCATGGCTGCTAGGAGAGTGTGTCAAGTTCGATGAAGTAGGCCGTGGCTACCGTCTCATCACCTCATGCTGCGTGGACGACATCCGAAAAAGATCATGCTTCGTGGTGGGCTTGGTTGCTTTCTTAGGCGTACTCGCCGTCTTCTTCAAAGTAGCTGCATCAGAGACAAAGGAATACTAACCTTCGATCACCAAGAACAAATAGATCTACAAGCACACTTAAAAATCTATGGTATTTCTTTCACCAAACGCGCCCCAGAGCTAGCCGCCTCCTTCAAAGCAGCCGCATATATATCAGAGATATTTCTCACTACAGATACATCTAGATCTGAGGGTACGACCAGATATTTAATGGCACATATCATAGACGGTTATTGTTAAGAACCGTCTGTCATACGTATTACAGATGGTTTTGAATAAATACCGGCTATGATAATTCAAAGACCGTTGGTGAGGTTTCTGAATGTCATAGACGGTTCTTGTTAAGAACTGCCTGTGATACGTATCAAAGACGGTTCTCAATAAAAAAACATCTGTGAGGCCTATGATTATCATAGACGGTGGTTATTTAAAATTGTCTGTGATTCGTATCACAGACAGTTCTTTTTAAGAACGGTCTGTGATATGCGCAATTAAATACATGGTCGTCTCGACTCCAAATAGATCTGTCTATAGTGAGATCTATGACAGATCTGTCTATATGTGGCTGCTTTGAAGGTGGCGGCCGGCTCTGGGGCGTTTGGTGAAAAAATTAAATACCGTAGATTTGCAAGTGTACTTGTAAATCTATTTATTCTTTGTGATCTAAGGTTAGTATTTGCTTCTAATTATATGCATTATAATCTAGAGAGATCAATGATAGCTAGGTTTATCATCCAAGGAGGTTATTAGCAGTTAAGATTTACAATAGAACAATAGCGACTATATATATATATATATATATATATATATATATATATATATATATATATATATAACTTGTCTGTATTGTGTAAAATAATATTGTTTACATCATAGTGAGCCTTAGTTCTGAGTATGTCAAATGAAGGAGAAAGGGAGGAGAAGGAAAGGAGGAAGAAAGAGAGGTTGGTCAATAGGAAGAGATCTCGTGGGATATTTGGGATCTTCGTGATGAGCTCCAAGGATAACGATCTGTAATCTTTTATATTTGCCTTGAGTTAATCGCTATTCAATTTGTAGTATGTTTGGTCAATAGGAAGAGTAGTTGCGTGCATTAATCTAATTTGTTACGTGCATAACGCAGATGGACCGAAGCTAGATGCACGTTGAGAACCATGTGAGTGAAAAGTACATTGATGGTGTGCCTGCTTTTAGAAGAGCTACCGAACAGGATATGTTGAAGAAGGGGACAAAATTTATGTACTATCCATGCATTGATTGTGATAATCTGAAGATGTTTAGCAACCTGGCGCAGATCGAATGGTACTTGATTCGAAGGGGTTTTAAAAAGGAGTATACATGTTGGACCAGTCACAGTGAAGAGTAGATTATACCGGAAGGTAGTAACATCATCGAGGGAGACAACGATATGCCGGATGTGGATTGTGCTTTCGATGAGGGTAGGTCGCATGATGATAATCTGGATTAGATGCAACGCGATGCAAAAGGGACTATAGTGAGAGTGTGTGTGGTAAATTCGAGGGCTTGATGGAGGACTCAGGGAAACCTTTGTTCCCGAGCTACAAGTCAGAATATACAAGGTTGTCATCTGTGCTTGAACGGTTGAAATTGAAGACAAGCAATGGTTGGTCCGACAAGAGTTTCACAGTGTTACTAGGTCTCCTAGCAGACATCCTTCTAGAGGGAAACGTGTTGCCTAGAACCACCTACCAAGCGAAGAAGGTTCTTTGTCCATTGGGAACGAAATTAGAAATAATATATGCATACCCGAACGATTGTATCCTCTACTGTAAAGAGTATGCAGACATGCATGTATGTCCGACGTGCAAAGCATCCTAATACAAGCGTAAGAATCACTCGGATGAAGGCAAGGGCATCAAGGTGAAATAAGGACCTCCTACTAAGGTGTTGTGGTATCTTCCTTTAATTCCCCGTTTGAAACATTTATTTGCGAACCGAAAGGAGGCAAGATTGTTGCGTTGGCACTCGGAGGAGCGTAAGAAAGATGGAAAGATAAGACACCCTACTGATTCTGCCCGGTGGAGAAACTTTTATAGGAGCTTCGAAGACTTCGGTGCAGAACTGAGGAATATAAGGTTTGGGTTGAGTATAGATGGGATGAATCATTTCGGTAATATGAGCAGCCGACATAACACCTGGCCTGTGAAACTATGTATGTACTACCTTACTCCTTGGTTGTGTATGAAACGGAAGTATATTTTGATGTCATTACTTATCCAAGGGCCGAAGCAACATGGGAACGATATTGATGTGTACCTAGCACCATTGTTGGAAGGTCTTGTAACACTATGGAACGAAGGGGTACAAGTATGGGATGCATATAAACAAGATAACTTTACTTTTCACGCCATGTTATTTTGCACCATCAATGATTTTTCTGCCCTTGGCAACCTATCAAGGTTCGGTACAAAAGGATCCAAAGCATGTCCGCACTGCTTACATTATACCGAGAGTGTGTGGCTGAATAACTCGCGCAAAACTGTGTATATGCATCACCGTAGGTTCCTTCCCAGGTATCACCCACACTGTAAGATGAAGAAACAATTCAACGGAAATAAAGAGGATGGTTCATCTCCAAGAGCTTTTAGAGGAAAATAGGTCTATGATATGGTTAAGGATATCGATGTTGTGCTTGAAAAGAAACGTAAATTGAGGACCCGTCAGAAGAACATCTGGAAGAAACGATCAATTTTTTGGGACTTACCTTATTGGGAGCACTTAGAAGTTCACCACTATATCGACGTCATGCACATGGAGAAGAATGTATGTGATAGCTTGATTGGTCTCTTACTGAACATTCGTGAAAAAACAAAGGATGGTGTCAACGCATGGCGTGACTTGGTTGATATGAACATAAGGACCGAGTTAGCACCAAAAGAGACCGATAAAGGACGAACGTACCTTCCCCTAGTTTGCTACACTCTGTCCAAGACCGAGAGAAAGTAACTGTGCTAGAGCTTACATGGTGTGAAAGTTTCGTTTGGTTACTTCGCCAGCATGAGGAAACTTGTTTCTATAGAAGATTTGAAATTAATTGGTATGAAATCTCATGATTGTCATGTGCTGACGACACAAATATTTTCTATTGCAATTAGAAATATTTTGCTGAACAAGGTCCGAGTGGCAATCATGAGGCTGTATTATTTCTTTAACGCAATTGCTCAGAAGGTCATCAATCTCGAAGGACTAGATACTCTGCAGGCCGGGGTGGTGACGACTCTATGTCATCTTGAGATGTATTTCCCTCCGTCATTTTTTGATATCGTGGTCCATCTCATTGTTCACCTTGTGAAAGAGATAAAGCTATGCGGCTTTGTGTTCCTACGTCATATGTACCTGTTCGAGAGGTACATGGGAATTCTCAAGTCCTATTATGCGTGTCGATCTCTACGGGGGCGACATCATCGAAGGTTATGCAACTGAAGAGGTCATTGAGTTCTGTGTTGACTACATGGCTTAGGTGGAACCGATATGTGTGCCACTATCTCGTCATGAGGGGAGGTTGGAGGGTATCGAGACCATTGGAAGGAAAGCAACCACTCCCGATTTTGACGCATACGCTCAAGCCCATTTCACGGTCTTGCAACACATGACTCAAGTGTCCTCGTACATCGACGAGCACAAAGACATGGTACACCAATAGAATCTAGACCGGTTGGAGGTTTAGATCACGAGAGAGCACAACCGTCGGTTCAACAAATGGTTAAAGGTGTGATTCACTAGGAGGCCGCCGTCAAGTGATGATATGCTGCCATGATTGGCAAAATGGCCAAAATTTACAATTGTGACATGGCAAGGATACGACATAAATGGGTACATATTTTATACGACAACTCAGGAAAGGAAGAGCACATTCCAGAACAATGGTGTCTGTATAGATGTGTTTCATGAGAAGTTTAATACCGCTGGGTTGAGCTCCTACCATGGGTTCGTAGAGGAGATTTGGGTGCTCAGCTACGTACTTTTCAAGATCCCCCTTTTTTGGTGCCATTGGGTCAAACTTCCACTGGGTGTGAAGGTCAACAAGTACGACGTCACTACTGTGGATCTCGAATGTGTTGGATACAAGGACGAACCATTCGTACTCGCTAAGCAAATTGTTCAAGTTTTTTTATGTAAAGGACCCGGTAAATAAGAACCGCCACGTAGTTCTTTATGGAAAAAGAAGGATTGTCAGAGTTGAGAATGTCGTGGATGAGGAAGAGTACAATCAATTTGACGAGTTGCCTCTTTTCAGAGACGGCATCAGGCTCGAGGAAGAACACAATAAATTATTTCATAATATTTTTGTTATCTCAATAAGATTGTAGCAGTCAACTTGTTGTAAAGAATATCTATTGCACAAACCGGTATAGCTGAGTATAACACCCGTCGGTGTTTACTTGCCCGTATTCTTAAATGTGGGGATCTAGTGCTCGTCCTTTTTCATACATTTCAATGAGATCCTCATATTTGAGATATGAGCAATGAGATACCTGTATAAAAAAGGACAGGCACTAGATGCCCACATTTGAGAATACAGGCGAGTGAACACCGATAGGTGTTACACTCAGCTATACCGGTATATGTAGAAGTGGAGACATGTGCATGATTTGCATTGCATTCATGACATTTATTTATGTATTTGAGATAATGAGAATGATCTGTCGATACTTTAAAGTTTCAGATGTTGTATAATAAGAATGTTCTGTCATTGATATGAAGTTTCGTATGCCGTTTATTTGTACTTGCTGAGTCTTGGACTCACGCTTGTTTATTTAATGTTTTAGGTGAACATTAAGGACGTCATATTTTGGGAGAAAGTAGAACATGAAACTTATGCACTTGATAAGCACTTCATTACACTTCATGAGTCACTCATTTTGGAAATTATAATAATTAAATAAGTTGTGTTTGCCTTAGTTCCTTCTAGTTGATTTAATTGCTAGTTGATGATTTGTTTATATTGAAGTTTTAAATTAAGGTTCCAAAACTATATTTCTTTTGAATTAGGATTGGGAAGCTTGCTGAAATTTATGATTACATTATGTCTAAAAGTCATTCATGATTTCTGGATGCTTGTAGTACTTGAATATTATTTATGATCTAGAGATGTTGGTAGATGTAAGTGATATATTGGGCTTTGATAAGTCGGAGTGTTACATCGAAGTAGCGTCACGTCTACGCCCGCACTTTCTAAACTTGGCGACGTCCAATTACCTATCGACGTCATCCAGGTAATGTACATCTCTGGAATGCTCCAAAGATAGACCTATAGGATGCCTTAGCTAATCATGTATCGTTTTGTAGGTGCCTACGCCCTGTAGGCTCCAAGTGAGGCTAATTGGGTCCATTTCTGTTGAGGCTGGGCGAGGGGTAGTGTATCCATGCTAGGAAGGGATAGTGGTGCACGGTGTTCAGCTGGCGTAGGATTACACCAAGGTGTAGGTGGACATGATATATGATAATTTGATGGTCATCCCGCTGGAGAAGCGTCCGAACGAAGAGATCATAATACTAGGGGATGCCTTGTATACTTATGTCCAGTGGACCAAGAGGGACATCGTCCTTGACCATGTAGTGCCGCGATCTCCACACGATAACCATGCCTCTCTAACAGTACTCTCGATGACTTCACCTCAACCCCCGCTTCAAAAGGCCTCTGTATCGGCTACCGTGGAGATGGTGCCCGTGGAGACAACACCGAAGATACAAGAAAAGCGTGTCGAGTCATCTTCTAGGAAGACAAATAGCATGCGAGGCGCTAAGGCCAAATCGAAGAAGATTAAGATGCCTCGCAAGCCCGAGACGTTCTCCCTTGGAATGTCGTTGGTCTTCGACACAATATTACGCTACATTAGTTTGGCTTGCGGAACTTTGCATGCTTGGTACATGCGGTAAACCAATGAGGCGAGGGAAGACTGGCCTACTGGATTCACCGTCAGCTACACGGAGAACTATTTCCTCCACAAACCGAGTTACTTTGCCGTAGGCTTCGAAGACTTATTTGATCTATTCAACCTCGACGCCCTCGACGCCTCACTTCTACAATGCTGGACACTGTAAGTGTGTACAATCAAGTTCTACATTCACGCAATACCAATAAATGTCATAACTCATTACTTATGTATAGATACATGATGGAAGAAGCCCGGCAATCACGACAACCGGTGGGTTTCCTTGACCCAAGTTGATCTCTGAGCAATGCATCAACATAGACGCAACCTACGTCGAGAAATACATAATGAAGGGGTTGCTTGCTCATCGCGACAAAGACTACATACTAGTGTCCTACAACCAGAGGTAAGTGCTTCACTACTTGCTATACAAATTTTATTTGTACTTTATACGCAACACAAACTTAGGTTTAATGACTATAGCGACATACATGAGTAGGTAGCATTGGATCCTTTTAGTCATTGTACCAAAATGGAACAAGGTAATATACCTTGATTCCCTAGTCGAAAAACCATGACTTCACCATTGTGCAAAAAGTACTCGATATGTATGCTCATTTCCTCTATACGTAACTCTATTGTAGTCTTCCTTCGTTTGAAATGACTGCTGATAACTTTTTGGAATCATGCAGGTCGTTTAGTGCCTATGTTGCCGGGGGAGGGACACACAAGGAACTGAGCGCCACACTACGACACAAGACATAATTTCTGGTACCCGCTATAGCACAATAATCCTATATCACACTTCTATTTTTGCAGTGCCACCAGCAACTACTACAAGGCAACATATGTGCATTCTACGTTTGTTGCCATATGCTAGAAATCATGAGTGCTAAGACGAAGGATCCAGAGGTTTGTCGGTCAATCTCGCAATAATTATTTCGTAATTATGAATTTAAATATATATGCTTACTACTTTACTTTTGCTAACGACAGGGCATGATAATCGAAAAAAGTGCTTTCCATTTGGACTTACTCGTAGATGTTCGAGGTCTGCTCGCCGCCTTCATCACGAGGGAAATCATTCACCAGAATGGAGAGTTTCACCCCGGCAACACCGATTTATTGTAATTCACTTTGAGTTGTAATTCAAATCACTTTGTAATTGATATTGAGTTTTTAAATCACTTTGAGTTGTTCTATATCAAATCAATTGTGATATATCTGTTTTCTGCTTGCTTGTTTTTAGAGGGCATGGCTAGCATTACCTGAGGCTAGCCGAAAAATCAAAATATTTATGTATAGAAGGAACTATCACCGACGGTTTTGTTAAATAAACCGTCTGTGAATGCATACTATCATAGACGGCTACCACAAAAAACCGTTTGTGAATGCATACTATCATAGACGGCTACCATAAAAAATCGTCTGTGATATATATGCTATCATGTACAAACGGTTATTTTTATTAACCGCCTGTGATATGTATCCAATCACAGACGGCCACCACTAACAACCGTCTATGATAAGTCGGATATCACATACGTCTATTTTTACTAACCATCTATGATATATATACAATCACAGACGGCTACTACTAACAACCGTCTATGATATGTATCAATCACAGGCTACTACTAACACCCGTCTGTAATATGTATCCAATCACAAATGGCTACCACCAACAACCTTCTGTGATATGTCGAATATCACAGACGGCTACTACCAAAAACCGTCTGTAATATTTATGATATCATATACGATTATTTTTACTAACCGTCTGTGTTATGTATCTAATCACAGACGGTTGGTATATATAACTATCTGTGATAGTTGGTCTTCACAGACGGTTTATACCAGAAAACCGCCTGTGTTGTTTCTTATCACAGACGGTTTTTGAGCCGTCTGTGATAAATGTCTGTTATTACAGACATATAAATTCAGACGGTTGAAAAACTGTCTGTGATGACCCTTTCTATAATAGTGAATAGTATTGACGTGTGTCATGGGGGGCTATCCCGGTAACATAACTTATGGCGGGCAATGTAAACAAAAATGTTATATGGGAGCAGGTTGAAAAAGGCAAGAGGGTGTTTATGGATTTTTCCATTAATTAAATACAATCAACAAAACAGTTTAAACTTTGATCACTAGACACATACACATGAATGTATTTAAACGGAGGATTTATATTGGGAATGGCGCTGATGTTTGAAATAATATCGATTTACGAACAGAGAGATTGATTAGTCAAGAGATAGAATTACAAAGAGCCTACTACGGAAGAAAAATGACCAAATATGCCATTTAGCCATTTTACGAAGCGAATCACCATGACGTGTACAAACTAGTGTTTTTCTTTCTGAGACTCGCACATACTAATGCAATTTGTTCAGCTAAAGCTCGTGGGCCGTCTTCACAAATTGGGCTCAGCCCATTTCCGCGCGAACAGTGCGACTCTCGCGCGTAGAACGCACACTCCGGCGGTTCCTCCTATTCCACTTGGATCGTGATCCAAAGACTAGAAACAAAAATGTCCTTGAATTAAATGAAAAGAACAAAACATCCGTATTTATGTTAGCTGTCATGTGTAAACCAACCGGAGCCTTACTGAAGTTCAAAAAGAGAGAAAAAAAAACGTAGCGAAAGCCAGTCTTAATAGGTCTCTCATTTTTTCTGATTTATGGGCACGAAATTGTGTAGGCCTATCGTGGTCATGATAAAATTAAGAAAAACTTCCAATCAACTGACCATCTATACTTATATTAAAAAAAACAGAAATGCTAGAAAACGCTATGGCATTTTTAAGTCGACCAGCGATATAGCTCGTGTCCATCCAATCCAAACCATTCAACGCACTTGATTTACCATACCTTCACCTTATCCCTTCGTTTTCTCCTTCCTCTCACTCCATTCCTCTCGATCGAGTCACCTTATCCCTTCCTATCACTCTCCTCTTTCTCGCGCGCTCAGATCTAAGGCGGTCGGTGGAGGAGGAGCTGATGTGGTGCGCAAGCTGGCAGAGGAGCAGAGGCGACGCTGGGCTCGTGGCCGGAGGAGGAGCTGACGACAGCGCGATTGGAAGAGGCGGCACATCTTCGCGGCAAGGTGGAGGGGCGGCTTGTTGTAGGAGTCAGAGGAGGCGAGGCAGGAGGAGCAGCTGCAGCTTGCGGCCGAAGGAGGAGTAGGCAGCGGCGCGGTCGTGGCCGGGGGAGGCGACGTTGCTTCACGAAGAGACGACAGTGTGGCTCATCACCAGAGGCAAAGGCAACGCGGCAGGAGGAGCAGCCGCAGCACGCGGTCAAAGATGGAGGCATGCACTCGCGGCTCCTGGCTGGCGGCGACAGTGCGACAGCTAGCTCGGGGTAGGCGTGCCTCCGAACATGTTTGAAACTTGTTTGATTTTGTTCTTTTTTTTGTGAAACTTTGCTGAAACACGTGAAACCTTTTTTAGAACTTGTTGAAACTTGCATGGAACTTCTCACGAAACACACTGAAAACCTCGTGAAACCTTTTTGAAACTCTTTTTGCAAAACACCAAACATGGTGAAACCTCAAACCTTTTACCTCATGAAACCTGAAACTATGAAAACTGAAAACCCCATGAAATTTCTATAGCGTTAGAATGTGTTCCAACGCTATACTAATAGCACACTACGAAACATTCCAACGCTATACTCAGTGACGGAGTTTCAAACAAATTAGAGGGGGGCAACCCCGAGAGAATTGCAAACTGAATACGATAGAGAGCGCATATTAAATAGTATAATTTTCTTAGAGTTTAGCAAAGTGCAATATGGGTCATCGCCCAATCTAAATTGCACTAATTAAGCTCAACCAGTGCCTACAACCTAATATATAGCGTAACCATCATGTGAATTACGTATACAGATTCATTGAGAATATACGTGCATGCGTATAGATATATATTTATACACGAATACAGGTGAGCGTAGCCATCATCGAGAGTATACGTGCATACATATAGATATATATTAAGTATGGATACATGGTGTTCAAAAAAAATTCAAAAATGCTAGGGGCCACTGCCCATGTTAGCCTACGTTAAGCTCCGTCGCTGGCTATACTAATAGCACTCTACGAAAAAAAAATACCAGCTGCTTCTTTGCTACACCAATTTTGTGTACCAACTGATTTAAGGCCGTTCCATCAAGTTGATCCAATGGCTCATGTTTCATTTGGTCGTGCCATCTTGACATCTTGGCTCTCCATTCACCCCCATCCAACGGTCCAAATCGCAAGTTGGTCCTGCCAAAGCTTAATTACCTTTAATCGCGTCACTATATGTAATTAACCACCTAATACATCTATATACTAAATCAGCGCTGCGCCCTGCTTGAATACTGCGCTTACTTTAGAGGATCATTTACGAGGGCTCCCACCTCCTCGTGTCCTCCAAATCTGATATATATCCAAATCCCATCCAACGGTCCACATGAGAGTTCACCGGTATCCCAAAAAACAAATTTACAGTAGTTTAATTAGAAAACTGCCACATGGTTGTTTCCATGAGAATTTAAACGCTTTGGTATCCCATGCTACGGCGCTCTGTCTAGCAAGAGCCAGTGATCTTTTGGCTGATGAGCGGTGACCCTGATCCTCCACCGTTAACGGTACGGCGCTCCACGATACGATGGCTAACAGTACTCTCAAGACTTTGAGCCCTTCATCAATCAATGACCTAAATACACCTCTTCAGAAAATTAAGATATTACCTAACTGATCACTTTGTGCACGCAAATTAAAGGTGTCGGAGTACGTCCGTACGTACAATCATTCCCCGATACCGTATCCATATCATTGCATGTATCCCTGTACGCTACGTGTGCGCCCTGCTGGTCTTACGCTTGACACAGTGCAACACGCTGCGCATCGCTGCACTGCCACGCACACGCGCCTCGCCACAATTGGTACGCTCCTGTGTTGGGCGGCCAATTACTATACGTTCGCCCCCGCGCAATTACGCTCCTGCGCGCGCCGGCGGTGGGGTTGAGCGCTGAGCCCGGACGTACGCGTACGCGGGTGCAGCAGCTAGCTATAAGGTCATGTATAATAGGCTTAGATACGTTGTTTATAACTTCTGTCACATAGAATTTAAAATAATGTGAATGAAAAAGAATAAAGAGGGTGTAATATTTCGGCAATTTTATATGTGTTCGGGTATTGCCTCGAAAATTTAGGATTTAGATCGCGAAAATATCGATCTTAGGTTTCAGAAATTAGGGTTTCATGATTTTATGTGACTTGGAATGTATAAAAAAAAGCTACATTGCAACTCCATTAGAAATGTCCATATACAATATGGCGCTGGAGTACACACGTAACAACCAAAATACGTGTACAAATATAGCAAAACAAAATATGAATACAAATATACTCGATCAAATAGGATACTCTTTGTTTATTTAGTTTAGTATCCGCTAGCGCATGGCCGCTATGCGCTAGCCAAAACAGTGGGGTTAATTAGTTAGTTAGGTTAGTTAGTGTTAGGCTGAAATTCGGAGGAATTTTAAAATATAGCAAATAAGTTCAAAAAATTATGAATTATTCTCGTAACACCCTCCCGACTCGCACCCCCTCGGCCTCCCTCCGCCGCCACACCGCCATGCAATCTTGACTATTCTACGGGAATTTAAAACCTCACGGTGGCCATCTTTCCCACCGTCCTCCTCCTCCTCCTTTGTCATTCTGTCGCCTCGTCGTAAATTCCGCGCCAATGCTTACGGAATTTCCGGCGCCAACGCCGCGACTCCTTCTCCGCTCGGCTATAAATACCAAACTCTAGCACTCGCTCTTCGCTCATCTCATTTGCGTTTCGATTCTTGTTCTTGCGCCGTCACCGAGAACTCGAGAACGAACATAATTAATTTTATTGGGAGGTTAACTGCTTTTCTTGCTTTCGCCACTCGGCCTTGATTGATTACTTCCAGAAATTGATTGATTACTTCCTCCGAAGGGCAGATAATTTGTGTTATGCTTTTGCCGTTATTACCGTAGTCATCATTACAACATATTAAGTAGGAGAAATTGGCTACAGGGCACTGCAAATATGTGTCATTTGCCAACGGATATCCAAAAAACGTGGTGCAGCCAGAATACACTGTAAAAAGATGTAATTTTGCCGCAGGACATTGAGCACACTATTATATCATTTTCGGGCTAGCGGGAGAGAGAAAATTTCGAAAAAGACAAGGGTGTCCCTCGCTCGCTCGCCTTCAGCACATCTCACACATCTAGCTCTCACCGACGACCAGCAAAAAAGGAGCGTTCTTGCGGCGGCGTTGCGGGCCGTCAAGGCGCAGGTGACTCTGATGATCAGGTTGTGCTCCATCGACCGCCGTGTCGAGTTCGGCGTCAAGAACAAGAGCTCATGGCTGCCACTGCGCGGCGGCTGCGAGGAGGCGACGGCGCCGCCGAGGGAGATGGAGACGTTGGAGGAGGACCACTTGCATCATCTCCTATGGGGCGAACCCGAGGACGGTGCACATCTTCGGCGACCATGTGGTGGAGGGCGGCTGCGGCGGCGAGCAACCGAGAGAGCTCGCCGTGGCCAATAAATTTGCCGACGCGTGGAGCTAGAGGTTTCTTGAGCTTGTGATGCTTTCATAGCTTGATGATGCGTAGGTATAGCTACTATATGAAGACCCCCTCCCCACCATTCTTCTTCATCGACCAAATGCAAGAGCCAGAGCTCCCATTTCCACCCAATGCGCCGCCGTCATCAAGCCGGCCCTCCGGTGAGATTTCCCCCCAGCCAACCGTGTCAACCCGCGTCTCCCTTGGCCCTCAACCTCTTCCCTCTCTCTATTCGTCCGTATGCGCACCGAGAAGCACTGCCACCATGGCCTTCTCTTCTCTACCACCGGTCACCTATGCCCCGCCACCACGGCCGCCCTCAAGCCGCCCCGACCACACTGTCGGCTTCCCCATCCTCGGGCGCAGCCCATACGCTCACCATCTCCCTCCCAAAGACACCCTACCGCCGGCGCCGCATGTGCCCGTGGCGCCACCGCCGCGCCCCAACGCCGACTCACCACTCCGGCGAGCTCCTTCCCTGGCCGCCACCGTCACCATGTGCCCCAAGAACCAAGGAAGCTTCCTTCCTAGCCGAAATGTCTTTAGTCCACCGACACCGCCGTATTTGGCCTTCCCCTTCGCCTCCGGCCGGCACTTCCCCCGTCGCCATTCATCGCCCTCTGACCACCCCCGGCCCTCCTCCCTCTTGTCCCATTGAGCTCCCCATCCCATGTTCTAGCCCATGCCTCCTCCCTTTTCTCTCATCAAGGCCGCCCCACCTTGATTTTGTTATGCGCTCATGGCGCCATTGCCAAGACTGGTACTTTCTCATTGTCACCTCCCTAGGGTCGCCACCCTCTAGGCGACCCATTCAAATTTCTGCCGGTGCCGAGCTTCCCTTCACCTGCAATGAGCCCCAAGCCGCAAGTCACCGAGGCCTCTCTCGCTTGTCTCGAGCTTAATTAATCAATCTTGGTCTTAAGGATTAATGATGGCTTAAGCTGCTAATTTAATATTGCCTTGACCCAATGCCATGTGGGACGGAGGTGAAGTAATGCAATGAATTAATTCTTGTTTTTCTGTGTATATCAATGACAAGTGGGCCCGAGTGCTAAATGCACAGTCTAAGCCCCCATGGACCCATAAACCAGCACCTATGGCCGTGAGTGTCCCTATGCATTGAGGGTAAAATGGACTTTTCACTGCCTTTCTCTCTCCTCTTCAGTTCGAAAATAATATTTTAATGGGGTCAGTGTCTAACAGCAAAATACCACAGAATGTTAGTGTCTTCTGGCTGCACCATGTTTTTTAGATGTCCATTGGCAAATGACGCATATTTGTAGTGCCTTGTAGCCAATTTCCCCTATTAAGTAAGTAGAAATGAAGTACTGGTAATTTTGTAGTGGTAATTAATCAATAATAATTAGTTAGTTTAGAGATAATTAATTAGTCGTAATTAGGTAGTTCACCAATAATGAATTAGTTTAGTGGTAATTAATTAGTTGTAATTAGTTTAGTAATCATCATTACGGCATATTAAATAAGTGGTAATGAATTAGTATAGTGGTAATTAATCAGTCGTAATTAGTTAAGTAGGAATTAGTTAGGCATAATTCATTCGTAATTATTTAGTGGTTGTTGTGGCTTTACGTATTTTCGAACATGCAAGACTTGTTTGTGTTTTATGGCGATGGTCTCGTACGGGCTGGACACGATGGGTTGGACCTGTCGAGATGCTAGTGCAAGGTGGTCACGCGATGAATATTCACGAGTTGTGAAGCTACATCCGGAGGGAGTTCGTCACAAAGCCAACGACGAAGAAAGTTATGACCGAGGCGATCACCTACACAAATTATGTGTGGGAGATCGTAAAGGTGAATGGAACCATAGCATGGAGGCAGTATATGGAGATTGTCTCCTAGCCCGAGGCGGCCATTCACGGGAAGCCTATGGTGTACGTGAATTTTGTACATAGGGCGTCGGAAAACCCTGATGATGCCGGGGCCTCTACAAGCGGGCAAGCACAGCTCGAGCCTGAAGATGGCAGCACGAAATGTGCTGCCTCGGAGGGAAGTCCCGTGCCTAATTTTGTTCTAAATGAGGGGGCAGAAACATGGTGGTCGGCCCGCATCGACTGCCACGGGTATCTATCGGACGAGCCTCTCGGGTTGGAGTCCGACGAGGACACCGACCCAAGCTCGGATGGTACCGACGAGGACGCACACGAAGCCGGTGGTCCTTATGTGGCATCGAGATTTGATGATATCGCAATGCATTCGCTCGTACTACCGCAAGAAGAAGGCTCCCAGTGGGGGTTTGAAGCCGACACTCTCTTAGTTGGGTAGCGCTTCCTCGACAAGGTGATCGTGCAACAAGCTATAGCACGATACGCCTTGTCCATTAGCCGTGTGTACTGAGTGCACTGGTCCAACCCAGGAAAGTACGTAGTAAAGTGCGTAGTAGAAGGCTGCCCTAGCAAGGTCAGCACTCACCGAGCAAAGATCTTCAGCTCGGTCTTCACGGTCAAGGAGCTAATCGACCACACTTGCGATCTCAGCGAGCCCCTACGGCAGCATCGGAACGTGACTTTCGCATATGTTGCAAACCTCATCATACACCTAGTTGAGGCGGACGTGTCTATCTCCCCCAAGCTGATGATGTCGGAAGCCATCAATCAGGTTGGCTATCCAGTTAGCTGCAGCAAGGTCCGACGAGCCAAGCAGAAGGTCATCGAGATTATGTACAGGACATACGAAGAGGCGTACAACCTTATGCCGAGATTGCTTCACCAGATTGCCAGATCAAACCCCAGCACGTACATAAACAAGCTTGACCATGAAGATGCTGGAAAAGGGCCCAACCGTTTCATACTGGACTGGGTGTTCTGGGCTTTCGCTTAGGCCATCAAGAGCTTCAAGTTCTGTAGTCTCGTGCTAACGATGGATGGCACTTTCCTCACGGGGAGATACAAGGGCACCATTCTCACCGTGGTGATGGCCGATGCGAATGACCAGTTTCTCCCGATGGCATTTGCCATTGTGGAGAGCGAGAGCACATCCAACTGGTTGTGGTTCTTGGAGAACATGAAGAGGGCGGTGTGGGAGACCGGCCCAATGTCTGCCTAATCACAGACCGCAATGCTGGGTTGTTGGCGGCAATCAACACCATGCAGCGTGGGACGGATCCATATCACCAGTGGAACGACGTGCAATCCAGGTGGTACATGAGGCATCTTATATCTAACTTGTTCACGCGGTTCCGCAGGGGAGTCCACTCCGGAGGGGGAGCAATCCAATAGTGCCATAAGCTTCTCTAAGTGGATTAATGGCCACGCTCCTGAATTGGAGAAATGGTCCCTCCTCTATGACACAAACAGTGCGAGGTACGAGATTATGACGATCAATATGTCCGAGGTCTACAACAGCGTCCTCAAAAGTGTGCGGTGCCTCCCTATCACCGCGATCGTCCAGGAGACATAGACTCAAGACTGTTGGTTATTTCGTTAATAGGCCAACGCACCAAGCGATGATGGACGAAGGCAAGCAGTGGTCCGAGAACATGCAGAGGCACATGGACCGGAAGATGGAGAAGGCCCGAATGCACGACATCCGAGTGATCGACGGCCTCAGGTAGAAGTACAAGATCAAGTTTTGACAGAAATACTTCAACAGTCATGCCAGGGGGGAAAAGGAAACAAGCATGCACCCTACGTGATGTGGCGACATGCACCTGCAACAAGCCGAAGCTCCTCCACAAGCCATGCTCGCATGTGTACAAAGCGTGTGCGCAAATAAGGCAGATGTCTACACTGTACATCTCCGAGTACTACGACATGCAACACCTATTCGGTACATGAAGCGGAGAGTTTCACTCATACGGCTTGGAAAAGAACTACAAGGATCTTTGGCCGAACATGGTGCAATGAGGTCCCAACGGGGACTTGAAGAGAATAGGGAAGGGGTGACGGCAGACACGGCGCTTCCGGAATGACATGGATGCTAGTCAACATACCAGTATTAGCCGCACAATCAAGTGCAGGATATACAAGACCCTTGGGCACTTAATGAAGGATTGTCCCAACAGACCTAGCTCGTCCAGTCGTCATTCAGTGTTGTAATGTAATGTTTTCCCACCTTGTTTGTTATGTACAGCACAAAATTCTACGATACCCAGCTATGGACTCTTCGGCAAACTTCTACGCGAGGATGTTGCAGAAGCGCAAGTGGCTTGCGCAGAAGAGGAAACATCTACAATACCCAGATTTTTCAATGAAATATGCTCGAGTACCACCACGTTTTTCGATCCCGCGTGTAGTGTGTGTGTGTGTGGTGAGCCGGCAGAGATCATTCAGTCCACACACCCCGACACCGCCGCTTGGGCGTACTACACGTGCGGGCACCACCTCGTAAACATTTCTTTCGAACGCATTGATTTTCCTCTCCCTACGTTGAATTCCTTAAATTTTTAACTTCATCCCCACATAATGGCAGCCTGAGATGCGCTGCCACTTCTTCTAGTGGATCGATGGCCCGGAGATGTATGACAGGGCATTCATCCAGCAGAAGTACATGCTGAACTCACTACTACAAAAGGTTAATATCGATGCCTCATCACGCATTTGTTGACCAAAATCGCTCAGATACATGCAATCACAGATGGTTTTGGTTTAGAGACCGCGTATTCTATCGGCCGCGCTAAAAACCGCTCGTGAAGAGGTAATATCACGAGGCGGTTCATAGCTAAAACCGTCGCGGAGTTATCATAGACGGTTTTCAACAAAGAACCGCTCGTGAAACATCACAGAGCGGTTCTTAACAATAACCGCTCTGTGATATTACTACATATCACGCACGGTTTTTTTGTTATAATCGTCTATGATAATATCGCTACAGCTCTCAGTTGAAGCCCGATGAGTTTCTTCGTCGCCAATGCATCTCAATTCGTCGCATCAACGCCGCTTCGGCTCCCCGATGCGTCTCTTCGTCTCACGCTCTAAATTTATTCCTTGTTTTTATAAAAAGGATCATCCGCCATCGAAGATGATCATCCCCACTTATACAAAAAAAAAGAAATGGATCCCTCTTTTGTTTCCTTGTCGTCGACATTGATGGCCTACCTGGCCGCACTGTACGAGCACCTCTCTTGCTATTCGTTGAACCGTGCCGCGGAAGAACACTGTTTCAACAATGTCTTCACTCCTCTGTCCGAGAATTTGCTGGATTAGGTGACGGCCACCTTCCGCCATCTTGACATCCTCCTCCGCTGTGTTTTCCGGGTGATCTCCCACTTTCGACGAGTTTACCGTGTCATCGACGTGGTCCTCCAAAACGACGTTGCACGTCTTTAGGAGGCTTGCCGTCACTTGGACTGCATAATCAAGGCGGCAGGCGACCGAGTCGACCAGGCCGAGACCCCTCAAGCAAGGGAAGAGAGCCTATGGGCTCAATTCTTCTTGGTTCAACAGTCCGAGGGTCTTCGGGAGACACTCGAACGAGCACGTCAGCGGGTGGATGCATTTCAGGCTTCGTTCGATCACGAACTGTCCGCCCCCGCCGCCGCCACCTACGAAGTATTGAAGACGGAGATAGCAGCCTACCTCCGCCACTAGAAAAACTTTGTTTATTTATAGGTTTCTACTTTTTTTAAAAATCTTTTTGTAAGCGACTGGCCACGCTGTTTGGCCATATGAAAATTCCAAAATTAAAAAAATTAAAAAGTTTGGAGGTGAAGTTACTATATTAATTATATGTTGAATTATTACTATTATATATATATATATATATATATATATATAGGTAAAGGAAATTTTAGTGTATTTAAATGACAAAATTGACATATAAACATGTAATTTCTTCATGTCATATAAGTGTATATACAAAATAAATATACTTGAGAAAAAACCATTTCACAGACGGTTCCATAATGGAACCGTCCGTGATATGGGACATATCATAACCGTCGATACGATATGTCCCATATCACAGACGGTTTCATTGTGGAACCGTCTATGATAAGTATCACTGACGGTTCCATATTAAAACCGTATGTGATAAGTCTCTTTATTAGTAGAAGCCCAGCTGCTAGGCTTTGCGCTCTAACTCGTCACTCCCTAGCGCCGCCCTTACTCTCGTCCATTCCCCTCCCCACCCGAGTGACCCCGTCGCCAACGCCGCCATGCATTCTTCCTGTTGCCGACGGCTAGACATTCACGGTTTCTTGCACAAGACACTCAGACGATAAGAGTGTCTTTTGCAAGATACCGACATGCCACAACCACTGATGTGACGCCCTTCCCTCTTCCTCCTCCCCGACGACGCGACCCCGGCTACCTCTCCACCGGCAATGTCGAGGTAAGACAGATCTACCACCTATTGGTTTGTGCTGTTGGTATTCATGTGAACCGAGCTCCTCCTCCCTCGCCACCATCTCCCGCACCTCCGGATCAAGCTCCCTCCTCCCTGCGCCGCCGGATCAAACTCCCAGTCACCTCTCGCTGCGCCACCGGCCCTGGCTCCTTCTCCCTACGCCGTAGCTCCAGCTCCTCTTCCCTCTCGCCGTCGGCTTGTTGCGCTACCTCGGACCTCCCTCGCGCCTCCAACCTCTCCGGCTCTCCTACTAACGCGTAAGTCCCATTCTTATGTTCTTGATGTTGTCTGGTTGTTGGTTGATGCTGATGGTGATGGCCATTGGCCAGAGCCCAGATGCTAAATGTGTAATACATACATACATGAAGAGAAGTGCATCATTGCAGAGAAGTGTAAATGTGTGATACATACATGTAGAGAGAAGTATAGAGAAATCATAAATATAAATGAATGCAATGATCATGCAGATGCTTGTTGGCTAGTGGCACCTTGCTAGGCTGTTGAACCTGCTTAATGATGTTAATAGTCTTATCTGAAATTGAATTGATAATTAGTTCATATTAATAGTCCCTTGCTCGTGAAATGTAAACCGAGGGCTATTGGTGTATGTGCATTCTATATATATGCATCTTGCTTAGTTCATCTTTGTGGGTTCAGATTGACAAAAATGAATGGGGATGGTGGGTGGTGGGTTTGGTTAATGCTCTCTATATATATATATATATATATATATATATATATATATATATATATATATATATATATATATATATATATATAGGTTGCTTGGTGTTCTTGTTGGGTTTAAAGACAATTACATGCTCAAGAACTGTTGGTTGCCGATAGATGATGTCACTTCCCAATTGAAATACTGTGGCGCCCACGTCACTTTCTGAACATAGCGACGTCCAATTACCTATCGACAACATCCAGGTAATTGGATGTCCTAACGATCTCCTTGCATCCATACTTTTTAAACATGCAGGGGCTCAATGAGGTTGCCCGTAGCTCTTGCCTCATCCTTCTTCTCTTTGCGTGGACGATCCCCCAAAGTGGTTGAGTGACTACGAACATATATATATATATATATATATATATATATATATATATATATATATATATATATATATATATATATATACACACACATACATATATATATACATACATATATATATATACATACATATATATATATATATATATATATATATATATATATATATATATATATATATATATATATATATATATATATATATATATATATATATACATACATATATATATATATATATATGTATGTATGTATGTATGTATGTATGTATATATATATATATATATATATATATATATATATATATATATATAAAATATGATGCTTGGTTTTAATAGCACAAGCAACCACCGCTTGGGGCTTTATAGATAAAGTTATCACAGACGGTTCGACCACAAACCGTCTATGATATATACTTATCACGCAGCGATTTGACCACAAACCGTCTTTGATAGTTCCTATCATGAGCGGTTCTCGATTAATAATAAATGCATGAAAGTATGCATCATGCACGTTTGAAAACCGCCCGTGATGACCTCATGTCATCATTTACCCATAAACTCGGGCGGCTTACGAAACCATCTGTGATGATGTTTTTGAACCGTCTATGAATACCTTTTCTGTAGTAGTGACTACTCGATGCGGGCTGAGACCTTCGTGCGGTGGAAACCTTACGTGCGGACTCGTTGAGGAGGCACCAGAGGAGCCCAAGATGCTCGCCTTGGGCGTAATCCATATCGACGATGTGAGTTATGAAGAATTTACATCCTAGTTACGTTTTTCACTATATGGTATACTTACATCATAGAATCGTAGGACATGGACGACTTTGACATACCAGCCTGACGTGGAGAGTCCCGCGACAAGGGGAAGGGAAAGGCTCATGCGGCTGAGCCCGGCCGCCATAGCGTATCCGGTGGCCTGAGCGTAATCTATATCGACGACGTGAGTTATCAAGAATTTACATCCTTGTTATGATTTTCACTGTACGGTGCACTTACATCATGGAATCGCAGGACATGGACGACTTCGACACACCAGCCCGACGTGGAGAGTCCCGCGACAAGGGGAAGGGGAAGGCTCCTTTGACCGAGACCGACCGGCGTCGAAGCGTATCAGGCCGACCGGGCGCACTCCGTATCGAAGATATGGGTTATATACATTTTGCCTTCTTGTTACATTTATTACTGTACCACCCACTTACATCATGATATCGCAGGACATGGACAACTTCTACACTCACCGCCACCGTGGGCAGCCCCGAGACAAGGGGCACTCGCTATGGTGTCGCGGAGACTAGTTTGTTGTGGATGATCTGTATTGTACCACAGGCTACATAAGATTGTGTATGAACCAACTAAGGAAAATGTGTGGCGTGCAGATCATATAACGATGTACTGTAGCCTTCAAAACGCACACGAGTCAGAGGTTACGGTGCATCGTTATATGATCTGCATGCCACATATTTTTCCTCAGTTGGTTCATGCACAACCTTATCTAGCCTGTCGTACAATACAGTATTAAAGAACATCATCCATACTAAACCGATAAATAAACAAAGAGTATCCACTACTACAAAACAGGCTATAGTAGACGCCCCATCACAGACGGTTCCTTTGGAACTATCTGTGTTGGGTCTGTCGAACGACCATGTTAGCGCCGCCACCGCACTACCGCTCGAGGTTTATCACGAGACGGTTCTTATTTAGAACCGCTCGTGATAGTCATTATCGCTGAGCGGTTCATTAATAGAACTGTCATGAATTATCACGACGGTTCTATTCACAAACCGCTGTGATAATCAACCAATCACGAGCGGTTCTCAATAAGAACCGTGCAGGATAGCTACGACGGTTACGAATAAGAACCGCTCGCGATAATTAGTTATCACGAGCGGTTCTAATTAAGAACCTTTTGTGATATCCTCGCTATCCTCGCTGCCGCCTCTGCGCCTGCTTGCGCTCTGGAGGCCTGTGTCACAGACGGTTCTTTAATAGAACCGTCTGTGAATGATCACAGACGGTTCTATTAAAAAACCGTCGTGATAGGTGTTATCACGAGCGGTTCTTAACAAGAACCGTTTCTGATTGTTGGGCGGGAAACGAAAATTTGAACATAATGGGCGGGCTGCCGAAACTCGCTTTATATAACCTCCATCTCCTCCTCTGCGGTCTCTCCTCCTCTGCGGTCTCTCCTCCTCCATCTCCTCCTCTGCCATTTCTCCTCCTCTGCCATTTCTCCTCCTCACACCTTGCGCCCCGGCCTCCGCTGAGCTTGTCTCCCGCGGCCTCCGCCGAGCTTGTTGCCCGCGGCCTCCTCCAACTCGTCCCGGCCTCATCGTCACCGGCCTCATCCGAACCATCACCCCGGCCTCCTCCACCTCGCCCGACCTCGTCGTCCATCGGCCTCCCACGACCTCGCCGCCTTGGCCTCCTCCCGCCTCGCCCGGCCCACGACCTCACTCTCTACTTCCCTTTGCTTTGTGATGTGGATTACTGAGTTGATGCTACTGTGATGTGGGTGATGCTACTGTGATGTGTGTAGTTCATGTTGGGTTATTTGGTTTGGGCAAAAATATGGATGGTAGATCGCGCACCGTTCGGTAAAATCATCATAACTTTTGCATACGAACTCCGATTGCGACGTTCTTTGGCTCGTTGGAAAGCTAACGAAAAGCTCAATCCGAAAATCCATAAGTTAAGGTTAGATTCTCTTTGCGAGGTCTCGAAAAAGTGAAAACCCCAAAAAAGGTCGTTTAGGGCCTCTAAACGGCCTCCGAAGTTTTAGGCCGTTGCCGGTTTTTTTGCCGCGAAAAAGGCTATCACAGACGGTTCTAAACAAGAACCGCCTATGAAAACTCATCACGCAGAGCGGTTCGAACAAGAACCGCTCGCGATAATATTTCCTGACGGTTTTAATGAAAACCGTCTCGCGATATTCTTCGATCACGCACGGTTTTGATGAAAATGCGCGATAATAGCCTTCGCAGAGCGGTTTCAACAAAAACCGTGCGTGATAGTCGCGATCACGCGAGCGATTTTGAACCGCTCGTGATAATCGCCTATTATCACAGATCAACAAATATAGGCGGTTCGAAAACCGTCTGTGATGACGGTTCCGAACCGTCTATGATGAGGCTTCCTGTAGTAGTGATCCTATTTGATCGAGTTACATGTGATAATACCCCTCCTCCTTCATCTCGGTTCATGCACAAGCTCATCTAGACTTTGGTATATCCTGTGTTATGCGATTATGTTTGGGTATATTTGTATTCATATTTTGTTTTGCTATATTTGTACGCGTATTTTGGTTGTTACGTGTGTACTCCAGCACCATATTGTATATGGACATCTCCAATGGAGTTGCAATGTAGCTTTTTTTATACATTCCAAGTCACATGAAATCATGAAACCCTAATTTCCGAAACCTAAAATCAAAATTTTCACGACCTAAATCCTAAATTTTCGAGACAATACCAGAACAATTATAAAATTGCTGAAATATTACACATTCAAGTCCACTGCGTGAGGACCTTTCAAAATAAAATTTATAATTTTGAGCTTATTTTCTACGTTTATTGATTCATACGAACATGACACTTATACGAAATAGCGATAACAATTTTGAATGAATAAAATTATAGAAAATTTACACAAATAAGTACACAGCGTTGAGAGGCTTCACACAAAAAATAATAATTTTTTGGACTCATTTGCTATATTTTAAAATTTCTCTAAATTTCAGCCTAACAATAAAAAAACCTAACTAACCTATTAAACCTAACCCTAACTAATTAACCCCCCTAATGGCCGGCGTATGGTGGCTATGCGTAAAGGGTCGACGATAGCCACCTCAGCGGCCGGCCGACGATGTCATGGCGTATACCGGTGCACTATTATCGGCGCTGGCGTTGCTATTTCTATAAATACGCCTGTGGTGTGGTCAGATCTGCAAATACGAAATTAAAAAACGTTGTATCCATCGGCGGCGGTGCTGACGCAAATGTTGCTATTTCTACAAATACGTCCACAGCCGTAAATATTGAATTAAAAAACGTTCTATCCGGAAAAAAAATCGTTGTATCCACGCATGCTATAGCTCCGCGTAATCGATAGGTCGGTCGGTCGATGCATGCCTGCCTATGTCGTTAGCTGTGGCCTAGCCTACTGTGCTGGCCCCCCGAGATACGTACTCATGTGCGCGCGGCAGAGCACGACAACAACCATGCATGCAACGTCTATGTTTTGGTAAATGCGTATAGCTGGTACGTTAGACGACTACCAGCTCAGTGTATAATGCATTCTCCGGGATAAGATGCTGCCTACACGTACGGCCAATGTTTTTGGTAGAATACAAACTCGTAATTAACCAAAAACAGTGGATTGGTCGTGATAGAGGAGGAGGACAAATATATACTACCTCCGTTTTTGAAAGTATATCGTTAGCCCACAAAGAATTCTACTGCTGAGCGTCAAGTAAAAAAATATGAATGGAGTATATACGGATGAATGCTTTGCAGGACCCGGCCTTGTGTGCTGCTAGTCATATAGTGTTGATCTAACGAGTACGGTCCATTTCCATGTTTATTATTCGGTTATATGATGGTGGAGTTTGAGCTAAACTTATTAAGGACCGATCATTGTTTAGTTATTAGTTTATAGTATTAGGCACGGAACTAACTATAGCTTAGGTCTTGGGTTATGCCAGCTATTATATATTGAGCTAGGCTTATATATTTGGTGATTTTTCAAGAGATTTTTCATAGGTTTACGATCCTATGCCTCGAACTGTAGTCTAGGTAGCTCGAGATCTAGCTCCACCCCTGAGTGGCACTGTATAAGAAACAATACTTTATCGAGGAATTTCAAATTAGAAGTGGCGGTAGGTCCCACTTTGGTTATTGTAAGGTTTTGCCTCTGTTGAGGCTGTTCGGCTTACTACCACACTTTGCCACACATTCAAATTAGGTGAGTTTAGCCCTTTGTTGCAGTGTATGTTCCTAATCTTAATATATATTAAAGCTAAGTGCAGACAATAACGCACGAGAGCACCACATCATCCATTTTCTCTATATACAGTTTGATTTTAGATCCAACAGACCCAAAATGCATACATGTGAAAAAGAGATACTCAATAGGACATACCAACCTATAAATTTCTAGATTTTAAAGGAATGCTTAAAAAAGGCAAGTAGTCAAGTACATGTGTCCCGGTTTGCATGCTTACGAGGGGAAAAAAACAGTTGGAAAATTGTAGGATTTCCGAAAAAAAAAGTGTGGGTTTATTTCTAGTTATTGTAATAGTCATGTGATACACATCTTTTACTTAGAGCATGTTTAATAGTTAGCCTTTTAGTTTGTCTCTAACACACTCCATATCATCTTGCAACAATTTTAGAGACAATTATTCCAATACATTATCTCTTGAGCTGTGTCTTTAAAGCCTGATAAGCATTTAAGCTTTACATGAATCAAGTGCATTGTTTTGCGTGAATAAATGACCACTACTACAAAAAGGCTAATACTAGACGTCTTATCACAGACGGTTGACCAAAACTGCCTGTATTACATGCAATCACAGACAATTTTGGTTTTGTGACCGTCTGTGTTACTGGCTGCGCTAAAAACCGTCTGTGAAGTGGCAATCCGAGGAAGGCAATTAATTTGGTTGCCTCCTAGAGAGGATCTTAACAAATAGCTGTCTGTTAATAGTAAGTCTGATCACCATCTATTCTAAGGATAAATAACACCATGCATGTAAGTGTTTTATGGATATAGGTGAGTTTCTACAGGTTGCTGCTCTTATTTGCTTGATATGAAAACCGCAAATGTTACTAATTGTGTTCACTGATGTGATATGAAATGAATCTCCAAGGACAATAGGATGAACTGTATATGAATAATTTTGGAATGAAAGCTTATGAATCTATGGAATCAAAATCCTTGCACATAGTTTGCACATATGAATGTAAACGAACTTCTACATGGATAGAGGTGAGTTTCTATAGGTTGCTGCTCTTATCTGCTTTATAGATATAGAGTTAACCATTAAGGAAAACTCTTTTTTACATCCTAACATGATATCGTCAATTTACCATATATTGTTATCTTATTACTATTCATGTTCTTTTTACAGAATTTTGTGGTCTTCTTATTTAGTATGAAGAAATTTGCCGCTCGGTATTAAAATACTTGAGCGAGATGTGATTGTAATTGTCTAAGTTTTAATTATTTGTTTCAACATATTTTATATGTTTCACTGGACTTGTATTCAGGTATTACCCATGAGAGTTTTGTCTCAATCCTTGTGAGAGTTTTTCAAACAGTGGCCGCCTCCTCCCCGAGCCCGCCTCCCCTCTTCTCTATTCTTGATTTCTTCTTTACAAAATCTCTAAGCAGTGGCTGCTTTTGCCTTTAAAACCGGCTTCACACACACACACACACATAGTTTGTAGCCTTTGTTAGCTAACTCGAGGCCTGAATTCAGCTAGTTAGCTCGCACCTTGGGCGTTCATCCTAAACATTCAGATGAAACATAGTGTGTTAGGCTCGACGAAGTAGGCCGTGGCCTGCAGAGTTTAGGATGAACGGCCAAGGAGTGAGCTAGCTAGTTGAATTCATGAATCGAGTTAGCTAACAAGGAACTACTATATATATATATATATATATATATATATATATATATATATATATATATATATATATATATATATATATATATATATATATATATGCATATTGATTACGAGTTAATAATCGTCTGCATGATGACCTCATGTCATCATCGACCCATAAACTCGACGGCTCACTTAAACCGTCTGTGATGACGTTTTTGAACCATCTGTGAAGACCTTTTCTGTAGTAGTGGACGACTGCACTCTAACAGCAAAAAGCTTCGTCGCTAGTGCCTTGTTTCGTGTGATGCGCCTGTTGCTTCGTGAGAGGACGGCCTCATTCTCTCTCCTCTTTTACTCTCCTCCATATCACCAAAAAGCCTATGTGACAACCTTAGAGACAGCTGAGATGACACTATTGAAGATGTCCTTATGAACCATTCCTTGTTTCTTTCTTCTTCTTTTTCCCAATATATACCTAAAAGAGTGAACTGGTTAAACTTTACTACTGAAACTGATGTCCATTCAAATGTCATTTAACAGTTGACATGATGAGTTAGCGTGTTAGCATCTTCAAAAGATTTGCGCTAAATATTGGATCGATATTTTATGAACTTAAAGTCCATATTAACTTATTTTGGTTTGTGCAATTGCAAACTTCAGAAAATTCCAAAAAAAAAAAAATCCTAGATGTAGACATGATACAACACATTCCCATGCAAAAAATTGTATAAAAATATGGTCACATCTGCAATGTGCAAAAAATGCAAAGTAAAGCATATATATTACATCTATCAAAAAACATATATATTACAAAAGATATATGTACAAACTTTTCTTTTGACAGTGTGCATATATGATCATATTTTTTCATACAGTTTTTATAATACACATATTCTAACATATTCAGTTTGTAAAGATTGTTGAAATACAAAAGTACATTTTTGAACTTAGGTGCATGTGAAATTTAAGTTTATCTCTGAAGTCTGAATTTCCCTCTCATACTCGAGAATCTAGATGCCAAATTGCCAATGCAGTGTTCAATTATTTTTTTAATATCAGTGTACAATCTCTGCCGCCCTGTCAAAAAAGAAGCTCTGGTGTGGGCTCTCACCAACTGTTCCACCGCAATAATTGCTGAGGGGCCTCGCACAGTGGCAACAGCACAACTCGCCCGTACCAATCCCCACCATTTTTTTTATTATTATTGGCATTGTACCATAAAGCATACAGTAGCATTATACCGGAGCATTCCTCTTGCAGTCTTGCAGAGGCAGTCAACTCCTACCAAAGACCGGCAAAAAAATATACAGCAGAAAATACTCCATATAGCCGGTGAGAGAAACAGTGTGTGTAAGAAGAGAGAGAAAGAGTGCTCTTTAAATCCCAAGCTTGCCCTCTGAGTTCTGAGTTCCTGCCTCTCCCTCTATCTTTCTCCATAGTCCCAACTCCCAAGATTTACCAAGTATTGGGCTCAAGAAACCAAGATAAACAGGGAGAGAGAATAGAGTCAGAGAGAGGGTTTTTGGCTTTGATAAGTTCTCTCATTCTCATATACTACCACAGCGACTACACAGCAGCCAATAAAAATTGGGAGGAGAAAAAAAGGATAAAAATACCACTCCCCTCCAGTAGTAGTGAGAGAGGTCCCGACTCTTGGTTTGGTTTGCCACTCGCGAAACGTTCGAAAGACCCGGAAGACTCCAAGAAACGAACCCAACCGACGTAACCGCGGACATGACGGCCGCGTGACGGCATGTCGGCGGAGGAGGCGGGCGCGTTGGCGGAGGAGGCGGGCTCGGGGTCCGCGCCGGCGCCTGCGGGGGCTGGGTCGGCGGCAATGATGACGGAGGAGGCGGCGGCGAGGAAGCGGTACGAGTCGCTGGTGCAGGTGCGGGCCAAGGCGGTCAAGGGGAAGGGCGCGTGGTACTGGGCGCACCTGGAGCCCGTGCTCGTGCCGCCGCCGGGGTCTGGGGTGCCGCCCAAGGCGGCGAGGCTGCGGTGCGCGCTCTGTGCGGCGACGTTCTCGGCGTCCAACCCGTCGCGCACCGCCTCCGAGCACCTCAAGCGCGGCGCATGCCCCAACTTCGCGGCACCGCAGGGGGCGCCGTCGCTGCCGCAGGCGGTGACCATGTCCGCGGCGTCGTCCGTGGTTCCCATCTCGTCCATCCCACCGTCGTCGCAGCGCCGGCACTCCACGTCTGGCGGTGGGCGCAAAAGGCACGCTCTGGCCGCGGCGTACGCGGCCGTGGAGGCGGCTTCCCAGCACGTGGTGGTGGGCGACCCGGCCGCGTACTCCCCAACACCGCCCACGCCGCCGGCGCTTCCCGCTCCGCGGCAGGTGCTCTCGGGTGGCAGGGGCGACCTGGGCGCTCTGGCCCGGCTCGAGGACAGCGTGAGGCGGCTTAAGTCTCCTGTGGCGTCCCCCGGGGCGATGCTGCCGCGGCCGCAGGCCGAGGCGGCGCTCGCGCTGCTTGCCGACTGGTTCCTTGAGTCGTCGGGCAGCGTGTCCCTAACCTCGGCGGAGCATCCGAAGCTCAAAGCCTTCCTGCGCCAGGTCGGGCTGCCGGAGATATCGCGGGCAGAGCTCGCCGGTGCGCGCCTCGACGCGCGCTTTGCCGAGGCCCGCGCCGACGCTGCCGCACGCGTCCGTGAAGCGCGGTTCTTCCAGCTCGTGGCGGACGGGTGGCGCGAACAGGTGGTCAATGTGTCAGTCAACCTCCCCAACGGTACGTCCGTGTTCCACCGCGCCGTGCCCGTGCCGGCGCCGGCGTCGTCCGACTACGCCGAGGAGCTGCTGCTGGACGCCGTCTCGTCCGTCTCCGCTTCCAACGACCTCCACCATTGCGCCGGCATTGTCGCCGACCGCTTCAGCTCGAAGGCTCTGCGTGACCTCGAGAGCAAGCACCACTGGATGGTGAATCTTTTTTGCCAAGTCCATGGCTTGTCACACTTAGTAAAGGACTTGGCGCGCGAGCTCCCACTCTTCCACTCCGCCGCGGCTAATTGTGCCAAGATTGCCGGCTACTTCAACACCATGCCCGCCGTGCGCGCACAGCTGCACAAGCATCAAGTCCAGGAGCATGGACACGCCGTTCTCCTCCGCGTCGCCACCCCGCCATTGGAGCGCGGAGACAATGGCAGTGAATTCAGCGCAGCATTCGCGATGCTCGAAGACGTTCTGACCTCGGCACGGCCGCTCCAGCTCGCCGTGCTGGAGGAGTCCTATAAGCTCGTCTGCATTGACGACCCTGTCGCGAGGGAAATCGGTGACATGGTGCAGAATGTGGCGTTCTGGACCGAGGTCGAGGCGGCACATTCGCTTGTGAAGCTGATCATGGACATGGTGAAGGAGATGGAAGCCGAGAGGCCCCTTGTTGGGCAATGCCTGCCACTATGGGAGGATCTACGCGGTAAGGTCAGAGGCTGGTGTCACAAATTCAGCATTGATGAGAGCATTGCCATGAATGTGCTCGAGAGGAGGTTCAGGAAGAGCTACCACCCGGCGTGGTCGGCTGCATTCATACTAGACCCCTTGTATCTGATCAAGGATGCCAGTGGGAGGTACCTCCCGCCATTCAAGTATTTGACGCCGGACCAGGAGAAGGATGTGGACAAGCTGATCATGAGGCTGGTATCGCCGGAGGAGGCTCACCTCGCGCTGATGGAGCTGATGAAATGGCGGTCGGAGGGGCTGGACCCATTGTACGCGCAGGCGGTGCAGGTCCGGCAGCCTGACCCTTCCACGGGGAAGATGAAGATTGCCAACAAGCAGAGCAGCCGGCTTGTCTGGGAGACATGCCTCAGTGATCTGAAGTCACTTGGCAAAGTGGCCGTGAGGCTTATCTTCCTCCATGCAACTGCAAAGGGGTTCAAATGCACGCCATCGATGGCGCGCTGGCTGACCACTCCGGGAAGCTCAGCCAGCGGAATTGGCCGTTCGCACCAGCTGGTGTTCATCGCAGCCAATTCGAAGCTGGAGAGGAGGGATTTCTCCAATGACGACGACAAGGACGTGGAGTTGCTCACAGAAGGAGATGATGACATGCTAACTGAGACTGCCAATGTGGGTCCCTCTTCAGTGTAGCATCCCTGTTTAATTGTTTCTTGTTCATTTGCTGTTAGCATTTGTAGAATTTGATCCCTAGGAATTGTTAGATTCTTTTTGCTTTTCTTGTGCCCATGTTGCTAGTTCTTGCTCCCTCCTCTGGTTTTGGTGGGGTGGGGAGTAGGGGCATGAGATGGAGATATGCGCCCTTAATTTGCTTATCAAGTGTGGTTAATAAATGACTCTATCTTGCCATATAGATATAGTTATGTGGTTCAGTTGGATACTGAAATTAAACATGCAGAAGCTGAGGGAAACTTATTGTCTATACTTAGAATCAGCAAGGCAAGATGAGCAGGGAGATTGTGTGTTTGTGTAACTATTTTGAGATCTTGTGCAAATAATGTCATACACAATTCAATGAAACCTGGTTTGCCCCCAATAGATTATTGCTTCTTGCATTCTCAGTTATATCTCTTGGGGTATATTCTTCAGGTTCTGGTTGGCTTATCAATTTGTCAGTGAACAAACTTTGAAGATGGCAACAATTACATGACAAAAGTAGTAGTACTCAGTGACAAGAAGGTGTTCTTTTCTTAATTTGAAAGGGGATCTTTTTTCTATTTCTTTTTTGCTTCTCTGTTTTTTCAAGTGTGCTGGTGTAGGTGGAGGGCATATACACACAAGTCATCATTGGGGATTGGCTGCTTGTGAGATTTCTGTCATGTGGCCAATGCTCACGTTGCAATAGTATGTGTCAAGGTACATTTGTCTAGGGAAATTCCCTGGCTCTACTCTATCTACATTGCTTGCCAGCCACAACTTCTGCACTTATGAAGCTTGAACAGTAGTAGTGGCAGCCTCCTCGGTGCTCATTCCTCAGTGAGGTGGTTTGCAAGGATGGTAGTGTAGTATTGTTCTGCCAGCCTTGTCACTGCTTCCTAAACCCTCTACAACCCATTTACTGCTTTGCCTTGAATAAGCTCAATAGGACATGTACTAGTCTTCCCCAATGATCTTGTGAGGCTACCATGCCTTACATGTCATTGTTTCTACCAGGATCTACCATCACCTTACCCCTCTAACCCCAGCCGTGCAACCGGATGATGGACCATGGCGACGCTAGTTTACGCGGTGGAGTACAGAGACATTGTCCGTGCCTTCCCAACAGTTTAAGCTTGTGGATGAACTAATTCCCAAATCCGGCAATCCAAGGCATGGGAACCTAAGAAGAGTTCGAGGTACACCAGGATGGGCTCCACCAATTTTCGAAAGTTTTCACCAGAGATACAAGTTAAAACTTTCCTCTTGCACTTGAAATAACAGGGTATGGGCATCTGAAAGACTTCAGATTCTTTTTCTTTTCTTCCTTTCTTTCCAATGAAAGCTACTGTTGTCCCTCATCCCAGCTGCACCCTGTTGGTTGCCTCCTCTCAACTGTCAATGTCGTCCTATTAAACCAAGAGTTGAAAAAACAGGGCAGCAGTAAGGATGTGTGTATGTGTGTGTGTGTGTGCTGTGTGCCTAATGGGACAGTTCCATTAGTGAAAAAAGCCTGCTTTGTACAGGCTGTTCATGGCTGATACGTCGGTAGGAACACATGGGTTTGTGTGTGTGTTGGTGGTGGTGGCTGGTTAGCGTTGGCCCGTATGGTCTCTCCCTCCCTGCAGCGCAGTGCGCAGCGCATGCACATGCCTACCTAAGTAACCACCGGGGGTCATTACATTATAAGCCGTGGCAGGCAAGTGCAGGAGGTAATTGTCGGAGCTAGTGCAGCGCCAGCGCAGTTAGTAGCATCTTAATTACTCAGTATATATGTAGTAGCCAGTCCTAGTTCAGTTCCATCGCCAGCCAGCCAGCCAGTTGCAGGCTTGTTACCGGTATCTCTGGTCAAGCTCTCTCAATTTAACTCCAGCACTGACAAATTAAATTACAAATCATAGGTGTATCTCCCATACGATGACTTGTTTGGCACGCGGGAATTTCATAGAAACAGTTCATTTCCGGCTAGAATAGCTGAAAAACTATGGATTAGCTGTTCTTACCGATTATTGACCTCTTTGTCCTTGGGTACTTACTCTGGGAAGATAAACTACATTTGTTTGTCGTAGGAAATAAATTACTGCCAATTAGTTTCTTATTTTTTTCCAACTCCAGCGTCCGTACCTCGATTGTAGTCGGTGGTGTACCAATGCTTCTGGAGCCGGTGTATTTCTGCCTTTTTGATTTCTTGATAGGGTGGGCACTGGGCAATTGCTTTGCCAGCATTGTACTAGTGCCATATTTTTGTACACGTGATGTGTAGTAGTTGAGGGATGAATACGATGATGTGTGTGTGTCGTGATGTTCTTGCTTTGCATGGGTCCTACTGAGACACCTTTTTCTTCATTTTAGACTGGCTGTCCCAGACTCCCAGTTTGTACAATTACATTCGTATTTGCCTTTTTGTCTTGTCAATTGACAAACGGAGAGAGAGGGAGAGAGAGATGAGAAGTGAATGGACGTGGTTTCCAGCTTTCCATGTACCGACGTGGATAAAGAAATTTCCATGTTCCAACTCCCAAGTAGCAGTACCAAAGGTGAAAAGGAACAATACTTGTTTAAGATAGGGAGGTGTGGAGATTGGAGAGCCTCCAAAATTCAAAAAGGATACCATTAGATGGGTCAATTTGGCTATTATTAGGAGTAGAGAGGATTATCTCTAGCTGCATCCATGGAGGATTTGGAGAGGAGCCTCCGAAATTCAAAAAGGATACCATTAGATGGGTCAATTAGGCTATTATTAGGAATAGAGTGGATTATCTCTAGCTGCATCCATGGAGGATTCAGTGCCTCAGTCAGTGTACGGACAACTAGGCCACTTGACGTTAAAGGCACATGAAGAAAATGAATGTGTATTGTCCAACAAGACTAGTGGCTAGAACCAACTTAACCGGAATCCTGTTACATTTCACATTTGCCAAGTTTTTTTTAAGGAAAAACTTTAGGAAAAATATCCTATTGCATATATTTATAATGTAAAGAAAAAAGTATGTACAGAGAATATTTCACCAGAAACAGTTTAATATTCTTGCATTACAAACAGGAGTGTAAATGATCTTGGGTGGTCTTACTGTTATCGTTTATTATCCGACATACTATCTCTGCTAGAGAGGATTATCGCTAGCTGCATCCATGGAGGCTTCAGTGCTTCACTCAGTGTACGGACTACTAGGCCACTTGAGGTTAAAGGCACAAGAAGAAAATGAATGTGTATTGTCCAACAAGACTAGTGGGTAGAACCAACTTAACCGGAATCCCGTTACATTTCACAATTGCCAAGTTTTTTAGAGGAAAAACTTTAGAAAAGTATCCTATTGTATATATTTATAATGTAAAGAAAAAAGCATGTACCGTGAAAAAACAGTTTAATTCTCTCATTACAAACAGGAGCGTAAATGATCTTGGGTAGTCTTACTGTTATCGTTTATTACCCGACATTACTATCTCTGCTAGTGATTTCAGTTCAGACTAGATATATGTTCTACCAAACATTTCGATTTTTTAAAAAAAAACGATGAGAATTCCTCTACGTTTTTTTTTGTCAGTTTTGATGTTTTCTAGTTCAGAGCTAGGGGTCACCGGTCTTGGATTTCTTGGTTGTTTCTTTCTCCTAGACTTTTTCTTAAGAAACTTTCTCATGTACTTGGATTAATTTCACAAATGAACAACTAGGCAGTACTTTCTCATGTACTTGGATTAATTTCACAATGAACAACTATGAAGTTGAGGAGTTCTACTACTCAACGGCCAAAACATTAATCCATACAAAGACATGAGGCACATGGTCATATTAGTTTCCCTATCTAACCAAATATGCATCATGTTGATGTTGACACCGTTCTTGTTGATACTTGGATTAATTTCACAAATGAACACCTAGGCAGTGCTTTTTCATGTACTTGGATTAATTTCACAATGAACAACTATGCAGTTGAGGAGTTCTACTCCTCAACGGCCAAAACATTAATCCATACAAAGACATGAGGCACATGGTCATATTAGTTTCCCAATCAAACCACATATGTATCATGTTGATGTTGACACTGTTCTTGTTGATGACCTAGGTTTAAGAAATGAAACACCTGATATCTGGCTGATTTTCCTTGTGTTGGTCTCTCTCTCATCACAGTGCTGTTGTTATCTGTCTCTCTCTATCCATCCTGTAACACTGACCGGGGAGGGGGGAGGGACTGGGAGTGAGGGAGGGAGCGTGGAGCGGTGAAGGCCCCCACCGTGAAAGCAGTGGACGTCAACCTCAGTCCCCCATCACTCGCTTGGGAAGGCACGGGTCCCTCTCTTATCTTATGTTCCAGTCCTGTGCGATAGCTTGTCTATTAGACATTTCCTACGAAGCCGTGGATGGATCGCGATGGGAGTTTTGGGCTGAAATAACATTGTTTCGTGAAGGAGTAAAAATAGTTTTTCTTCTAATGAATTGACAAAATGTCATCGATGCTGCGCTCAAAATGACAGGAAGAGACCTACCAGACACATATCGGACGCTTCACAAACGGTATGTAGATGACCAGCTGCAACCCTAGTTAACACACCTATCGCGAGGGAGGGGGGGGGGGGGGGGCGGGGCGACAGTCGCCTGCCATCCGCCGAGTGCCGACACGTGTCCTGTCGTGCCCCCGAGCACGGTATGTCCCCTTCCGTGCATTTTGAGCACGGTACCAATAGCATTTTTGCTAATTCATTCATGAAGAGGTTATTTTTGCTATTTTGTTTCAGAACCGTTTCATTTTAGCCATCGACTCTCCAGGGCATGCATCTAGTTTGATTGATTGGAAATTACCAATTCGAAAATAAAGAGGTGGAAGGCTCTTTTTCATTGCAATTAAAATTGATCTAAACCGTGATTATCCGATTCCATGGCTACAATAATCAAATTGCGGCTGTAATACATCCTTGTACGCATAACCAATCCTTTACGCTATAATATGATGGGACCCCTGACGATCTTTCGCTACCACGTGGAGGACTTTGTTGGGCGTCTATACAATTAATGTGTTTTTTTTTCCCACGACGTTCGTGAAGTGACAAGGAAAATACCGTCTAGGAAAGTAAACCGGGTATTTAGAGAAACCACGGCGCACTGACATTCACCATGTGTGTGCCATCTGTGTGGCAGTACACCCTTTGAACGAGTCAAGCCGGTCGATCACAAAATGTCAAGAGGAGGTGAGGTACATGGTATAGAGGCAGCAATTTGACAGTTGATTCAGCAGTCAGTTACGTGCAGTTGACAGCAAACGCTGCATGCTTCTTTACAAATCAGCAATTTGTTTTCTTAGAAGAAATCAATAGCATGTACGTTGAAGTGTATCATGCTCACGGAATAAATATATGCTACTGATAGATTTTGCTAGCAAAATGTTGGAACCAACCTTTAATCCTTAACAAAACTAGCAAGCATAGCAGAGTGCAAGGATCATGTGTGTGCTAAACAATCCTCCGCTAGTAATCCTTGCTGCACTTGGCTTAGTTAATGAGGTTCCAATGTTTTTGCTGCATGCAATGTGTTGAGCATGATTGTAATCCTGTTTAATCAATGAAGTGTTTGCTCTTGGTAAAAAGAAGAAGAAAAGATTAGCAGGGTGCCAGGTTCCTTCAATACCCACACTTCTGAGAACCATGTACGTAATTATTACTGTGTAATGTATACCATCATCTTGAACAAATAAGCTGCATGTAGCACTTTGAAAATGGCATCTAGGTTTTCATTTTATAATGATTGATTGCTTCAAAACATGCTCCTCCTGTTCTCAAATATGTAATGTGTTAGCTAGGCTCTTCGCAGTCAAGCCTAGCTATAAGGTATACTTTGTACTATTATTTTATCATAATATATCTAAAAATGAAAGTTTATAAAGTATTTTTAATAATGTATCTACTAATTAATGTCATTGTTGCAGATGGCCATTCTCGATACCTCTATATAATTAATGTCCAAAATTACGAAAGTTTGACTATACATTCCTGATTTCTTCAGCATCACTTGTTCAATAGAGAATACTAAATCAAACATATTACTAAACTATAGGAAAGAAAAAAAGGCTTTCTATGCCTACATAAAATAAATAATACGGCGACTATATTTTCTTTGTCCTTCCTGTTCCAACAAAAGAAAGCCATCCCCAACCCAGTACTGCACAAATGCAGTACTGTCCACTGACGGACCGATACACGCACTCACCAAAGCAAAACCGCAGTAGGCATGCCATGCATGTAGGCTAAGTCCATTATTATGCTCATGAGTTTCATAACGAAAGATTACGTGGATTTGAGAGCTGATAATATATATATCTATGCATTGGTGGAGTGTCATTGATGCATCAGAAGCCTGCAGCTAGCCCCAGCAGTCAGGACATGGCAGTGATGATCTTTAAAGTTTAAACTGAACATTGAAAAAAGGCAAGATGACCTTTTTGAGATGGATGGTGATCACTGATCAGACAGAAGAAACGCATTAAATATGTGGAAAGCCTGAGCAAACGCAGAATGGCATAGAAGCCATCATTGTAGGGGTAGAAAAATGGCAGCTTATTGGCTTCTGCTTGTTCATGTTCTGGTCTAATGGTAAAATCATTCCATAATAGGGATATATTCTTGGTGGACATCTTTTATATGTCATCATTTGCCTATCTTAGAAAGGATGCATGCAAATGCATTCAAACGACAATCAGCAAAGATATATGAGCCTTTGTACACCCAGTCAAGAGTGCAGATTTGGGGGGTTGGAATTGGACAAATGGACCCACAACAAGAACATAATCAAAAGTAGCAAGAAAAAACAGTAAGCATCCGATTGTAGCAATGAATACGTCTGGGGAAATAGTGGAATATATCAGCTGTATCTGGCCCTGTACAAGATCACTTTCTTGACCGATAGTTTAGCGATGCAGGGTGGCAAATCTGCCCTCATAAGATCCTCCTGTGTACTAAGCCCAAGTTGTCTTGATGCTATATAGGACAAAATATAACTTACACAGATGGATTAGTGTAAGCAAGAGTGCTAACGTCTTATTCAGCGCTAACATGATATCCGTTTCAATTAGGGCATTAAACCAACTTTAAAACTTTAAAAAATGTGGAGATAAACCTATGATAGTATGAAATTTCACATGGAAACACAACTTGTGCTATGAGAAAAAAGTAGAAATTTTTTTCTGTGATCAATAGCCAGGTTTTGTTTTTTTATAACCTTTTCCTCCTGTATATGATTTGTCATATATTTATCTTTTAAATTACTCTACCATAAGCTGCGCTTGAATACGAAATTTATATGGTTCATGATGTTTTAACGTCGATTGAATGCCTTAACCGAAGTGGTTAGCATATTTGCACCGATCGAGTTAGAGGCTAGCACTTGATACATCGCCGTGTATAAGAGGGTTCCCTAAGAATTCATTAATTGGTTTAATTGAGAGCTTGAAGCATGCAAGCCTCTTGAAAGACGTTAATCAGGGCATCTAAGAAAAATTAAACTGGTTTCCACGCTATACTTCAAAATTTTCAAATTACACGGAGTGATGGAGGCAACAAAAAAGTAGAGTCAAGGCATTATTTGAAAAGCATGCCCTTTTTATGCACAACAAGCTGAAGAAGAGCACTGGCTGCTCCCAGTAAGTGGCAGCAATGATTTCAAAAGGATAAATATACGCACCAAGAGGGTGCATGAATCCCTCGGGTTGCCATGCAATTATGCAAAATTGAAATCTCATTTGGAACGGAGGAAAGAATTGTAATGTTTTCTGCGAAATCCGTGTACGTACTGAACAAATCTATTATATGTGTTTGTGTTTTTTAATAGAAGAATATAATATTAGGTCTTAGAACAGATCTCGACAATGCAAATGAAGACGGATTGCTCGTACCAGCAGAATGTGAAGATCGCTAGGAGTAAATATGAATCAATCTAGAGGGTCTTTTGAAATGTGTCCATATCTATCGGAACTTTTTATTATTAATTAACCTTTTTAAAAAAAATATTTTAAAGTTAACCTTGGCGAACTTTATTTCCAATTCTAATCTCTTTGATCTCGTCACCACCCGTGGTGTGACAAAACAACATTGTCACGTCTAGGATAAGTCCGCTAAAATAGTACTTTTTGTTACGTCACTGGTCGTGGCGTGTCCAAACAACACTATCACGTCACGGGTGGTGGCGTGACAAGAATTTGCCCAGATACGGGCTGACGTGACATTGTTGTTTTGTCATGCCACAGGTGGTGGCGTGATCAAATAGGTCAGAATTGAAAATAAAGTTCGCAGGGTTAACTTTAAAATGAATTTAAAAAAAGAGTTAATTAATAAAAAAATATATCTATTATATCTAATATCCAATATTGTTATATGTGAACTCATTCTTATGTATATAATAGGTGGACGAAATAGCTACCTAACAAGTCACCGTTGCAATGCACGCTTCCGCCGCGCACGCTCCAGCCAGCTCGGCCCAACTTTAACTTCTCCCCTGTTGCCAACCTAGCCCCTAACCAATTCCCTTCTACATCAAACCGAGCAGCCCATTCCCTTGTACCTCAAACTAAGCCAACCAAATGGGCCGTGTCAGCTGGGCCAGTCCAAAGTACGTCATTATTGGTTTGGTCTAGACGTAACACGATCCATCACCTAAACAGGCCGTGCTGACCCGACCCGGCGCAATGTGCCATACTTGGGTTGTGACCTCGGCCCAGCGGGGCAGCTCGGTTTGGCATAAATAGTACCAAGCCTACCACGGCATGGCCCGTTAGGCCTGTTCATTTTTTTATACATTTATATGAATTTTATTTTGTGTTGGGCCGCCCAATTGGCCACCTCTACATCAAACCACGCCCCCAGAGCAGAGGCCGCGCGCGTCGCCGATGGAGGAGGGAGAGCTCGCACCACTCGCCATCGTCGGAGTACAAGCTCGTGTCGTGCGCCGCCGCCGTAGTAGGAGAAGCTCGAGCCGCAACATCGACATCCCAGCAACCTCGGCGATGCCTCTCCCTCATCTTCGTCGCCGACAGTGAGCTCCAGCCCAACCTTCATATTCCTTTTTTTTTTTCAAATTCGAGTCCAAAGTGGATTCGGGCCTTAGGAGAGTTAAAAGTGGAAGTTTTAAAGTTAGAAGTTTTGAATTTTTTAAAATGAAAGTGTTAAAATATGAGTTGAAACGGGGTTCAAACTGGGAGTAGTACGAATTTGTCAAAAGTGAAAGTTTTGGGGAAGTTGAAAGTTAGATTTTTTTTTTTTGAATTTGAGGTGGCAGCATCGGGCGCACGTGGTGGGCGACGGCGATCGTCTCCTAGTTGAAGCGTGGGCGGTGGGCGGCGCTATTCCAACACAGGTTGGAATGCTTCTTGTCAGAATTCGGGCACACTCGTTGCGCGAATTAGTAGCTCCCAGATAAGTGGATATTGTTGTATAATTGAGGTTGCATTGATGATGAACGAAGCTCTAAGCTCACAAATAATAAACAATAGACAAGAACATAAAGGATGTAGTCCCAACCTTATCTCTTTATTCATCTCTTTGCCCGTAGGCTTGTGTGTACAATGAGAGCTCTATGTCCCCTTTTATATAGGAGGAGGAGGTCTCCCTTCATGCATATGCAATAAAACTAACTAATGAGCTTTGTGGGCCGAGAGCCTCCTAATAGGCCTTTGTTTAGGAAAAGTGTCTACACATAATTGAAAACCTTGGACACAACACTCTCCTTGGACACTTTGCCAACAACATGGTCATGCCTCATTAAAAACTTCTTTCCGAAACCCAGTAAGAAAAGCGGTAAGAAGAAAACAGTACATAGCTCGCATTCTTGCCATTGCACATGCTACCTCATTAAGTCGCTTGATGCTTTTTACGACTAGATCGTCAACACAGGCTTTCAAATTTCGGCCTAGTTGAGGAGAAAAAGTCGATTGTATCAAGTGTTGAAAAGAAGCGCTAGAATTTTTTAGACCAAATGGCATTTTGACATAACAAAATATTCTGAAAAGAGTAATAAATGTGATCTTTTCTTCATCTTCTAGACACATATTAATATGATGGTAACCAGAATATGCATATATAAAACTTAATGTTTCACAGCCAGTAGTAGAATCAACCAACTGATCGATACAAGGTAAAACGAAATCATATTTTGGACAAGCTTTATTGAGATCAGTGAAGTCTACACCCATACGCCACTTGCCATTGGACTTCCTAACCATTATAGGGTTGGTCAACCACCACTCTGGGTGGTCGACTTCTCTTATAAAGCCTGCTTTAAGTAGCTTGTCCAATTCTGATATGATAACATCTCGTCGATCAGGTGCAAATCTCCGTAATTTTTGTTTTATGGGTATCTTGTCAAGCCGTAAAGCTAGCATGAGGCGTTCGAAGAACTCTTGTCCGACTGGAGTTAAGGTTAGAAGAGCGACATGACCTGTTGTCGTGCCGATCTCCACACGGTGAGTTGTTCGAATGACTAGTAGCTGATGGAGTCGTACCGCTATGACTTTTGGGTCAATGCTGTTGAGGGTGCTCAAGTCTGGCCATTATGCTTCAAAGCCTTTGTGCGATCTCTTCGGTGAAGAGATCATAGTCGGGCGTTTGGGCAAGTTCCTGAGATGGGTTCTCAAGCAGATCGTTGATGCGCTGGAGTTCCTAAGCTTCCTTCGACTGATACTGAACGCACCCAGGCTGATATCTCCGAGCCGCAATTCTTCTCTATTGGGTTGTCTCAGGATCGTCCATATCTGATCCTCGAGTTTGCCTCAATGGAGTGCGATTATTTCGAGGATTTCCCTCACGCTTATCAAAGTGTTGACTCTGTTCATCACTGGAGGTGTCCTCACCATTGCCACGAGGAGTCACAGTGTGTGATTGTTGGAGAGCGTCTTCAGCTCTGCCTCTAGGAAAGTGATCATTAACTGAGGAAAGGACGAAGACCTCCCGCTGATGATATTCACTTGCACTTGAGGAGTAGTCGAAAGACACCGTCTGGCGACTTGGAACAAGCCCCTCCCAGAAGGGGAATTCCGGGTTATAACCGTCTCCGTTCGCAAGTGAGCCCTACGAGGGGATGGTCAAACTCATAGGAAAAGCGTGTTTGACCTCATCCTCTGTGGGGCTAACCAGAGAGAGATGACCACCAGATGCTGATGAAGCTTCGGAATGATGACTTCTAGGACTTGTCGTACCAGGTCAGACTATCTTGGACAGACTCGAATATTTGGAGGGGGAACTCTCGCCATGTTCTGGATCTGCCTTGGAACAGTCCTGATCATAGTTGGATTGACCCTTGCCCTCTGAGGAAACTAGCCCCTCAGTTGGACGTAACGTTGTGGGGGATAAGAATCCCTCCTCAACTCCATCAGTGGTATGGTCTCCTGGATCTGATGAATGATCTCTGGAGGCGATATTACCATCGAATGATACAATACTCGGCTCGTAGTTGAAGCTATCATCCATGTCGATATCTGCATAATCAGCCAAGTCGAACCAGTTCTCCTCGTTCCACTCTCCTGCCATGGAAGCATTAGAGTTGAGAAAAATGAAGGAAACCTGTTGACCAGAAGATCCCCATGGACGGCGCCAACTGTCGATGTTTTAGAACCGATCTTACGTAATGATTGTTTGATTCAGGGGGTCTCTAAGACTCAAATTATGTAGAGAGAATGACACATGAATTTTTGTATAGGTTCAAGCTTTCTCTGAAGAGAATAATAACTCTACTCCTGTGTGGCTATATTGAGTATGTTGGTTACAGATCAAGAGAAAGACTCATGTCTAACATCTTGTGTTCTTGGTTGCCTCTCTCTTTTGCCATCTGCTGATTCCACCCTTTATATAGTAGTCAAAGTGGGTGGCGGTTTCTCCAGTCCAAGGGGTGCTTCAACGCTTTAGATGATGAAGCAGTTACTGGAGATTATTGCTGGAGTAGTAATGACCCCACGTCGCCAGGTAGTTATCATCAGGGCAGAGAGTTTAATCGTGAAATTATTCCAAAGAATAACAACATATACTAACTATTTAGATGCCCTAATCGATTGTGTCTACTTGTCTGCAAGCTCAATCAATTATAGGGTGGTCATAGTTGATTTAGTTGTAGAAGGACTTATGACCATATGGTGATCGTAGAAGTACTTACGACCACATGGTGGTCGTAGAAGAACTTACGACCATGAGGTAGTTGTAGAAGGACTTACGACTATGGGGTGGTCATAGAAGAACTTACGACCATGATGTAGTCGTAGAAGGTCTTACGACTCCAGCTTCTCCCTTATGAATATTAAGGGGTATACTCAAGAACCATATGATGGTATTATTATCCATAATAAGAATTACAGATAAATAATTAAATGAGGATTATTAGATCCTCGTCAGAACTACCCAAGTTCAACCAACCATTTTGCCATACGTCCTGCAGCCTCCCTGTTATGGAGGATCTCTCCTAAGGGAAACTCAAACGGCACAATTATCGTGTGCACTTGAAAATAATGCCTCGGTTTCCTCGAAGACATGAGGAGGGCATAGAGAAGCTTTTGGGCCTGAGGGTATCGCTCTTTAGGCCTGTGTAAAACTTCACTAACGTAGTAAGATGGTCATTGGATGTTTTCACGATCTGCAACCAATACTGCACTCATTGTTTGTGGCATAGCAGCTAAATATATTAGGAGCGTCTCTTTTGATTTCAAAGAAACCCGAACAGGAGCACTCGTAAGGTACCTCTTGAAATCCTTGAAGGCATTGTTTGCCTCCTCTGACCATTCGAAGCCCTCATGTTTTCTTAGAAGTTTAAAGAAAGGGAGTCCTTTTTCTCTCAATCGTGCGATGAAATGACTTAAACCCGCCATGCACCTTGTGAGTTTCTGGACATCTTTCTTCGTGGTTGGAGGGCACATTTGTTCAATGGCTCTTATTTTTTCAGGGTTCACTTCGATTCCTTGCGCAAAAACAAAGAATCCAAGTAACTTTCCCGAAGAGACTCCAAACACATACTTCTCATGATTGAGTTTTACAAGGTGTTTTTTGAGGTTGTCAAATGTTTCTTGCAGGTCGAAAATATGATTAAGACGATTGATACTTTTTACGACTAGATCATCAACACATGCTTCCAAATTTTGGCCTAGTTGAGGAGAAAAAGTCATTTGCATCAAGCGTTGAAAAGAAGGGCCAGCATTTTTTAAACCGAACGTCATTTTGACATAGCAAAATATTCCGAAAGGTGTAATAAATGCGATCATTTCTTCATCTTATAATCACAGACTTATCTGATGATAGCCAGAGTATGCATCTAGAAAACTTAATATTTCACAACCAGCAGTTGAATCAACCAGTTAATCAATACATGAAAGAGGAAAATCATCTTTTGGACAAGCTTTATTAAGATCAGTAAAGTCCACACACATATGTCACTTACCATTATACTTTCTAACCATTACAAGGGTAGCCATCCACTCTGGGTGGTCGACTTCTTTCATAAAGCCTGCTTTAAATAGCTTGTCCAATTCAGATCTAATGGCATCTCGGCGATCAGGTGCGAATCTCCATAACTTTTGTTTTACGAGTTTCTTATCCAGCCGTAGAGCTAGCCTGTGCTCAATCACCACCCTGGGGACTCCGGTCATGTCGGATGTTTGCCACGTGAAGACATCTGCGTATGCTCGGAGGAAGGTGACGAGGGCATTTTCCTATGCAGGATCGGAAGTGACTCCGATGTGAATGGTCTTCAAAGGTTCCTCTTCATTTAGTGAAACCTCATTGATTTGATCGTTTAGCTTTGTGGCACCTTTAGGCTTTGATTGCTTGGTCGAAGGTTGACATTTTCTTACTTCTCGAGTAGGTATTTGGCCCACCATCTCGAGGGACTTGCGGTTGCATATGAGCGCCATTCTTTTATCACACCGGATTGTGATTACTCCTTTGGGATCTGGCATCTTTAAGACATTGATAACCATAATGAGCAGTCATTAGAAATCGTGCCAGAGTTAGTCGTCTGAGTATGGCATTGTATGCCATGTTGAAATCGATCACATCAAAGGAGATTTTCTCTATCCTGAAATTTTTTGGAGAACTAAACATTACAGGAATAGATACTTGACCAATAGGTTTGACTGAAGATCCCGGTACGATCCCATAAAATGAGTATCTTACTGGTTTTACCTTTGTCCTGGGAACTTGTATTTTGTCCAGGGTACTCGTGAAGAGTATGTTTAGTGAATTCCCACTATCAACTAACACATGATTTACTCGATAGTTGTTGATGGTGGGCTCAACCACGATCGAAAACTGACTGAGTCGAGTAGGAAGGATTAGACAGTCACCATTCTCAAAAGAGACGGTGACTTCCGACCACTTCGAAACTTTATTGATAAGATGAGGGTCAACAGAGTTTACCTCACGCTCGACAACTTTGTGTTGTCGTTTTGACTCGAATGCCGAAGATCCTCCATAGATGTGATTGATGGTGTGTTCTGGATCCTGAAATTGCATCTCCTCATCATCGTCCGACTGCTTTCGATCACTTGTTTGTCCTACCTCTTTGAGCGTAGGAAGTGGTTCTTTGTTGGTGTAGTAATCTTCGAGTTTTTGTTGAGAAACTCGGCAATTGTGAAGGTCAGGTCCTTCCTTTTTGTGGAAAAGACACCACCTAGGCTTGTCATTTTTCCGTTTGGGGCCTTTGCCTTTGCCCTGTTCAGAGTATGGTTTGGAACTCTGAGGCTCCTTATTGCTCACGGCCAAGATCTCCTTAGAGTTTTTTGACTTGAGGCTTTTTGCCTTTAGTATTACTCTTGGGTATCTTGGCCTTCTTGTCCTTCTTGCTACTTTCGCCTGCTTCTCGAGTACCTTTATCATCCCGATTGATGGTACGATTCCACTCGACCACTTCTATAGCAGTTGCGTAGTGATCGGCCATCTCAAAAATCTCAGCGACGGTAGCAGGAGGATTTAAAACGATATCCTCTGTGATTCTTCGACTATGAACTTCATGTTTAAATGCTCTAATGACAGAAGAGTCAGAAACCTCAAGAATCGAGTTGCGAACCTGACTAAAGTGCCTGATAAACTGGCGCAGGGTTTCATGAGAGTTCCGTCACATTCGGTGTAGGTCGTCATCCTTCGGTTGTAAGTGTTGGGCCACGGGGTAGGCTACGATAGCTACAAACAAAAATTTCTACTATGCAAACCAGGAAGCCAAGCAAGTAGATGATCATAGATCGTTACCACCAGATGCGCAGAGCAGCAGAAGAAGGGTTGGAGAAGCCTGGTCCAACGTAGAGCACGTCGATGTAGTTGTCGTAGTCAATCGTCCAGCGTCGAGCAAGTCGATGCAGTGGTCGTAGTCGATCGTCTAGCGTCGAGCAAGTCGATGCAGTGGTCGTAGTCGATCGTCTCCTCCAGCAACCTCCGTAGTTCCTTGTGAAGATCGCAGATCGTCTTGAAATGCAACAGTCGCAGTAGCGCCTCTACGGTATCCACACGTCCAAGGAAGGAACAACCGTACGTTGGTGTACTAGCACCAAGTTGCACGGCAGAGTTCTCAGGAAGATGGCGGCTAGGGTTTCCTGAATACACACAAATTATATCGGACGAACCTTAATGCAATATGATCTACGATTAGGTCCTCATCACTTAAGACCAGGTCCTATCTCTATACGACCAGTTCGTATTTGGTCACGACCAGTTCGTAAATCCTTACGACCAGGTTTCAACCACTCTGTGATTACGTTCGACCAGTCTACGACCAGTCCGTAACTGTTCGAACTAAGCGACCTACTCGTGTATACTCCCTTTGCCTCACGATGTCTGGTTGAACTCCAGGTGAGATGTTGTGTCATCCATGGATTGTTCAATACTTTCTCGACCAGGTGTCGGATAACTTTATGTGGTCGAACACTTCGACAACTAGTGGCATGGCCATGCACTTTCTTTATCCGATCACAACGAGGGGCCCAGAGACATCTCTCCTGTTATGTTAAGAGGGGCAAATCCCATATCCGACCAGTCACATTCCTCTGCATGCTTCATAGCATATCCGAACGCTACCTTTATAACTACCCAATTACGGAGTAGCATTTGGCAACCCCTGAGAGTGCTATTACATATGTAGAAAATCATGCTGATCTCAGGTCTAAGGATTATACATCATCATTGCTTGAGACCAACTAACGACACATAGAATCATAACAATCTCAATAGTGTCTCAAGGTAGGTCTAATCCAATATCATGTTCTCTAACATGTGTCCATATTATTGGTTTGATATCTCTATATCCATGACCTGTGAAACATAGTCATCAACCAATACATATGCTAGTCTATTCATATGTGTCCTCATATGTTTCCAACCCGGGAACGTATAAGAATAATTATCGCAGAAATATAGAGTTTCACAATCAAATCACATACTTGATAATCAATATTAACAATATTATTCTAGGAACAAGATAACATATTATCCAATATAATGAACATAATGAAATATAATCATCTCTATGATTGCCTCTAGGGCATATTTTCAACAGTAAGTACCCTAGAAGTTAGCTAGCAGCAAATCACAAAGGTGCTACGCCATGAATAGATCAACTCCTGTGGCTGATTTAACAACTACGATCGAGCATATCCTTCAATCGCAATGGGAATGTAGTTAGCCATGACATGCTCCCCTCCTCTTGCTGCTCGAGCGACAGTGGTGTGGATTTGAAGAAACTCAATGGGATTTTGTGATCCATCAAATTTCTCCACATTCGTTGGTTGAAATCGCGATGGTTAGCGGACTACTCGAAGGTTGGGTGAAAATACCTGGCATCCGGTAATAATGTCATGATGCCTTCTTTGTGGGAAAGAATGGTTGAAATCACCAGGCAATCGTGCACGACGATACCCAGTGGTAGGTAGACCTGGTCTATCATAGGTTTCAGCCCTACGAGGGTAATACTCCTTGTATTCCATCTACTGCTGCAGATTCCTTGGGACAAGTGGTGAACGGCCACTTCCCCTAGGAGCTTGTCGATCATCGGCTGTTCAATAGACTCTCCTCCGACTGGAGTTGTTGTTAGGAGAATGACCAGACCTGTTGCCTTGACGTTCTCTATGAAGAGAGTCATTCAAACGACTGGTGTTTGATAGAGTAGTTCCGGTACGACTTCCAGAATGGTGTCATCGACTTTGCTCAAGCCTGACCATTGTATCCCGAAGTCTTCATGCTATCTCTCCAGCAAAGAGGTCGTAGTCTGGCGCTTGTCCAAACTTTTGAGTCGGGTTTTCGATTAGGTCATTTATCCGCTGAAGTTCTTGAGCTTCCTCTGACTGGTATTAGATGCGCCTAGGTAAAGTTCTCTAGGCTGTAATTCTTCTCCTCTGGATGGTCTCAGGATCATCCACATCTGAGTCTGCTGGAGCATGCCTCAGTGGAGTGCGATCATTTTTAGTATTTCGGCCACGCTCATGAAGGTGGTGATCCTGTTCATCGCCAGAGGTGTCCATGCCATCACCACGAGAGCCCGCAGTGAGTGTGCGATGGGAAGCATCTTCAGTCTTGCCTCTTTGAGAGAGATTAGGATCTGAGGGGAGGACAAAGACCTCCAAGATGCTATTCTCCAAACTTGTTCCTGAGTCTTCTTGACTCAAGGAGTGGTTGACAGACAACATCTCGTGACTTGTAGCATTCCCCTCCAGGAAGGGGAATTCTGGGTTATAACCGTCTCCAGTCGAAGGTGAACCCTGCGACAGTGTGGTCGAACCTGCATGAGAAGTGGGGTTGACGTCGCCCCTTGTGGGGGTAACCGATGGATGACTATCATCAAATATTGGTTGAGTCCCGGAATGATAGATTCCAGGATTTGCTGTGCTGGATCAGATGCCATCAGGCGGGGTTTAACATTCAGAAGGGGAGCTCTTTTCATGTTCTACACCCACCTTGGTGTAATCCTGGCTTTGTTCAGATGGACCCTTGCCCCTTGAGGAATTTGGTTCCTTATTTGGGCGTAACGTTGTGGGGGAGAAAGATCCCTCATCAACATTGTCTGTTGCATGGTCTCCTAGGTCTGGTGAAAGATCCCTGGAGGTAGCATTTCCATCGGATGAAATAATGCTCTACTCATACTCATAGCAGGCATCCATGTTGAATTCTGCGTAGTCTACCAAATCAAACCAGTTCTCCTTGTTCCATTCTCCTGCCATGAAAGCATTAGAGTAGAAAAAACAACGAAAACTTACTAAAAAGGAAGAACTGGAAGTCCCCACGATCGGCGCTAACTGTCGATGTTTTAATATCGATCTTACGAATGAATAATTGTTTGGGGGGCTTCCTATGAAATAGATCCACCCAGAAAAAGACAGAGGGATTTATCATGTTCAGGCATTCTTTTGGGAGAATAACAACCCTACTCCTATGTTCTTGTATTCAGTATACTTGTTACAATCGGGAAGAAATCACTCAGGCTAAAGCTCAATGATCTCTTACAACTAACCCCGATCGTCCCTCTCTCTGTCCTTTGACTGTAGCCCTTATATAGCGCATGAAGGGGTGGAAGTTACTCCATACCAAGAGGAGCCTCTATATTGGATGAAATGCACATGTTGATGGTAGTTATTGTCAGAGGAAACTGCATCCCACTTCACCTGGCAATTATATCAAGGACGGAGGCATAATTCATGCAATTATTCCAAGGAATAATTCCAGAGAATAATTGTGTATACTAACTACTCCGTATATATATTGAATGCAGTGTATAAGAGTCCCTAATGAATTGGGCCCACATGTCTGTAGGCTTTATCGATTATATGGTGGTCATAGCAGACCTATTCGTAGAACGCCCTACGACCACATGGTGGTCGTAGAAAGGCTTACGACCACTCACTTAAACTTCTCCTTTATGAACAATAAGGAGTATACTTAGAGTAATATGAAGATGTTACTATCTATAATAGCAATTACAGATAAATAGTTAATTAAGGATTATTATATCCTCGTCACTTTCTAAGGGAAATTCCAGATTACTGCGTCAGCATGACTTCAGCAAGAGAAAAAGGTTTTCGGATGGAATTAAATTTCTAACAGAAAAGGTTTTGAGTCACTAACAGATGGGGTCATGCCCTATAGACCAAGTCATAAAAAGGTGGTTCACTACAAGCGCCTGACCTATGCCGATTGTAACATCCCAAAATTTGGTTTTTTTTGAAGTGTTTAGAAACAAAAATAACCATTTGAATTTTCTTGGTTAAGTCAGAGCTTAATGTGAATTTTTAGAAATGAAAACAGTTTAACATGAATAATTTAAACTTCAATTAAATTAAAAGTTGTTTTATTTGGGTTCGTTGAGTTCCAGAGAATTTTCTGGGATTTTTTGGAATTTATTTGCTATTTATTTGAGCTAGGTTGGCTTTAATTCATTTTTTTTAAATTCAGAAAGTCATTTAAATGCAAATTTCTTTTTCGGGCTCAATCTCTTTTAGCCCAATTCCTTTCCCCGCTTCTCTGGCCCATTTCATTTTTGGCCCGCATATGTTTTCCTCTTTCACGCTTCAAGCTTGTAGCCCATCACCTCTTTTCCTTCCTTCTCTCTCTATCCAGGCGGGCCTGCCTGTCAGCCTCCTCTCTCTCCTTTCCTTCTTCTTCTCTGAGTTGGTCTCCAGCTCCCGTACGCCTTGCCGCCATCCCCGACTCCAATTCTCCCATCCCGACCTTTATAAGTGCACCCCTCCGTGTCATATTCTTCATGTTGTTTCTCTTGTCTAAAGCCCTTACCTCCGTGTTGAATTCGCTGTCAAGTTCGCCGATTGGAGCTTGAGAAACTGTAACATCCCAAAGTTCTGTTACCAAAATAAAAATAAATAAAGATATTATTTTATTGGATTTTCTAAAATTTGAAAGAGTTTGATTGCTTTTCTTGAATTTTTGAAGTTTTAAAAGTCAAAAATAAAATTTATTGAAGTCTTTGAAGTTTTATTGGATTTAAAGTGAAAATTAATAATTTAATTAATTTCCAAAAATTTCGGAATTTTAAAAGCTTTTCCTTAATTATTTTTAAAGCCAAAATAAATTAATTGCAAAATCTATTACCAATTATAAGTTGGAACTATTTTATTTAAATCCAAAATATCTTAGAGAATTTCTGTGAATTTTCTCATAATTTTTGGATTTTATTTGCTATTTTCTAAAGCCTTTTTTATTTAACCGAATTATTTAAAATGTTAAATCGTTTTAAAGCCCCAAAACTCGTTGTGGGCCGAATCTCCAACGGCCCACTCCTATTCATCTTGTTGGCCCATTTCGACTGCTCCACTCTCTCTCTCACAATCATCCTTAGCGTGGTTCGTCGTCACCTTTCTGACCACCGACGCGTGGGCCCGCTCGACCTCTCTTCCTCCCCACCTCCTTCCTCCTCCAGCCGCGCCCGACACCGCCATTGCCGCAAGCGCCAAGCTTCAATTTTGTCGCCAAATCTCTCCCTAATCTCGCGCATTCACGCAGATTCACTCCCCCATTTTCCGTCGTGCCCATTCCGGCCATCTCCCCCTACATCATGCACGTAAACGCCGAATTTTCGCCATGACTGTCGTGATCACCGCGCGCTCGATCTCCGCCCTCACCCCTCCCTAGCCCCTACAAAAGGGAGCATGGTGAGCCCCAGTTCATCCTCATCAAAACCCCTCAAAGACCCCTCTCTCTCTCTCCCACTCAATCGGCGGAATCCGAGCTTTTCTCCACGCCGCCGAAGCTTCTTCGTTCTTCGTCTCTCGCCCCGTCCAAGCCACAACATCGACTCTGACCACACCAACGGCCTCGCCGCAACTCCGCCGACCCTGTGTGCGCACTAGCTTCGCCCGAGACCCAACCAATTGCCACCGCCGCCGCGAGGCGAACTTCGCCACTGTCCAACTCTTCGCCGCCGACCATCCTTGCTCGTTCCGCCACTGCTGAAGTAAGCATCGGGTTCCCTGTGGTCTCCTCTACCTGTTGATGCCCTCGCCAGCCGCTACCCTTCGCCGGTGAGCTTGCCGCCGAGCCGCCGCCCGCCCCGCGCCTACGTGGCATCGCCACATGGCTGCCACCTCGGGGCCACGTCATCGCCACCTAAGCCCTAAACGCCCAGTCAGCGCCTACGTGGCACTTTCCTTAACCGAAAAGAAAATCCGGGCGATGACGCCAGCATGACGCAGTAAAGCCTTTCCCTTTATAAAAATAATTCTGAAAATCCCAATTCTATCATTTCATGTGTTTTAAAAACTTCATTTTGTTATATAACAATCCTCATTTTATTATATACCTATAATTCATATTATGGATAATAATGACATCATATAACTCTTGAGTATACCCCTTAATAGCCATAAGGGAGAAGCTGGAGGTCATAAGTTCTTCTACGACCACCTAGTAGTCGTAAGTCCTCTTACGACTACCCTATAGTCGTAAGTCCTTCTACGACTATCCCATGATCGTAATTTCTTCTACGATCAGTCTATGGTCGTAAGATCTTCTACGACCACCACCTGGTTGTAAGCTCTTCTACGACCAGTCCCTAATCGATAGGGCTTACAGACATGTGGGCCTAGTCGATCAGGGAATCTTCCGCACCATATTCAAAATATGGGCAGTAAATTACGCAATTATTCTCTAAGATAATGGCACAATTTTAACTCCTTTATTATAGTGATAACTGCCTGGCAGCGTGGGAACGTTACTACTCCCATAATAACCTCCAGTAACGGCTCAATAATCTAGGATATTAAGGCAGTCTTTACACTAGAGGCGTGACGGTACACCTTTAGGACTGTATAAAAGGCAGAATCATCAAGATAATCGGGGCGATCCAGAGATCATCAGAAGCACAATACTCTAGTCTTTGGCTCCATCTTGTAATTCAGCATAGTCAATACATACACACAGGAGTAAGGTTGTTATTCTCCTAGGAGAAGGCCCGAACCTGTATAAAAATCCCCGTGTCTCTATCTCTTTGTGATTTTGAGCCTAGAGGAACCCCCAAATCAAACAATCTTTACGTAAGTTCGGTCCTAAAACACCGACAGTTGGCACCGACCGTGGGGATCTTCGAGTCATCAGCTTTCCTTTATCTTTCCAATTCTCATGCTCTCATGGCAAGAGAGTGGAATGAGGAGAACTGGTTCAACTTGGCCAATTACGCAGATATCGACATGGATGCCGGTTCGACTACGAGCCGAGTGATGCATCATCTGATGGTGATGTCGCCCCCGGAGATCTTTCTCCAGGAGATTTTACCACCGACGGAGTTGAGGAGGGATCCTTGTCCCCTACAACGATACGTCCAGATGGGGAACCAACTTCCTGAGAGGGCAAGGGTCAATCCGACCACAACGAGGGCTGTCCCAAGGCAGACTCAGGGCATAGTGAGGGTTTCCTCTCCAAATGTTCAAGTCCACCTGAGACAGTCCGACCTGGCGCGACAACTCCTGGAAGTCATAATTTCGGGTCTTCATCGGTACTTGGTGGTTCTCTCCCTCCGGTTAGCCCATCCAAGGATGCGTTCGAACATGCTCTTCCTATGAGTTCGACCATCCCAACGCAGGGCTCACTTGCGGATGGAGACGGCTATAACTCAGAATTCCCCTTCCTGGAGGGGTTTGCTCTAAGTCGCCAGATGGTGTCATTCGACGACTCCTTAAGCGAGGAGGCCTCTAGCACAAATGGAGATCATCAACGGGAGGTCTTCGTCCTGCCCTCAGGTAGCAATAACTCTCCTAGAGGCGAGTGAGGGCGCTCCCGAAGATCACACCCTCGACCGCTCGTGGCGATGACAAAGGCACCTCAGATAATGAGCGAGTCAATACTCGATGGCGTCGCGGAAATTCTCGAGATCATCGCACTTCACTAAGGCAAGCTCAAGGATCAGGTATGGATGATTCTGAAACAATCCGATGGAAACGAGTTGCGGTTCAGAGAAAATTGCCTAGGTGCACCCAATACTAGTCAGAAGAAGTTCAGGAACTTCAGCATATCAATGATCTGCTCGAGAACCCATCTCGAGAACTTGCCCGAGCACCTGGCTACGACCTCTTCGCTGAAGAGATCACACGAAGGCTGCAGAGCACAATGAGCAAGCTTGAACGACCCCACCGACATCATGCTGGAAGTCGTGGTAGTACGACTCTATCAGCTTCCAGTCGTTCGAATAATTCACCGCATGGGGGTCGCCGCAAGTTGCATTGTTCCCCAAACCGAAAATGAGTTCCTCGAACGTCTGACGATCATAAAGCTCCTAGGAGAGGTGATCATTCACCACTCTGACCAAGAGGTCTGCAACAACGGACAGAGTACGAGGAGCATTACCCTCGTAGGATTGAGACTTACCATAAGTCAGATTCACCTGTTGCTGGGTATCGTCGAGTACGATCACCTGGTGATATCAACCCCTCTTTTCTAAAAAGGAGGCATTACGACGTAATTACCGGATGTCGGGTATTCTCGCCTGACCTCCGAGCAGTTTACTGGCCACCGCGGTTTAGACCAGGGAACATGGAGAAATTTGATGGGTCTCAAAATCCCATCGAATTCCTTCAGATCTATATGACCTTGTCCGAAGCGGCGGGAGGAGGAGAGCGCGTCATGGCGAATTAACTTCGGCGTGCTCGAAGATGCGCTTTCGATCGTGGTTGTTAAACCAACCAGTTGAGTCGATCTACTCGTGGCAACATCTCTGCAATCTATTGCTGGCCAATTTCCAGGGCACCTACCATCGCCCCGGAAAGGAGGATGACCTACACAGGAAGCGACAAAACGACCACAAAACACTACGCCAATTCATCAGGCATTTCAGTTAGGTTTGCAATTCGATTCCTGAGGTTTCTGACTCATCTGTTATCAGAGCCTTCAAGCAGGGAGTCCGCAGCAGAAGGATCACGGAGGACATCGCTTTGAACCCTCCTGCTATTGTCGCCGAACTCTTCGAGATGGCTGATCGGTACGCTACTGCTGATGAAGCAGTCGAGTGGACCAAAATCATTGATCGAGATGACCAACACCCTCAGGAGACTGGCGAAGGTGACAAGAAGAAGGATAAGAGGCGAAGAAATCCAAGAACAAGGCAAAGGACCAAAAGCCTCAAGCCAATGCTTCTAAGGGGGTCCTAGCCGTAAGTGATAAAGAGCCACGAACTACCAAACAACACCCCTATCGAGGCAAAGGTAAGCGCCCCGAACGGAAGACCGATAAGCCTCGGTGGTGTCCTTTCCATAAAAAGGAAGGACATGACCTTCGCAATTGCCGAGTTTTCCAACGAAAGCTCGAGGACTACTACAACGGCAAAGGACTACTTCCTACTCTCGAGGAGGTAGGGCAAGCTAGTGGTCGTACACAGTCAGACGACAACGAGGTCATGCCGTTTCAAGATCCCAAGCACACCATCGAGCACATCTTTGGAGGATCATCGACATACGAGTCAAAATGACAGCTTAAGGCAGTCGAACGCGAGGTAAACTCCATTGACTCTCCTCTTGTAACGTCCCGTTTGTCCCGAGTTTTTAAAAATTTTCAAAATAAAAAGAACCATTCGGTTTTGCTGAAGTTTCAAAGCTTAACCTGAGATTTTCAGAAATTGATGTGTTTAAAATGACTAAGCTAAACTTCAACTAATCTAAAGTTGGTTCCCTTTGCGTTTGCTTGGCCTCTGGTGTTGCTCTCCTTCTTCTTGTCTGTTCGGACCTTCCCTTTTCCTTTGGAATTCCTCTATGTCCAGACCTTCCTTTTGTTGGACATTTGCCTATGTCCAGACCTCCCTTGCTCTCTAGACCTTCCTTCGTGTCTTGTGTCTGGGTTTCTTTTAGTCCAGACCTCCTCTTTGTTGGTTTGAATCTCTCTGTGGTTTAGACCTCCTTTTGGTCCAAGCCTCCTTCTCTGTTTAGACCTACTTGTGGTCTAGACCTTCGTTTCTGATTGAACCTTCTTTTGGTTTTGACCTCCTCTTTGAGTCACGACCACCTCGTGGCATCCTAGCTCGGGTTTGTGTTTCAAACGTCTTTGATTTCTGAAATTCAATTTGAGTTGAATTTCTCCTTTCTGGAACTCGCCTGTTTAATTTTCTGTCCTCCCTTGTGTTTATTTGAACCTTCCTGTGTTCCTTTAGACCTCCCCGTGTCCATTTGGACCTCCCTGTGTCCGTTAGGACCACCTTGGCCCTTCATCTTGGCCGTCAGGACCTCCCTCGGGTTCATCCTGACCGCCAAGACCTCCTTTGAGGTCATCTTGACCGTTGAGACCTTCTTTGATCTCCCCTTGACTGTCAAAATCTCCTTTGAGTTCATCTTCACCGTTGATACCTCCTTCGATCTCCTCTTGACCGTCGGGATCTCCCTTGAGTTAATCCTAACCGTCAAGACCTCCTTTGCTTTTCATCTTGATAGTCAAGACCTCCCCTGATCTCATCTTGGCCGTCAAGACCTCCTTTGGACCACCGTCTGTGGATCTCCTCTGTTGGATCCCTCTTCCTTTGAAACCCCTCCGCCTAGACCTCCTTTCGTTTGGATCTAATGGTCCGACCTCCCTTCGTTTGGATCTGATGGTCCAGACCTTCCTTCGTTTGGATCTGAGAGCCCAGACCTCCCTGTGGCATAGACCTCCTTCTAGTCTAAGACCTCCCCGCACGGCTCAGCTCCGCGCCTTTGTTTGGAACCGTCCAATCTGCATTGGACAGCCTGATCTTGCGGCACGTTCGGCTAGTCCAAACGTCCCATCCTTTTTGAGCCACCCGATTTGAACCAGACGACTTTGTTTCACTGTGCCTTTCCCTTTGCCCTTTTAACCTCCTTCTCTTCAGGACCCCGCGGTCTATTTGTAAAGACCACCTTTGCGGGATTTCCTCAGGACCTCTTTGTCCTCCCAACTTCTGGTCTTTTTGCAAAGACCACCCCTTGGTCTTTTTGTAAAGACCACCCTTGGTGGTCAGGACCTCTCTGTCTGCAGGACCTCTTTACCCTTTGGACCTCCTTGCCCCTTGGACCTCTTAGCCTTTCAGACTTCCTCAAAGGTCTCCCTTGATCTTGTATGACCTCCCTGTCCAGCGGACCTCCTCTATGGTTTTTGCAAAGACCACCCTCTATGGTCTCTTTGCGAAGACCACCTCTTGTGGCCGTTTTGCAAAGACCGCCTCTGCGGGTCACGACCTCCCCTTGGGTCGTGACCACACCTCTTTGACCAGACTGTTTTTCAAGTTGTCTGGTTCCACTTGACAGTCTCGCTTACCCTCATCCTTATCCGCCACCTAAGCCTTTGTGCATTTAATACCATTTTAGCCGTATAAAATGTAGTCACTTACGTGGCTCTTTGCTTTCTCTCCTTGTCTCCTCACCTCACAGCATATCTTGTCCTTTTTGCCCTCTCCTTTCACCAGCTGGCCTTACTTTGTCCTGTTCTCTCTAGCCAGCTGGCTATACCTTGTCTTGTCCTTCAACTACCTTTGACCCATGTGTCTCTGAGTCTCAGTGACACTTTCCTCCTCTTTCTTCACCGGCTATTAATAGCCTAAGCAGTCCTTCTTCCTCACCGTTGGCCACATACACTTCCCTCGCTCTTGCCCAACTTTCTCCTTGCTTGGAGTTTCACCTAGAAGGCAATTGGAAATCACACCATCGCCTCCTTGTCGCCAAGAAGACCACTGGAGTTTGCGCCGCCACCTCGCCACCGAAGGAGCTCGTCGGAGCGCCAGCGCCGCCTTCAACCATTGACTCTATCTCTCGACCTCCTCCTCCTTTACCTCCCTCTTGGCCTTGGTAAGTTCCCTCGTGTCTTGTTCTTTCTTCAATTCCTACGACCCCTCTGTGTTGTCATATCTCTCCTCAGGACCTCCCTCGTCTTTTTGCAAAGATGACCCTCTCGGTCTCTTTGCAAAGACGACCCTCTTGGGTCCTTCTCTGGACCTTTCCCTTTCAAATACCTCCCATGACCTCCTCGGGACATCTGATACGGGGGAGGCCCGATCTTCTCGGTGGCTGTGGATAGTTGGCCTTGAAAGAGCGATGTAAACTGCTGAACACTCACGCCAATGCACGAACCCTCAACTCTTTGGAATACGCCCAAAACACACCGGATAGTTGATCGTCGCGAGACCACGAACGACGATCGCCAAGTTCCCAATTCCCAATAGAACGACGGCTTGACCTTGAATTGCAGAACGAATCAATGGATCGCTTAGTCCTCCCTCAAAGTCCTCGCATGAACTCTGGTTTAGAAAGAACAAGCAATAGCTATGTTTCAATTCTTATACATAAACTGGTCTGATGATACAATGGGGGTCTACCCCTCAATATATAGGGCCCTTCTCCATCTTATGGCTGGCCAAGAGGCCCTACTCCTACTCTATTTCAGAATTAGAACTCCTACTCCAATTCGGACACAATCTAAAACAAAAAAGGAAACTCTAAGTTTACAACTGTCACATTGTTTCAGATATATCTTTGGATACGTAACGAATCTGAGGCTGAGCGAGCATCCGTTGGATCGGTCTTGAAGTTAGCTTTCCAACAAGTACAAGAACACCCAAATCGGACTCTGTTTGTGAAAGTTATGACCTTTTTAATCTGGACTGTACTGCTGATTCCGAATCCGATTTTGATGCTGATTCCGAATCCGAATTGAATTCAATCTTTCCTAACTTCAATTTCATTAATTAAAACGACTTGAATCCATGTGAAACTTGAGAAAGGGACTCTTGTAAGCCTTTAGAAAGTCATGGCAAAGCTAGATATCTTCCCAAGATGTCGTACAAGCCGCGAAATCATCAACTTCGTCAACTCTCGCGCGTTGATCGGTCTGAATGTGCAGCATGCACTCGAATAGCCATAACTTTTTATAGAAAGCTCCAAATCACATGTCGTTTAATCCGTTGGAAAGTAGACTTGATAAGCTTTCCAAATATATATATTGTTCATGCTAGATCCTTCCGAGTTGCTGCGAAGATCGTCATGAACCCATACCTTCCATACGTCCGATAGGCTGCATGCTATTTTTGTGAGCATCAAAACACCCCGAGAAGCATCGTGTTCTTGATATTCACATAAATCATCTCCTTCAAACCTAACAATAAGCAATGACCCGCTATTTGGTAGTATAATATTCTCAATTAAACTAAAAGAAAATTCATGGAACAGATTCACCTTTTGGTTAAGCTTCTTTGCACAAGCTTCACCCACAAGCTTCTCTTGTTCTTCAACTCTTTTAGTAAGCTCATGTTATTCTGAGGTACTTGTTGAATTGAAAACACTATATGGAACAGCGTAGCTAAGGATGTCCGCATCAACATCCCCCTCAGGACGTCCTTTGGGCCTCTTAGGACCTCCCTTTTGCAAAGACCACCTTCTTGGTCTTTTCCGCCCCTTTGGTCTTTTGCAAAGACCACCCTTTCCCATGGACCTCCCCTTACCCGTAGGACCTCCTCCTGAGAGCCCTTTTCCAGTTCCTCTAGTTCTGTTCCTTGCTTTTTGTTTCTATTCGGTTTGTTTGGAGTTCATTTGGAACTTATTTGATCTTTATTTTGCTTTGCTTTGTTCTTGTGTAGATCGCTTTGTCTCTAGTGAGCTCCCGGTGCTCCTCTGGTTTAGACCTCCTTGGGTTTGGACCCCCCTTTCGCTTGGATCTCCCTCTCAGTGGACCTCTTTTTCCTTTGGATCTAGTTAAGTTCTTTTCGGTTTCTATTTAGAGTTGCTTTATTCACTTGCTTTCTTTGCGAATGTGTAGATTCCGGTTTCACTGAGGAGTTCGTGGATCCAGCTACCTCAACCAAAGCTCATCAATTCACCACCGTAGGCAAGTCGTGGACCTTTGATCATCTTGAACCCATTTTTACAAAAGTATTTTGATTTGATATAAACTGCATTGCTAGTTGTATAAAAAATGGTTTTGGGCCTAATTAATTACCTACTTGTCTTTATGCCTCCTTGATTACTTTGCAATCAACATATTGACATGTTCCCTTTTTAAAGCTGTAGCATGAGTATTCTTAGTTGGACATTCTTGTTTACCAACATGGGCATTGTGTTTGCTTAGCCATGCTTTAGTAGACGTCATTCTCACCATGAATCATTAATGTTAGTTTACCCCCAGCGCACTGGTTAGTGGCTTGTGTAGTAGCAGCCAGTGTTGCTGATTAAAATGAAGTGTTTTATGCTCAGGCGAGTAGGCAGGAAGTGAGTAGTGGGTGCTTTATGCACACTGGGTTGTGGACAGCCTTGCTTGAGCAGCCAATTAAGGACTTAAACTTGTGAGCCATTGACCTGGGCCATACCATGCAACCACATGTCTAGGATAGGGTGGACCTGGCCAAATAATTAGCAATGAGATGGTTCGGTTCTATTGTGGTGGAGCATGCTGATTCGCTGGCGCAAGAGGGGGCCACAGGCTGCTATACGCACCCTAGGATGGCGAAACCTTAGCGGGCAGCTCTGAGCTAGATCAAAGCTTTGTAAAGGCCTTGTAATAATCTCTTAGTCGCACACCTCGGAAGTGTGTAGGCGGACAATATAAGAAGATTATCTCATGTGGGTAAAGCTGTACAACCTCTGCAGAGTGTAAATCTATTCGAATAGCAACGTCCTCGGTTGTGGACATGCCCGGAGATTTCGAATGAGGGGTAGACTTTTCAAAAGAGGTCTTGTGAGCCCTAGAGTGGTCCAGGGAGCTCCAGAGTGGGTGCTCTGGGGTGGTCGTGGAACTCTAGGGTGGTCTTGTGGAGCTCTGGAGTGAGTGCTCTAGAGAGGTCTTGGTTGGTGTCGTTGGAGAGGGCTCGGTTGTGGGTGCGACCAGGTCCTCAGGAGTGGTCTTGGGAGTGAGCTGGTGCTCACGACCTCCTTTGTTAAACAAATGTACTTATGTATTATCTTTCAACTTATGCCTTGCAATCTATTAAGTGTATTTCCAATAAATATTGCTTTCTGCAAACTAACCCTACAGCTCTCAATTGTCAAGCCGTGCATAAATATTAATTGCATACATTTTCCCCACGGCTTGCTGAGTACATTCAAAGTACTCATGGCTTGTGCCCTCTGTTTGATCAGTAGTAAAGAGAGTTCCATGGAGCTCAAAGCTCTATGAAGAAGAGGTCCCTGGAGGCTATGCGTGCTAGGGGACGTCCTCCACTCGGTAGCTTGTGGGCTTGCCGAATGGCCTTCCCGTGTTTTTGTTTCCGCTATAGGTTTTTCTTTTGTTGTTAGCCCTGCGTGGCACCTCTGTAAACAAGCTTGACCATAAGGTCTTTTGTTAATAATATTAATTTGTCTGCTTCATCTTTGAGTTTGTTGTCTGGTTGTGATGTCACCAATGTAAGTCTATGCGAGCTAGCTTACTGATCCAGGGACTAGCTCAGTGCACAAGGACTAGGACCTTCGGGTGGTCTTGGAGGACTTCTGGGTGGACCTTTGAGTCCTCCTGGAAGGTCCTGAAGACCTCCAGGTGGTCCGGGGAGACCTCACCGAGAGGTCTTGGAGGACCTCCTGGACCTCCAGGTGGTCCTATTGGACCTCCTGGGTGGTCCTAAGAGTTCTCTCTAGGAGGCAGGTCCTTACACCTCTTGTTAATAAGTTGCCAAAGTGATGTCCTTCGAGAAGGTTTACTGCCCGATCCTGTCGACTTGACCAGGTCGATTTTCGATTGTGGTCGAACCCACCATCAACAACTGGCGAGTAAATTGAGTGTTGATTGATGGTGGTAGTTCATTGAATATTTTGTTTACGAACACCCTAAATGAAATGCAAGTCCCCAGGACCAAGGTAAGACCTGTAAGATATTCATTTTATGGTATTATATCGAGGTCTTTGGCCAAACCCATTGGTCAAGTTTCTCTTCCTTTAACATTTGGTTCACCAAGTAATTTCAGGACGGAGAAGATCTCCTTTGATGTGGTCGATTTCGATACGGCATATAACGCCATACTCGGACGACCAGCTTTGGCAAAATTCTTAATAGCAACTCATTATGGGTATCAATGTCTTAAGATGCCAGGTCCTAAAGGAGTAATCACAATTCATTGTGATAAGAAGATGGCGCATACGAGTGACCATCGATCCCTCAAGATGGTGGTTCAGAGACCAACTCGGGAAGAAAAAGAGCAGCCTTCGACCAAGCACTCGAAGCCTAAAGCTGCGCCCAAGCCGAACGACCAAGTCAAAGAGGTTCCCCTAGATCAGGAGGAGCCCTCGAAGACTGTTCGCATCGGGGATACTTCCGACCCCAAGTAGGAAGACGCCATCATCACTTTTCTCCGAGCAAACGCAGATGTCTTTGCGTGGCAAGCATCTGACATGCCCGGAGTCCCCAGGGAAGTGATCGAGCACAGGCTAGCTCTACGGCCTGACAAAGTACCTGTAAAACAAAAATTACGAAGGTTTGCCCCTGATCGAAGAGATGCTATAAGGTCAGAATTAGACAAGCTACTTAAAGCAGGCTTTATAAGAGAAGTCGACCACCCAGACTGGTTGGCCAACCCTGTAATGGTTAGGAAGTCTAACGGCAAGTGGCGAATGTGCATAGACTTCACTCGACTCCGACCGCACCAACGGCCTCGCCGCAACTCCGTCGACCCCGTGCACACGCTAGCTTCGCCAAAGACCCAACCAATCGCCACCGTCGCCGCGAGCCGAACTTCGCCGCCGGCCATCCTTGCCCGTTCCACCACCTCCGAGGTAAGCATCGGGTTCCCCGTGGTCTCCTCTACCTATTGATGCCCTCACTAGCTACCGCCGTGCTACCCTTCGCTGGCGAGCTTGCCGCCGAGCCACCGTCGGCCCCGTGCCTACGTGGCACCACCACGTGGCTGCCACCTTGGAGCCACATCATCGCCACCTAAGCCCTAAACGCCCAGTCAGCGCCTACATGGCACTTTCCTTAACCGAGAAGAAAATCCGGGCGATGATGTTAGCATGATGCAGTATAGCCTTTTTCTTTATAAAAATAATTCTAAAAATTCTGAAAATCCCAATTCTATCATTTCATGTGTTTTAAAACATTATAGGGGTTCGTTCTCCTTCATACGAACTCCGTTTTCATCTATTCAAATTTCTAAATTCATATAAATTCAAGATCTAGATAACTAAACTAAAATTATTTTATTTAGAGTTCTTTTGAATCTTCATTTGAATTTTGTTTGAATTTGGCTTATTTTTGCGTATAGATTTCGACGACTTCGGAGAGTCAGATTTCGACGACGTTTGAGAGAAACTAATTGAGCAAGGCAAGTTACATCTTTGATCATGTTTGACCCTATTATTTAAAATTATTTATTCTATTTTAAATTATTACTGCATGCGTACTTTTATTCAGTAATTTAAATTCTTGTTTAAATTTATAGTTATGCCTAAATCCTTTGTATGACCAAAGTTGATATTTGAATAAAAAATGTTGTCACCCTAGATAAAATCTAGTTGATACAATAGTATGAACTAGGACCATTTGAAAATATTATGCAAAGACATGCTTAGACCAAAAAATATTGGATTTGGGGAATTTCAGCCAAAAATCAAAAACTGTTTAAATTGTATCCATGGCATTGGTGTGTTATGGAAGTTTATAAATGACTTTGAAAAAAATTAAATAAAATGATGGTTTGTACTTGGGCGAAATGGTTGTTTGGATGGTGCATGTTGATGCATGGGTTCAATCTGGTCAAGGTTGAGGCCCAGTGGTTGTTTGCAAAGTCACCCAAGTTAATTAAGGGCCGGTCTTCGAGTGTATTTTGCTAACCCATACCGTACTATCACAAGTCTGGAATGGGCAGACCTAGCTAACTAATTTGCAACATTCCATCGTGGTCGTGCCATCCGATTGCGTGGGTGTCTATTATGACCCACTTTTATGTATTCCCACCTGGCGCAAGAGGGGGCTTAAATCCGACGGATGGTTAGTCCAAAGGAAGCGAAACCTTAGCGAGGCAGGACTACGTTGGGATGGCGCATTGTAAAGACCTTGTGATAATCTCTTAGTCGCACACCTACGGAAGTGTGTGAGCGGACAATACAAGTTGATTATCTCTTGTGGGTAAAGTCGTACAACCTCTACAGAGTGTAAAATTATTCGAATAGCTGTGTCCGCGGTCATGGACATGCCTAGCAAAGCTGCTACAAGTTAGATATTTGTTTTTGGTTTTCAAAAGACTTTATCAAATGGTTTATCCAAATGGGAAATTGGGTAGGAAGCCATGTGATAGGAGGGTATCCTTCACCATTCTTGTGTGAATGTTATCTGACTATAAAACTGAGAATTTATAAAATAAATTTTAGTTGTAGAATAACTACTCTATAACTTAGTACAAATATTTAAAGAAAACATTGCTTTATGCAAATTCAACCAATAAGCCTTCCTTTGATGTATCCTTGCATGCATTATAATATGTTATTGTGTGTAACTTGTGAGCACGGAAGTTGTGCTCATGCTTGCTTGATGCAAATAATTTCAGAGGGAGAAGGACTTCGCTTCCGGTGTGGATCTCGACGACTAGGCCGCTACCCCAGTCAATTGCTTGTGGCAGATCAGCTGGACTCCACTACTTCTTTGTCTTCCGCTGTGTTTGTTTATTGTTGGCTTGTAAGCCTTTCTTGTAATCAACTCTGTTGTTATTTATTAATAAAGTTATGCGATTTATGGATGTTACCATATCTGTTTACTGTGTGAACTAGCTACTGATCATGGGACTAGTTCAAAAATGCATAGAGGATTTGGGGGATTACTCCCGGGTCCGATAGAAACCGCCGTCGCCGAAGCTTCCTCCTCATTGGAGTTCGTTGTCGTCGAAGCCTCTCCGCCTGAACTGTCTTCGCCATTGGATTCGCCTCGAGACGTTCTACAAGGTGCTCCCTTCCTCGTCACCCGAAGATCACCGAGTCGTCATCGCCTTCGTCTTCCTCAACTCCGGCCCCCGCCCACCACGTCGATCTCCTCATCGGTGAGTCCTCTTGCCCTCCCTTGTGCATCATCGCATGTTCCAAGTTATTCTCCTCTGTTTCCCTCTCTTTTATCTCTCTCTCCGCCACTGTGCCACCCCGCCACCGTCGCTGTTCTTCTCTGATGCCGGTCATCAATCTGCCGCCACCTCCATCCTACTTTGGCCACCCCAAGCATCCCATGGTTTTCCCCATCTCCTCGTTGGCCTGATGTGTGAGGACCCCCGGGTTATCACCGTAAGACCGAGACTAAGCATGGTCTTAAGGACATAACTCTAAGGCCTCAAGTAAATGGATTCCAACTTAACTCAATCTTAGTGAAAAGCTTAACTACAAACTAGAGCCCCGACAATCATCTTGCTTGCTCCTCTGCGAGCACTACATGATTATACGTTCTCCAACAAGTCAAGCACTACACTTAGTGAGTTAAATAGGAAGCTACGAACAGCAAGTATGCAATCATATTGGCTCCCAAGATCAGCGACCAATATGCTCATACTCTCATACAACGTTGATCACATCCATACAACGGCATACATAGATAGTTCAAAAGACATACAATATAATAGTTAAAGTTTACATCTATTACAAACGGCCGACCGGCCAAATTCAAATAAGAGTATTAAGTAGTAGTGGAAGCAAGTAAATAAATCAAAATATCCAGCGTGGTATGCCCCATAACCCATCGGCAACTGACTGGGAGTTAAATGATAGCATTACTCATTAGCGTCGCCAAAATCGGCGCTAACAAGCTCAACAGGCTCATACACTTCCTCACCTGAAATTGTAGCAAGGGTTGAGTACAAAGGTACTATAAGTCTTACACAAATAAAAATTAGTTATGCTAGAGGTTGTTCCAAAGGATGGCTCATATTGGTTTAGTTTTGCAAAAGAGACGCAACAATTTACAACCTACACATACTAGTTTTTCAAGTGCCATTTCAAAATCAGATTTAAAGTAGAAGTAAGACATGTGAATAAGTAGTAAATTGAATAACAAATGAACCATACAAATGACAAAGTGGCTGTCCACTTTGATACAACAATAAACATGACCATCCCATTCATGACGATACCAAGTTATAACACAATTTTAATTCCAAGTCTAACAATAGCAACCATGTAACTCAAGCGGTCGTCCAAAACCGTGGACACGGCTATTCGAATAGATTTATACCCTGCAGGGGTGTACTACTTTACCCACACGACTTGATTAGCCCGTAAGACTCTAGATGCCTCCGAATATAGCATACTTCCTATGGTATGCCGGCCGGGTAAACCAAGACCTAGTATTTTTCAGCAAGTTGATACCATTGAGTTGACTCACCCATACGCGACGTAACCCCGTTTAAGTGTAAGCTACCCACCTACACTAAACGGGCACGTAAGTTGTGCCGGAAATACCGACCCAATTAATAAAGCTTAAATAGGGCTCACCCTCACTATAAAGAATTGCAATCGGTACCCTTATGGAACGTACATACGATGGAACACATATACGCCCTCACACCACCAGTCATCAACTCAACAATACCAACCGCTTACTTAACCAAGCAGTGCCCATACACCGCGTGTGATAGCACGAGTTTTAGTTGAATCAAAGATGTTACCAAAGTTCGGTCCTTAATTGTCCAGACAAGTCAACCACTTACCCAATTCTCGTGCACAAAGGCACCATCACTAACCATCGCTTGTCCAGACCAAAAGCTCATTTAAAATGACAAAATTTAACTCATTAAATAGATACGAAGATCTGAACAAAGGCATATAAAGATAGTTGTGTTTATCCCATAATTGTCGAGTTATTCCCGACAATCAACTACCGGTTCTAGGCTTGCATTGCTAAGCAAACCCGAACAATATAATTCAACCATTCTGACTTAAGCATGTGGTACTAGAATAATTCAAGTATAACCTCAATGAATTAGGAGATAACTAAACTACACATCACAAAAATAGCGACATTATCAAAAATAGCATGCAAGCAATTATCATTGCACTAACTTAACAAAACTGGGATCAAATATGATGCAAAAGAAAGTTCAAATGATACTTGCCTTGCTGGTAACTCAGTTGCTCTTCCTCAGTAGCGTATAAGTCAATATCGATAGGCTCGGTATCTAAATAAATATAATATCGAATAAGCATCGAGAAATACTCAAAAATTCAAAATGCTCAAAAATACATGATTTTTCTACAGTAGCTAAATCATGATTTTAGATGAATTTAGGTGAAAGAATTATTCCATTTGGATTTAGTATGCAAAAGTTATTAATGTTTGAATTTCAGATTTCAAACATATTCTCATTGAGCAATTTAATTATTTGGCCAAAATTTGTAGAGTAGTGGAGGGTATAAGGATTATATGGATAAATAGGGAATATTATTACAATACCAGAATAGTTGAGTTTACCTCATTTGGAATTTTTATGAATTAGTTATCCATTTTTAAAGTTATCAGCCTTTTTCTATTGTAAAAATAATAGTGTTAATGCATCATTCTCCAAAATAATACTCTCTGCTACAGAGACATGTTTGAAACCAATTTTAATATTAATTTCATTAAAAATGAAAATTATCAGAAGTGGTTTCATCCATTTTGGAGTTAAGATGAATTAGTTATGCATTTTTGAAGTTATACATATTTTTCAGTGTATAAACAAACAGATTTCGTATTTTTCTAAATTATTTATTCCTTTTTGCACCGGACGCTGTGCTAGCCACAGGCGCTGACTAGCGGGCCAGGTGAACAGTGAGCTTTTCAATTTACAACAGGTTTTAAATTTCATCCTAACAGGTGGGTCCCGTTCGTCAGTGACACGGTGCAGCAGACCAGGTCCACCGACACACGCGCACGGTGCACGGGCTTTAAGCCGCTGGTCCCACCCATCAGTCTCTCCACTGATTTGCTTAACTCTCCCGTTTTCTGTGCTTGGCCCCACGTGCCAGCGACTGCTCGAGCGGTTAAGATAGCATTTAAAGTTCTAAGCAATCATTAGTTATTTAATGATCGAATCAAGGTCCTAATGACCTTGCTACAGTTGCCGGTCGTCCCGACAACACCAGCACTGGCTTGCCCAGCGGCTCACCGGCGCTATGTGCCACGGCGGAGCCGGCCAAGGGCTGGGATAGCTGCGCAATAGTATTGCGCGCCTAATGGGAGTGGTTTCCGTGCCTGAGGTGGTCTGTGTGGGCGGCGAGCCGGAGAGGAGCGACGGCAACCCATACGGCAAACGCGCAAACAGCTAAGTGAAGCTCCGCAGCAACATTCAAGCGGGTACCAGGGTCCTAGGGACTAACAGAAAGCTACCTGAGCGGAGGAGGGTGCTCGGGGAAGCTTGGGGTAGGCCGGGGTTGCGTCGGCACCGGAGAAGAAGGCGGCGACGTCACGGCACAAGCGGAGAGCTCAACCTGGTGAACCAGAGGGGAAGTGAGCGGTCGGAACATGATAAAGACCTAGCAAGGATGCTAAGAGAGTAAGGAATTGAGCTACGGCTTACCGGAACCAAGTAGGAGTCGAAGGGTTGGTTCAAGGGCCGAAAGCACGATTTCTTCGAATCAACGAAACCCTGTCGTGCAACACCCAAATTAGTTGAGGGGTTTTGATTACTAAGAAAAAAGGCGTAATGTGACGCGCAAGCGGGAGCATAATACTCACCAGAAGCCAGAATGGCACGAAGAGGCCGCTCGGGAGCTACAAGAGGAACCAAAGTCCTAGATTAGCAAAAATGGAAAGGGGGTGGATCATAGAGTGGAGAGGAATCACGCGGAGGGAGCTTACCCGAGAGACACGCACGGGAGAGCTTCCTCCTCCTCAGCCGAAAAGAGGAGAAGTGAGGAAGAACGGGTAGCCGAGGGGGTGTTATCCCTGGGCGATGGACGGAGCGGAGGCGGCGTCAAGCGAGGGAGCTCCAGGATAGGCCAACGGACGCGGTGGATTGACAGCGTCGACGGAGCGCTTGAAGAATCGCCCGGCAGCGTGGCGCTTTGCTCTGTGGCGTCGGCGAAGGTGGACGACGGATCCGACAGGTGGGCCCGGCATGGCAGCGACTCAGCGCGCGCGCGATCGCCCGCGTAAGTGAGCTGGCGCGGACCGTCGGATCAGATCTGGACAGCTAGGAGTTAATGAGGGGGTGACCGGGCCGTTACGAAGGGGTACGTGATACGGGCCGTGGATTTCCCATCGGACGGCTCACACGCGATGCCCTAAGTTGGTTGGGTTGAGTCGTTTCGCCGCGTCGGACTCGAGCAGATGAATAGTCTTGTTTGGTTGGGTTGGGGTTTGACTGAGATTTAAATTGTTTTCTCCACTTTGACCAAGGTGTTAAAAATAGAAATACATTTTCTAAAATTGTGAAATAAATCACAGGGGTTCCTGGGAAAGTCTAGTGCCCATAAAAATTATTGAACACTACTATTCATGATATAATGTGTATATAATAAATTCAAACTTAGTGTATGTCATTAAATGATGTTTGAATTTTCTCAAGGTTTAAACTAGTCCCAAAAATTTGGGAAAAATTATATTAATTCATTATAATTACTATAGTATTTGAATAAATTATTTCCAGAAGATGTTCATAAGGTTTTGTTCCTGTTTTCTTTTGGAGTTGAATTACAAAGTGTAGGTTTAACACTTATTTAAGATTTTCCAAGTGCAATAAATTATGCAAAAGTTTGAAAACAATGATGCATGCTCATGAGATGCATAATAATTCTCTTTATTAACTTGAGGATGTGACAAACTTCCCCCCCCCCTTACAAAAGATCTCGTCCCCGAGATCGGGTAGGGTGGAAATTGGATGGAAAGGTTCTAAGGAATTATAGCATCTGTTGTTTTGATTTCCTTTAAAGATAGTACTATGATACCTTAAAAGGTTACATTAATTATTACATTTTCCTTACCGTTGCTTTGTTTAACCTTGCCTTTCTTGATACGAAGGCACTTCAAGGAAAAGGTCTGGATAATCTTGTCGGAATTGATCCTCACGATCCCATGTAGCTTCATCTTCAGTATGATTGCTCCATTGAACTTTGATGAACTTGATATTGTGATTCCTCGTCTTGCATTCTATTTCTTCAAGAATGCGGATAGGACGCTCCTGATAAGAAAGATCGGGTTGCAAGTCGAGTCTTTCCAACTCGGTTGCTTCGGTTGGGACACGAAGACACTTCTTCAATTGTGAAACATGGAACACATCATGCACATCAGAAAGTGATGGTGGCAATTCCAATCGATAGGCCACGGATCCCAATTTTGCTATAATTCGGAATGGTCCGATGTAGCGAGGTGCCAATTTGCCTTTGACTTGGAATCGATGCATTCTTTTCATCGGAGAGACTTTAAGATAGACATGATCATCCACTTTGAAACTCAACTCACGACGACGACGGTCGGTATACGACTTTTGACGCGATTGAGCCGTCTGAAGTCGCTCACGGATGACACGAACTTGTTTTTCAGCATCCTCCACTAAGGTTGGACCATAAAATGGTATTTCCCCGGCTTCAGACCAGTTCAAGGCTGTCCTACAAGCTCTCCCATACAATGCCTCGAAGGGTGACATTTGTATGCTTGATTGGAAGCTATTGTTGTAGGAGAATTCTACAAAAGGTAAGCACTTCTCCCAATTTTTGCTGTAGGACAGCACACACGCTCGGAGAAGGTCTTCTAAAATTTGGTTCACCCTTTCGGTTTGACCATCCGTTTGCGGGTGATAAGCAGAGCTGAAAGATAAATTGGTCCCCATTGCTTTGTGCAAGCATCCCCAGAAATGGGATGTGAATTGAGGGCCTCTAACAGATACGATCACTTTTGGTACGCCATGGAGGCAAACAATCCTGGAGATGTACAGTTCTGCTAGCTTGACTCCAGGGTAAGTGGTCTTGACAGGAATAAAGTGGGCAACCTTCGTCAAAAGATCCACAATCACCCATATGGAATCGGACCCAGCTTGAGTCTTGGGAAGGCCGGTGATAAAATCCATGCCAACCATTTCCACTTGGGAATGGGTAGGGGTTGTAGAGTACCTGCTGGCTTCAAATGCTCAGCCTTGACTCTTTAGCGTACATCACACCCGGCAACATATTGAGCGATTTGTCGCTTCATTTGGCTCCACCAAAGCCGTTTCTTAAAATCTTGGTACATCTTGGTACTACCTGGGTGAATAGAGAACTTGGAGTCGTGAGCCTCTTTGAGAATTAGTTCTCTCAAGTTGCGATCAAAGGGTACTACTAACCGGTTTCTGAAACAAAGTGCACCATGTGCATCTTCTTTGAAGCATTTGGCTTTGTCTTTCTTCATTTCCTCCCAGATCTTTGCTACTTCCCTGTCAATCTTTTGGGCTTCTCAAATCTGGTCCTCAAGTGTAAAATTCACACTTAGGGCAGCAAGAGAACCTTATTCAATTATCTCTAGGTGCAGCCGTTGCATTGCAGCACACAACCCTACCAAAAATGGAGTTACCGACAAACAGTTGCATTGAGATTTTCTGCTCAACGCATCGGCCACCACATTAGCTTTCCTAGGGTGATAATGAAGTCCTAAATCATAGTCCTTGATCAACTCAAGCCATCTTCTTTTCCTCAAGTTCAGATCGGCTTGGGTGAAAATATATTTGAGACTCTTGTGGTCGGTGTAGATCTCGCAACGATTACCAATGAGGTAATGCCGCCAAATCTTGAAAGCAAGAACTACAGCTACAAGCTCCAAGTCATGCGCGGGATAATTAGCTTCATGAGGCCTCAATTGCCTTGACGCATATGCCACCACTCGGCCCTCTTGCATGAGCACACAACCGAGCCAGTGGCGAGATGCATCTAATAAATATCAAGCTCTTATGAATAAGCGGTAGGATGAGCCTTTGGAGCTTTGGTCAAGATCTCTCAAGGTGTGAAAACTTTCCTCACATTCCGCTGACCATTCAAACTTCTTTTCCTTCTTTAATAATTGGGTCATTGGTCTCGCAATTTTGGAGAAGTCCTTGATGAATCTGCGGTAGTATCCCATAAGTCCAAGAAAACTATGAATGTCGGTGGCGCTCTTGGGTTGTTTCGATCAAGCACATCTTTCACTTTGCTTGGATCAATAGCGACACCACCCTTGGATAGGATATGACCCAAGAAACTAACTTCCCGAAGCCAGAACTCGCATTTCTTGAACTTTGCATAAAGTTGATGTTGCCGAAGCTTTTCCAACACAAGTCGCAGTCTTTCGTGTTCTTCATCGATCTTTGAGTAGATAAGGATATCATCGATGAATACAACGACAAACTTATCTAAGTACTCCATGAAACCGAATTCATGAGGTTCATGAAGTATGCTGGAGCATTTGTCAATCCGAAAGACATGACAGTGTACTCGTATAGACCATAGCGAGTGGAGAATGCTGTCTTCGGTATGTCTTCAGCTCTGACCTTGATTTGATGGTAGCCCAATCTCATATCAATCTTGGAGAAAACCTGGGCTCTATTCAATTGATCGAACAAATCATCTATCCTTGGCAGCGGATATTTGTTTTTGATAGTAACCTCGTTTAACGGACGGTAGTCGACACACATCCGCAAACTCTTATCCTTCTTCTTGACAAAGATAGCCGGACACCCCCAAGGCGAGGAGCTCGGCCTAATGAATCCCTTGTCTTGAAGTCCCCTGAGTTGTGCTTTCAACTCAACCAACTCATTAGGGGGCATCCGATACGGCCGCTTAGAAATTGGCGCGGTACCGGGCACAAGCTCAATGACGAATTCAACTTCACGGTCAGGGGGCATGCCTGGGAGTTCTTCTGGAAAAACATCTAGATATTCACATACCACTGGTACCGTACCCAATTCAATAGAGGTACTAGCTTCCAAGGCATAAAGATGGGAATCGCCCACTAAAGGGGTAAAAACAACTAGACTGCCGTCTCCACTTGTGACTGAAATAGACCGTTGAGCACAATCGATCTTTCCCTAATTTTTGGACAGCCAATCCATCCCTAAGATCACATCAATACCCACTGAATTTATCACAATTAAATTCACCAAGAAGTTGGTCTTTTGAATTTCCACCTTCACGTCCCAACAGACTTGATCGGTTTGGAAAACCAATCCCGGTGACTGAATTTGATAAGGTGGCTGAAGCTTAACTATCTCAAATTGATTTAGTGTAGCATAATCCTTTTTAATGAATGAATGAGATGCTCCTGAATCAAACAAAACCGATGCTGGACAAGAATTAACAAGAAGTGTACCCAAAACGACGTCCGAAGCGCCGCTTGCCTCCTCTACCGTGGCGTGGTTGACTCGACCACGTGTAGGGACTGAGGAGGGTAGATGCTGCCCTCGGAGGTGGTGAAGGTCTGGTCAACCGATGGTGTAGGAGCTCTGAGGTTCGAGGCATCCTCATTTGCTGGCGAGGCACTTATCTGCATAGTGGCCAGCAACCACAATGAAAGCAAGTGACATTGGGCTGTAGGGACTGCTGTTTTGGGGCTTCTTACCCCCATTATGCAGCGCCACGGCGGAGCCGCCAAAGGTATAATATGTCTTGAGAGTATTGTCCGCCTAATGGGAGTGGTTTCCGTGCCTGAAGTGGTCTGTGCCGGCGGCGAGCCGGAGAGGAGCGACGGCAACCCATACGGCAAACGCGCAAACAGCTAAGTGAAACTCATGACAATATTCAGCGGGTGCGGGGTTCTAGAGACTAAAAAGCTACCGGCGGAGGAGGTGCTCGGGAAGCTTGGGGTAGGCCGGGGTTGCGTCGGCACCAGAGAAGAAGGCGGCGACATCACGGCACAAGCGGAGAGCTTAACCTGGTGAACCAGAGGAAGTGGCGGTGGAACATGATAAAGACCTAGCAAGGATGCTAAGAGAGCAAGGAATTGAGCTACGACTACGGAACCAAGTAGGAGTCGAAGGGTTGGTTCAAGGGCAGCACGATTTCTTGAATCAACGAAACCCTGTCGTGCAACACCCAAATTAGTTGAGGGGTTTTGATTACTAAGCAAAAAGGCGCAATGTGACGCGCAAGCGGGAGCATAATACTCACCAGAAGCCAGAATGGCACGAAGAGGCCGCTCGGGAGCGCGCTCTAGGGCCTCCAATGGCACCACTGTGGTCCGGGAGCTACAAGAGGAACCAAAGTCCCAGATTAGCAAAAATGGAAAGGGGGTGGATCATAGAGTGGAGAGGAATCGCGGAGGAGCTTACGGGAGACGCGACGGAGAGCTTCCTCCTCCTCAGCCGAAAAGAGGAGAAGTGAGGAAGAACGGGCAGCCGAGGGGGTGTTATCCCTGGGCGATGGACGGAGCGGAGGCGGCGTCAAGCGAGGGAGCTCCAGGATAGGCCAACGGACGCGGTGGATTGACAGCGTCGGCAGGCGCATGAAGAATCGTCGGTCGCGTCGCGCGCCGCTTTCTTGGCGTCGGCGAAGGTGGGCGACGGATTCGACAGTGGGCCTAAGCGTGGCGATGACTCGGCGTCTGCGCGATCGCTCACGCGTAAGAGAACTAAGCGCGACCGTCGGATCGATCTGGGCGGCTAGGAGTTAACGACGGGTGACCGAGCCGTTCTGAAGAAGTGCGTGATCTGGCCGTGGATTTCCCATCGGACGGCTCACACGCGATGCCCTAAGTTGGTTGGGCTGAGTCGTTTCGCCGCGTCGGACTCGAACCCGATGAATAGTGCGGCTGGTTGGGTTGGGGTTTGACTGAGATTTAAATTGTTTTCTCCACTTTGACCAAGGTGTTAAAAATAGAAATAAATTTCCTAAAATTGTGAAATAAATCACAGGGGTTCCTGGGAAAGTCTAGTGCCCATAAAAATTATTGAACACTACTGTTCATGATATAATGTGTATATAATAAATTCAAACTTAGTGTATGTCATTAAATGATGTTTGAATTTTCTCAAGGTTTAAACTAGTCCCAAAAATTTGGAAAAAATTATATTAATTCATTATAATTACTATAGTATTTGAATAAATTATTTCCAGAAGATGTTCATAAGGTTTTGTTCCTGTTTTCTTTTGGAGTTGAATTACAAAGTGTAGGTTTAACACTTATTTAAGATTTTCCAAGTGCAATAAATTATGCAAAAGTTTGAAAATAATGATGCATGCTCATGAGATGCATAATAATTCTCTTTATTAACTTGAGGATGTGACATGACGCTTCTCTTGATTTTCTTCGAACGCCACCGAAGCACCAAGACCGCCGCCACTGATGAGCTCCTCCGCTGCCAATGTCTCTGCCGCCGGTGAGCCAATGTCGCTTTTGTTGGGCCACTACCACCCAGAGAACCACCATGCCCGTGGGGTTCCATTTTTGCACTTGGCCGGACTTCCCTCGCCGCCGTTCTCCGTCGATGCCGCCGGCCATCTTTTTGTCCTCTGTCTCTCTCTCTCAGTTTCTCTCTTTGCCAATGTGGCACTCCATCTCAGTGCCACCAAACCGCTACGTTAGCCTCTTTGCCTTCATGTTGTCCCCGTGGCAGCACATGTGACATGTTCTAGACCCGACCCAATGACATGCGAACCCCGCTTGCCATCCACTCAAAGCTATACACCCAGTCCACTATAAACCCTAAGCAATTCCATGGACTTGGTCCATACCTTTTCCTTTAGAAATTTAATTCAGCCAAAAATCAAAATCTCTGCTGACGCCATGATCTGGATTTTTCTTTTAAAAGAAAATTCTAAAAATCTGAATAGTGTTTTCCCTCTCTTTTTCTTTTTCAGTAAATCTTCCGAGAGTCCATTCGAACTCCGATTCAGTCTGTTCAAATTCTTAAATCCATCTAAAATCGAGCTCTTTCTTTTAGTGTTGGTTTTAATGTCTTTGGGTTTTATTTGATTTTCTTTTGAATTTATTTATGCTTCGCTTGTTGTTTTCTCTCTCGTTAGACGATCTGTTTCACGGAGCAGGAGCAGAAGCTAACTTTGGAGATCCAAGTGTGATAACTGAGCAAAGCCAAAGCCACGGCAAGTCATAGTCCTTTGATCATATTAAACCTATGATTTCAAAAGTATATTGTTTTATACCAATTGCATGCTATCATTATATCAACTGTTTTGGGATTAGTTAATCACCTATTTGTCATTATGCCTCCCTTAAACTTTTGAATACCTTGAATCACTTGTCACCATAGGATGGTTAATTTTAGTTGGACATATTTGTATCACCAACATGGGTATCGTACAAATGCTTAGTTACGATGAGCTCATGATCACATGTACAATAATGTTGAATTTGACTTAATGAGATTTGGAATTGTGGTGGGTAGCCACTGTTGTTAAATTTTGTGTACCATGATAGAGTATGTCTTTGGTCTTGGTTGAACAAAAATGATTTCTGCTTGGGTGAGTGGTTGTGAAGTGGGGGTGCGAGCTAGCATGTTGTGGGTTTGTGGTAGACTTGTCTAAGTAACTTGTCAAAGACATAATCTTGTGCGCCATTGAACTGGGTCTTATCGTACAACTACATGACTGATGGGACAGACCTAACTTAGTAAGTTGTGGAGTTTTGGCGTTGACTACTCAGATAGTATATGGGTAGAGGTGTCGACCGCTTTTAAGGTCACATCGATGGACGGTTCGCCGCTTCCAAGTCCAACGGTGTACGTCGGACCAACGGTGAGGTTGGGGTCGGCAGTATGCACATCGAGAGAGTCAATTGTTGAGATAAAACATCCGAATGGTTTTGTTATGATTGGTGCTAGCAACACTAGTTGTATCTTGTGGGTAAAGTGTACAACCTCTGTAGAGTGTTAATTAATCTATTCGAATAGTCGCATCCATCGTCATGGACATGTCCGGGGATTTCACACGAGGGGTAGAGTTTCTTTATAAAATATGTCAGAGTGTGAATGGAAAGTTCACTTGATGAATATAATGTTCGTTTGGTGAATGGCTAATTCACTTGGTGGTTTCGTTGGGAAGTGAATGGGAAGTTCACTAGTTGTTTCAAAGCAATTGTTTATTTATTTACTTTTCTTTTCAAGTACGCAATTCAATCTATTTATTGTACTTATCGTCAATACCGCTTTCTACAAAAGAACCTTACAACTAATCTTTTGTTCAAGCCTTGCATGAATATTAAATGCATACTATTTCTCTACGACTTGTTGAGTACTTTATGTTCTCACGACTTCAAACCTTGCTTCTCAGTTGAAGATTATCAAGCTGCTTAAGAGTTCTTCAAGAAGGAGCACTACAAAGACTTTGCAGATTAGTGAGCGTTCTCCACTCAATTGCCTGTGGGCATGTTGATTGGCCTTTCCAAGTTTTTACGTTCCGCTGCAAGTGTTTATTTGTTTCTTTAGCCTTGCACGGCAAGTTAAGTAAACAATGACCATAGGGTCCAATTATTATTACTATTTGTTATTTTGATATATTTTTAGTTAAATCGATAAATGGATGGTATTTCATCGATGTTTCCTGTGTGAACTAGCTACCCATCTAGGATTAGTTCAGAATACACAAAGGGTTTCGGATGTGTAAATCCAGGTCCCGACAACCGTGTTTGAGGAATAGGAACTGACACGCAGGGTCCACACAGCAAAGACTCGGCTCACGGTGAACTGAGTCCACGGAGTTTGGATCTAGGGTTGGCTCAGGTTGACACGCAAGCATCCACGCATCACCTCGACAGAAAGGGTGGCTCTGGGACCAAGGGACGACGATGGAGCTAGCAAAAGACTACGGCTCAGCGGGCTTGGAGCGGCAGAAACGGAGGAGGAGTTGACATTGGACTCACCGGGTCTTGTGTTGGGACAAAAGAACGATGGAGGCGACCGGCGTTGAGAGTTGAGCAGTGATAGACTTCGGTCTTCGATGGCAACGGGGCTCCAGTGGCTAAACGACGACACCGAGGAGAGGGCGATGCAGTCTGACGATATGAACTCAACGACGGCGGCAACGAAGGCTGGGTGTAACACCCTGGTCCAACACGGAGCATGGAATGCCACTAAACTACATTAACTATCAATTTTAACATCAATTATCAGTAAATTACAATAAGCATATCAATAAGAAAACACGTCCACGGGTCACATTAACACAAGCATAACGATATGGCAATCATAAATAATTAAATTGTAGGAAGCGTAGTAGGATAATAAACCAAGATTGACGCAAACCAATCAAATAAAGTCTATTAAATGAATAATCAACTACAACCTATCAACTAAGGCTAAGCAAAACTATCATATAATAATTATAAATCATCATGCTATAGTAAAGGTTCTGATGTCCAATGAATCAAGTAATCGAGTGTATGTTGTGTGTCCAAGTGTGCTAGCCCTTCCCAAGCGAAATGTTGTCAACGGTCACTTAAAAACAATAAGAGCAAGAGTGAGTCCATGACTCAGCAAACACAATAATAAACAATTAACAATGATCAACTAAACCATATTCATTATCATCATCAACATCACTATTTATTCATCTTTCTTCTCATACTCAAGTCTCAATTTCTCTTCATTAAATGCAAGGTGCATTTGAAGGGATAAGGGTAGGCTACGATAGCAACAATTCAAAATTTCTACCGCGTAAACCAGTAAGCCAAGCAAGAAAATGATCACAGATCGTTACCACTAGACGCGCAGAGCAGCGAAAGAAGCGTCGGAGCAGCCTGGTCCGACGAAGAGCGCGTCGATGTACTAGTCGTAGTTGATCGTCCAACGTCAAGCACGTTGATGCAGTGGTCGTGGTCGATCGTCCAGTGTCCTCGCGGGTCGATCGTCTCCTCCAGCACCTCTGTAGTTCCTTGCGAAGAACGCGGATCGTCCTCAAGTGCAACAACGTAGAAGCACCTCTATGGTATCCACACGTCCAGGGAAGGAACAACTGTACATCGGTGTGCTAGCACCAAGTCGCACGGCAAGGCTCTCAAGAAGATGGCGACTAGGGTTTCGGGAGAGCAACTCACGTCAATTCTTCTTGTTCCCAACAACCTCATGCATCTCCTTATATAGTGCCCATGACGGATCATATCCGAACACGCTTTACAAATCGTATACGTACTGGTTTGTTCCAACCCGTTAAGTGTGTGGCCCGTTAGGTTCATGCGTAGTTCGGTTGTGACTCGGAAACCCTTTCCGACCACGAGTCGTAGCGGTTCCTAGCAGGACATAACGATTCCTGAATACACACAAATTATATCGGACGAACCTTAATGCAATATGATCTACAACCAGGTCCTCATCACTTACGACCAGGTCCTATCTCTATACGACCAATTTGTATTTGGTCACGACCAGCTCGTAACTTCTTACGACTTGGTTTCGACCACTCTGTGATTACGTTCGACCAGTCTACGACCATCTCGTATCTCCATACGACTAGTCTGTAACTGGTCGAACTAAGCGACCTACTCATGTATTCTCCCTTTGCCTCACGATATCTGGTTGAACTCCAGGTGAGATGTTGTGTCATCCATGGATTGTTCAATACATTCTCGATCGAGTATCGGATAACCTTATGTGGTCGAACTCTTCAACCACCAGTGGCATGGCCATGCACTTTCTTTATCCGACCACTTCGAGGGGCCCAGAGATATCACTCCTGTTATGTTAGGAGGGGCAAATCACATATCCGACCAGTCACATCCCTCTGCATGTTTTATAGCATACCCGAAAGCTACCTTTATAACTACCCAGTTACGAGTAGCGTTTGACAACCCCTAAGAGTGCTATTTACACATGTAGGAAACCATTCTGATCTCAGGTCTAAGGATTATACATCATCATTGCTTGAGACCAACTAATGACACATAGAATCATAACAATCTCAATAGTGTCTCAAGGTGGGTCTTATCCAACACCATGTTCTCTAACATGTGTCCACATTATCGATTTGATATCTCTATATCTATGACTGGTGAAACATGGTCATCAATCAATACATGTGCTGGTCGTAGAGTCACTAGTGTTCCGACCAGTGACTTTCGACCAGGGATATCTTTTAGAACGACATCATCATAAGTTAAAAGAGCTTCACCAACAAGTCACATACTCGTTAATCTTTATAACTGATGATTCATTCAAGGAACAAGGTAACATATTATGAAATATTGTGAACATAATGAAATATAATCATCTCTATGATGGCCTCTAGGGCACATTTCCAACAGCATTTACACTACATGTCATCATGCACTTTTTTTTCGCTTATACCGGTATAGCATGGGTGAATACTCGTGATAATGTTCACCCCTTCATCAAGCCCATCCTCAAAGGATCGGGGACCTCTCCACTCCCGTGGAGTCTCTACAAACGAGATAGATATGTGATCACCACGATCACCTTCTCTTCATATAATGATGCTTATGAATGCACAATTTAACGTAAGTTCATCAATAATACCATCATCCAACATTCTTGAATTCATGAATACAACTAATATCATGACCATTCACATTGTTTGCAATTAAACAAGATGAAAGCATAAAAAATATAATGGTAATGAGTGATAAACAATACAGCGATCCACCATCGATCACTGTCTACCATGCACGCAACTCTTTATACCCTCGGAGCCAGATATCGAGGCAGTGGTAAGGCACTAGAGGCCACAGTCCAAGAACAAATAATTCAAAACACATCTCAAAATCACATCATTGCTGCACCAAATCAATACACTAATCACCCTCGCATATCTATGCCAAAACGACACAATTAGCCCAATTCTACCGGACGTACTACCCGTTGTCCCATTAGTAAAAATGCTCTAACTTATTCACCCAAAATCCAAATCTAGCCAACAAATAGTTTCTGGAACCCTCACAAAATTTTCTACAACTTCCTAGTTTTGGCGAGCTTCTGATTCTACCGTTTTCTCCCCCGTTTCCTTCCCCGAGGACCATCCAAGAATCTGTCAGGATAGTCCCCTTCTCACTTTCGTATATTTAGTTCTAAAACTTGAAAAGGTATGAACGGCACTAGTTCTAGAAACTACACAAAATTTCCTAATTTTTTCAATTTATCACCAAATTTTAATTTTGTCATTTACTAGATGAAACTGACCCATCTACACAACATCAGCTAGGTACGTCCAGCTTCTAGACGGTGACCTTCCTGGGGCTATAATGTTTCCCTCACTACTCCGAACCTAATGGTCCAGACCTTCCTAGAAAGCTCACGAGATTATCTAACTTTCCTATATTTGGAGCAACCTCTGAATTCAAGCCTAAATAGCTCGAATCACCCACGCATGGTTCTGCATCTAACCTCGATGAACTACGGCATGCTGAAAATTAATCTTCCCCTAAGCAAAACGATCTACGAACTTAACAGTGACTAAACCATGGCAATTCTAGTGATTAATAGGTGTTACCCTTAAGAATACTTATGAGGATCTAATAATCCTCATTTAATTATTTATCTGTAATTCTTATTATGGATAATAATACCATCATATGGTTCCTGAGTATACCGCTTAATGTTCATAAGGGAGAAGCTGGAGTCGTAAGTCCTACTACGACTACCCCATGGTTGTAAGTTCTTCGATGACCACCCCCATAATCGTAAGTCCTTCTACGACTACCCCATGGTCTTAAGCTTTTCTACGACCGCCATGTGGTCGTATGTTCTTCTATGACCAGTCCCTAGTCGTAAGTTTTTCTACGACTATCCTTTGATCGTAAGCCCTCCTACGATCAGTCTGTGGTCGTAAGCTTTACTACGACCACCAACTGGTCGTAAGTTCCTCTACGACCAGTCTCCAGTCGATAGAGCTTACGGACATGTAGGTCTAATTGACCAGGGAGTCTTCTACACCATATTTAATGATATGGGGTGGTTAACTATGTTGTTATTCCTGAAATAACTGCATGATTAATCTCTCTGTCCTGATGATAATCGCCTAGCGACGTGGGAACGTTACCACTCCGGTAATAATCTTCAATAACTGCTCTATCATTTGAAGCGCTGAGGCGCTCTTTGAACTGGAGAAACCGCCGCCTACTTCGAGCACTATATAAAGGGTGGAATCATCAGACGGCGAGAAAGAAGGCAATCTGGGGTACAAGACATTAGACTTGACTCTTGATCTGTAACCAGTATACTCAACATATCCACACAGGAGTAGGGTTGTTATTCTCCCCGAAAAAGACCTACACCTGTATAAAAATCCCTGTGTCATTCTCTCTGCGTGATTTGAGTCTTGGAGACCCTCCGAATCAAACAATCATTACGTAAGATTGGTTCTAAAACACCGACAGTTGGCGCCGACCGTGGGGATCTTCAAGTCAACAAGTTTCTTTCATTTTTCCTAACTCTAATGCTTCCATGGAGGAGAGTGTAACGAGAAGAACTGGTTCGACTTGGCCGATTACGCAGATATCGATATGGATGCCAGTTTTGACTACAAGCCGAGTATTGTATCATCTGATGGTAATATCGCCTCCGGAGATTATTCTCCAGGAGACCATGCCATTGATGGAGTTGATGAGGGATCCTTATCCCCCACAACATTATGTTCAAATGAGGAATCAGATTCCTTAGAGGGCAAGGGTCTATCCGACCACAATCAGGGCTGTCCCAAGGCAAGCTCAGAGCATATCGAGGGTTCCCCCTTCAAATGCTCAAGTTCACCCAAGATAGTCTGTCCTGGCATAACAAGTCTTGCAAGCCATCATTCCAGAGCTTCATCAGCATATGGTGGTCATCTCTCTCTAGTTAGCCCCCACAGAGGATGGGATCGAGCATGCTTTTCCTACAAGTTCGACCATCCCATCGCAGGGCTCACCTATGGACGGAGACGGTTATAACATAGAATTCCCCTTCCTGGAGGGGCTTACTCCAAGTCATCAGACGGTATCTTTTGACTACTCCTCAAGCGAGGAGACCTCAAGCACAAGTGAAGATCATCGATGGGAGGTCTTCATCCTTCCCTCAGATAATGATCACTCTCCTAGAGATAGTACTAAGGACGCTCCCCGATGATCACACACTACGACCCCAAGTGGTGATGACGATGACACCTCCGGCGATGAACAGGGTCAACACTCTGAAGAGCATGAGGGAAATCCTCAAAATCATCACACTCCATTGAGGCAAGCTCAAGGATCAGATATGGATGATCCTGAGACAACCCAACGGAAAAGAATTGCAGCTCTAAGAAATCTGCTTGGGCGCGTTCAATATCGGTCGGAAGAAGCTCAGGAACTCCAGCACATCAACGGTCTGCTTGAGAACCCATCTCGGGAACTTGCCCAAACGCCCGGCTACGACATCTTTGCTGAAGAGATCGCACAAAGGCTTCGAAACATGATGGCCAGACTCGAGCACCCTCGACGACATCAACCCAGAAGTCATAGCGGTACGACTCCACCAGCTTCGAGTCGTTTGAACAACTCACCGTGTGAAGATCGATGCAACACCAGGTCGCATCGCTCTCCTAACCTTAACTCTAGTCAGAGAGGAGATCTTCAAACATCTGATGATCGATAAGCTCCCAGGGGATGTTCACCACTCCAACCCAGAAATATACAACAGCAGATGGAATACAAGGAGTATTTCCCTCGTAAGGGGGAGACCTACCATAGGTCGGGTCCACCCACAACCGGGTATCGTCATGTAGGATCACCTGGCGATCTCAACCCTTCTTTTCCGCAAAGAAGGCGTCAAGAGGTCATTACCGGATGTCGGTTATTCTCACCCGACCTCCGAGCAGTCCACTGGCCGCCTCGGTTTTGACTAGTGAACATGGAGAAGTTTGATGGATCTCAAAATCCCATCGAATTCCTTCAGATCTACACAACTGCTGTTCGAGCAGCATGAGGAGGAGAGCATGTAATGGCAAATTACCTTCCTACTATGCTCGAGGGATCTACTCAATCGTGTTTGTTAAATCAGTCACTCGAGTCGATTTATTCATGGCAGCACCTCTGCAACCTCCTACTGGCCAATTTTGAGGCACCTACCGCCATACAGGAAAGAGGATGACACGCGAGGATGAGACAAAACGACCACGAAACTCTACGCCAGTTCATTCGATGCTTCAGTCAGGGTCGAAATTCCATACCTAAAGTTTCTGATTCTTCTGTCATCAGAGCTTTCAAGTAGGGAGTCCGTAGTAGAAGGATCACGGAGAATATCACCTTAAATCCTCCTGCAACTGTCACCGAATTCTTTGAGATGGCCGATCGATATGTTGCTGCTGCTAAAGCAGTCGAGTGGAACAACACCATTGATCGAGACGATAAAATTCCTCAAGAAGTGGGTGAAAGTGGTAAGAAGAAGGATAAGAAGGCCAAGAAGTCCAAAAATAGGGTCAAGGGCCAGAAGCCTCAAGTCGACCGATCCAAGGAAGTCTTGGCCGTAAGTGATAAGAAACCTCAAGGATCCAAGCCATACTCCGATCAAGGTAAGGACAAGCGCCACGAAAGGAAGAACAACAAGCCTAGGTGGTGCCCTTTCCCTAAAAAGGAAAGACATGATCTTCGCAACTGTTGGATTTTTCAAAGAAAACTCGAGAACTACTACAACGGCAAAGGACCACTTCCTACCCTCGATGAAGTAGGGCAAGCGAATGGTCGTAAGCAGTCAGACGACAATGAGGAGATATCATTCCAAGATTCTGAGCATACCATCGAGCATATCTATGGGGGATCATGGTACATGAGTCAAAACGACAGATTAAGGCTATCGAACGTGAAGTAAACTCCATTGACCCTCTTCTTGTCAATAAACTGCCGAAGTGGTCGGAGGTCACTATTTCTTTCGAGAAGAGTGACTGCCCGATCCCTTCTACTCGACCAGGTCGGTTCCCGATCATGGTCGAGCCCACCATCAACAACAGTCGAGTAAATCGAGTGATGGTTGATGGTGGCAGCTTGTTAAACATCTTGTCTACGAGTACCCTAGATGAGATGCAAGTATCCAGAACCAAGGTAAGACCGGTACGATACTCTTTTCATGGGATTGTACCGGGGTCTTCGGCCAAACCTATTGGCCAGATTTCTCTTCCTTTAACATTTGTTTCTACCAGCAATTTTAGGACAGAGAAAATCTCCTTTGATGTGGTCGATTTCAATACGGCATATAATGCCATACTCGGACGACCAACTTTGACAAAATTCTTAATGGCTACTCATTATGGGTAGCAATGCCTTAAGATGTCAGGTCCCAAAGGAGTGATCACAAATCACTGTGATAAAAAGATTGCACATACGTGTGACCGTCGATCCTTCGAGATGGTTGGCCAGATACCAACTCGAGAAGAAAGCAAGGAGCAGCCTTCGACCAAGTAGTCGAAGCCTAATGCTGCACCTAAGCCAAATGACCAAGTCAAAGAGGTTTCTCTGGATCCAACAGAGCCCTCAAAGACTGTTCGCATTGGGAAAACTTCCGACCCCAAATAGGAAGACGCCCTCGTCACTTTCCTCTGAGCTAACGCAGATGTCTTCGCGTGGCATGCATCCGACATGCTTGGAGTCCTCAGGGAGGTGATCGAGTACAAGCTAGCTTTACGGCTTGACAAGATACCCGTAAAACAAAAATTACGGAGATTTATACCTGATCAACACGATGCTATAAGATAAGAATTGGACAAGCTACTTAAAGCAAGCTTTATAAGAGAAGTCAACCACCCAGAGTGGTTGGCCAACCCTATAATAGTTAGGAAGTCTAATGGCAAGTGGCGAATATGTGTGGACTTCACTGATTGATCTTAACAAAGCTTGTCCAAAAGATGATTTCCCTTTGCCTCGTATCGATCAGTTGGCTGATTCTACTACAGGTTGTGAAACATTAAGTTTTCTATATGCATATTCTGGCTACCATCAGATTAATATGTGTATAGAAGATGAAGAAAAGACCGCATTTATTACTCTATTTGAAATATTTTGTTATGTCAAAATGCCATTTGTTCTAAAAAAAATGCTGGCGCTTCTTTTCAATGCTTGATGCAATCGACTTTTTCACCTTAGGTAGGCCGAAATTTAGAAGCTTATGTTGACGATCTAGTCGTAAAAAGCATCAAGCAACTTAATCATGTTTCCAACTTGCAAGAAACATTCGACAACCTCAGGAAACACCGCCTGAAACTCAATCATGAGAAGTGTGTGTTTCAAGTCTCTTCAGAAAAATTGCTTGGATTCCTTGTCTCTGCATGAGGAATTGAAGCAAATCCCGAAAAGATAAAAGTCATCGTACAAATGCGCCCTCCGACCACGAGGAAAGAAGTCCAAAAACTCACAGGGTGTAGGCGACTTTAAGTCGTTTCATCACACGACTGGGAGAAAAATAACTACCTTTCTTCAAACTTCTACGGAAGCACGAGGATTTCGAGTGGTCACAAGAGGCAAACGCTGCCTTTGAGGATGTCAAGAGATATCTTACGAGTGCTCCTCTTTTGGTTTCTCTGAAACTAGAAGAGATGCTCTTAATTTATCTAGCTGTCACGCCACAGATAGTGAGCGCAGTACTAGTCGTAGGATGTGAAACCATCCAACGACTAGTTTACTATGTAAGTGAAGTTTTGCACGGGCCTAAGGAGCGTTACCCTCAAGTCCAAAAACTTCTATATGCCCTCCTCATGTCTTCAAGGAAACTACATCATTATTTTCAAGCGTACAAGATAATTGTGCCATCTGAGTTTTCCTTGGGAGTGATTCTCCAGAACAGGGAAGTAGCAGGACGCTTGGCAAAATAGTCAGTAGAACTTGGGGAGTTCGACCTCCATTTTATGTCCCGAACGGCCATTAAATCCCATATCTTGGCAGACTTTGTTGTCGAATGGACAAATCCTAAACCTGTTCAAGATCCCTAATACGATACCCACGACTAGTGGACGATGTACTTTGATGGGTCAATTCCTTTAAGTGGCTCGAGGGATGGGGTGGTCCTGGAATCTCCTACCGGAGAGACCTTAAAGTATGCCATTCAATTAAACTTTCAGGCCACAAACAACGTGGTAAAATACAAAGGTTTGCTAGCTAACATACGAGTTACGAAAGCACCCGCGATTCGATGAATACTCGTGAGAGGAAACTCTCAACTAGTCGTGAAACAGGTCAGAAAAGAGTAGCAATGCTCTAACCGACCATGTCTCGGTACTTATCGGAAGTCCGAAAGCTTGAAAAGCATTTTTTTGGTTTCGAGGTATAATTTATCCCTCGAAAGGATAATTTCCTCGCAGACCAACTTGCTCGTATGGCTTCTTTCCGATCCTAAGTACCAAAAGGAGTTTTCTTGGAGCAGCTCCAATAGCCGTCTCTGGTCGACTCACCAAAGATAACTCCTATTGAGACAGCCTATCTAGAATACGAGAATACATGGATAAATCCCATCTTTGAGTATCTTCAGACGGGTACAATACCTGATGATGATCTCGAGGCAGGTCGCTTATCTCGAAAGGCCAAATATAATTTGTTCGAAGGAATCCTCTATAAACAAGGCACTCAAGGGGTACTCATGCGATGCATATCGCTGAGAGAAGGATTAAACCTCCTTCATGATATACATGTGGGCATCTATGAAACTCATGCTTCCTACAGAACGCTGGTCGAAAAGGCCTTTCGACAAGGTTTATACTGGCCAACAGCCCTCTATGATGCCAAAGAGCTGGTTAAGAAGTGTGTACAATGCCAGTTTCATAGTAGGCAAATACACCAACCGGCTCAGGCATTACAAATAATTGCCCTATTTTGGCCTTTTGCGACCTGGGGTCTTGACATCCTAGGACCATTCCCAAAATCCCTAGGTGGCTTCGAGTTCCTATTTGTGGCTATTGATATGTTCACAAAATATATTGAAACCGAACCTGTGATTGGGATAACAACGGAAGCAGGAAAACGGTTCATGGTGAGAAGCGTGATTACCCGATTTGGCGTCCCAAGTCAAATAATCACAGATAATGGTAAGAAATTTTCGAGCGCAAAATTACCATAATTTTGCGACGAGTTGGGTACCAAATTGTGTTACGCTTCTGTTGCCCATCCTCAAAGCAATGGAGCAGTCGAAAGAGCGAATGGCCAAATAATGCAAAGAATCAAAACTCGAGTCTTTCACCAGCTTGTTAAGCGCTCGGGGGCTTGGGTACAAGAATTACCCTTAGTATTATGAGCAGTTCGCACAACTACTAGTCGGGCTACAGGTGAAACACATTTTTTTCCTAGTTTTCAATGTCGAAGCCATGCTTCCACCAAAACTAAAGATCAAGTCGACAAGGGTCAAAACCTTCAATGACTCTACCCAACCACAACTTCGAGCAGATGACATCAACCTACTCGAAGAGAAGAGAAGAGAAATCAAGCCTTAATTCGTTCAGCAGTCTACTAACAAGCCATGCGCAAATACTACGATCGTAAGGTCCAACCTCGCAATCTTGCTGTAGGTGACTTGGTATTGAAGAAGATTCAATTCCAGTCTAATCAGAACAAACTTTCCCCCAAGTGGGAAGATCCTTACACAGTGGTCGAAGTTACACAACCAGGTTCGGTATGACTAGTAATGGAAGACAGCCGGATTCTCTCTAATTCTTGAAACATCGACAAGTTACGTAAATTTTTTGTGTAACTAGTCAACCCTACAATAAAGCATCAGGTTTTTTCTATCTTTATTGTCTTACTTTGAGTAGCGCTTTGATAATTTTTCAACTATTTCCTGGTCGTACTTTACACTGGTTGAAAGGATGGCAACATCACCTAGTCGAAGCCTTTCCTTTCTGCACGTGGTCCTACCCACTAGAAGGAAATTCCTAGTGTCGACTCGTTCCACACTTTTGCTACCAACACAAAGAACTCAGGTTCAAAAAAAACTGGTCGAAATAATTTCAATCCAACTCATATCACATTAGTTTATTTCTTCATTCATTTTAAAAAAATACTCTAAGTTGAGTACACTTTTATAATTTGTTTGACTACTTTTCATAAACTTGGTTCGTTCCAGCTGGTCGGAGAAAGACACAACACCTAATCGAAGTATTTCCTATCTACACGTGGTCCTACCACTAGGAGGAACTTGCTAGCATCATCCTGTTTCTAACTCTTGCTACCAGAGCAAACCTACCGAGTGCACTGCAATAGGTCGAACGAATTTCCAAGGTACTCTAGACATTTGTCTAACTCAAGTTACCACTCTTGATTTGATTAATCTGGTTGAAGAGGGTAACATCTCCTAGTTAAAGCCTTTACTTTCTGCACGTGGTCCTGCCCACTAGAAGGAACTTCCTAGTATTGTCTCATTCCTACTCTTTCGACCAGTGCATGATAATCGTGATCGAAAACTATAAGTTAGTTAAATCTCTCTCTCTTTTTAAGAAAACCCTTTTCACACTATTTACTTAGTTTATCTAAATAAACTAAGCAAATAGTCGGGGGCTAGGATAAAGTTATTAATATGACTTCAATTCTTAGTCTTAATTTTTATTTTTCTTTTCTTTGTCTTATGAGTTACTAACTATTCGTTGAGATAATTTGCAGGAAAAAGAAAGGATTATATACATCAACAAAAACTTGTCTTTACAGGTTTCTATTATAGACCAATCTGACGAGGGAGATCCTATTTGCATGTTCTCTGTGACTTCCTTGCTGATCGGCTGCATATCTTCAATCAACCGCTCCGCTTCTGCTTCAGAGCAGTCGAAGTTGGCTTTGATTGTCTGCAGATCAAGATTGGGGCCATGAGCTTTAAGTTTCGCCAGAACAAAACTTATTGCGCCTTCGACTGCCTCTTTTATCAAATCAACTTGGTTGGTCTTCAGAGTGGTCACCAACTCTCGCAAAGTCCTGACTTGTTCTCCAATGATACTCAAGTGAGCAATTATCATGTCTTCATGAGGAGTAACCTCCTTAGCACGTAGCCCACTGAGTACATTTTTCAAGAGTGAAATGTTGTCTTGAAGGTTGATCTTCGTTGACTTCATCTCCTCCTGATTATGAGTCAAAACCTCATGGAGTTGTTTAATTTTGACTGCTTGCTCTGAGAAAGGTAAGACCAGTTAGACAAAATAACTCTTAAGGGACTAAAAAACTGGTCGCAGGTAAAGAATTGCTTACGTGCTTGTCGAGAATCCAACTTCTTGACTTCATCGTCATGGGAGGCGATGCTCTTTGCATATCGCTCTTCCCACGACTTGATCTCCTGATCTCGTGAATAACCATGGTATTTTCTTTGTCCATGATTTCGAGCTTCTCCATTTCAACCTCTTTTTCTGAAAAAGAATAAGAGTTAGAAAAAGAAAAAAAGTTCATTATCATAAGCGGTCTTAAGTTTGGAACTTATTGTTTATTCATCCCTGCAACTTTTGAATTGCAGAGTTTGCCTCCTAAAGCTTCTTCAGAAGGGCTTCTTTCTCTTCCTTTAGCTTTTTCGTCTCGACTTTCTCGTAGTCAAGCGAATAAGCTAAGGTATTTTCATCGCTCTTCAACCTATAGAGGTAAAGAGTAGACATGAGCATAAAACAAGCGAAGTTCTCCTACGACTAGTACCTATTCGTAACTTTTTCTACGACAATCCTCTGGTCGTAAGTTCTCCAACGACCAGTACCTAGTCGTAAGTTTTTCTACAATAATTCCCTGATCGCAAGTCCTCCTACGACCAGTACCTTATCGTAAGTTTTTCTATGACAATCCCCATAAGCACTGTACAAGTGGTTGAAACATAAACGGCTACGAGTAGCAATAACTTACCATATCTCTACCTGTCGCAGAGTACCACTTTCTCTTGTCGTAGCTGAGCAAGTTGTCTGTTGTATTCAGCAACAGTGACAATTTGTTCCAAAGCTCTCTACACAAAGAAAGACAGTGAGAAGCGAGAAAAGACACATATGAGAATGATGGGCTGCAAGTACTTACGTTAATGCTCGTTCGAGCAAACAAGGAGAGCACTCTTGCAGGGTTCTTCAGCTCATCGAACTCTTGAACTCGATTCCACCACACCTTTTTGAGACGTTCGTCAATGAAAACATTCCCCCTATTAGGAATGTCCTTAGGGTGAGGAACTCGATCACGAGACCTAAAAGCTAAAGACCCCACAACGGAAGCTAGACCGAAGAACTCAGAAAAGAAGTTGAAGTACTCCTTTTCTTCTGCTTCGATGATGACAGCTTCTCCTCCGGGACCAGGGGGAATGTCTACGGCGACTTCCTTCCCAGTGCGGTGGTCGGCCAATCCACCACCTTGGCCAGATGCCTCTGCCGCATCATGCGCCATCTTCGCCTCTGCCTCTGCCTCTGTGACCACTACCGTGGCCATAGTCGCTTCGGCAGTAACGACTTCTTCTACCACTTGGACGGTGGACGACCCTTCGATCACCGCCACTGTCATCTCTCCGACTACCGGAGAAATAGTAGTGGGTTCCTCGAAAGGAACGTCCTTGAGGGCTGGAGGAGTCGGGCTAATATTACAAAAAGGAAAACACGTCAAATGGTAGAAAGCAAAAGGTAAATGTTGTTCTTACACTTTTGACTTTTTGCATACCTTCGTTTCTCATATTTGATTTGAATTTAGAAGAAACATTTCCTAAAGAAGATTTCTTTGACTTATTCTCTTCGACCACGTCTAGTCGAAACTCAAGTTGAGAAATGGGGTCAGCCACGACCACGTCTGGTCGTGGGTCTTGAGCGAGAACTACCGCTCCTTGAGCCCCCTGACTCTCCGGATAGCCGAGACCTGTCTCGACCACCCCAAGGGTAGCACTTCCCTCGACCATAGGCCCTACTGGCGTAGCGGTTTCCTTCACAAAAGATATAAAACTCTTCTAGTTCTCTTTTTCTAGTCGCTTGAAAAGCCATGGGAGGCAGAAACTACGAAAGTCTGATTGTCGTAGTAGAAGGGTAATTGGTCTTAGCAGTTTTGTGTTTAAGTGCTTCGGTCGCCTTTGCCTTCTCTGCAGCAGCCATGTCTACAGTAAATTTTGCAAAGGGCCTGATTGAAGTAGCAGAGCTAGAACCTGCGCCTCCCTTGTCGGCGACTTTCTCGAGTCGATGCTTTTTGGCCGGAGGAGCCTTGGCTTGCTCTGCCTCCGCGCCAACGACCATCAGTTCGACCTCTTCGTCATCTTGATGGTCTTCCATGCCTACTTTCTGCAGAAGTTAGAAAAAGAAATATTACTAAGCAGTCGTAAGTCCTTCTACGACCAATATCTAGTTGTAAGTTTTTCTACGATGATCCCCTGATTGTAAAACTTTCTACGACCAATATCTAGTTGTAAGTTTTTCTACGACGATCTTCTGGTCGTAAGTTCTACTACGACCAGTATCATGTCGTAAGTTTTTCTACGACTATAAGATCCTAAAGATGAAATCAATCTTTGATTATCTTTAGGTGTTCCATCTTGTCCTCTGCGGGCGAAACCACAAGGATTTGAGGCACCACCACGTTGGGTGGTGGCGATTTCTTACAAACAAGGTTGACTCGAGCATCAATTTCCGCTTGTGAAGGATCTGTAGGAGTAAGTAAATTTTCAATATCTAGCCTTGAAATCAACAGAAAAAGAGCTAAGTTGAAAATTTCCTTACCCTTCTAGCAATCTCTGGTCAGATCTTGCGGCCCCGAGTACCTCTACATGGGATGAGCCCTATTCTTCAGAGGGCTAATGCGGTGCGTGATGAAATCCTTTACCACGTGCCATCCAGTGAGCCCCTCTTCCTTCAAGTCTTTGATGGCTTGAATGTAAGGGGCGATCCGACCAAGATCCTTGGGAGTCAATTCCCAGGAAGAAATCTTCTCGGCGGCTTTCCCAGCGAAAGAGAGGCTGTCTTCACTAGTCGTCTCCCAGTAGAACCACCTCTTCTTCCATCCTAGCCATGACGACCGAGTGAACATCTGAATGTATCCTTCGACTTCCCGTCGTGGATCTTGAAACTACAGCTACCAGCGATTCCCGCCATTCTGGCCATCCAGTAGAAATATTGGAATAGCTCCAAGTCGGCCGGAATCCTGAGGTAGGCCTCACATAAGTATACGAACACACCTAACATCGTCATGGAATTGGGAACGAGGTTCAGCAATTCCATCCCAAAGTGTTCGAGAACAAGCATGAGGAAAGGGTGAGCAGGCAATCGAAGGCCACACTCCAATACGCCTAGAAGACGGGAATCTTCCCAATCTCCCCCAACGGCCAATGCTGCCTAGCAGCCTCAATCCACTTCACGAACTCTTTATTTGGGATCTTCTTGGAGATGACCAAAGCCTTCATCTTGGCCGCATCCATCTCCGATTCTGCCCACTGGGAAGCGGTTCCAGCCATCTTTCTCAGGAAAAGGATATTTGGATTCGAAAAGGTCTCAAGAGAGCATACGATTTGGTTGGCAGTGGAGAACACGAGGGCTTGATGAATAGTGGAAGCGATTTGGGGGAAGGTAAAAAAAACCCTTAATCTCACCCACGGTAAGTTTTTATAACCGCGCACTTGGGTTAAAGACATGGCAACCCAACAATTGCCACCTCTTCGAGAATCGCTCCAATAGACAGGTCTATGAGAGTCACTTGAGATTCTTTAATTTGTCTGTTCGAGAAAACCGAGTCTGTCTTTACACCTCAAATAAAATTACCTTCTTGACCAAGTCTATTTCTGGTCAAATGAAATACCAGTCAGAAAGGTTTTGCTTCCAATTACTATACTATGACCACCTTGTAGTCGTAAGATTTTCTACAACCACTTTGTAGTCATAATATTTACTACAACCTATATGACTAAGTCTATTTCTGGTCAAATGAAATACCAGTCGAAAAACCTTTCTTTCGACCACCATTCTACGACCACCTACTGGTTGTAAGATCATTTACGGCTCCTTTTCGAAGAAAGTTACTTTCACTTGAAGCTGGGGGGCTAGATGACGAGGATCTAATAATCTTCATTTAATTATTTATTTATAATTCTTATTATGGATAATAATACCATCATATGGTTCTTGAGTATACACCTTAATGTTCATAAGGGAGAAGCTGGAGTCGTAAGTCCTACTACGACTACCTCATAGTCGTAAGTTCTTCTATGACCATCCCTATATTCGTAAGTCCTTCTGTGACTACCTCATAGTCATAAGCTTTTCTACAACTACCATGTGGTTGTAAGTTCTTCTATGACCAGTCTCTAGTCGTAAGCTTTTCTACGACTATCCCTTGATTGTAAGTCCTCCTACGATTAGTATGTGATCGTAAGCTTTACTATGACCACCACCTGGTCGTAAGTTCCTCTACGACCAGTCTCTAGTCGATAGAGCTTACGAACATGTAGGCTTAATTGATCAGGGAGTCTTCTACACCATATTTAAAGATATGTGGTGGTTAACTACGCTGTTATTCCTGAAATAACTGCATGATTAATCTCTCTGTCCTGATATTAATCGTCTGGCGATGTGGGAATGTTACCACTCTGGCAATAATTTCCAGTAACTACTCCATCATCTGAAGCGTTAAGGCGCCCTTTGAATTGGAGAAACCGCCGCCTACTTCGAGCACTATATAAAGAGTGGAATCATCAGACGGTGGGAAAGAGGGCAATCAAGAGCACAAGACATTAGACTTGACTCTTGATCTGTAACCAGTATACTCAATATATCCACACAGGAGTAGGGTTGTTATTCTCCCCGGAGAAGGCCTGAACCTGCATAAAAATCCCTGTGTCATTCTCTCTACGTGATTTGAGTCTTGGAGACCCCCCGAATCAAACAATCATTACATAAGATCGATTCTAAAACACCGACAAATACAAATACGATTAAGAACCCGAGTAATTTTCCTTCTCTTTCTCTCTTCTCTTCTCTTCTCTCTTGGTCTTATCTTCTTTCCCTTTCCCTCTTGCTGGCCCTTCCTTGCGTCCTCCTCGATAGCGTATGCAGCAGTAGTATGCATTCAACATGCAAAGCTAGCTAGCTGCGGTAGGCTGAGGCCGCATGCAGCCATGCAAGCATATATGTGTGTGCATGCATGTAGGAAGGCAGCGGCTGGGTGCATGGGCAAGGCTGGCGGCAGCAGTAGGGCTTCGGGGGCGGTGGCTATAGGGAGGTAGAGAGCACAACGATGACTAGGGCTTGGTACAACTGCTCCTTCCCGTCCCTTTTAAGTAGCAGTACGGCCCATGATTCAGCTTGGGCCATGGGTCGACGGCCTACTTCCTCCTCAAACCCATTTTTCCTCTAATCCTTTTCTCTTCATTAATTTCATCCCTAATTTTAATTAAATAGAGTATTACACTGGGGCTCACTTGCGACGGCAAAAGACGACGATGAAGGCAGCGTCGACTCAAGCTTCAACACGACGGATTGGCGATGGCTTTGAGGGTGACAGCTAGGGTTTTGAGGTGCGGGACGTCACGGGATGGGAAGACTGAGGAGGCGATGAGCTTTTAAAGGTGGTGGCGATGAGTTCCACTATGATGCGGTGGCAAAGCCATGTCAGAGACAGAGAAGGAGACGGGAACGGGCGCAACACGGCTGACAAGTGGGACCCACACGCATGGCAGCGGCGGAGCGGGCTACGAGGCTGCTCGAGGAAATAGTCTGGTGGGATGGAGCTGGGCCGAGCAAGCACGGGAAAGGAGTGGCTGGGTAAAAGAATTCGGCCCGATGGAATTTTCGTAAAAGAAAAATATTTCTAAATTTTTGAAAAGGGATTAAATCTAATCGAGCTCAAAGAAATAGCAAACAAACTCCAAAAATTCCAAGAAAATTCTAGAAAATACTCTGGAACTCAAGGAACCCAAATAAAAAGGCTTTGAATTTAATTGATGTTTATATTATTCACATTAAATGTTTTTAATTTCTAAAAATTCAATTTAAGCTTTAAATTAACCAAGCAAATTCAAATGGTTATTTTTTTGAAGGCTTCAAAGGATCTCCAAATTTTGGGGTGTTACAACAGGTCTGAAGATTTTCCTCTTATTAAGCGAGTTTAGTTCATTATTAATTGCTTTCTTTCATTTATCCCAATCTTGACGATTCTTGCATTGCACAATCGTCTTTGGTTCCAGATCTAATTCAATATGAAGGACAATTTTGGGATGAAGTAGCTGCTATTAGTACTCATTTGCCTATAAAAGGCTTCTCATGTATCCACATAGTTTGTGGAAAGCTCATTGGCCAACTGGAACTTTATTTAAATCTATCGGCTCTCCACTATTTCTCAAAATGGTAGTCTGATTGTCTTTAACCTGGACGTTCATTGCAACATATTCTTCATCACGTTTAATAAACATGTAGTACAATTCAAAGGAGAACGTAGGGTGTTTCTCTACTACTTCTTTCCGATATCTCTGTTTCTTAGTGATGAAAATGTACTCAGAACCATTCTCTTCCACTGTTTCCACGTGGAAACCATTATTTCAGATATCTTTGAAACTTAGTAGAGTTCTAGTTGAGTCCGGGAACAATAATGCATTCTCAATGATTATTTTTGTTCCCATTGGTAAGACTATCGTGGCTTTTCCAGTATTCGCAATATTACAACAGTTGCCAACTTTGGTCATAATATTGCCAGTCTTAGAACTGAAGGTCTGGAGATACTTCATAACCCTTAGGACAGAATTTGTGGTACAACTATACACAAGATAGAGTAAATGTTCTCCCTTCATTATATTTCAGCTATAAGCAGGAGATAAATAATTTGCATGAAAAACATTGCATATGCATAAATGCAAACATAAGACATGAAAATGAACTAGAAATATATTTATTTCGTGAACTAAAGATTACAAGAAGTAATGTTAATTCCTAATAGTAATATTGCTTACTAATTGAGGATTGACAAAATTTGGTGTTCAATTTAGTAACACCATCCTAAACACACCATGAATTGACTTCTAAATTTAAGGAGATAATGGATATTAATTCTTAGGACTCTCCTGATCCCTTTCTGGATGAATATTCAGTAACTCATCATCTAGTAGAGAATAATATTCATCATCATATAGAGCATCATCGCCTGATTCCTCCTCTACTATCAGTTGATGGGTTTCATTCTCTTCTTGCTCTCCTTCTGCTGGTGCTTCCAAAAAGTGAGCTTCTGGTTTGTTTTGGCTTTCTTTCTTTAAGACTCTTGACAGAGCACCACCAAATGCTTAGGTGTCTTGCAACCTTTTTCCTAGTGACCTTTGAGCCACACTTATACACTACTACAAAAAGGCTAATATTGTACGCTTCATCACAAACGGTTGACCAAAACCGTCTGTATTACATGCAATCATAGACAGTTTTAGTTTAGAGACCGCCTGTGTAACTAGCTGCGCTAAAAACTGTCTGTGTAGAGGTAATATCACATACAGTTCATAATGAAAACCGTCTGTGAAGTATCACAGACAGTTCTTAACAATAACCGTCTATGATAATTCTAAATATCACAGACGGTTTTCAACAAACAACCGTCTATGATACCTCACAGATGGTTCTTAATAATAACCATATGTGATATTACTACATATCACAGACGGTTTTTAATTATAACTATTTGTGATAATATCGCTACAGCTCCCCGTTGAACCCCGATGAGTTTCTTCGTCGCATCAATGCCGCTTCGACTCCCCGATGCGTCTCTTCGTCTCATGCTCCGAATTTATTTCTTATTTTATAAAAAGGATCATCCGCCATCGAAGATGATCATCCCCACATATAACTCTACTACTTCTAAAAAAGCAGAAATGGTTGCCTCTTCTGTTTCCTTGTCACCGGCATTGATGGCCGTATTGTACGAGCACCTCTCCGGCTGTACGTTGGCGGATGCTGCGGAAGAACACTGTTTCAACAGTGTCTTCACTCTTCTGTCCGAGGATTTGCCAGAGCAGGTAGCGGCCACCTTCTGCCGTCTTGACATCCTCCTCTGCTGTGTCTTGCAAGTGATCTCCCACTTTTGGCGAGTTTACCGCATCATCGACGTGGTCTTCCACAACGATGTTGCATGTCTCCAGGAGGCTTGCCATCACTTGGTCTGCTTAATCAAGGCGACAGGCGACCGAGTCAACCAGGCCGAGACCCCTCAAGCAAGGGAGAGCCTATGGGTTCAATTCTTCTTGATTCAACAGTACGAGGGTCTTCGGGAGACACCCGAATGAGCGCGTCAGCAGGTGGATGCATTTCAAGCTTCGTTCGATCACGAACTGTCCGACGCCGCCGCCGCCTATGAAGTTTTGAAGACGGAGATAGAAGCCTACCTCCGCCACTAGAAAAACTTTGTTTATTTATAGGTTTCTATTTTTCTTTTTAAATCTTTGTAAGAAGTGACTGCTCTTTGTTTGGCCATATAAAAATTCAAAATGAAAAAAAAATTCTAGTTTGGAGGTGAACTTACTATATTATATATATGTATATATGTATATATATATATATATATATATATATATATATATATATGTATATATTGTATATGTATATATTGTATATGTATATATATATATGTATACATATATATATATGTACATATATATATGTATACATATATACATATATATATATGTACATACATACATACATACATATATATATATCATATATAGTTAAAGCAAATTTTAGGGAGTATTTAAATGACAAATTTGACATATAAAACATGTAATTTCTTCATGTAAGTGTATATACATGATAATATGCTCGAAACATAGAACTTGAGAACAACCATATCACGGACGGTTCTATTATGGAACCGTCTGTGATATAGGACATATCACGGATGGTTCTATTATGGAACCGTCAGTGATAGTTATCACAAACGGTTCCATAATAGAACCGTCTGTGATAAGTCTCTTTATTAGTAGGAGCCCGACCGCTAGGGTTTGAGCCCATCCTAACTCGTCACTCCCCAGTGCACTTACTCTCGTCTGTTCCCCTTCCCACCTCAATGCCGCCGCACGTCCTCGTCGCCGACGCCGCCCTTCTTCCCGTCGCCGCCGATTGTGACACCACTCTGCACTACACAAGACACTCGTACGATAGGAGTCTCTTGTGCCGTGTCAGGGTCGTGCCACAACTACGGTGATGCCGCCACCCAATCCACTAGGCTTGGCCCTGCGTGTCGCCTGGGCCGCCACCTGCACCTACTGCCTGCCCGCGTCCATGGCTTGGTTCTCCAGCGCGGCCCGCGCCTGCTCGACCTCCTGCACTCGGGCCCTGGCCCCCTTGGCTTTGCTTTCCCCATCCTCCCTCTATTCTCCTCTCTGTTAGCTAATGTCTTTTGTTGAGTTTGATTTTTATGCTTGAGCCTTAAGTTGTGTCCTAATGTTTGTGTGATTTATTCAAGGTGAAGGAGATGGATGAGAGTTGTGTTGGTGGTGGGGTCACCGTCGTGGTTGCGCTGTACTGAGGTATCACCCTCCCTTACTCTCCCTAACTCTCTCTCTGTCTCTACCCGCCCCGCCCCCCTACTCTGTGATGAAAATGGCTAGTGCTCTGAGATGGATGCCGAGGGCTAGTACTGGTGTGGTGGATTTGGACACCCTTGATCTTGTTGTCTTGCTGTTGAACTGCCCAATAATGTTAATAGTCTTATGCTGAAATTGAATTGATAATTGATTCATATTAATAGTCCCCTTGATCTGTGATGTAATGATGTTAATAGTCTTATGCTAAAATTGAATTGATAATTAGTTCATATTAATAGTCCCCTTGCTCTGTGATGTAAACTGAGGGCTATTGGTGTATGTGCATTCTGTGCATCTTGTTTAGTTCATACTGTGGGTTCAGATTGACAAAAATGAATGGGGCAAAATGGTGGGTTTGGTTAATGCTCTCTAATAGATACTGAGGGTTATTGATGCCGGTTCTTTGTGCTTGGTTGGCTTACATGGGATGTGGTTCGGATGGGGCTTGGCTGCAATTAACTTTTCAGATTTGTAAAGGTTAGGCTAATTTGTAATGCTGCAATTAACATACAAATTATTTATTAATTGGTGTGTATTCTATTCGAAAATAAGACCAAATGAGTCAAAAACTACTACAACACCTCTTCACCTGTCTCTCGTCATTCATTTCACCTTTGTCTGTGTAACCATGTTCATGCTGGTCAAGTTCTCCTCCTTGTGTCCCTGTATGTATCGTCCTACCATTATATTCTGATCTCTTTTCTATAAAGTCTCCAAGTAGTGGTACTTGTGCCTTTAAAACGCCTTCATATATATATATATATATATATATATATATATATATATATATATATATATATATATATATATATATATATATATATATATATATATATATATATATATATATATATATCGTTTGTAGTCCTGACCACTTTAGGAGTGCGTGAGGAGGATGAGGCAATGACCACGGGCAACCTCATCGAGCTGCAAGTTCCGATCGAAGCATGGCTTCATGTATCGCGTGGAGATAAAATTACTTGATGTCAAGTCCGATAGGTAATGGACTTGACATCAAGGAATGGTTGGTTATGTACATGAAGCCACTTGGCAAGTGGAGTTTGCATATCCAGTGTGAAGTGGCTATGAGATTGCTCGTGGTCGCTATCTCATCCTCGCCACGACCTCCCAAAAGTGGTCAGACTACTAACAATATATATAATATATATATGAAGCCGGTTTTAAAGGCACAAGCAGCCACTACTTGGAGGTTTTGTAGCGAATATATATCACAGACAGTTCTAAAGACGAACCATCTATGATAGTCAGATATCACAGACGGTTCTGAGTTAATAACTGTCTGTGATGACCTCATGTCATCACTGACCCATAAACTCAGACGGCTCCGGAAACTGTCTGTGATGACGTTTTTAAACCTTCTGTGAAGACCTTTTCTATAGTAGTGATAGCAGGGCCTATTGTCATAAGGTGCTTTCATTGGAGACTTCCCCTTTCCACCTCTCTTACCTTTTGTCTTGAAGACAAATGGTTAGACTTATTTCCCCTAGTCCCCTTTCCTTTTCCACTGACATTCGTCCTTTTCTGAATGTTATGCGCCTCAGGTGCACCCAGAGTTCCTGTAGGACGAGCATTGTGATTCCTCATGAGGAGCTCATTATGCTTTTCTGCCACTATAAGTGAGGTTATCAGTTAAAAGCGGTTTTCATTCCCCTTTTCTCTATACTGTTGTGCTAGCACCAGATTTGTAGCATGGAAAGTAGAAAGGGTTTTCTCGATCAGCCGTCCCTATGTGAAATCTCTTCCATAGAGCCTGAAATGATAAATTATCCTACGGAGCGCTGTGTTATAAGCCACCACATATTTAAAATCCTAGAAGCGCAAACTCGTCCAATCATTCTTCGCATGTGGGGGCATTAATTCCCTTTGCTAATTATATCTCTTTTGAAGAGAAATCCATAGGATTAAAGGAACTCTCTAAGTCAAATACTCATTCTTGAGATCCTTATTCAAATGATGATGTAGAAAGAATATAACATTAGCCTTGTCTTCCTCCAGGGGCTAATTAGTATTGTTGCGAGGAATAATAGTTGCACTTAGCCTTTTGGAGGCTAAGTAGAACTCTACTTCCAGGTCCCAGGTTAGGTAGTTGCTCCCATCGACTGCCAAATCATAAAATTCCATTTTGTGACGTCAGTCATGTTGCCTATAGCACTATATAGCAACATATATAATTACCATAAGGTAATGAATAGGTACATCATGTCCCGCATGAGTCAAAACATGTGCTACACCAACAAAACCACTTGCATGAGTAGTAAAAATCAAATTTACAGATTTCCAATAATTTTCTATCAATTTTCTACTAATTTTCTAGGCATAGAACAATTACTATACTCACAAATTAATAGAAAAACAATTTCTAGTATCTAAAAAAATCGCAAGACACTTAAATAAAAGAACCAGAAAACATTCGAGGTATAATTTGCAAAGTTTCACCAAGTGGAAGCCCTCATACTTTACTCTGAAAGTTCTAGCTAGGGTCCTTTTGCAAAATTTCGGTCCAGAAGGAACCAATTTTAATAAACCAATGACTTACACTTAATTCCGAAAAAGCCAAAGGGCTTTTTTGCAAAAGTGCCAAGGCTGATCGGATCCCATCCCGACCGGGCCTTATGGGCAGAACTACCGGCCCAAATAGGGCCTTTGCGTAGCCCACTTAGCCACCCTTCTAGGGTTTCCCCTAACCTTAGCGCGGCTCGCCCCAAGTGCATGCACGCGGAGGCGTGTGGTGGCAGCCTTGGTGCGCCCGGTGATGGTGAAGCAATCGACGACAGCGATAGTGACACGCATGAGCGGTGTAGTAGCGACGACGCAACTCAACATAGCAGTGGCATCCCATGGTGGTCTGTGCGCCCAATTGGTCGGATCTAGATGAAGGTTACTAGATAGTAGTCAAGAATATCCTTAAGTGCTTGAGAAGGACTAAGGATGCATTCCTTGTTTATGGTAGTGAGAAGGAGCTGGTTGTAAATAGTTACATCGGTACAAGCTTCCAAACCGACAAGGATGATTTCAGATCGCAATCAGGGTTTATGTTTTGTTTGAATGAAGGAGCAGGTATGGACTAGTCGTATAATGATACGATCAGATCCAGACTAGTCGTATAATGATATGACCAAATAAGCTAGAAGAGTTCCAGATATGCAAAGTGCACATGGATTTAAGTTTGACCAGGTATAGACTGGTCGTATAGTGATACGACCGGATCCAGACTAGTCGTATGATGATACGACTGCTTCCAGACTAGTCGTATAGAGATACGAGCTGGTTGTAGACTAGTCGAACATAATTTTTCTAATCCGTTGACAAAGCCTCTCCCGCAACCTAAGCATGAGACGCACACAAGAGCAATGGGTATAAGATACCAATATGATTGACACTAGTGCAAGTGAGAGACTATTGGTGATATGCCCTAAAGGCAATCATAGAGATGATTGTATCACATCTATATTTATGAGTTGTTGAATAAGTGTTATTCTGTTCCTTGATAGAATCATCAGTTATAACGATTAACAAGTATGTGACTTGTTGGTGAAGCTCTTTTAACTTATTATGATGTCATTCTAAAAATATCCCTGGTTGAATGTCACTAGACAAGACACTAGTAACTATACGACTAGCACATATATTGATTGATGACCATGTTTCACCGGTCATGGATATAGGGATATCGAATCAATAATGTGAACACATGTTGGAGAACATGGGGTTGGATTGACTCACCTTGAGACACTGTTGAGATTGTTATGATTCTATGTGTCGTCAGTTGGTCTTAAAAAATGATGATGTATAATCCTTAGACCTGAGATCAGCATGGTTCCCTAAATGTGTAATAGCACTCTAAGGGGTTGCCAAACACTACTCGTAACTGGGTAGTTATAAAGGTAGCTTTCGGGTATGCTATGAAACATGCGGAGGGATGTGACTGATCGGATATGGGATTTGCCCCTCCTAACATAACAAGAGAGATGTCTCTGGACCCCTCGTTGTGGTCGGATAAAGAAAGTGCATGGCCATGCCACTAGTGGTCGAAGTGTTTGACCACGTGAAGTTATCCGACACTCGATCGAGAAAGTATTGAACAGTCCATGGATGACACAACATCTCACATAGAGTTCAACCAGACATCGTGAGGCAAAGGGATAATACAAGAGTAGGTCACTTAGTTCGGTCAGTTATGGACTGATCGTACGGAGATACGAGCTGGTCGTTGACTAGTCGAACGTAATCATAAAGTGGTCGAAACCTGGTCGTAAAGAGTTACGAACTGGTCGTATAGAGATAGGACCTGGTCGTAAGTGATGAGGATCTAGTCGTAGATCATATTGCATTAAGGTTCATCCGATATAATTTGCGTGTATTCGGGAATCGTTATGTCCTGCTAGGAACCGCTAACGACTCGTGGTCGGAAAGGGTGAAAGCATCTAGGCCCCTAAAAATTGTTTTGGTAATTAATGATAATATGTGAATATGGGATTAACATGTTTATTGAGTATTTACAAGGTTAAATCCCATTGGTGAACGTATTAATGCAAAGTTGCATGCAAATGGACTTCATGAAGATCTTTTGGCTCGAAGACAAGGTACAAGTAGTCTAGGTTCCCTTTTTCTATTTTACCGGTCTTAGGAGTTTTGGATGGAAGACCGGATTATAGGATAATCGCCGTACTATTAAGAGGGATCATGGCTAGTAGCTTGATAGCATGTTCTTGTGCCATATGGATCAATTTAGGATCATGCATGCATTTGAATTTAAAATTGAAATTGAATTAAAAAGTATTAAGTGCTCCTGTCCAAAATCGGTAGTACCATAGTTATAATTGCGGTCGTATCGCTTGGTGCGGTATGACCGGACTTTACTTGACGGTAGTACCGTATTTTGAAGGGAACAGCCAACTGAGTGCTCAAGCGGAACGACCGGCTCCTTGAACGGTCGTACCACATGGCGGTCATTCCGAACTTTAGTTGGTTGTTCAAGAAAACCAGAAGCGATGCAATTTGCCTCATAATCACTCATGGAAATCGGTCGTACCGCCTGTGACAATCGGTCGTACCGATGTGCAGTCGTACCGAAATTTGTGAGGCGGTTCAAAAATTCTAGAACGCTTGTAATCTTCAGCAAATTATGAAACCCTACTTACGGTCGTACCGCTCGTAAATACGGAACGACCGGGGAGTTTCGGACGTACCGCTTGTTTGCCTACGATTACTTCGATCGGGTCGCCCAACGGCTAGTTTGTTCATTTTAGTATCTGTTTAGCCATTGTTGGTGTGTTTCGATCCGAGATCTTGTCGCATCTGCTTGGGTTACTATGATCGTTCGATTTTCTTTGAGAAGTTGGGGTTTCGTCCCCAATGGTCATAATTGTTGGTGGGGGCTATAAATACCCCCCCCCCAACTGCTCTTGTATAGGCTGCTAGTGCCCATTTAACATCCATAGAGCCTTTAGAGCCTTAAGAATTCACTCAACACTCAAAAACATTCTTGTGCATTCATTGTGAGCTTGTTGAGATACATTCAAGTGCATTCATACTCCTAGTTGATCCATTTGCACTTGAGTGTAGTCAAGTGAAGACCATTGGTCTATTACTCTTGGAGTGTTGCCGCACTCCTAGACGGTTGGTGGTGGAGCACGGTGATCTCTTCAAAGAAGATTGTGAAGAGGCCTGGTGCAATCTTGTGAGTGGTTCGATATTCACCATCTCCGGAGCGGAGGAAAAACAACCACAGTGAATTGAGGGAAGGTTTAATTTGTGGAGCCGACTTGAGGTGTCAAGCTTCCTCAACGTAGACTAGTGAAGACCGGCAAGTCTTCGATACCACGGGAAATACATCGTCGTGTCTTTGTGGTTATCTCTAGTCTTTACTTTCCGCATTTATATTTCTAGCTTGCTTATTGTGATTAAATTGCTTAGCTAGAAGTATAACTTGTTTAGACTAAGTTTTAATTGGCTAAATTGTTAAATTGTTAAAAAGTTTAAAAACCTCCTATTCACCCCCTCCCCCCTCTAGTCGGTTATAATTGATCCTACAAGTGGTATCAGAGCTTGGTCTCTCATTGATTTAAACTTAACCGTCTAAGAGAGAAAAGGATGGCTAGTGAGGGAATTGCTATAGGAAAGACTCTTTTATTTGATGGTTCTAATTATGCTTATTGGAAAATTAGAATGTCAATTTATTTAAAGGCCATGAGTCCAAGCGTATGGAAAATCGTAAATGAGGGTTACATCATGCCCCTTGATCCACTACATCCCACGAATCAAGAGACGCGTAATGCTCATTTAGATGCCCAAGCTATGAATGCTCTCTTTGGCGCTTTGAACGCGGATGAGTTCAATAGAATGAGCAATTTGGAAACCGCTCATGATATTTGGACCACTTTCTCAAAAATCCATGAGGGTACATCCACGGTCAAAGAAGCCAAATTGCATAGGCTTCGGATCAAATATGAGACATTCATGATGTTGCCTCATGAAAACATCAATGAGATGTATTCACGACTCAACAACATTGTGAATAAGCTCAAAGGCCTTGGGACTAACCTTTCTTGATGTTGATGTTGTGCGCAAGATGCTTAGGGCTCTCTCGGACAAATATGAGACGTTGGTGACTCTATTTCTCAACTCGCCCGAGTTGCCAAGGATGACACCAACGGGGCTTTTGGGCAATCTCATCACAAATGAGTTGCTCAAGAAGGACAAGGAAGAGCTCTTGGAGACAACTTCCTCAAAAAAGAAGATCACCGCTTTCAAAGCTAAAGCGGAATCAAGTGATGATGAAGATGAAGAAGAAGATTCCGATGAGGAGTATGCACTCCTTGTAAGAAGAATGAAGAGAGTCATGAAGAGACGCCCCAATAGAAGCTATAACTTCGACAAGTACAAGAAGGGGCAATCCTCAAGTGACAAGAAGCGTTATAGCAACATTCGGTGCTATAATTGTGAAGAGGAGGGGCACATTGCTTCCCATTGCCCCGAAAAGAAGGATGACAAGGGCAAGTTATTCAAGAAGAAGGAGTACAATGGCAAGAAGAAGCTCTTCAAGAAGCTTCACAAAGACGGAAAGCATGAAGCCCACATTGGAGAGTGGGATTCAAATGATGAGTCAAGCGACTCCGATTCCGATGAAGAGGAGTCCCCCAAGAAGAAGGGACTAGTTGGCATCGCCATCAAGGAAGCTCCATCGCTATTCTCCACTCCTACTTGCCTCATGGCAAAAGGAGATAAGGTAAAATCCATTATTAGTGATGAACCAACTTATGATGAATTGATGGATATACTTGATGATTTAAATGAATATCTTGGAAAAGAAAAAATCAAAATATAAGGTCTTAAATAGAGAATATAATACTCTAAAAGACTCTTATGAGGAGCTTAAGGAAGCTCATAACTTGCTTATCCAAGAATATTCAAATAAGTCTTGTTCTAGTGTAGAAATTGCTAAAACTAGTGCATCTACTTCATGTGATGATCTACTTGCTATGCCATGTTGCTCTATTGTTAATGCTAATCATGATATTATTGAGCAAAATGATGCAAAGCTTGTTCATGAGAACAATAAGCTAAAAGAGCAAGTAACCAAGCTAAGCAAGAGCTTGGAAAGGTGTTTTAAGGGTAAGGCCACTCTTGACAAACTTTTGAGTGAGCAAAGATGCTCATTCAACAAGGAAGGTCTTGGGTATGTGCCTAAGAAAGGTAAGAAGACGGCAAACAAGCTCACAAGATTTGTGAGGCAAAATGGTAAGTATTGTCATAAATGCCGAGAAATAGGACATATGCAACAAGATTGTCCTAAGGGTAAGACTCCATCCATTGGTATATATGATTCTTGCTATATGCTTAAAAAGACTAAGGATGGTAAAATAATTGCTCATTTTGTTGGTACTTCAATTCTAGGCGCTAAAAAGAATACTATTTGGGTGCCTAAATCCTTGGTTACTAACCTCCAAGGACCCAAACAAATTTGGGTACCTAAAAGAACTTGACTTTTGTTTTGTAGGTGAACTATAAAACCGGTGGAAAATATTGGGTGCTTGATAGTGGATGCACACAACACATGACCGATGATAGAAAAATGTTCACCACATTCGAGAATGGTCAAGGAATGGAAAATATCACTTTTGGCGACAATAGCAAAGGAAAGGTATTAGGATTGGGTAAAATTGCTATCTCAAATGACCTTTCTATTTCTAATGTTTCTTTAGTAGAATCATTAAACTTTAACTTGCTATCCGTTGCTCAAATATGTGATCTTGGACTAATTTGCTCATTCTCTAGTGAAGGTGTAACCATCTCTAATGCAAAAGATAGCTCTTTAGCTTTCAAAGGCTTTAGATTTGGAAATCTTTACTTAGTTGATTTTAGCTCAAGTGAATCTTGTTTAAAAACTTGTTTAATGGCAAAAACCTCTTTGGGTTGGCTTTGGCATAGAAGGCTAGCTCATGTTGGAATGATTTAACTCAAAAAGCTTTTCAAACATGATTTAGTTGTTGGCTTGAAAGATGTGAAGTTTGAGAAAAATAGACTTTGTAGTGCTTGTCAAGCCGGTAAACAAGTCGCTAATTCTCATCCTTCCAAGAGTATCATGTCAACTTCTAGACTATTGGAACTCTTACATATGGACTTGTTTGGGCCAACAACCTATAAGAGTATCGGAGGTAATAGCTATTGTTTAGTCATTGTGGATGATTACTCTAGATATACATGGGTATTCTTCCTAGATGACAAAGGTGAAACCTCCGGGATTTTCAAAAGATTTGCAAAAAGGGCCTAAAATGAATTTGATTTCAAAATAAAGAAAATCCGTAGTGATAATGGTTCCGAGTTCAAGAATACTAAAGTTGAAGACTTTTGTGATGAACTTGAATAAAGCATGAACTTTCCACAACCTATACTCCGAGCAAAATAGAGTAGTAGAAAGGAAAAATCGTACATTAATTGAAATGGCTAGGAAAATGCTTGATGAATATAATACTTCCGATATCTTTTGGGCGGAAGCTATTAATACCGCTTGTCATGCCATAAATCGTCTTTATTTGCACCGTCTTTTGAAAAAGACTTCCTATGAGCTTCTTGTAGGAAGAAAACCAAACATCTCTTATTTCCGAGTTTTTGGTTGCAAATGTTATATTTTAAAGAAGGGTGTTCGTCTTTCAAAATTTGATAGTCGTTGTGATGTTGGTTTCTTGCTTGGTTATTCTTCAAATAGCAAGGTTTATCGTGTCTTTAACAAAAACTCCGGTTTAGTTGAAGAAAGACATGATGTGCAATTTGATGAAACTAACGGCTCTCAAGAAGAGCATGAGAATTTGGATGATGTAGTAATGAAGCCTTAAGAAAAGCAATAGAACATATGCAAATAGGCGACATCAAGCCCGAAGACGTTCCAACATCTTCCACTGAAGTTGAACTACCCACCTCTTCCACAAATCAAGTACAACTTAGTGAAGAGGACAACAAAGAAGATGATCAACCATCCAACCTACCTACAAGAATCCATAATGCAATTGCAAAGGATCATCCAATAGATTAAATATTGGGTGATGTAAGTAAGGGTATCCAAACTCGCTCTCGTGTTGCTTTTTTTGTGAACATTACTCGTTTGTCTCTTCTATTGAGCTAAAGCATGTAGAAGAAGCACTTGCAGATCCAGATTGGATGAATGCTATGCATGAAGAACTCAACAACTTCACCCGGAATGAAGTATGGACTTTGGTGAATCGACCCAAAGAATACAATGTCATTGGCACAAAATGGGTCTTTAAGAACAAACAAGATGAAAATGGTTTGGTTGTTCGGAACAAAGCAAGGTTGGTCACTCAAGGGTACTCACAAGTCGAAGATTTAGATTTTGGTGAAACCTTTGCTCCCGTAGCTAGGCATGAATCAATTCGGATATTACTTGCTTTTGCATCATGCTTTGATATTAAATTATTTCAAATGGATGTTAAAAGTGCTTTCTTAAATGGTAAAATATCCAAGCTTGTCTTTATTGAACAACCTCCCGGTTTTGAAGATCCAAAGAATCCACATCATGTCTATAAACTCTCCAAAGCGCTCTATGGTCTTAAACAAGCTCCTAGAGCATGGTATGAACGCCTTAGAGATTTTCTAGTCTCAAAAGGATTCAAAATTGGGAAGATTGATTCAACCTTATTCACTAAAGTCATAAATGATGATTTCTTTGTGTGTTAAATTTATGTTGATGATATCATTTTTGGGTCTACTAATCAAGATTTTTGTAAAGAATTTGGTGATATAATGTCTAGGGAATTTGAAATGTCAATGATTGGAGAATTAAGCTATTTCCTTGGACTTCAAATCAAGCAACTCAAAGATAGGACTTTCATAAGTCAAACCAAGTACGTGAAGGATTTACTTAAAAGATTTGGCATGGAAGATGCAAAGCCCATCAAGACTCCCATGGCTACAAATGGTCATCTTGATCTAAATGAGGGAGGTAAACCGGTAGATTTAAAGCTTTATAGATCTATGATTGGTAACTTGCTTTATCTTACTGCATCTAGACCCGATATCATGTTTAGTGTTTGCATGTGTGCACGATTTCAAGCAACTCCAAAAGAGTGTCATTTAATGGCCGTTAAAAGAATACTAAGATATTTAAAGCATTCCTCTAGCATTGGCCTTTGGTATCCTAAAGGTGTTAAATTTGATTTAATTGGATATTCGGATTCCGATTATGCGGGTTGCAAAGTGGATAGAAAAAGCACCTCGGGTAGTTGTCAATTTTTAGGAAGATCTTTAGTATCATGATCATCTAAGAAACAAAACTCCGTAGCATTATCCACCGCCGAAGCCGAATATGTTTCCGCGGGAAGTTGTTGTGCTCAATTGCTATGGATGAGGCAAACATTGATGGATTATGGAATTAAAATTGATAAAATGTCTCTTTTGTGAGACAATGATAGTGCTGTGAAAATTGCTAATAACCCTGTTCAACACTCAAGAACCAAGCATATAGATATCCGTCACCATTTCTTGAGAGATCATGTGAGTAAGGGAGATATTGAAATTAGCCACATAAGAACCGAGGACCAATTAGCGGATATTTTCACCAAGCCATTAGATGAAGGCCACTTTTGCAAATTGAGGAATGAGTTAAATATCAACCGATTACGCATAAACCTATAGGGTCACACACTTAACGGATTGGAACAAACTAGTACGGATACAATTCGTCAAACGTGTTCAGATAGGATCCGTCACGAGCACTATATAAGGAGATGCATGAGGCTGTTGGGAGAGAAGGGGTGAACATAACAGACAAGACACACGAAAGTCATGAGTTGAGTTGTTCCACCGAAACCCTAGCCGCCATCTTCTTGAGAGCTCTACCGTGCGACTTGGTGCTAGCACACCGGCGTACGGATGTTCCTTCTCTGGACGTGTGGATACCGTAGAGGCGCTACTGCGGTTACTGTTGCACTTGAGGACGATTCGCGATCTTCATAAGGAACTACAGAGGTTGCTGGAGGAGATGATCGACTCGCGAGAACGCTGGACAATTGACTACGACCACTGCATTGACGCGCTCTACGTTGGACCAGACTGCTCCAACTCTTCTTCCGCTGCTCTGCGCATCTGGTGATAACGATCTGTGATTATCTACTTGCTTGGCTTCCTGGTTTACATGGTAGAAAATTTTGATTATCGGTGCAGTCTGGCGGCGAGGGCGCGGAGGCGCAAGACCAGTCGGCCCAGATGGTCGGCGGTGCGCCGCAGAGGTGGGACCTGGTTGTTGGTGGCAACAACGCATACACAGAGGCTTACTACGAGGCATAGTAAGCCGCACGCGTGGGCGTCATACCGACCCACGGCGGGATCAACGACAATGAATAATATAATAAATATTAATCTACTAAAAAGAATATTATCACTAGAATTGAAAACTTAGATCAAAGCAACGTACTAGGAAGCCTTAGCTTAGAGTGTTATCGTGCTGATAACGTATTGTATAATCGAGGTCGTGTTGCCGACGAACGAAGCTCTCAACTCACAAATAATAAACAATAGACAAGAAATACAAGTATGTAGTCCTATCCTTCTTTCTTTACTGATCTATTTGCCCGTAAACTTATGTGTATAATAAGAGCCTCATGCCCCCCCCCCCTTTGTATAGGAGGAGTTCTCTATTCTTGTATGAATAAGCAATACAGACTAAACTAACTAATGAGTCTTGTGGACTGACAGTCCCCTTATATGCCTTTGTTTAATGTAAAATGTCCACGAATAATCAGGTCTCGAAAAATAAAAAGGGCGATACACAACATATATTGACCATTAAGATTAACCCACATTGTAATCCTCCTTTGGCAGGTATAACATTTTCCCAGCTTATTAGTTAGCCGGTCTGTAAAGCCTTGCTCTGGTTTGGCGCTAGGATCCACCGACCCGTGGGCCATAGGATGGACCTGGCCCACACCGCAGATCTTTCACTACTTTGTGTCCCGCTGTCAGCGGCCACTTCCATCGCAGGACCAAAATTAATTTTGCTCTGCCGCCTAATAGAACCGCAGCTCGTTCTCCGGCTAAGCGAAGCCTGCCGGGCCCACCTGTAGGAGTTGACTGGTCAATGGCCGCATCTCCTCCCCGAACAAACAGTGCCGTGCCCGGAGATGCACCGTGCCCAGCTCCACCCTAAGGTAACTGACAGATGGGCCAAAAGGTGTGGACTCCACATGTTATAGAGAGTAGGAGAAGCAGACGACAGTGCGCCGCGAGATCAGTCCGTCGCAGATACACGCGTCCATGGTCAGCGAGCGCGTCAGTCCGTGTGAGTACATGTGCTTTTGCAAAATCTTATTGACAAATTAGTTGGTAGTTTTTAAATTCTTTCACGATTCTATTTTGAATTTTAAATAGATCCTTGAGATGCTTAAGGAATACTTTCTTAAGATTCAGGGACTTTTGAGAGGTGGTTTTCACCTCTCAACAAGTAAAGTAATTTTCCCACTATATAGTACACCATACCAATAATTTTTTTTGAAGGTTCACTACATCAATAATTAGCACGTCAGAGTTTAAATCCTGCGTCCATCAGTTTGTCAAGGTTATTTTTGTGAATTTGTTAGTGGTTTTGGGATTTGATCATTTGCCCCTCTATACTTCATGTGTCTTTGGACTTTCAAGTACGTGCTAAACCAACTCTATTTGGACCCTGTTTGGAGTGTATAAATTTCATAGGAATCAGTTCAATTCCACTTGGAATCGGGAAAACTCAAGTTGCAAATGGGGTTATACCCTTTTACTAGAAAACAAAGGAACAAGAAGAACCGTTGCCATCAAATTTTGGTAGACAAAATAGTCAGTCACGTCATCATAGAGTTTGGGAAAGTCAGGAAGACCAAATCAACATAGTAGGGTCAAGAAGCGCTAAAAATCGGCCATGGTTTGATTTAACTGATATGATATGGAAAGATTCATTGATTGAAGGAAAAATCTGACGCAGAGACAGCAGAGACAAGAAGATCAAGACGAAGATGGAAATAGATCTTCTTGAAGAAGTCAGGCTAATACAAAACGAAATTTGAGGAAGAATCCATATTGAGTCGGTCGTGTTTAGGAATCGTATAAACCTTGTACCGGTTAACAGAAAACACACACCAAATCAACCAACACTTTTACATTACCTTTACCTTTCTCGTACCTTAGGAGTAGTTTTGTAGCTAGTAGATCCAATCTTTCATCTTTAATTCAGCTTTTGTTCATCTATTGAATCATAGTTACTCTACCATCCATCGTCGGCTTTGTTGTGATTGTCGCACTTGGAATTTTCTTCCAACGACATCATCCATCGTCTGCTTTGCCATGTTTGTCACATCTAGATTCTTCCGGTAGCAACATCTACCATCAATTTTGCCGATTTATTGAAAAATCGGCTGGCACATCACATACGTCGCCAATAGACACCACTACGGGAGAACGCAGATTTGAGAGTCGCTTGCTTGACTTTGCCGAGTGCCAAAAATCGGCACTCGTGAAGCCACTCTTCTTCGAGTCTTGGCCGGGTGGCACTTTCGGCAAAGTCTAGCACTCGACAAAGAGTGGCTTTTGCCGAGTGCCTCAGAGTGCCCGGCGACTCAAGAAAGCGGCGCTCGGCAAAAGCCTCTTTGCCGAGCGCAACACTCAACAAAGAGCGCTCGGCAAAAAAATGACCCTTGACGCCGAGCCCCATACGCAGTCAAATTTTTTAAAAATTCTTTGCCGAGTGCCAATTCCTGCACTCGGTAAAGATCCTTCTTCGAGTGCCACTTCTGGCACTCGACAAGGACCTCTTTCTTTGAGTGCGAGGCAGCACTCGGCAATTTTTTTTTTTTTTGGTTTTTTGACCCATTTTTTTTGTGAGGCCTTCCCACATTATTTAAAACTCCATGTTCAAATTTGGGACAATTTTGACTTTTTTGCTATATTTCGTTAGTTTTTTTTGTTTAGTTGAATTTTATGGAATATTTCAAATTTGAACTGCAGGTGCATGAAATAATCGAATTTGGTCGTTCAAAAAATGATATTCATGATATTTGGTGTATGTTGAGGCCGTATCCAGGAACTCACATGAAATTTCGAGCATCTTGTTGACGTAACATGACGAGGTACTGCGAGAAAAGTGTATTTAAATTATATAAAATCGAACGAAGTCCGAAAATGACGAAACTTGTCGAGGCGTCGTGTTATCGCATGTAGAGTCTATGGTAAAAATTGAGAAGGTTTCGAGCAAGTTGCGGCGTCCTTTGCCGAAAGTGCCGTGAAGTGGCGCTCGAAAGAAATTTTTCAAAAAACAAAAGCCCGTGCACCCACTACTACTGATGCAGACCTTTGGTCGAATCGCCAAATGGGCAATAGTCTCGGAGAAAATTGCGTCCGGGACCAAAGATCTTTAGTCCGGTTGGTAACACCAACCGACTAAAAGTCCCCGCCTAACGGCTCTGGTGGCGAGCTTTGCGGGAGGACATTTAGTCGGTTGGTGTTACCAACAGGACTAAATGTTAACCTTTAGTCCGGTTGGTACTACAATCCGGGACTAAATCTTTAGTCCCGGATTGTAGTACCAACTGGACTAAAGGTTGGCATTTAGTCGGTTGGTAACACCAACCGACTAAATGTCCTTCTATTTAAACTCTGTTTGGCGTTAAATCACGAGAGCGGGAGCCGTCGCCGCCGCAGGACACGCATTGCATTGCATTGCCACCACCGCCACGAGCCGTTCATTCACTCAACCGTATTCACCGCGTGTTAATTATTAATTATCATTTAACTTGATGTCCCTTCTCCTTAAGCTTACTGTTTGGCGTTAAATCACGAGGAGGGAGAACGCCGTCGCCGCCGCCGGGACACTCCATGCGCTAGGGCAAAGCGAAGCTCCTAGTGCAAATTTGTCAAATAGTGCTGATTCTTTGAAAATTCAAAATAAATTCATCTTAATTTCAAAAATTCTAAAAATTTTGGGTAGCCTCTCTATCATGTGTACTATATGGGAAAAATTTGAAACTTGAAATTTAATTATGTGATATGTCATATAATGACGATGACACGCCATTGGATGTACAATGCCGATCGCCGCCCAAAGAGTTCATTGATGGCGTGCATTATTTCTTAAGAGTGGCCGAGGCAAACAAGCGGGATGGTTTCATGTCTTTGTCCATGTGCCTGTGTAAGAATTTGAAGGAATATTCGGCTCAAGGAGTCTTCACTCACACTTGTTGAAGTCGGGTTTCATGCCAAACTATATTTGTTGGACCAAGCACGGAGAAACCAGGGTTATAATGGAAGAAGGTGAAGAAGAACAATTGGACCCTAACGACATTATTGCTCAATACGGTGACTTCGATGATACTGCAATGGGCGAAGCTGAAGAAGAGGCAGGGGCAGAAGACACACTCGCTGAAGATGATGCTCTTGGTGATGTCATTTGTGATGCACAAAGAGATTGCGAAAGTGGAAGAAGAAGTCCATATTTTGGGAGCTACCCTATTGGCAAGTCCTAGAGGTCCGCAACGCGATCGACGTGATGCACCTGACAAAGAATCTTTGTGTGAACCTGCTAGGATTCATGGATGTGTATGGAAAGTCTAAGGATTCACTCGAAGCACGACAGGACTTACAACAAGATGAAAGAACGAGACAACTCGTGCATCGAGAGAAGGCAGACGATGGGCGCCATTACTTAAGACACGCTAGCTTCACTCTTAGCAAAGAAGAGAAGGAAAGCATGTTTGAATGCCTAAATGACATCAAGGTCCCATCTGGATTCTCCTCCAATATAAAGCGTATAATAAATGTGCGGAGAAGAAATTCCTACACTTAAAGTCCCATAGCGCCACGTGCTTATACGCAATTGCTTAGGTTGCTTTAAGAGGAATTCTACCTCCACATGTACGTCCGCCACCGTGAAGCTATGTGCATTCCTCAATGCAATTTCTCGAAGGCAATCAATCCAATGGAACTAGCTACTCTCTGAGAATGATGTGGTTCAATGTTTTGTCGACTTTGAGTTGGTGTTCCTCCATCCTTCTTTAATATCATGCGAGACCCAAATGGAAAGAGGCAAACATATTATGGCGCATAGAGGAGATTTGGGAACTAGACTACGCACCTAATTTTAAAGTCCCTTTGTTCCAGTGCCAATGGGTGAAGATGACCGGAGGCGGGGTAACAGTCGACAAGGAGTATGGAATGACAACGGTGGACCTCAACAATATTGGGTACAAAGGCGAACCATTCGTCCTGTCTGCGATGTGAATCGGTGTTCTATGTGAAAGACATGTCTACAAAACCCAAGAGAGGGAAAACGACGACAAATCAACCAATGAGCCAAAACGCCACATAGTTCTTTCAGGGAAAAGAAACATCGTGGGAATTGAGGACAAGTCAGACAAGTCAGAAGATTATGAAAGGGATGACCGAATCCCGCCCTTCAGTGTGACCAAAGACCCAAGCATCCTGCTAAATGCCGAGGACACTCCATGGTTACGGCATGATCATAACCAAGGGTCATACATCAAGAAGAAGTTCACCACTGTGCCCGCTTGATATATAGTGATGTTTAATAAATAGTGTGTATTAGAGATTTTATGTAATAATTGTAACTTCAGATGTTTCTATCATATTTTTCTTGTTTTTTATCGTTTCAAATGAAATTCCTATTCGATAAAAGGACACATGTACCTCTGTGAAGCATGTCTTCTCCACCGGTGTAAAAATGACTTGAAATTTTTTTAGCAAGTATTTATGCCTTCAAATGAAATTCCAACTTGTGGTTTGAGCCCTTCATTTTGTTTATAGTTGGCTCTTCACTTCCTAGCTTGTGGTCACTATAAAAGTCGTTTGAAATGTCAATAAGATAAAAGGAAATGCAACTATTATTTTTAAAAAAATTATGCCTAGTATTTAATTTACTATACATTTAACAAGAATTAGCATATTTATACAAATAAACTTAATACAAAACCCAAACTGTGAAAGCTGGCGGGAATCGAATAGTGGGGACCTTTAGTCCCGGTCAGACTGCTTGGGACTAAAGGTCACACCGGGACTAAAGGTTCTCTGGAAAATATGTCCCAGCATAAAACCTTTAGTCCCGGCAGTGGCACCACCGGGACTAAAGGTCCGACCTTTAGTCGGTCCGTATTACGCTTGGGACTAAAGGTCACACAGCCCGGGACTAAAGGTTCTCTGGAAAATATGTCCTCGCATAAAACCTTTAGTCAGGCCGTGGCACCACCGGGACTAAAGGTCCAACCTTTAGTCGGTCCGTCCAGATACCACCGGGACTAAAGGTCTTTAGTCCCGGTTGGTAATACCGCCCGGGACTAAAGGTCCCCCTCAGTACTTAAGCAACAGTGGCTTCTTCCCTTCTTCCACCCCTTCCGTCTCCCTCGCCGTCTCCTCGCATCAAGGCCTCAAGGGCAGAGCCGCACAGGGTCTTTCCTCCTTCCTGGCTTCCTCCGATCCTCCTCCAGTCCTCCCAGATCCGGCTAAGCGGCCTTGGAGCCTTGGCGAGCGAGCCGTGAGCCTTGGAGCAGCAGCAGCAAAGCGGCGACGGAGAGGCGAGCGTCTGTGGCAGGGTAAGGGCGTTGTGATGTGGAGGGCGGCGATGCAGCGTCTGTGGCATGTGTAGCCATGCGGCTTCTTGGCGGCGGCAAATAAAGGCAAGCGAGTAAGCCTTGCATGCGTACATATTCATTGGCCAGAGCGCCAGCGGCGGCAAGCAACAGCCAGCGTGGCAAGCAAAGCGGCAAGGCGGTCAAGGACACATCCTGATCAGTACCCATGTTTCCATACATCTCCACTTTTTTCCCGTTGTTGAGGTGAAGGCTGTGATAAGACTAGGGTTTGATCGATTTTGGTTTGGGTGCTTTGGATTGGGTGGTAATGTTGCACTTTAGAGCCGTATTTAGATGGATGTCGATGAGTCGTAGCCTCGTAGGTTTGTTTTGGAGCCTTACTAATGTGGAACAATGCAAGACGAATGGATTGATTTGTAATTTTGGCATGCAGATAGTTTGGTTTCCTTCGACATCAGGGATTTGTATTTGGTTTGGTGGATATTGTTTAGGCAGGGGATTTGAGTTGTGGCTAACTGATCTGATCATCCATGCCCGCATTGGTTAATGTCACATCTCGGGCTGTAAAATCATAATTTTTTTGTTTGCATATGTTCAGTAACTCTATTTGGTGATTTTGTTATACACATGGGTGAACGGTTTGGATTTATATGAAGTGAATGAGATAAGATTGCAGGTGGGTTATTTGATGATTTTTTTATGGCCGAATGGCAATTATTTTATGGTTAAAAGTTTCAATTGCATGAAAATTCGAATGTTGCTGCATATCTAGCTTGGTAGTACATATCTAGTCTGCATGACCCTTAGGCGCCTTAAATGCATATCTAGCTTGGTCAAGAATCGATGGTTATATTACTCAGTTATGTGTATATGCTACGGGATGGATAACCGTGAGTGGATGTACACGAGGCGCCCAAGTCGAGCTCAAATCACCCGTGAATGGATGGATAAGACCGAGAAATTCTTGGACCATGCATTTAAGGCTGCTAAGGGAAGCGAGAGACACGTTACGTCCTGCGACCAATGTGAAAACAAGAAAAGAAAAACAAGGGAAGTCATGGTGCGACATCTTTGCAAGTATGGATTTATGCCAAACTATACCCGGTGGGTGTCCCATGGTGAAGCCTATCGTCCTCTGAGAGGGCCGTGAGACGACGCTTGGAGGCATTTGACGGTGACGGCGGGGTACCAGGATGGTTAGGTGACTATGAGGATGCGACGTTTGCTGAACGGCCTACGGAGGACGAGCAGGAGGATGAGGAGGAGGAGCCAGAGCCAAGCGCTAAGGCGTTCTTGGCCATGTTGGATTCGGCACAGAAGGTCCTACATGAGAAGACAACGGTTTCTCAACTGGATGCCATTGGCCGCCTACTGGGGTTGAAGTCCCAGCACAACATGACTCGAGCCTGCTTCGATGCTATGATGGCAATTATTGGGGGGCTGCTTCCGGAGGGTCATCATCTGCCGAGCTGCTTCCGGAGGGTCATCATCTGCCGATGCTATGACGTGCAATATCTTCTTTTTTGTGCAGCGGACATCGGGCGGCGTCGAACTGTGTCGGAGGGTCGCCAGATCGCAAGTCAGACCATCCGCACCGGACCGTCGCCGGGATCGCCTGTTGAAGCTTGATCGCCGTGAGCCGCTATGAGTAGTTTCTATGTATCGAACTTGTGAACTTGTGGACTATGAACTTGTGGTTTGTAATAAATTGTGGATTCGGACAAATTTGGTCGTTTGTAATATATAAATGTGGTTTGTAATTTATTCTTTGTTGAATTGTGGTTTCTATTATATATATATATGCATTGTTGTTTAAATGGAAAAGCAAAAACCAAAAAAAAAAAAGAATTTTAGAGGTGGCTTTGCGAGTGCAATGACCATTGCACTCGCAAAAAAAATTTAAAATAAAAATAAAAAACACGCTTTGCGAGTGCAATGACCATTGCACTCGAAAAAAATTTTAAAAAAAATAAAAACACGCTTTGCGAGTGCAATGCCCATTGCACTCGGCAAAGAAAATTTAAAAAAATAAAAACACGCTTTCGAGTGCAATGCCCATTGCACTCGGCAAAAAAATTTTAAAAAATAAAAAACACGCTTTGCGAAAGTGCAATGACCATTGCACTCGGCAAAAAAATTTTTAAAAAATAAAAACACGCTTTCTTAGAGTGCTGCGGTCTTTGTGGCACTTTCGGCAAAGGTTTAAAAAATAGACGGTGCCGACGGCGTCAAATCTTTGTCGAGTGCAGACGGCACTTTCAAAGCCTTTTCCGAAAGTGCCGAAATTTGGCACTCGGCAAAGCAGCCTTTACGGAAGGGATTCGACGGAGGCTCTTTGCGAGTGTTGCACTCGACAAAGGCTTTGCCAAGTACAAAGCTGCCTTTGCCGAGTGCAACAGGCACTCGGCAAAGAGCCCGCCTCCAGTAGTGCACCTTCCGTAGAGACACAATGCCTGCAACGACTTGAACTCTTTTCTGGCGGCTACACACATTCCACCAAAAAAATAAAAAGAGGAATACGCTAAGCCGTGCGCCAAATGAGTTGGGATATATTAATTTGGATGTACATGGATTTTGTGTAACCTCGCTCATTGTCTACAGATAAGACGGTCGGTGTCCTGGCACCAATGATTAGTTCAACATATAAACTTTTGTTACTAAACATGTTTATGGCGATCCTCTATTTAGTAGGACCCTGACGTCCTAGACATCGATCAAACAGTATATGCAGAACAATAAAAAAAATTGTTGGTAAGTGGTACTCACCAAGCCTTGGAGAAAAAGGGTAGTAGTAGTGGGGCTCTACTAGCAAATATATGGGAGTATCTAGAAGTGGCTACATATAGTTTATAAGCTTATTTAACAAAACTAGTGGGTACATAGAATTCATAAATCGGCCGTAAAGTACCTTTCTATTGTGCTGTAGTCTCTCATGGACCACTCCTTACGATGTCACTGATCGACCTTAGCTCGTCGGCATGCTAAGTAGCTAATAGCTTCTAATTTGAATAATCTACAAGAATAATATATCACTGTGGCTATGTCGGATTCAGACAGAAGCTGGGATTGTTAACAACTAACCAGTCACATCGTCGACATATTATATCTGTGTTTAGAGACCATGTGAATATGTGATGGATCGATCTAACTTTGGGCACCATGTGATGGGGACCTACACATACTTAGCTTCAAAAGGAATGCTACTTGTGTCCCTATCACCAAAGAGGAATGGATGTACTATATACCCATTGCACATTTGCACATATGTACGGTATTAAAAATTGAGTTCATAATGCATGTTTAAACTAACCAAGAGGAGTGTGAGCTTAGGTTAGTATGTTGAATCTATCAACAAAGAGGAATGGGTGTACTATCCATTGCACATGAAATGTTTTGAATACTAAGTTCATAATGCATGTGTGAGCTTAAGTTAATGTCTATCGTTTCGGAAAAAAAAAAGTCAGTGTCTAGAGCACATACAAACCAAATAGATTATATAGCTTATTCCGAGAACTACATGCATAAACGAAGTGTGCTTGAATAACTGTAATGACAAGGGTACGTACACAAGTTTCCCTTTTGTCAATGTTATTGTTTATGGTCTTTTCCAGAAAGAGAGATCTTATTTCAGATCTTGTTTCGATGGAGTCCTTAATTGTTGTTTTATTACCATGCATTTTAAAGATTTATTCAAAGCATACCTAACACAAAATTGGAAGCCTCACACATTAGGTAAACCTTGAAACTAATGCGATGAATGATCAGTTACAAACTAGAATAAAGATATATAGTTCGTCGTTGTGACGGGCATAAAACAAAATAAAAATTTCGAAATACCTTTATGTTGATTTAGCACATGGATATCTATCCTTTTAGGCATAACTGAAGAAATTGCTTAAAATTCATAATTGTCCAAAGAGCTAGCTGACATATATAAGAGTAAATTGTATGGTTATTATCTATTTGATGCTGTGTGGTGTTTGTTCCTGAGCTCGGTTTGTACTCAAATTTAGATGACAAATTGCAAAAACAAGAAGTAATTTACATAAAGCAACAATTTTTTTAAAGATGAGAAAGTCCTTGAACTAAGCCAAAGTATCTATGGCAGTTTTTTTTTCAAGCCAAGTACACGTCACCATTTTTTTTTTGACATGCAAATTAAGAATGAGGTAACTTGATCCCTATATATATTTTCCTATATAATATATATATATATGGATCAAATAGGGCCCATTAAAGAAAAAAAAAAGGAGAGAGGATAGAACAGGAATCTCTCTTGCATTACTATTCTCATCCAATCCCTTTTCGACGTCATGTCCGACGCCGACCAATTTGCCAATCATTAGCACCACTAGCAAAATAAGCCCGCGGCGCAATGTCCTCGCGTCTGATCAGGGATTAAAAACACAATGAAGTAGTTATCATCTCAAGAAAAACACGCAATAAGGTCAATAAATAAATCTTTTTTTATTAGGGGAGTTAGTTAATAATAAATCTGCCCTGAAGAATAATATTAGGTGAACTGTCCCAAAGGATGCTAAGAGCGGCATATTCGATCTCTTGTATCTTGTGGTTGATGTGGTGGTTAACTGGTTATTAGTACCAGCTAGTTAACAATTGTTAACTGCACAGGCAGTTCTTAGGTCATATATAGCCTGTTTTAACGCTGCAAATGTCTTAGTAGTGTCAATGCTAGGTATACATTTGTTCAATTTTATATTTCACCAGCCACCTTTTCGTAATGAATAAGAAAATGTTGAAGAATCCTAGCGTTGTTTTCTAAGTATCTAACGAAATGTTGTTAGGTGTGATGAGGTTTAATATATATAGGAAGAATAAAATATGATATATCGGAGTAATCCCTGTCTTAATCCCTCAAAGATTCCCAGGGATAGGTTTGGATGGAGCAGATGGGTCTATGAAATGATCACCAAGTTGAGATCAGAATCTCGACTTTAGGCGGCCTTCTTTCTGAACAAATCCATTCAACAACCCCAAATCAAACAACAATGACGAAGTGATGGCTGATGTTGATCCAAGCTTACCGACAAAGCAGATGTGTTGTAGGCCCAGTTAATTTAGAGGTTACCTTTTCACAAATTTATAGTCGATCGTTTTCTGAAGAAAAAAAATGAGTTATACTGAGAATCATTCCAAACTTGGATGGAAAACGAGCCAAATTTGAGCATATGTTAGCTCGATCAATTTTGGCTAGTTATGGCCAAATTCGTAGTATATCTTTCACCCAAAGTTCGGTAGACAGAACCGAATTAGGATATTGTATTGGTGAAATTATAACTACATATGTCGTGTTACGAATTTTTCAAGCTTTGTTATAACTAAATATTATCCTTTTATTTAAGGATGAAATAACCAGATTACTATCAAGTATTTATTGAAAAAATGTTACTACGAACTTGTGATATCATCGTGAATAGTTTTTGGGTTCTGGACTGTGCTAAATCTAATTACTCCATCTGTAAAATATAGGTTGACGAGAGGATCTAATAATCCTTATTTAATTATTTATCTGTAATTCTTATTATGTATAATAATAATTTAATTATTTATCTGTAATTCTTATTATGGATAATAATACCGTCATATGATTCTTGAGTATACCCCTTAATATTCATAAGGGAGAAGCTGGAGGTCGTAAGTTCTTCTACGACCACCTCGTGGTTGTAAGTTTTTCTACGACTACTTCATGGTCGTAAGTTATTTTACGACCATCCCCCAGTCGTAAGTCTTTCTACGACTATCTCCTGATTGTAAGTCCTCCTACGATCAGTACATGGTCATAAGCTTTACTACATCCGCCATCTGGTCGTAAGCTCTTCTATGACCAATCTCTAGTCGATGGGGCTTATTGACATGTGGGCCTAGTCGATCAGGGAACCTTCTGTACCATATCTAAAGATATGAGCAGTTAATTACGCTGTTATTCTCTAAGAATAATAGCATGATTTAACTCTTTGTCCTGGTGATAACTGCCTAGCAACGTGGGAACGTTACTACTCCCACAATAATCTCCAGTAACGACTCCATCATCTAAACCATTAAGGCGCCATTTGAACTGGAGAAACGGCGGCCCACTTCGAGCACTGTATTAAAGGTGAAATCATCAGAAGGAGAGGGACAACAATGAGGAACAGAAGACATTTCACTCGAGTCTTTCCCTTGATCTGTAACCAGCATACTCAATATATCCACACAGGAGTAGCGTTGTTATTCTCTCCGGAGAAGGCCCGAACCTGTATAAAAATCCCTGTGTCATTTCTCTCTGCGTGATTTGAGTCTTGGAGACCCCTCGAATCAAACAATCATTACGTAAGTTCGGTTCTAAAACACTGACAGTTGGCGCCGACCGTGGGGATCTTTGAGTCATCGAGTTTCCTTTGTTTTCTCCCAACTCTAATACTTTCATGGCAGAAGAGTGGAACCAGGAGAACTGGTTCGACTTGGCCGATTATGCAAATATCGACATGGATGCCGGTTTCGATTACAAACCGAGTATTGCATCATCCGACGGTGATGTTGCCTCCGGAGATCACTCTTCAGGAGACCATACCATCGATGGAGTTGATGAGGGATCCTTATCCCCCCACAACGTTACGTCCAAACGATGAACCAGCTTCCTCAAAGGGCAAGGGTCCATCCGACCACAATCAGGGATGTTCCAAGGCAGGCTCAAAGCATGACGAGGGTTCCCTCTCCAAGTGTTCAAGTCCATCTAAGACAGTCCGACCTGGCACGGCAAATCCTGGAAGCCATTATTCCGGAGCTTCACCAGCATCTGGTGGTCATCTCTCTCCGGTTAGCCCCACCGAGGATGGGATCGAGCATGCTTTTCCTGCAAGTTCGACCATCCTACTGCAGGGCTCACCTATGGACGAAGACGGTTATAACCCGAAATTCCCCTTCCTGGAGGGGTTTTCTCTAAGTCACCAAACGGTGTCTTTCGACTACTCCTCAAACGAGGAGGCCTCAAGCGCAAGTGGAGATCATCAATGGGAGGTCTCATTCTTCCCTCAAGTGACGATCACTCTCCTAGAGACAGGACTAAGGACGCTCCTCGACGATCACACACTACGACCCCTCGTGGCAATGGCAAGGACACCACCGATGATGAATAGGGTCAACACTCTAATGAGCGTGCGGGAAATCCTCGAGATAATCGTACTTCATTGAGGCAAACTCAAGGATCATATATGGACGATCCTGAGACAACTCGACAGAGAATAACTGTAGCTCAGAGAAATCTGCCTGGGCACGTTCATTGTCAGTCGGAGGAAGCTCAGGAACTCCAACACATCAATGATCTTCTCGAGAACCCATCTCGAGAGCTTGCATGAGCGCCCGACTACGACCTCTTTGCCGAAGAGATCGCACGAAGGCTTCGATGCACAATGATCAGACTTGAGCACCCTCGCCGACATCATTCTGGAAGTCGTAGCAATACGACTCTCTCAGCTTCCAGTCGTTCGAACAACTCACTACATGGAGATTGGCGCGACAACAGGTCACGACGCTCTCCTGACCTTAACTCTACTCAGAAGAGAGTTCTTCGAACGACTGATGATTAACAAGCTCCCAGGAGAGGTGATCGTTCACCACTCCGACCCAGAGGTCTGTAACAGTAGACAAAGTACGAGGAGTGTTACCCTCGTAGAGCCAAGACTTATCATAAGTTGGGTTCACCCACTACCAGGTATTGTGGTATGCGATCACCTAATGATATTAACCCTTCTTTCCAGCAAAAGAGGCGTTACGATGTGACTACCGGATGTAGAGCATTCTCGCCTGATCTCCGAGCAGTTCGCTGGCCACCGCGGTTCCGACCAACGAACATGGAGAAGTTCGATGGGTCTTAGAACCCCATCGAGTTTCTCCAAATCTACACGACCGCTGTCCTAGCAGCGGATGGAGGAGAGCGCGTTATGGCAAATTACCTTCCGACTGTGCTCGAAGGGTTCGCTCGATCGTGGTAGCTAAACTAACCACTCGAGTCGATTTACTTATGGCAACACCTCTGTGACCTTCTACTGGCCAACTTCTAGGGCACCTATAATCGCCCTAGAAAGGACGACGACCTGCACAAGATAAGACAAAACGACCACGAGACCTTACGCCAATTCATCAAGCATTTCAGTCAGATTTGGAATTCAATTCCTAAGGTTTCTGACTCATCTGTTATTAGAGCCTTTAAACAGGGAGTCCGCAGTAGAAGAATTACATAAGACATAGCTTTAAACCCTCCACTCTCGTCATTGAACTCTTGAGATGGTGATCGATACCACGGCTCGCTGCGAAGCGATGAGAGTGGAACAAAACCATCGATCGAGATGACAAGAGTCTCCAAGAAGCAGGTGGAAGTAGCAAGAAGGATAAAAAGGCCAAGAAATCTAAGAACAAAGCGAAGGGCTAAAAACTTCAAACCAACAGTTCTAAGGAGGTCTTAGCCGTAAGCGAGAAGGAGCCACGAAGTTCTGAGCAATATCCCGATCGAGGCAAAGGTAAGTGCCCCGAGCAGAAGAATGATAAGTCTAGGTGGTGTCCTTTCCATAAAAAGGAAGGACATGACCTTCGCAACTGCCGGGTTTTCCAACGAAAACTCGAGGACTACTACAATGGCAAAGTATCACTTCCTACCCTCGAAGAGGTAGGGCAAGCCAGTGGTCGTACGCAGTCGGACGACAACGAGAAGATGCCATTGCAAGATCCCGAGCATACCATCGAGCATATCTATGGGGGATCATCGGCATACGAGTCAAAACGACAGCTTAAGGCTGTCGAACGCAAGGTAAACTCCATTGACCCTCCTCTTGTCAATAAGTTGCCGAAGTGGTCGGAAGTCACCATCTCCTTCGAGAAGAGTGACTGCCCGATCCCTTCCACTCGCCCAGGTCATTTTCCGATCGTGGTCGAGCCCACCATCAACAATTGTCAAGTAAATCGAGTGTTAGTTGATGGTGGTAGCTCGTTAAACATCCTATTTATGAGTACCCTAGACGAGATGCAAGGTAAGACCTGTATGACACTCTTTTCATGGTATTGTACCAGGGTTCTTGGACAAACCTATTGGTCAAGTTTCTCTTCCTTTAACATTTGATTCTCTAAGTAATTTCAGGATAGAGAAGATCGCCTTTGATGTGGTCGATTTCGATATGGCATATAACGCCATACTCGGACGACCAACTTTGGCAAAATTCTTAATGGCTACTCATTATGGGTATCAATGTCTTAAGATGTCAGGTCCCAAAGGAGTAATCATAATCTACTGTGATAAAAAGATGGCGCATATGTGTGACCGTCGATCCCTCGAGATGGTTGGCCAGATACCAGCTCGAGAAGAAAATAAGAGGCAGCCTTCGACCAAGCAGCCGAAGTCTAAAGCTGCACCTAAGCCGAACGACCAGGTCAAAGAGGTTCCTTTGGATCCAGAAGAGCCCTCAAAGACTGTTCGCATTGGGGATACTTCCGACCCCAAATAGGAAGACGCCCTCGTCATTTTTCTCCGAGCTAACGCAGATGTTTTCGTGTAGCAAGCATCCGACATGCTCGGAGTTCCCAGGGAAGTGATTGAGCATAAGCTAGCTTTACGACCTGATAAAGTACCCGTAAAACAAATATTATGGAGATTTGCCCCTGATCAACGAGATGCTATAAAATCAGAATTGGACAAGCTACTAAAAGCAGGCTTTATAAGAGAAGTCGACCACCTAAAGTGGTTGACCAACCCTGTAATGGTTAGGAAGTCTAACGGAAAGTGGCGAATGTGTGTAGACTTCACTGATCTTAATAAAGCTTGTCCAAAAGATGATTTCCTTTACCTAAATGTCGATCGGTTGGTTGATTCTCTTTGGTTGTGAAACATTAAGTTTTCTAGATGTATATTCTAGCTACCATCAGATTAATATGTGTCTAGAAGATGAAGAAAATACATCATTTATTACTCTATTTGGAATATTTTGTTATGTCAAAATGCCATTTGCACTAAAAAAATGTTGGCGCTTCTTTTCAACGCTTGATGCAATCGACTTTTTCACCTCAACTAGACCGAAATTTGGAAGCCTATGTTGACGATCTAGTCATAAAAAGTATCAAGCAAGAGACATTCAATAACCTCAGAAAACACCGCCTGAAACACAATCCTAAGAAGTGTGTGTTTGGAGTCGCTTCAAGAAAATTGCTTGGATTCCTTGTCTCTGCACAAGGAATCGAAGCAAATCCCGAAAAGATAAAGACCATGAAGAAAGAAGTCCAGAAACTCATAGGGTGCATGGCGGCTTTAAGTCATTTCATAGCACGATTGGGAGAAAAATGACTACCTTTTTTCAAACTTCTAAGGAAGCACGAGGGTTTCAAGTGTCAGAAGAGGCAAACACTGCCTTTAAGGATGTCAAAAGGTATCTTACAAGTGCTCCTGTTTTAGTTTCTCCAAAACTAGAAGAGACACTCTTAATTTATCCAGCTGCCACGCCACTGGCAGTGAGCGCAGTACTGGTCGTAGAATGTGAAAACATCTAACGACCAGTTTACTACGTAAGTGAAGTTTTGCACGGGCCTAAGGAGCGTTACCCTCAGGTCCAAAAGCTTCTATATGCCTTCATCATGTCTTCAAGAAAACTATGGCATTATTTTCAGGTGCACAAGATAATTGTATCGTCTAATTTTTCCCTTAGGAGTGATCCTCCAGAACAGGGAAACAGAGGAACGCATGGCAAAATGGTCAGTAGAACTTGGAGAGTTCGACCTCTATTTCATGTCCCAAACGACCATTAAATCCCAGTCTTGGCAGACTTTGTCGCCGAATGGACAAATCTTGAACGTGTTTAGGATCCCCAGTACGATACCCACGACAAGTGGACGATGTACTTTGACGGGTCACTTACTTTAAGTGGCTCGGGGGCTAGGGTGCTCCTGGAATCTCCTACCGGAGAGACCTTAAAGTATGTCATTCAATTAAACTTTCAGGCCACTAACAACGTGGCAGAATACGAAGGTTTGCTGGCTGGCATATAAGCTGCGAAAGTGCTCGCAATTCGACGACTACTCGTGAGAGGAGACTCTCAACTAGTTGTGAATCAGGTCGAAAAAGAGTACTAGTGCTCTAATCCGACCATGTCTCGGTACTTATCGGATGTTCGAAAGCTTGAAAAGCATTTTTTCGGTTTCGAGGTACAATTTATCCCTCGAAAGGATAATTTTCTCACAAATCAGCTTGCTCGAATGGCTTCTTCCCAATCACAAGTACCAAAAAGAGTCTTCTTGGAGCACCTCCAGAAGCCGTCTCTGGTCGAAACACCAGAGACAACTCTATTGAGACAGCCTCTCTAGAATGCGAAGATACCTGGATGAATCCCATCTACGAGTATCTTCAGACTGGTACCATACCCGATGATGATCTTGTTACAAATCGCTTATCCTGAAAAGCCAAAATGTATACTTTGGTCGAAGGACTCCTCTATAAACGAGGCACTTAAGGGGTACTCATGCGATGCATATCACAAAGAGAAGGACTAAACTTCTATCACGACATACACGGGGCATCTGTGGTACTCATACTTCCTACAGAACGCTAGTCGGAAAGGCCTTTCGACAAGGTTTCTACTGGCCAACAGCCCTCTATGATGCCAAGGAGCTGGTTAAAAAGTGTGTACAATGCCACTTTCATAGTAGACAAATACACCAACCGGCTCAGGCATTGCAAACAATTCCTCTATCTTGGCCTTTTGCGACTTAGGGTCTCAACATCCTAGAACCGCTCCCAAAAGCCCCAAGTGGCTTCGAGTTCCTCTTTGTGGCTATTGATACGTTCACAAAGTGGATCGAAGCCGGACATGTGACTGGGATAACAACGGAAGCAGCAAGACAGTTCATGATGAGAAGCGTGATTACTCGATTTGGCATCCCAAGTTGAATAATCACAGATAATGGTAAGCAATTTTGGAGCGCAAAATTCCAAAAATTTTCTTGACAATTTGGGTACCAAGCGTATTACGCCTCTGTTGCCCATCCTCAAAGCAATGGGGCAGTCGAAAGAGCGAATGGCCAAATAATGCAGGGAATCAAAACTCGAGTCTTCGACTAGCTTGTCAAGCGCTCAGGGCTTTGGTACAAGAATTACCCTCAGTATTATGGGCAGTTCGTACGACTGCTAGTCGGGCTACAGACGAAACACCTTTTTTTCCTAGTTTTCAATGCCAAAGCCATGCTTCCACCAGAACTAAAGATCAGGTCAACAAGGGTCGAAACTCTCAACGACTCTATCTAGAAACAACTTAGAGCGGATGACAGATCGTAAGGTCCAACCTCGCAGCCTTGCTATAGGTGACTTGGTATTGAAGAAAATTCAATCCCAGTCTAATCAGAACAAGATTTCCCCCAAGTGGGAAGGTCCTTACATAGTGGTTGAAGTTACACAACCAGGTTCGGTACAACTAGCAATGGAAGACGACCAAATTCTCTCCAATTCTTGGAACATCGACCAGTTACGTAAATTCTATGTGTAACCGACCAACCCTACAATAAAGCATCAGGTTCTTTCTATCTTTATTGTCTTTACTTTGTGTAGTGCTTTGACAATATCTTCGACCATCCCCTGGTCGTAGGTCCTCCTACGACCAACGCATAAGTCATAAGTTTTTTTACGACCTTACCCAGGTCGTAAGCCCTTCTACAACCAGTACCCAGTCTTTCTTTACACAGGTCAAAAGGATGGTAACATCATCTAGTCAAAGCCTTTCCTTTCTGCACGTGGTCCTGCCCACTAGAAGGAACTTCCTAGTGTCGACGTTCCTCCCTTTTTGCTGCCAACACAAAGAGCTCGGGTTCAATACACATGATCGGAATATTTTCAAGCCAACTCTTATCACCTTAATTTATTTATTCATTCATTTTGAAAAATACTCTAAGTAGAGTATCCTTTTGTAATTTGCTCAACTACTTTTGGTAAACTCGTTTCATTTCAACTGGTCGGAGGAAGATACAACACCTAGTCGAAGTCTTTCCTCTCTGCACGTGGTCCTGCCCACTAGAAGGAACTTCCTAGCGTCGTCCTGTTTCTAAGTCTTGCTACCAGAGCGAACCTACCGAGTGCACTGGAATAAGTTGAACAATTTTTTAAGGTACTCCAGACATTTGTCTAACTCAAGTTAACCATTCTTGATTTGATTAATCTGGTCGGAGAAGGTAACATCACCTACTCGAAGCCTTTCCTTTCTGCACATGGTTCTGCCTACTAGAAGGAACTTCCTAGTGTCGACTCGTTCCTACTCTTTCAACCAGTGCATGACAATTGAGATCGAAAAACTATAAGTTAGCTAAACCTCTCTTTTTTTAAGAAAACCATTTCACACTATTTACTTAGTTTATCTAAATAAACTAAGCAAATAGTCGGGGGCTAGGATAAAGTTATTAATATGACTTCAATTCTTAGTCTTAATTTCTTATTCCATTCATTATCTTATGAGTTACTAACTACTCGACAAGATGATTTGCAGGAAGAAGCAATGATTATATATATATCAACCACAAAAACTTGTCGTTATAGGTTTCAAGTATAGACTACTCTGACGAGGGAGATCCTATTTGCATCTCCTCGGTAACTTCCTTGCTGATCGACTGCATATCCTCCATCAACTGCTCTGTTTCTGCTTCAGAGCAGTCGAAGTCGGCTTTGATTGGTTGCAGATTAAGATTGGGGTCATGAGCTTTAAGTTTTGCCAAAACAAAACTTATTGCGCTTTCGACTGCCTCCTTTATCGAATCAGCTTGGTTGGTCTTTAGAATAGTCACCAACTCTTGCAAAGTCCCGACTTGTTCTCCAATGACACTCGTGTGAGTAATCATCGTGTCTTCACGAGGAGTGATTTCCACAGCATATAGCCCACCGAGTACATTGTTCAGGAGAGAAATGTTGTTCTGAAGGTTAACCTTCATCGAGAAGGTTAACCTTCATCGACTTCATCTCCTCCTGATTACAAGTCGAAGCCTCACGGAGCCGTTTTATTTTGACTGCTTGCTCTGAAAATAATAAGACTAGTCAGATAAAATGACCCCAAAAGGAAAATAAAACTAGTCGCAGATAAAGACTTGCTTACCTGCTAGTCGAGAATCTAACTTCTTGACTTCATCATCATGGGAAGCAATGCTCTTTGCATATTGCTCTTCCCACGACTTGGTCTCCTGATCTTTTTTCTTTGGCGATACGGGAAATCTCGTGAACAACCAAGGTCTTTTCTTTGACCTCGGTTTCAAGCTTCCTCATTTCGACCTCTTTTTCTGAAAGGGAATAAGAGTTAGAAAAAGAAAAGAAAGTCATAAGCGGTTTTAAGTTCAGCACTTACCGTTTATTTGTCCTTGCAACTTTTGAATTGCAGAGTTTGCCTCCTGAAGCTTATTCAGGAGGTCTTCGTTCTTCTCGCTTAGCCTTTTCGTCTCGGTTTTCTCGTAGTCGAGTGAATCAGCTAAGGTCTTCTTGTCGCACTTGAACCTAGAGGAAAAGAGTAAACATGAGTATAGAACAACCGGTCGTAAGTCTTTCTACGACAGGTACGTAGTCGTAAGTTTTTCTACGACAAGCCTCTGATCGTAAGTTCTCCTATGACAATCCCCATAAGCACTGTGCAAGTGGTCGAAACATAAACGACTACAAGTACCAGTTACTTACCATCTCTCTGCCTGCTCATAGAGTTCCGATTTCTCCTGTTATAGCTGCACAAGTTGTCGGTTGTACTCTACAACAGTGACAATTTGCTCTAGAGCTCTCTGCATAAAGAAAGACAGTGAGAAGCGAGAAAAGCCATATATATGAATGTTGGGTAACAAGCACTTACGTTAATGCTCGTTCGAGCAAACATGGAGAGTACGTTTGTAAGGTTCTTCAGCTCATCAAGCTCTTGAACCCGATTCCACCACACCTTTTAGAGACGCTCGTCATCGGAAATATTTCCCCAGTTAGCAATGTCCTTGGGATGGGGAACTCGGTTACGAGACCTGAAAGCAAAAGACCCCACAACGGAAGCCGGACCGAAAAACTCAGAAAAGAAGTTGACATAATCTTATTCTTCTGATTCGGTGACGGCAGCTCCTCCTTAGGGACCGGGAGGAACGTCTACGCCGACTTCCTTCCCGGTGCGATGGCCCAATGATCCATCGCCTTGGCCTGATGCCTCCGCAGCATCATGCACCGTTTTCGCCTCGGCTTCTACGACCACTCCCGTGGTCGCAGTTGCTTCGGCAACAATGACTTCTTCCACCACTCAGACGATGGATGACCCTTCGACCACAGCCACTGTCACTTCTCCGACTGTAGGAGAAATAGCAATGGATTCCTCGACAGGAATATCCTTGAGGGCTGGAGGAGTCGGACTAAGGTCACAAAAAGGAAAACACATTAGATGGTAAAAATCAAAAGGTAAATGTTGTTCTTAAACTTTTGTATTTTTACATACCTTTGTTTCCTGGATTTGATCTTGAATCTAGAAGCAACCTTCCCTAAGGAAGATTTCTTCGACTTCTTCTCTTTGACCACGTCTGGTCGAAACTCGAGTTGAGGAATGGGATCAGCCACGACCACGTCTGGTCGTGGATCTTGAGCGAGCACTACCGCTCCTTGAGCCTCCTGGCTCTCCGGATGGCCGAGACCTATCTCGACCACCCCAAGGGCAGCACCGCCCTCGACCATAGGCACTACAGGTGCAGTGGTTGTAGGGATATGGGTAGGCTACGATAGCTAACAATTCAAAAATTCTACCACGTAAACCAAGAAGCCATGCAAGTAGAAGATCACAGATCGTTACCACTAGATACGCAGAGCAACGGAAGAAGAGTTGGAGCAGCATGGTCCAATGTAGAGCGCGTCGATGGAGTGGTCGTAGTCGATCGTCTCCTCCAGCGTCGAGCACGTCGATGGAGTGGTCGTAGTCGATCGTCTCCTCCAGCGTCGAGCACGTTGATGCAGTGGTTGTAGTCGATCAGTCAGCGTCCTCACGAGTCGATCGTTTCCTCCAGCAATCTCTGTAGTTCCTTACGAAGAACGTGGATCGTCCTCAAGTGCAACAGCAACTGCAGTAGCACCTCTACGGTATCCATACGTCTTGGGAAAGAACAATCGTACACCGGTGTGCTAGCACCAAGTAGCACGGTAGAGCTCTCAAGAAGATGACGGCTAGGGTTTCGGTAAAGCAACTCACATCTACTCATCTCCCCAATAGCCTCAAGCATCTCTTTATATAGTGCACATGACGGATCTTATCCGAACACGTTTTACGAATCGTATCCATACTGGTTTGTTCCAACCCGTTAAGTGTGTGACCCGTTAGGTTTATGCGTATTCGGTTGTAACTCGAAAACACCTTTCCGACCACGAGTCATTAGCGGTACCTAGCTGAGGGTGGAAAAAAAGCTCGAAACTCGCGAGCCAGCTCGACTCGTTAAGGGCTCGGCTCGAACTCGGTCCCTTAACGAGCTGAGCCATGCCAGCAATTTAGCTCGTTTTCTTAACGAGTCGAGTTCGAGCTGGCTCGCGAGTTGCTCGTTTAGCTCATTAAAAATCCAGCATAGTAGAGCAGTAGTACCAAACCAGCCCAACCCAACAACCCTTAGACGGTCCAGAGAGGCACAAGCCTCAAGTTGTAATCTCTTGGATTTCTAAAAAAATTATTAGGCTGATTTTCCTTTTTAGCGAGCCTAACGAGCCTAACGAGTCTAACGAGCTTAACGAGCCTAACGAGCTTTAAACTGTGCTAAGCCAAGTCGAGCCTGGTATTTTGCTCGTTAGCTTAACGAGCCGAGTCGAGCTCGTTTTCTTAACAAGCCTTAACGAGCCGAGCCAAGCCGAGCCGGCTCGTTATCCACCCCTATACCTAGCAGGACATAACGATTCCCGAATACACACAAATTATATCGGACAAACTTTATTGCAATATGATCTACAACCAGATCCTCATCACTTACGACCAGGTCCTATCTCTATATGACCAGTTCGTATTTGGTCACGACCAATTCGTAACTCCTTACAACCAGATTACGACCACTCTGTGATTATGTTCAACCATTCTACGACCAGCTCGTATCTCCATACGACTAGTCCGTAACTGATCGAACTAAACGACCTACTCATGTATTTTCCCTTTGCCTCACGATATCTGGTTGAACTCCAGGTGAGATGTTATGTCATCCATGGACTATTCAATACTTTCTCGATCGAGTGTCGGATAACTTCACGTGGTCGAACACTTCGACCACTAGTGGCATGTCCATGTACTTACTTTATCCGACCATAACAAGGGGCCCAAAGACATCTCTCCTGTTATGTTAGGAGGGGCAAATCCTATATCCGACCGGTCACATTCCTCTGCATGTTTCATAGCATACCTGAAAGCTACCTTTATAACTACTCAGTTACGAGCAGCATTTGGCAACCCCTAAGATTGCTATTACACATGTATAAAACCATGTTGATCTCAGGTCTAAGGATTATACATCATCATTGCTTGAGACCAACTAACGGCACATAGAATTATAACAATCTCAATAGTGTCTCAAGGTGGGTCTTATCCAACCCCATGTTCTCTAACATGTGTTCATATTATTGATTCGATATCCCTATATCCATGATCGGTGAAATATGGTGATCAATCAATACAATGTGTTGATCGATAGAGTCACTAGTGTTCCGACCATTGACATCCGACCAGGGATTCATTTAGAATGGTATCATATAAGTTAAAAGAGCTTCACCAACAAGTCACATACTTGTTAATATTCATAACCAATGATTCATTCAAGGAACAAGATAACATATTATCAAATATTATGAACATAATGAAATATAATCATCTCTACGATTGCCTCTAGGGCATATTTTCAACAGTGGTTTCCTTCACAAAAAACATAAAACTCTTCCAGTTCTTCTTTTCTTGTTGCTTGACAAAGCCACGGGAGGCAGAAACAACGAAAGTCTTATTGTCGTAGTAGAAGGATACCTTGGTCTTGGGGGCTTTGCGTTTGAGAGCACTGATACTCACTTCGATCGCCTTTGCCTCTTCTGCAGCAGCCATGTCCGCAGCAAATTTTGCAAAAGGTCCGATCGGAGCAGTAGAGCTTGAACTTGCACATCCCTTGTCGACGACCTTCACGAGCCGACGCTTCTTGGCCGGAGGAGCATTGACTTGCTCCGCCACCGCGCCGACAACCATCAGTTCGACCTGTACATCATCCTAACAGTCTTCCATACCTACTTTCTGCAGAAATCAAAAAAAGAAATATTACTAAGTAGTCGTAAGTTTTTTGTACGATCAGTACCTAGTCGTAAGTTTTTCTTCGACGATCCTATGGTCGTAAGTTCTTCTATGACCAGTACTCAGTCGTAAGTTTTTCTACGACTACAAGATCCTAAAGATAAAATCAATTCTTGATTACCTTTAGCCGCTCCATCTTGTCCTCTGAGGACAAGACCGTCAGGATTTGAGGACCCACCATATTAGGTGGTGGGGATTTCTCACAAATGAGCTTGACTCGAGCGTCAATTTCCGCTTGTGAGAGATCTGCAGGAGTAAGTAAACTTTCAATAGCCAAGTTTGAAATCAACAGAAAGAAGGCTAAGATCGGAAATTTACTTACCCTTCTCGTAATCCCTGGTCGGGTCTTGCAACCCTGAGTACCTCAACATGGGATGAGCCCTCTTCTTCAAAAGGGCTAATGCGGCGCATGATGAAATCCTTTACCATGTGCCATCTGGTGAGCCCCTCCTCCTTCAAGTCTTTGATGGCTTGAATGCAAGGGGCGATCCGGCCAAGATCCTTGGGAGTCGAATCTTAGGAAGGAATCTTCTCGGCGGCGATCCCGGCGAAAGAAAGGCTATCTTCACTAGTCATCTCCCAGTAGAACCACCTCTTCTTCCATCCCGGCCACAACGACGGGTGAACATCTGAATGTACTCCTTCGACTTCCTATCGTGGAGCTTTAGACTACAGCTACCGGTGATTCCCGCTAGCCTAGTAATCCCATAGAAGTACTGGAATAACTCCAAGTCGGTCGGAATCCCGAGGTAGGCCTCGCACAAGTAAACGAACATGCCCAACATCATGATGGAATTAGGAACGAGGTTCACCAACTCCACCCCGAAGTGTTCGAATACGAGCATGAGGAAAGGGTGAGTGGGCAATCAAAGGCCACACTCACACCTGGAAGACAGGAATCTACCCAATCTCACTCGACGGCTAATGCTGCCCGCCAGTCTCAATCCACCGGATAAACTCCCTCTGCGGGATTTTCTCGGCTGTGACCAGAGCCTTCATCTTGGTCGTATCCATCTCCGATTCGGTCCACTGGGAAACGACTCCGGCCATCTCTCCCAAGGGACAGAGATTTGGATTAGGAAAGGTCTCAAGGAGGCACACGATTTGGTTGGTGGCAGAGAATACAAGAACTCAATGAACAGCAGAAGCGATTTGGGGAAAGGTAAAAAACCCTAAGTCACACCCACGGTAAGTTTTTATAACCGCGTGTCTGAGTTAAAGACGTGGAAACCCAATATTTGCCACCGCTTCGGGAACTGCTCCAACGGACAGGTCTATGAGTGTCGATTGAGATTCTTTAATTTGTCTGCTTGAGAAAACCGAGTCTGTCTTTACACCTCAAGCGAATTATCTTCTTGACCAAGTCTATTTCTGGTCAAATGAAACAGTGGTCGAAAAGGTTTTTATTTTCGATTACAGTACTGCGACCACCTTGTGGTCGTAAGATCTTATACGACCACCTCGTAAGTCGTAAGATTTCCAACACCTTTCTTGACCAAGTCTATTTCTGGTCAAATCAAATACCGGCCGAAGAGCTTTTCCTTCAACCATTATTCTACGACCACCTACTTGTCGTAAGATCATCTACAGCTCCTTTTTCCAAGTAAGTTATTTTCACTTGAAGCTAGGGGGCTAGATTATGATGATATAATAATCCTCATTTAATTATTTATCTATAATTCTTATCATGGATAATAATACCGTCATATGGTTCTTGAGTATACCCCTTAATATTCATAAGGGAGAAGCTGGAGGTTGTAAGTTCTTCTTCGACCACTCGTGGTCGTAAGTCCTTCTACGACTACTCCATGGTCGTAAGTTATTCTACAACCACCCCCCAGTCGTAAGTATTTCTACGACTATCCCCTGATTGTAAGTCCTCCTACGATCAGTACATAGTTGTAAGTTTTACTACGACCGCCACCTAATCGTAAGCTCTTCTACGATCAGTCCCTAGTCGATGGGGCTTACGGACATGTGGGCCTAGTCGATCAGGGAACCTTCTGCACCATATCTAAAGATATGGGCAGTTAATTACGATGTTATTCTCTAAGAATAATTGCATGATTTAACTCTCTGTTCTGGTGATAACTGTTTGACGACGTGGTAACGTTACTACTCCCACAATAATCTCTAGTAACGGCTCCATCATTTGAAGCATTAAGGCGCCCTTTGAACTAGAGAAACGATAGCCCACTTCGAGCACTGTATAAAAGGCGGAATCATCAGGAAAAGGAGAGGGAGAGCAATGATACTCAAAGTCTCGTGTTGGATACTGTGTAAAGTAAAAAAAACGATTTATATTTGTGGACAGAGGGAGTAGCAAGAGAAATGTTTGGCGCAACAAATTAGCGATTAAGTCATATGAATTGAGCATGAGGCCATTTTCTAGCTTGATCTCTCACTCGGCTAGACATAATTAAAGCTTGCTTAGGTTTCCTGAAAGAGTAGAACAGTCTAATTAACTCGCTCCATCTCAACTTGTTAGCAGCTCTAGCTACGACGTGCGCACCAAGATTAAGCCATCCGACATCCATGTATGGGCCCAAACAATAGGTCGATATACTTTTCGCGGAAGCGCGTTAATTTATTCACACCACAATAAGAACGCGCGTAAACCCCACCAAGTAGCTATCCCATTAGCGGCGCCTCAAACTGTACGGACTACTAAGCTAGAAACTACTCGGCCGGTGCCACTTTTGCTAGCTCCCCTTTATTGACCTTGCAATGCAAGGTAGCAGCAGCTAGTAGCTTCTTTGTTGCTTTCATGAGTCATGTGCATGCTTTTTTATTAGCGCCAAATAGCGTGATGAGTAGACGGGATCACCAAATCGATCGATGTTAGTTCAGCACACAAGCTAGCTAGCTAGCTATAGGATACGTGATCTACTCTCCTTTGTGTAGGCCCCTTAATTGCTTAACCCTTCTTGCATTACATATCCGTTTTCGTTTTCGTTTTCGTTTTCGTTTTTGTGTACTGCAAGAACGGCGGAGAAGGTGATGAATTTGTACCCACTATTCTTTAGTATGGCCTGGCATGCTTCAGTGTGTTCTTTTAGTGGTCAGAGATGCCCATTTTTGGAGTGGACAGCATAGTGGCGGCGAGGAATTAGGGCTGATATTTTTTGCTTGCATATGAGGAATTTTAGGGCCCTGTAGAACATGGAAATGGAAATGTTGAAATAGGAAAGACCTACGAATGGAGTGAAAAGATGGGTGGTGAGAGGAAAAAACGAATAAGGTTTTCATACGATTTTTCTGCAGCTATTCCAATGATCCAAACCCTTGAGAATTAAATGCTACGGGATTTCTATTTTAGAGAGTACAAGACAAACATACATCACACTCACATCACTCATGCATATGCACGCATGTACACACGTGAGGGATTTATCGGAGACACTCGATGCCTCACAAAGCGCGGATACACGTTTTCCCACCGAGCGCCATGCTAGCTTCCAAATCTCTACGAGATTTCAATCATAGAAAATTCTACAGTTTGGATTTAAATCAGAAAGGGGATAATACTATGACCAAAGTAGAGTCTAAAATTAATGATAAAAGGAGTATATATAAGATTCCGTCTATGGAGCGGAAACTTTTCAAGAACCAGAAATGTATAGGCGGAGATGAAATAATTGCAAGATGTAAAAACTTTTGCACAGGATAATGGGTTGTTTGGGCCTATACGTTACAAACTTTTGCAGCCCATGTAAAAATATGTTGGCCCATTGGGGCTTCTGTTTCCCTTGTTGTTTGGGCCTATACGTTAATTCTGTTTCCTTTTTTTTCTGTGAAAATCTTTGGGAGAATGTTCCTGCCCTTCACAGAATTAAGTGCCTTGTTTTTGCTTAGTTTCGAGCTGCATTGTACTCTATTACAAATTACAGTTTTGAACAGCATGAATTTAATTGCATTAGCTATGATAGACGTAGCATTCCCTTAATTAAAAAAAAAGGTGCAGCAATACATTACTGCAATTTAGTTGTATTGTTTCAAAAATCATTATAGTACACTATACCAAGAACAATTCACAAACCCCAGGTGAGACAGTACACTCTTCTTTCTTTTCTTTTCTTTTCTTTTTTTAGAAGGAGGCAATACATTTGGTTCGACGGAGGCGGGAACAGGTTAAAGAGAGAAAAGAAGATGAAAATAAAAGGAAGAAAAAGCAGGGGAGAGAGATGAACAGGACTAGTGAGCTCGACTTGGGCTGGATGATAAATAATTGTGAACTAGAATTAGGCCCAATTAAGGACCAAGTTAATAAATAAAATCAGGATCATTAACAGCCGCCAGGAACCCAAAAGTGTAGTATCTGGGCCTCTAATTTCAGTAATGATGATTAATGACAACTGGATAATCATGACTAATATTTTCCATGAGAATGTATATCTGAAAATTGGAGAAAGTCACGAAAGAACACGTACGGAGACACGCCTTTGTGACCCTAAAGAGCTAAAATACATGGCAAAGGTGTAATTACAAGATTAAAGATATCTTCTAGTCATTTCGCCGGCCTAGTAGTTGGGAGAAAGACCAGATTGTTAGAATTTGCATTTATATTTTTGTTGTATTATTAAGAGGGGCTTTTCGCTAGTAATTTTGAATTTTTTGGTGCGTCGGAAGCTCAAATTGATGCATTCATATTTTTTTTTCCAAGATTCTAAACGGCCTCTAGATATCTCAAGGTTAAGTTCTTAACTGTAGCCTTCCGTTTGAAAATTCAGAGAGAAGCTAATGAGCTGAAAATCCCAAATTAGGATTGTCTGTTTTTATGTCAAAATGTTTTTTTTCTACATTTTAGGACTGTCCTAATAACATATTTGGGACATTTTGACAGAACAGGTGTGCAACTTGAGGTGACAAAACTTTGTCTGAAACTACCAGTTATTTATGTACTAAGTAGGGATGGCAACGGGGGCATTCCTTACCCCCGTTAGGGTATCAGGGCCCCACAGTGATACAACAATGGGTGTCACGATCTTTCGATGAGAACGATAACTCGATTTGGTGGCGACGACTCTCAAGATTTGGCCAATATGCCCGCAATCACTGAACCAACTCCATGATTGTTATCGACCTTGCTAGAAACACAATCGATCTGACCACGAAGGTCTATTCCTGCATGCAATCGAAGAACAAGTAAGAACACGATAAATAAGCAATCTAAAATTGCGAATAGGAAATAATTTCGTATTGATAAGTAGGGTTCCGAAGACAATGTCGCTGTTGATCTCGTCGAACAAGAGGACAAAGTATAAAGTAGCAATGCTAATCTTCAATCTAACAAAACTTGAATTTTGCTAAAGGGGCAACGGCGCCTATATGAGGAGTGTGGCAAGGAGGTGGAAACCCTAGGGGGTACTGTTCACGCGTGAACAGTACGGGCCTAGGGTGGCCGACCACCATATGGGCCAAATCAGCCAATACATTACATAACCCGTAGGCCAACAATAGGTGACGCAGCACCATGGCATGTAGAAGTAGCTCGGCCCAATTGGAGTATATGGAATTGTCGTAGCCAAAAATCCAATTGAAGAAGATGTGGTTGCAGTAGAGGATGCAGTGCAACGTGTCGAAGTAATGGTTGCATCCTTAGGATTGATGTCCTTATCACACGGGGACCCACACCCGATAACATGGCACAATATTGTGTCAAGGAAAATTATCTAGACTTCTAGAGCCACGGATAATTCTTACAAAGAATGTCTAGATTTATAGTACATGCAATTCATCTATCACATGTATAGATCTAGGGTTCTAGAGGAGGAAGAGGATTTAGGAGTTGACTTACCGTTGTGGCTATGTGGGAGGAACCGAGGAAGTGGTCGGCATCGGTTGTTGGAGAGAGGAGAGGAGTTGTGTAATACCTTGTTTTGCCAAAAGGGTCTAGGCTAGACCAGTCAGACTGGCCTAGGCCGACAGTGCCCTATTCCTAGACGTAGCTGCCACCTACCCCTAGCACCACTGCTTGTCGCTGTCGGGTGTTGCCAAGTGCTGCCACCCTGCTGCTGCTAGCTACAGAGGAGGAGTCAAGAAGAAGGAAGATGGGGAAGAAGACAAGGAGGGAAGTTATAGGGTTTCACGTTCCGGTCATCTCCATTGTCTATTGTCAAGGGGTAACGACCTGAGAACCTTTGCTGTGATATTAGATTAATGTTTAATCAAAATTTTAGGGTAGATCGTTAGCGGGATTGGTGGTTTGGTTATGCATGTTTATGTTAGTGCTCTACTGAGTCTTGTGAGGGAGTTTTGGGGTAACTACATCCTGTTTCATAGCTTTGCTATATTATGAATATTGTAGGTTATTGTTTAAGCTTTGCATAGAGTGCACGGACACTGGTTTTGGTTGAGGCATGTAAAAGTCATGGCTTCGAGAGCGCTGTTGTACATAATTCCATCGCCGTTGGTAACAATCGTATTGTTTGCCTTATTACATATAGTAGATGCTCGAAATGAATTATGGAGGTAACTAGGAAAAGTTAGGTAATTTTTCCTAGTTTCCAGAAGTGGAAAGGTTTGCTACTTTTTATGTTGTAGAAAAATAGATACGAAATTGATAATTCTTCTATTCCGTAATATATCAGATTGACAGACGGGGTTAAAAACGAGGGCATATACAACTTAACCAGGACATTTGAATAACTAAGAAAGTGTAAAAAAATTGTGTAGATTTCCAAACACATATGGTTTTCTATGTTTGAATTCCAGAATGGGAAGTTATGTCTTTTTAATCACTGGGACAGTGGGTGGGTTGTCCGATGAAGGGGGTTGACGATGATCCAATAATCCTCAATTAATAAAACTATTTATATGTAATACTTATTATGGATAATGATATCCTTAATAACCATCAGAGGTACCCCTTATCATTAGTCTGAAATGGCAAAGGAAGATTACAACCACTTCATGGTCGTAAAGTCCATCCTGACCATCTTATGGTCGTAAGATCTACTACGACCATCTTATGGTCGTAAGGTTTGCTACGACCATCTTATGGTCGTTTTGGTCAACTACGATCACCCTATAGTTGATAGAACCCACAAACATGTGACCTAGTCAACTAGGGACTTTGTACACTGCGCTCATTCACGCCTGGTAATTAATACATGTGTTGTTTGTCTCTGACATTACCACACGTAGTTCTCTCTGTCTCTAGCGTAACCGTATGGCGAACGTATAGGAGAGTGTCTCTCTGACAGTAAACCGCTACCAACATAAGAAATCGGCTAACCGTCAAGATGTCTCCTGACGTACAGTAACTGCCACCCTTTCAAGAACCATATAAGGGGTGACGCCAGTCGATAGAGGAGAGAGGACGATCAAGTGATCAATTTAGAAGCCATTAGCCTTAATTTCGGTGGCTTGTTTCACTCTGTAAACACATTCAATACAAGAACTCAAAAGTAGGATTGTTATTCTCTCTGGAGAAGGCCTGAACCTGTCTAAAAAGCCCTTGTCTCCTCTTGCTTGATCTCGATTATAGCGACCCCGCCATTTATTTAATAAGATTGATATTAAAACATCAACAGTTGACGCATCTGTGAGGATCACTTCGGTGATTTTCTTCATTTCTATTTAGATGCCTCCATGGCAAACGAGTGGAATAAGGAGAACTGGTTCAATCTCACATATTATGCAGGACTCGATATGGATGCCTGCTATGAATACGAGCAAAACGTCTTTTCGTCCGCGGGCAATGCCGGCTCTAGGGACCTTTCACCAGACCCAGGAGATCACATCCTGGACAAGGTTGATGAGGGAACCTTATCTCCAATGCTCTCACCAGCACCATTATGCCCAGAGACAGAGTCAGAATCCTCACAGGGCAAGGGTCCAAGCGACCATGATCAATGTCGCCCCGTGATAGGCATCGAATGCATCGAGGTTCCCACCTTTAAGCACTTGTTGGGGCCCAAATATGCAAATCTAGACCCTCTGTGTATAATGCACTAGTCCAGGGTCACGCTAGTGTACACAGTATCAACATAGATGAATATCATTCTACACAAAGACGAATATAAGAATAAACATAGATGAATATCATTCTACACAAAGTGCTATGAGTAGTTCGGCCACACCTTACTTGAGTGTCCTTCACCCATTGTTTAGCACGCTTCGCTTGATGAAGTAGTTCTTGCACGGTGTTGTATTGTATTAAATCAACACAGTTCCGCACATCTTCATTCAGTCCCTCGAAGAAACGTGTCATGGTCGCCTCCATGGACCCACGCACACTTGTACAGATCATGAGCACTTGCATCTCTTGATAGTACTCGCACACCGTCTTAGCACCTTGAGTAAGAAGTCGTAACTTTGTATGCAGCATCCTTGTATAGTATGTTGGCATGAATCGTTCCCGCGTAGCTTGTTTCATTGGTTCCCAAGTGTGTGGACGCTCCCTTGCACGATTTAATTGATCCCACCAAATAATAGCGTATTCGGTGAACTCAATTGAAGCAACACGAATCTTCTTCTCTTTAGAATAGTGGTGATTGTCAAAGATTTGATCGACACACATCTCCCACTCTAAATAAGCCCCCGGATCAGATCTGATCTTGATTCTCCCGATATCGTCGTATTCACGTTCTTCACCTCCATTTTGACGTCTACCATGTCCAGCACCTCGACGATCAAAGTAATCACGTCATGGACGTCGTTGATGCCTTCCACGGCCATCGAAAATAGCCTCCTCTGAATCAACAGCGTAGAAGTCATCTCCATCTCAGCGTACAACACGTTGTGCACATCCATGTTGTGGTTGGGGCAGCACCGATACATTAGCTCCTCGTGGCGGTAGTAGCCTCTCCTCCAAGCGACGGATAGCAAGGTTTAGATTATCGAAACCTTCCATCATATGATGTTCATTCGTGTTGAGATGATCGTTCAGCGTGTCTTGCACCCCTTGGATTTGAGCTTCAAGTTGATGGTGTAACACCTTCTCGTGTCGAAGAAAATAACTGGTAGTAGCATCAAGTTGAGCACGTACGTCCGGTAATAGTGTATCGTTGTGCATAAGCTCCTCATCCGATCCACCATTGGAACCACGCTTGCTAGTTCTCTACATGATGACCAACCTCAAAGTACCAAGAAAAAAATTCCGTAAACCATGATCAACCACGCTCTGATACCAATATGATATGGATCAACGCGTGTTGATGTGTATTGTAGCCCAATCTTTCATGGTACTTGTATTTCAATCTTGACCGAAGCAAAACTCCAGATTTCCTTCTTCTTGGTTCAGCAAAAAGGAAGAACAAGTGTATCTCCTAAACAAGTAATGAGACTTGGTTGATGTTGAATCAATCTGAAGAGAGAAACAAAATCAAACCCGAAGAACAACACCAAACCGTAAGCAATTGATGATGCTACGAATTGGCGAGATAATCCACAAGGAATCATGGATCTTGGAAGAAAAGCCACCGTCCAATATTCACGCAATCACAAAACCCTAGATGAAAATTTATGAAAGACATGTACTCATTATGCGCCACATAAACATGTGACTTTTCTGTATTTTCTTTAACTCCAACTTGCTTACAATGGGGGTCTACCCCTAAATATATGTAGGTTCTGTGAACAGTATCTGAGTCGGTGAACAGTAATTCAATCGGTGAACAGTCGCGTGAACAATAATCTGAAATAAACTCCTACTTTAATTCAGAATTTAAACTACTCTAATTGCTGAAAATAAATTAACTATCCTATTACAAGCAATTTTAAAATTAATTTCTCTTTTAAAGAAAGATCCGAATTGGAATTGCTCCAATCCAAATCCATTTCAGATTCTCAAGCTAAAAAATGTATTGATTTCGGAATTGAGTTTGAATTTGGCTCCTTTGTCTTTTCTTGACCACTCGCATGCGCTAGGGGTTTATCTCGAAAGCACATTCCCTCTCTTTGGCCGGCCTCCCCATCCACCCTCTCGGTCTTCACAATTTTTTGCTTTACCTTTTGTTGCAAAACAGCATCAATAGCGCCAATTTGAGTTCTAGCATTAGTTTGCAATTTTGGGATGCAAACAAATGCTTTGGTAGTATGTATGCCCGTATCAACACTTTATCCACAAGATACAACCAGTGTAGCACCAATCATAACAAAACCTTTCCGATACTTCATCTTGACAATTGACTCTCCTGATGTGTTTTACCGTCGTACCAACCCCGACGAAGTGCTTTGGTCCGACGCACATCATTAAATGTGAATCTTCACACAGACATAATCACACCTCTACTCTAGCACACAGCTTAACCTATTTGCTTGAGTAGTCAATGTTAAGACTCCGTAGCTTACTAAGTTAGGCCTTTCCCATACCAGGCATATGGTCGTACCGTTATGGCTTGGTACAATGGTGCACAAAGTTAAGTCTTTAATTGACCAAGTCAAGATTGCCAATTACTACCAACTATCACATTCATATTTTCCCAAGTGCACACAGCTCCACCATATCACAATTCCATCCACTTGCCTCAGTCTAAACCTTTTCCCACCCCGTTGGATAAATGCAACGCATGCCATCAACAAGTGACAATATACTCTACACAACTTTCCACAAAGTATTCCATATTCACTTAGTCAAGTTTAGTTTTGAAACTCAAAATAATATCAATAACCCGTTGCATGGTTAAGAAGACTATTCATATCTAACCAACTCAGGTGCTATAATGATACCAACTAATAATTAACCAAACTAGGGTGACAAAAGATTATGGTAATACAATGACCAAGGTGTGTATAAACAAATAGGTGTATAGCTAACCCCAAAGCATTTAAAGAATTAAATACTTGAAATAACATGCAATAGTTCGAATCAAAGTAATTTTGGAAAAACTGGGTATGGTTAAATGTACAACTTGCCTTAAAACAAGTCTTGGTACTAGTCTTTAGCTTGATCAACTCATCATTCCTCGAAAGCTCCCGAAGTATCAACGTTTACTTGTAAATGAAAGTGAAAAACCAAATAAATACAAAGCAGAGCAACAAATAAACTCCAAAAATTAAATAAAAATCTCAAGAAGGTAGGGCTTGAATTTAGATGAATTTAATAACTTGAATGGGTTCAATTGGAGTTCGTACAAGGAAGAACGGGCTCTCGGGATATTTAAATCTAAGAAAAGGAGGAAAAAAAACACTATTTTGAATTTTTAGAATTTTCTTTCTAAAGGAAATTCTGAAATATTACATCAGCATGATGTCAGTAATAATTTTCAGAATTAAAAGAAAATCTAGAAAATAGGGAATAGATAATAGAGACTAACAGGTGGGACCCTCGGTCCATAGACTGGGTCTGTGGCTCTAGTCTACTGGTCTATGGCTCACGGGTGCATGGAACAGTGGATCTGACATGTGAGGTCCACATGCTAGTGAGTGGGTCTACCGTTGACCAAGTCCACGTGGACTGACTCTGATGTGTTTGCGGGTGAGCGCTGATGTGGCACTAACGGGGCAGATAAGTGTGCACAAGGTTGACGTGGCATGAAGGACATGTGGCTGACACCTGGTCTCCACGTCAGCTTGACGGCGGCGAGACTCGGGGTCCAATGGTCGCCGACATTTTGGGCTGCGGCAAAGCAAGCAAAGGTGTGCCTTGAGTAGCTGGTGCAACAGGGAACCTAATGGGGTACACGTGGTAGCCAGAGGTGGACAGTGGTGGCTGGTGGCGAGATCTAAGAGACGGATAGGGCTCATTTCGATGGCAAAGGGTTAGAGGCGGCCCTCGGCAAAGGCGGCGGATCGAGATCTTGATCGTCGAGGTGGTGGTGACCATCGATGATGGGGCTCACCGGAACGGCGGCGATGAAGATGAAATCATTCGGCCAAAGACGAGGAACAAGATAGCGGCAACGGTGCTAGGCGGTGACTCAGGCGAAGGCGGCTATGGAAAAAGGCGAGGCGCGACTCAGGGTGCAAAAATTGAAGATCCTCGGGGCTTTAAATATCCCCGAGAGGTGGAGTCCGGCTCAGCTACAGTGGTGGCGTGGTGAAGGACAAAGAGAGAGGTCTATGTCTTGGATGATGAACAGTACCCGAGTGGGACCGACATCTCAGTGAGTGTGGCTAGGGTGAGCTAGCGTCGCGCACAACATGCATGCGGCCGACAGGTGGGGCCAAGGGCACACGCGGGGGCGGAAGAGAGGTGGGCCATGGGCAAAGTTAGGTTGGGCTTCGGAAGTGGACTGGGCTGGGAGTAGGGTTTGAGCCCAAATATTTTCTTGAGATTTCAAATAGCTTTTGCATTTTAGAAATACTAGAAAATCTAAATGGCAAATTAGAAATAGCAAATGAACTTGGAAAAATTCAAAAAAAATTTGGAAAATATGGGAAGCACAAAGAAGTCAAATAAAATAGTTTTGGAATTAATTGATATTTATATTAGTCAAATTAAATTGTTTTGACATTTGAAAGCCCCATTTAAGCTTTATTAAATTCAAATAAATTTTGGTGAATTTTTCCAAGGAACTAAACTACTCAAAAAGGTTTTGAAACTCAGAAAATTGGGATGTTACAGCACTCAAGCTCATCCAAGGCTGCCCGGTATCCTTCGTCAAGTACTAGAATGCTCGATTCTTGGGCTCGAGATCTGTTAACCGTCGCAGTTCGGTTACCCTACCCAGGACATTGTCGAACATGCTATAGTTGCATATTCGACCACATATCCGGATAATTCACCTTCTACCGGAGATAGTTATAACTCAGAATTCCCCTTCCTAGAAGGGACTACTCCGTGTCATGAGGCACTGTCCTTCGACTACTCATCGAGCCAGAAGGGCTCGACCGCAAGCGGTGACGACAGCACCTAGGAGGTCTTCGTCATCCCTACTAATCCTTATCACTCTCCGTGAGACATGACTAGGGATGCTGCCTATCGCACACATGCTTCGGACGCTCGTCCGAATGGCGAGAATACGTTCGACAACGATGGAAATCTAGACATTAATGAGCGTAACCGACATCCTCGAGGTGATCTGACTCCACAAAGAGATGCCCGACAAACTCGGATGTAGACGATCCTGAGACCATCCGTAGAAGAAGGATTGTGGCCCAGAGAACATTACCTAGATGGGTCCAATACCTGTCAAAAACTGCTCGAGAACTACAACAAGTCAATGATCTGATAGAAAACCTGAGTCAAGAGCTTGGATGAATACCAGGCTACGACCTCTTCGCTCAAGAAATTGTTCAATGGCTTCGGGATGCTATGACCAGGGTCGAGCGGTACCGACGACAACGTTCTAGTTATCACACTAGAACAACTCTAGCGAACGCTAGCCGTTCGCATATTTCCCCGTGCGAAGAACCACAAGATCCCTGATATGGTCAATATCCTAAGCATGATGCTAGTCAAAGAAGGAATTAAAGAACACCCCTGTTGGCTGGTGGTTGACAAACTCCTAGGACAGGCGGGTAGTCACCACTTCTTCGAATAAATCTACATCAGCAGATAGAGCACAAGGAGTATTACCCTCATAGGACTGATATCTATGATAGATTATGTCCCTTTACCACGGGGTATCGTTGAGTATGATCACTTGGTGACGTTAACCCTTCTTTCCCACAAAAAAGGTGTTATGACACCATTACCAGTTGTCGGGCATTTTCACCTGACCTCCGAGCAGTTCACTAGCCAGCAAGGTTTTGACGAGCCAACATGGAAAAGTTTGATGGAACTCAAAACCCCATCGAATTTCTTCAAATTTATACCACTACAGTCCGAGCCGCTAGAGGAGGAGAGCATGTAATGGCTAATTACCTTCCAACAGTGCAGGTTGATCTACTCGATCGTGGCAACTAAGCCAGCCACCAAGTCAATCAACTCGTGGCAGCATCTTTGTGATTTGCTGCTAGCGAATTTTCATGGCACCTACAACCTCCCTGGAAAGGAGGACAACCTACACCACATGCAACAGGATTCTCATGGGACTCTATGTCAATTCGTAAGATGCTTTAGTCAGGTTTGAAATATCATTCCTGAAGTCTCTAATTCTTCTATCATTAGAGATTTTAAGCAGGGAGTCCGAAATCAGAGGTTCACAGAAGGCATTGCCTTGAAACCTCCAGCTACTATTGCTGAACTTTTCGAGATGGCTGACCGCTACGCGACTGCTCCAGAAGTAGTCGAGTGAAATAAGACAATTGATCATGATGACAAAGATTCTCGTGGAGGAAGCGATGGTGGCAAAAGAAGGACAAGCGGGTCAGAAAATCCAAGAGCAAGTCTAAAAGCAAGAAGCCACTGACAAAAAGCTCAAAGAAGGTTCTAGTCATAAGAGACAAGGAGCCTCTGTGACATCCCAAATAATGGTTTGTGTTTCAAATGTATAAAAGTATGAGAGTTTTAAAAACTTTTGATAAATATCATGAGTTGCTTTGAAATTTCAAACTTTTGACTTGAATTCAAATTTCTATTTAATTTCAGAAAAATGTGTGTATAAAAGTTTTTGGAAATATTTTTTTAAAATACTAGATTATATATCACAGATTAATATAATTTTCTAAATTTTTAGAAGTTAATTTGATCTCATCAAAATCCTAACCAAGTTTCTAATGCATATTTGACAAGGACTTTATTTCAGATAAACGGAGCATGAAAAGTGGCCGAAATAAATTTTTGTAAGTCCTAGATGAACCTGAGAACACCCACAAAAAAATTTAGAATTTTATTGCTATTTTTAACAGCCGAGTCAAACTAGTAGTTTTTCGATCAAAATTGAATCAAAACCAAACCCTAGCTCGGCCGATCGGACCGCCTGACTTGATCCAATGCCATTCGAACCGTCCGATTGGGCCTAGTCCGTCCACACCACCTTAGCTGGCTCGACTCAACCGTGTCGTTGCCGGACCCGAGTGGGACTCCGGCCCGAGCCACCTTACCTTCTCACGCTGACTGGTGGGGCCCCACTGCAGGCCTTCTTCTCCAGCGCAACGCTGTGCCCGTGTCACCTCGCCAAGCGAGAGTGCCAGTGCGCCACATCGCTGATGCCATCCAACGGCTCTGCCCCTAGTTTTTGACGTCGCCCACTGCTTCATCGCCTCACCCGCATCTCTCGGATGCCCCATACCTGCCCGGCTGTGTCACCCCTTGCCTGTACATCGTGAGCGTCGTCCCAATGCCCGCGGAGCACCTTCTCATGTTTCTCCACCCCGGTCCCTATTTAAAGCCCGTGAGCACCGCATCTATTTCTTTTCACCACCCGAAGCACTCTTCTCCTCTTGTTTCCCCTTTCAACGAGCCAAGAGCAATCGGGAGTGAGCTCTAGAGCTCGTTAATGACAATCAGAGAGGTAGTGAATGATTGTGGAAGATTTTTCGTCAATGCCCAGCCCTCAACAATAGCTTCTCCACGTAACTGATGTAACAACAGCTATGAGATCACAGACGCAAGACACTGCCGCCAGCCCCTAGCTCTTGCGTCGGCCAAAATTCTTGCATCCAAAAGAAAACTAGCCGCAGCCAACACAAGCCCTCACCAATTCTCGCGTCCAAAAGAAAACTAGCCACAGCCAACACAAGCCCTCACCGCATTCGAATTCTATGTATGTGCAGCCACTGCTAGCTCTCACATCATTCCCCAAAAACTCATGTCAAAGCACAAGCAAAAAGGTGCAGCACCTAGCAATAAACAAATCTAAAAAAAGAAATCACATCCACACATGAATTCTTCACGGCATGCATTAATTGGACCAAAACCTCACCATGGGGACCCAACTAGCACATCTCCAAGTGAATCACCACATGCACATCTGCTGCCTGCTTTTTCAAGACCGCGCCAAGCCTCTGGAGCCGCCGGCAGCACAACCGACGTACAGCCGTACCTCCGGCTCTAATCCTCTCCAACTTAAATAGCCATAGAATCCTATACGTGACACATATGGCCATCTAAACAACCATGTATGGCTCAGTAGTCCTAGAGCCCAATACGTGAGCTTTTACACCAGATTACACAACCAATTTTGAATACCCCAAAATTGTCACATTATATTTAGTATGCGAGTTGTTGTCACTTAGAACGGTAGTCTGATGATCATCGCCTCGACGATGGTCATTACAACATCACTTTAAATACTTGAGTTAGGGTACTCATGTATGTATCATATTTGGAAAAACTAAAAATGGAAATAAAAAGATTTAGACTTGGGCACATGGTTGGTAGGTGTGATTATCGGTTGTGTGGTTGTGTGCCCGGGTCAACAAGGACCGAACATCTTGTTACACTAAACCAAGCATTATTGCATGCATCCACATGAGGGTCATATGGGTCCCATCTTGGCTTAGTACTTTGACGTGTATTAGCTCCGAGTCGCAGGTTGGGGGTTGTGTGTTGTGTTGTGTTAAAAAAAAAAAGAAATGTGTTATGCGGTTGGGTGTGCGGGAGTAGGATCCTGACTAGGTTCTCCACACCGAGGGGTATTGTAGTTGTCCGAGGCTTTACCCTAAGGGGTAGTTGACTGAGGCTTTACAATGACTCCGACACAACGTATGGGTTTCTATCCATACGGGCGGCTCGTAGTTAATACATAATATTGGAAACGTCTTGTAGGACTTAGCTCTACTGGCATACCTTCGGAAGTGTGCTTTATCTGGTGGCAAAAGGAGCGGTCTAATATGTGGGTAAAGTTGTACACCCATGCAGAGTCTAATCTATTCGAATAGCCACGTCCTTGGTTATGGACACACTTGGGGAGGTCTTTTAATAGTTAGACTGTAACATTTTGATAAAACTTGAAAATGGGTGGTACGAATGGGTAATTCGTGCTTGGCTGTGGGAAGTCATCTCTAGGATGTTAATTATGTTTATAATTGTTGTCTCTCTGATGTTTGAACAATTAAAAAATGTTTTAATAAATTTCCTTCAATCTATTACATTATTGCAAATAAAATGTTGCTTTACGCTAAAAATGAACTCTATAGCCATCTCCTTTGAATCAAGCCTGCATGTAGCTATGTATAGGTTTGTTAATCGTAAGTCTTGAGTACAATTTTGTACTCAGCTGCATTGTCTATTTGCTGCAAAGGAGGTTGACCCCCAAGGGGTTGATGTTTGTGAGGCTGACTTCACTCTCGATGACTAGCTTGGCGTTTCCGGTCAGTTGCCTTGTGGGTAAGGGTAGCCGGTTGGCTTTTGTTTTTAGCCATCTTATGGCAGGTGTTTCCACTGCAAACTTAACTCTTTTGTATGGAATCTTAATTTATGTTGGATATGTTGTAAATTATAAAAACTTCGGTAATGTAATAACTTGTGTATGGAGTTGATGCTTAATTTTTATAAGGTATATGTGTACTGCTGTTCTGGGAAGTACATATACACTGAGAGTGGAGAAATTTGATTTGTGATGCTAGGACCAATGGAAAGGTTAAGCATTACAAATTAAATCGTCCGGCGGCTCTCACAAAAGTTGGTATCAGAGCCATACTGACAGTAGAAACCCTTAGCTTGGTCGTCAATAGAATATTTGAAAAACTTAGTTTCAAAATATCAATTTTTTAATGAAAACTTAAGTAAGTCCTCAAATTTTACTCCTTACCTATCTTAATTTCTCAATCGTACCTGGTTCTGATTTGATTTGTCAAAAGATGTTCCCCCCTCATCTCTGTTCAAAAGCCAAAGTATGTGTTTCAATTCAAGATTAAGGGGTTCAATAAAGATGTTAGTATAGAAGTCTAGTGTTAAAGGTACCCCTAGTTAGATCCACCTTACCTTGTTAATGCGATAAAAATTTGGTATTTTTTGTGATGGCTTTTATGTCTTCTTACTTGTTTGGAGTTTCATTCTTGTTAACTAATTGTATGTGTATATGGTAGGGTAATATCGCCTTATTCTTTAGTAGATTGTTCCTTCAACTGCTGTCTTTTGTATCTATTGTTGGGAGAGGTTGCTAACCCTATTTGCTGGAATAGGATGGCTGGACGAAACCGCAGTGGGCAAGGTTAGCAAGCTGGCCATGGTGAGTAACTTCTGCCTCCGCCCACCATGACCCAGGTTCTCGCTCAGATTGAGCAAAACCGGATGGATCAGACATGCATCCTCGAGGCTATTACTCGGAACACTTCTGTTCTTTTAGGCCCCTCTAGATCAGGAGGAGGTGGGCATCAGCTGCGGGGAGGACTCTCAGAGATCCTTCGCACTGAGCCACCGACATTCTCATGATCTGAAGACTCACTCGATGCAGACGACTGGCTGCGTCTGGTCGAGCGAAAGCTCCGCATTGCCCAATATCAGGATCATGAGAAGGCGCTCTTTGCCTCTCATCAATTGGAGGGGACAACACTTTCATGGTGGGAGAACTTTCTTGCCATGCAGCCCGTGGGCCAAGCCATCACCTGGGAGGAGTTTCATATTGCTTTCCGACGGGCTCACGTCCCCGCTGGCTTAATGAAGTTGAAGAAGAAGGAGTTTCTGTCACTCAAGCAAGGGCGTAAATCAGTGACGGAGTATTTACACAAGTTCAACCACTTGGCTCGGTATGCCCCGGAAGATGTGCCCACTAACACCACCAAGCAAGAAAAGTTCATGGATGGTTTGTCCGAGGAGCTGCAGGACAAGCTGTCTATCGTTGACTTCCCCAACTTTCAGATATTGGTGGACAAGGCTATTGTCGCTGAGTACAAGAGGAAAGCACTTGGCGAATCCCACAAGCGCAAGTGGGAGGTGTAGAGATCATTAGGGAGTAGCCATCCCCGTCCCCACTTCGGGCAAGCCCTGGCGCCCCGTGCTCAGGCTCCACCACCATTGAGGCCATCGATGTTCGCACCTCGCCCTCCGCAGGACGTGTTTCAACCACGTACACTTGCAGGACAGCAAGGAGGCCTCCACAATCCAGCTGCCGATGTTGTGTGCTTCTATTGCCATAACAAGGGGCACTACACCAACAGCTGCCTGGTGAAGAATGAAGCGACCGCTCACCCTAATTAGGGGAAAGTGCAAGGGCAAGGGCGTGGTCATCCCCCAGCTCAGAAGGTGGCTCAGCAAGTTCAGAAGATTGCTTGTGGTCGAGTCAACCATATCTCCGCCGAGGAAGCACAGGAGGTACCCGACGTCGTGTTGGGTACGCTTCTTGTCAATTCTCGTCCTGCTACAGTTTTATTCAATTCTGGAGCTTTGCATTATTTTATATCGTAATCCTTTGCTGCCAGTGGTGATATTCAAATTGCTCCTATGCATGTCCCTCTGATTATCCACTCCCCGGGATCGGAAATGAAAGCTGAGCTCGAGTGTCGGGACGTATCTATTGAGATTGAAGGAGTAGGGTTTTTGGCGAATCTTATTCTCCTCAAATCGGCAAGTTTGGATGTGATACTTAGCATGGATTGGTTGTCTCAACACTTGGTACAAATCAATTGTGCCAAGAAATTCATCTCCCTCACAAGTACATCCGGCAAGCAAGTTGGAATTGCATCGAAACTGCAAGGTCCGCATCTTTTCGCGCTTGAAGCGAACCCAGCTCTGGAAATTCATGAAGTCCCAGTGGTGTGTGACTTCGCTGATGTATTTCCAAAAGAATTGCCTTGGATGCCTCTAGTTCAGGACATCGAGTTGTTGCCCAATACCACCCTGATTTCGAAGAGGCCATACCAGATGCCTCTAAATGAATTGGAGGAATTGAAGAAGCAACTTAGTGAACTTCTAGCAAAGGGTTTCATTTGCCCTAGCTCATCTCCTTGGGGATGTTCGGCAATCTTTGTAAAGAAGGACAAGAACCTACGGATGTGTTTTACCACTGAGCCTAGGGTTATATCTGCTATGATTTAGGGCTCGATGGATGGGCTCTAGTCACATTATATTTAGTATGCGAGTTGTTGTCGCTTAGCCATGCTTAGAACAGTAGTCTGGGGATCATCGCCTCGACGATGGTAATTACATCACTTTAAATACTTGAGTTAGGGTACTCATGTATGTATCATATTTGAAAAAACTAAAAATAGAAACAAAAAGATTTAGACTTGGGCACATGATTGGTAGGTGTGATTATCAGGTGTGTGGTTGTCTGCCCGGGTCAACAAGGACCGAACATCTTGTTACACTAAACCAAGCATTATTGTGTGCATCCACATGAGGGTCATATGGGTCCCATCTTGACTTAGTACTTTGTTGTGTATTAGCTCTGAGTCGTAGGTTGGGGGTTGTGTGTTGTGTTGTGTTAAAAAAAAAAGAAATGTGGTGTGCGGTTGGGTGTGCAAGAGCGGGATCCTAGCTAGGTTCTCCACACCGAGGGGCATTGTAGTTATTCGAGGCTTTACCCCGAGGGGTAGTTGACTAAGGCTTTACAATGACTCCGACACAACGTTAGTTTTCTATCCATACGGGCGGCTCGTAGTTAATACATAATATTGGAAACGTCTCGTAGGACTTAGCTCTGCTGGCAAACCTTCAGAAGTGTGCTTTATCAGGTGGCAAAAGGAGTGGTCTGACATATGGGTAAAGTTGTGTAGGACCATAAAGGCGCCTAGAGGGGGGTTGAATAGGAGTACGCTCACTTTTTCACTTTGATTGGATTCAACACCAACATCACTCCATTAGCTATGGAAGCTATGAAGATCAATATATAAGTACAGCAGAAGACTTGTATTGAACCCAATTCAAAACCCCAAGCAAAAGACCAAAACTGGAGCTCAAAACCCTCTGGCGCGATCTGACCGACCTATATGGCCCGATCTGACCAAGGTGTGGTCTGACCGGCAGCTTAGTCATGATCGACCGGCGTATAAATGCTTGATCGACCCGTTGCGACGATAAGTAAGCAGACGGCTCGGCCGAATCTCAAATCGATCTAACTTTTGATCTACACGACCAAACACCACGAAACTTGAGACACACATTCTCTAAGATATTAGGAACCTCTTCCAATCAAGGATCGTGAAGATCCATGCCAAAGTTCCTATCTTTTTCAGTTTGAACGTAGGGTGCAACAAAACCGAGTTAAAATCGAAATAAGGTCTAAAGACTTGCTCGTGGGTGATTGATGATCAAGATGATCCTAGAAGTGTTCCCACATGTCACAACAAGCTAGATCACAGCAAGAAACCAAAAGAAAACTCATGGATCAAAGAAAGACTCAAAATCACGAAAGAAAGAGGAAGAGCACAAAGAGACTCATCTTTGAGAAATCATGCATAGAATGATTTGAGATTGTAGAGGATTTACAGCCACTCCATCCAGGAGGACAAGAGCTCAATCCATGAGCACACAATCAACTTATCTCTCTAGAACCCTAAACCTCCACTTTCCTCTCTAAGCCCCTAAAACCAAAACTAGGGTTTTTCCAAATGAAGTGCTTAAGGGTGCTAGACAACAACCACCCCTATTTATAGTGGAGGCTAGCTTCTAGAAGACTAATCCTATTGGGCACCCGTTAAGCCCACACACAAACGGGTTTAACTCACGCATGTATTTTAAAGCGTCGTCTTCAACTTTACTTGACCTAAACCGCTTCTCCTTGCGTTGTCTTGCGCCGCGGTTTAGCCAAAGGTCACCAAGGTGGTATTTAGGTGAAATTACTAAAAATACCTTATGATCGTAAGATCTACTATGACCATCTTATGGTCGTAAGATCTAATACGACCATCTTATGGTCGTAAGATCTAATACGGCCATCTTATGGTTGTAAGGTTTGCTATGATTAGGTCAACTACAACCATCCTATAGTTGATAGAACCCCCATGTGGACCTAATCGACACATGGTAGTTAATACATGTGTTGTTTGTGTCTGACATAACCACACATCGCTATCTCTGTTTGGCATAACTGCATGGCGAACATGCAAGAAAGTGTCTCTCTGACAGTAAACCGCTACCAACGTGCACAATCGGCCAACCGTCAAGACGTCTCCTGACGCACAACAACTACCACCCTTTCAAGAACTATATAAGCTGTGACACCGGTGGATAGAGGAGAGAGGATGATCAAGTGATCAATTCATAAGCCATTAGCCATAGTTCGGTGGCTTGTTTCACTCTGTAAACACATTCAATACAAAAACACAGGAGTAGAGTTATTATCCTCTCCGAAAAAGCCTAAAGCTGTCTAAAAAGCCCCTGTCTCTTCTTGCATGATCTCGATTATAGTTACCCCAGCATTTATTTCTTAAGATCGATATTAAAACATCGTCATAGGTAATTATGTCGGGTTTGCGTGTAGGAGCAATGCAATTTGTTTTATGCTCTTGTATTGTTCCATGTTTTTGAGGTGAGTAATGGCTTTGTCCAGGGGTGTTGCTTTGGGTTTGGTGCTGCCTTCGCATCATTGCATTTTCTGTGGCTAAAAGGCAAGTGCATGGTAGAGCGGTAGATATTAGTTTGTGTGTCACTTGTCTTTAATGATTAATTTACCATGATATCTTTATGTTTTCCCTGTTGCTTATTACAATGTCTATATGATGATGATATGATAATGATGACAATGATATGACAATGATGATGATGATATCATAATGATGATATGATATGTTGATAATATGATGATGATGGGACACGTTATTGGACAACGGAACAATCGCAATTGCCTCATGTGCACATTCATATCATGAAAGAAAAAAAGACTTATCTCGGTGGGCATGCAAGACCTACTTTGGTAGGCCTCCACAGGAGTGGGGATATCCCTCGTCTGAGGAGGGTGGGCATATGATAGGGTGAACACCGACTAGTGTTCACTCATGCTATACTAGTATAAGCTATGCGATAAGCAAACAAGCATGTAGTGTAGAATTTCATTGCACTAATGAAAATAAAAGTTTATGATGAAGGAAAATATGAATAATGAAATTTATGTGTATGTTTATTGTTTTATTATGTACTTGTGGAGTCTTGGACTCGCCCTCGCTTTGTTGTTATTTTTAGGTGAACATTGAAGGCGACATGCATGGGATAAGAGTAACACCTACACATCGCACGCTATTTATCATGAAGCTGTCACTATTTAGTTACTTCAATTATACCTTAGAGACCTGGTGCATCATGAGTACCCAATTTATCACTATTTAGTTCCTTATTGGACATTGAGTACCCAATTATAGTAATGTGGATCATGAGTAGTATTAATGTGTGTGGTGGTGTTGAGTTATGATTACTTTATGGTACTTATTTGTTTTATATTAATGCTGTTAGTCAATGCTCCTAGGTGCATGGTTCTGGTTGTTCTAGGGCGCATGGCCCCAAGCATTCTTAGGTGCGAGGTCCCAAGTCTTGTGTGAGCATTTATCCTTATTACCATTATCTTGCTATGCTTGTTGTAGGATAACATGTCGTAGGTTTCTATTCATGCATAGGTTGTTGTAATTATAAGTAATTATTGTTTAAATTTAGAGTGAAAAATGTATAGGTGACATTCTAGGCTTTTAGTTGGGCTGGGGTATTACAGTTGGTATCAGAGTAGGTTTTAGGTCTATGGTGAATATATTGTCAACTTAGGTTAATTTAATCAACTAAAATTTGACCCGGGGTTGGCTAATTAAAATAAAATTTGATATAGGTTAATTAATTACTAGAACTTGACTTAGGTTGGTTAATTAACTTAAAATTTGACACACTGGTGCACAGTAGGATGAGAATGGGTCAAGCATTGTATTCGCGTTTATGTTATATTGTATTGATAAATAGTAATGATATGAGGATGATGTCTATGAGCTTATTGTGTGGATGTTAGATTGTATCGAATAGCTATGCCAAGGGGTAGAGGTCGTGGTCGTGGAGGCCGTGAGGAGACTATGGTCGTGGGCATGGCTAGGTGGAGCCTCCGTCTGAAGTTCATGAGTTTGTAGCTAAAGGGAGCGGTTTTGGTGAGGAGGTTGTTGCTAATCAGTTAGAGGATAAGGGAAAAGAAGGGACCCCCACCGTGATGCAAGAGCTTTTAGGAGAGATCTGCGCACTTCACCTGCATGTGCCGGTAGCTCCCGCTGCCACTACATCTGTTGCTGCCCCTGTTGTCACTCCACCCTCACCTGAGATGCGGATCGGCCTTCGCAAGTGGATGGCGTTGAGGTTGGACACGTTCGACGATTCGCGCACGCCGGTCGAAGCAGCGAATTGGCTACGTTACATGGAGAGACAGTTTGGAGCCCTAGAGTTGACCTCACAGCAGAAGGCTCGCTTCGTGGCCTTTCAGTTGAAGGGTCTGGCAAACATCTGGTGGGATGGGGTTCTTCCGCTAGGACCTCTGCTTAGGGACCAGTCACTTGGGAGATCTTCGCCGACTAGTTCAAGGCTAAGTACTACCCGAAGTCTTTTATGGAGAGGATGGAGGATGCACTTTCCACGTTTGTGTAGGGAAAGATGTATGTGGCTAAGCATGAAGAGGAATTCAATAACTTGGTCCATTTTGTACAATATGTGGCAAACGATGATCTTATGATGGCCAAGATGTTTCGTCGGCGGCTCAACCCTGAGTTCCGGCATGTTATGGGAGCCACGATGCTGCGTGATTTCAACTCTTTGGTCGAGCAGGCTAGGGGTACGGAGTTGGAGATGTAGCTCACTAAGGGGTTGTAAACTTCTGGTGGTTCTGGTGTTTCTAGTGGAGACCAAAAGAGGAACCTTAATGAAGGGGGTTGGTCTTTTCAGTGACCCGCTCTTAAGAAATTCACGGGGGCCACTACCCAAGTCAAAGCAATCGATGTCGCATTCTTATTGAGCGCCTCATTCTTGCTCTGCGACTCCAGCTTACTGCCCTATCCCAGTGCAGGGTATGATGTGCTTCAAGTGTGGAGTTGGAAATCGTGCGACTAAGTGCTCTTGGGTGGGAGAGTGTCGTCACTGTGGCCGGTTAGGTATATGGAGTGGGTTTGTTGGCAAAATGCCGCTAGCGTTATCAAGTGGGAGCTAGCGCCTGCATCATCTTCAGTTGTGTCTTCTCGGGGGGTCTGTCCAGATGATGGCAGATGCTCCTGCACCGCAGTTGCCTCCTGCTTAGGCACCACCTACCGGGTACTATTGCTAGCCTGCATCGACTACTCTAGTCCATATTGCCACACCTCCAGCAGCTCCTGCACCACCTTAGCCAAGTGCTAGGGCTTCCTTTGCCCCGGCGCCACTTGGAGTCTATGCCATGCCTACCACTGGGTCAGTAGGCCGTCCTGACGTGGTGACAGGTACACTACTTGTGGATTCCCGTGATGCCCTTGTTCTATTTGATTCTGGAGCTACATATTTGTTCGCATCGCTAGAGTTTGCTAGGAGGGTAAATCTGGGTGTGTAGTGGATTTCGTACTCAGTTCTATTCAGCTCTCTTGGGGGTATCATTGCTAGTTCCACAATTTGTCCTGACTGCGTTGTTTCTATAGATGATGATGATTTCACCGCTAATCTGATAGTTATCCAGTTAAAACATTTTGATGTTATCCTTGGCATGTACTGGTTGCATAGCTATCGGGCCGTGATTTGTTGTTTCTGGAAGACCTTTGCCGTGCAGGCTCTATCCAGAGAGGAGTTCATCTTTTGGGGGAGTGCGCCTCCGCATTATCTGTTTGTGTTGGCCAGTATGCTCCCTGTCCGACGAGTGGTAAATATCATATTACTCTTGGCTCTTGCAGAAAAGTCGAGTGTAGCATTGCGTGTCAAGGAGATCTCAGTAGTGTGAGATTATCCTGATGTGTTTTCTACTGAACTTCCAGAAGTGCCTCTAGGAACATAAAATTCTGCACTGACCTTGTTCCCAGCACTCGACCTATTTCACTACAAGAAATCTGCTAAACTATGACAAAATTTCTATGACAACTAGGTAAATCGTCATTATCTGACCATATTCTATGACGTTGTTCGGTACCAGCGTCATAAAGAGCATCTGAAATTTGGGGCGCTACTTGTAGTGACGAAAAATATCAAAATCGTCACTAACTCTCAAACCTCAAATTGTCATAAACAGGGCGTTTGGCATTGTGACGCCATTGCTTTGTCATAGTTACACAGGTGACAATCTCGTATCATCGTAATCCTCTTGGAGTTTTTTTTGGATAAAGTTACACGGTGACAAGTTGGTTTGTTGCCACCGTGGGAATGAGCAGTGGGACCCACATGTCGAGGCGGTGGTGCAAAATGTAATGTGGTACGCGTAAATAAAAACCAGCTCCTAGGCTTGAGCAGGGGACTGTTGCATCATAAAGTCTTTGCAACACCTTTGCACCATCGAGAGGAATTCGTTGAAATCGTATGTGAATATCTAGATAAGCTATTACATGCGGCGAGGACTTACAAAGAAAAACCAAGAGCACGGTGGCGGCCATTTGTGTTTGAGCAGTGAGCAAAGGGGCAGCTCACGACTCTCGTTGGCGGCAGTTGTGACTCTCATGGCGACAACTGTGACTCCCGTCGGCGACGGCTCCACCTCCCGCCGGCGAGGGATGCACGTCTCATGCTCGTTGCGCCACTGCCATAGCTCCATGGCACGGCCACAGCTGCTACGGCGGTCAGCCGACACCCAAATCTGGCCAGACATAGGCCATTCTCAATTGTAGTCTTCAATTGAAGGTAAGGATGCCCTCCATTCTCCTTTTGTTGCTTTTTAGTGGCTCTGGTTTGGTTGAATAATAGTGCTATTGTAGATTTTGTGCGTTTTTAGCTGGTCCATGGTTTAACTTGAGTATATGCAACTGAATTACCAATTTGAGAGTTTAGAATACACTTAATTTTACAAGCCGTTCGGTCATTGCAAAATATTTATGTTTTATGAAGTTGAACAATATGAAGATGTGAACAACATGGACAATAATTTTGATTAAGGTTTACTTGTTTGAATGGCTGATAGATGGGCAATAATTTTGATTAATTTGTACTTGTTTGAGTGTCTGACAGATGGACAGATCTTGGATTAAATCCAGACAGTTTAGAACTGCACATATCAATGGGGTGAAAGAGTTCATGCAATTTGTTAGTGCCCGATTTGATGAGAATGCTGAAATACTTTGCCCATGTCGTGTATGTTTGAATCGGGCTCATAGACCTCAAGGAGTTGTGGAGGATCACATATATATTCATGGGATGCCAAGCACATATAATAGGTGGATCCATCATGGAGAACCATTGGATGATGGAATTCATGAAAATGCACCGCATGAGAATGAACCATTTAATACTATGGAACATGATGTTGAAGAGGATGATAGAATTGCAGATATGGTAGAGGAGTTATACACAGCTGAAGAACAAGGTGGACGGAATTCAATGTTTGGAAGTGTAATAGTAGAGTTGCAGCGCCAGCTTTATCCTGGATGTGCTCATTTTTCAAGATTTACATTTGTTGTGAAGTTACTTCATATCAAGTCGTTCTATCGAATCAGTAATGTTGCATTCACTGCATTCTTTCAAGTTGTTGTCTTCGGCGTTTCGATTTTGCTTTCTTCCCACATCTTACAATGAAGGAAAGAACTTTATCCGTGCATTAGGACTTGGATATGATTCAATCCATGTTTGCAAGAATAATTGTGTCTTGTTTCGAAAGGAGTATGCCAACAATGATGAGTGCCCAGTATGTGGTGAATCTAGATGGAAAAATGCAGAAGGAAGGAAGCAGATTCCTATGAAGGTATTGCAGCATTTTCGATTGATTCCAAGGCAGAAGAGCATGTTTGCTTCCAAAAATACAGTGGAGGAGGCACAATGGCACAAGTTGAAGCGGCAACCTGTGGACAATGAACTCAGCCATCCTGCTGATGGTGAGGCATGGAAAGACTTCGACAAAAAATATGGGTGGTTTGCAAAAGATGCAAGGAACATGAGACTTGGCCTTGCTACAGATGTATTCAATCCATTTGGCAACATGAGCTCCTTCTATAGCATGTGGCCAGTATTTATCGTGCCTTACAACGGGCCACCCTGGGCATGTATGGAACAGTCCAACTTCATGATGGCCCTACTGATCACAAGTCCAAAATGTTCAGGAAAGGATCTTGATGTGTTCTAGGAGCCTCTCATCGAAGAGTTGCTGGAGCTTTGGAAGGGTGTCCGTACTTATAATGCATGTAGTGCTAGTATGTTTGATCTACATGCTGTAATTTTATGGTGCATTCATGATTATCCAGCATTGGGCACCTTGTCGGGACGAACCACAAAAAGTTATTATGCATGTGTGCGTTGTGACAAACATCCTTGCTCAAAGAAATTAAGGCACAGGATATGTTACATTGGCCATCGTCGTTTCCTTCCAAGGGATCATCCGTGGAGAAAAAGGAAAGAATTTAATGGTGAGAATGAAACCTGTGCGAAGCCTTGGGAACTTAGTACAAAGGAGCTGCTACAGCAACTGGACAATTTAAGAGATGTTAGACCAGGAAAGCATCCGCAAAGCGGTAATAAGAGAAAGCGGCAAGCCAATGGTCAAGTTTATACTCGAAGAGTTTGTTTGTTTGACTTGCCATATTGGTCGAGTCTGAAGCTGCGGCACAATCTTGATGTAATGCACATTGAAAAAAAAAATATGACAACCTGCTTGGTACATTTCTCAACATTGATGGAAAGACAAAGGACACAGTCAGTGCTAGGCTAGATTTGGAAGACATGGGCATAAGATCTTTTTTACACTTGCAGTATGAAGGAGATTTATACAGTATCCCTAAAGCCCCATATGAAATGAAAAAAAGACCAAAAGCGTAAATATTTTGAATTTATAAGAGAGATGAAATTTCCAGATGGATATGCTTCTAACTTAGCAAAATGTATTAGTGCGGATGGATGCAAGGTGGTAGGATTAAAAACTCATGATTGTCATATTCTTCTACAAAGAATTTTACCTGCTGCCCTACGAGGAATCATGAGTAAGGAAATATATGAAGCAGTTGCTGAATTGGGAAATTTCTTTCAGTAGTTATGTTGCAAAACTCTAAAGCTAGATGTTCTGCATAAATTGAAAGCTCAAATCCCAATCATTTTGTGCAAGCTTGAGAAAAATTTTCCACCAGCTTTCTTTGATGTTATGGTGCACTTGGTACATTAATTTACCTAATGAAGCAATCCTAAGAGGCCCAAAGGCGATATGGTGGATGTACCTAGTGGAAAGAAGGCTATGTACTTTGAAGCGTTTTGTGAGGAATAGGGCTAGACTGAAGGATCCATTGCGAAGCATATGTTGCTAATGAGTGTTTAACTTTTGCTCAAGGTACTTGAATGATGTGGAGACACGATTCAATCAAGAGGCGGGGAATAGAGGCGTGTTGACTTAAAAGAAGGTGACCTCTCTGTTTTTCAAAGACATGGTGTTCATTTAATTGGAGCCTCGAGGATGACATATCTTGAAGGTTATTATGACAAGATGTTTTGGTATGTGCTCAACAATTGTCCTGAGGTTCAGCCATTTATGGAGTATGTGATCCCTTCTAACACGTTTGACTTTTGTTTCTGGTATAATATATTATTTATCTGTAATTTTTGAAGCCACTATGCAGGTTATGCAGACAAGAGTTAGATAAACAAGGTAGTCATGATGTGGAAAAAAGGCTAGAGCATGAATTTGCCACATGGTTTAAGAAGCATGTGAGTTTTCTTTGCAATTTTGGATGGAACTCTGATCAGGTGTATAGGTTATCATCATGCTGACCTTTTTGTTGTCCAGATGGCAAGACTGCGTTATGTGGAAGGAGTAGAGGTTAGTGATGACCTATATTCATTGGCATGCCAACCAGATATGCGAGTGAGATTATATTCAGCATATATTGTTGATGGTGTTCGATATCACACGATTGACCGTGAAAAAAATAGAAAGACTCGTAACAGTGGAGTCATGGTTCAGGGTACACATAATGGTGAGCATATTGATTTTTATGGTTGTCTGCAAGACATTATCAAGTTGCAGTATAACTCAAGCCAAGACGTCCGTCGAACAGTTGTTTTATTTCGTTGTGGCTGGTTTGATCTTGAAGGCAAGAAGACAAGATTGAAAGCTAATGGATATTTCAAAAGCATCAACACTACAAGTTACTGGTACAAAGGAGATCCTTTTATTCTAGCCGCACAATCAACAAAGGTATTTTACTTGCAGGACACAAAGTTTGGTGGAGACTGGAGAGTTGTTCAAAAGTTTGAGCATAGGCATTTGTGGAGTGTCACCAAGCGTAAACCGAGAAGGAACTTACATACCAAGATGATGACTGTACACAATGTCCAGTACAAGAAAATGAACCTAGTTCTGAAAATTTACATGCTGATGATGGAGAGTGACATACTGTCCCTGCTAGTGTCGTTCAAAATGCTCACAACCAAGTGGATGATGTCAATTGTGAGTCTGATGAAGACGACGAAACTTACATGCAGTACAGTAGCGATAATGAAGATCGCGCAATTCCTGAGATAGATAGCGATGAGGAGTAGTTTGTGATCTGTTAGTTTGTTTTAATGTGGACATAGATATGTAAGATTGATGTTAATTTGGCACTTTGTTGTATTTTCTGATGTTAATTTGGCCATAGTTTCAAAGTCACAATTGCAACAAGAGAATCATGCATCCAACTATCAACTTTATGAACCATGCTAAAATGCATTCCAACATTCCAGCTGAAATATACACTGAGACATCTTTTCAGATTTCATTTCCCATTTCAGACAGAGTTTATACAAACGAGATATTACATTACAAAAGACTTGAAGATAACTAAATTAGGAAATCAGTTGACAATCTTCTTAATGCAAATTCCTAATAGCAAGAATACAAATGCAACTACAACCATTTTAACTTTTCATCTCCGTAAGTGGCTTTCCTAAGTGAATTGTTTATCTCGCCCAATGAAGTCTTGATCGGTCCAATGAGCTCTTCATCACAAAGACAAAATGTTGTTCCAATACACGGTGGTCCTTTGTGAAAACCACTTTATTTCCATCTCTTCTCTCTGCATCGACGGGATCACGAGCGCCAGATCTGACCCACTCAAATGGCTCGGTATTGGTCTTTCCACATGAATGTGTCGCACTCACCGAATACATCTGGAGCAACAAAACCATAAATTGCCCGGCAAAACCAAAAACCAAATTCAACAGAAAATAGAGTTTCTTACCACTTCGTTTCTAGGCATTTTTGTAGTACTCCTTTCCTCGATTCTTCGAGCTCCTAGACACGGCCCAGATCATCGTGGCTTGGCACTTTGGGCACGGCACGAGAGGTAGCCCACCGCTAGGGCCTGTGGCTGACCACTCGGAGTGCGTCTCCGTGCGACATTTCTGCTTGTCCATGGTGCGGCAATGCGCAGGTGAGCGACGGTCAAGGCGTACCACGAGAGCAACACTTCAGGTCGCCGATTTCATGGAGTGGAGGGCTAAACCCTAGAATCGATTTGGGAGTAGAGGGCCAAACCCTAGAATCGATTTGGGCGAGCCTAGACGAACCTATTTTTAAAGCCTCGGTCAAACCTTGTGAGATTTGGTCAAATTGAATTCAAAACTTGGGCTCAAGCACTGTTCACCTGGCCTGAGCCCGACGCGCCTCTTGACTCAACCCAACCTGTCGCCTACTGCAAGAACCGTCCGATTAGAATCCAGCCGCTGAAAGCGATTGGGCGTTCGGACAATCCAACGCATAAATCGATCCAGTCCGTTAATTCTTGATCGGACAGCCCACGTTGATTGGGCCGTTCGGACCAGTCCGAACGGCCACGAAATATCAGCCGTACATTTTGTATCGTGTGGTTCTTAAATGCCTCGAGTCCGATCGGACCAAGTGCATCACACCACACCAGCTCGCCACCGTTTGATCTTGATCGAATGGCCCTTGTTGAGTGGGCCGTTCGGACCGTCCGAACGGCCACTCAAATCTGCCCGTCCAAATTAGATCGTGTGGCCAAACCATGAACCAGGCAAACTAGGACCGGGTCCATGACAAGTGGGCCCGTAGGTTAAGTGGTTAGGTTCTTGAGCTATGCCCACCGTCAGTGTCTGTAGCTAGAATGGTTATCGGTAGGAAAAGTACTTAATTGCGTTAGAAAATCTGGAAAACGTTTAGTTGTACACTGAAAACACAACTAACTTCAAAAATGCTTAACTAATTCTTCTGAACTTCAAAATGAGTGAAACCAGTTTTGATAATTTTCGTTTTAACTTACCTTTATTTTAAAATAGGTTTCAAACTACTCACTGTCACAAAAAATATATTTTGTGGAGAGTGACCCAAAACTGAGTTATTTTTGAACTAGAAAAGACTATTAGCTTTGAAAATTCATAACAAATTCATAAAAACTCCAAATGAGATAAACTCATTTATTTTGGTCTTATAAAATTATTCTCTATTTATCTATGTAATCCTTTTTCCCACCACCTTTCTACAACTGAAGAAATATCTTCGAGTCCCTACCGAAGCAACCAATTTAGAAGACCTCGATTTGCAACCCAATCTCTCTTATCGGGAGCACCCAATACGCATTCTTGAAGAAATGGAGCGCAAGACAAGGAATCGCAACATCAAGTTCTTAAAGATACAGTGGAGCAACCATACTGAAGATGAAGCAACTTGGGAACGTGAAGACCATATGCGAACCGAATATCCCGACCTTTTTCCTTCTCTCTGAGGTGCCTTCGGATCAAGAAAGGAAAGGTTAAGCAAAACAATAGGAAGGAAAATGTAATAGAATTTCCTTGTAACCTTGTTAGGATATCTTAGCACTATCTTTGAAGGAAATCAAGACAACAGATGTTTGTATCTTTTAGAACCTTCCTGCCCAACTTCCGACCTACCCAGATCTCGGGGACGAGATCTTTTGTAGGGGGGAGATTTGTAACATCCCCAAATTAATTAATGATAATTAGTATGCATCTTATCAGCATGCATGACATTTTGGAAACAGTGTTGAGCCCGAAGTTGAAACTCAGATTTGACCAAGAAATAAGGGTTTGACCGGGGCTTTAAAAATAGGAATAAAAATCATAAAATTCTGAAATAACTGAGAGGTGTTCCTAGGACATCCTGTCATGTGAAAATTCCAATCCACATGAACCTGGTGACAAGTATCTTCGTTTTCCTGCACAATGCATGTGTCTCTTCGTCTCACGATCGCACCAACGTCGCTACGGCTCCCAAAGTATCTCTTTGTCTCCCGCTCCGGCTTTAGTACTTGTTTTATAAATAGATATCCCCTTCTGAAAGGGATTTATCATGAACCTCTTTGATCCCCTTTATCCACAAACTCCAAATGGCTTCCCTCTACATGGGTCAGATATTGGCCTACATTGTGCTTGTTTACTCAAGACCTCTCTCGTCATAACCTAACCCAAGCTGCGGACAAGCCTTCCGTTTGCAATGTCATCCGTTGTAGGCCCTCCAATCTATCGGAGACCATAGCGGCCATCATCTGTAGACTGGAGCTCCTCCTCAAATGGACCAATGAGAGGGTCTATGGCATTCAGCGAGTAAACCTCATCGTGGAGATCGTCCTATGGAACTACTTGGTCCGCACCGAGGATGCAGCCCGGAGAGTTGAGGATGACATCTGAATTGCAGGAGAGCGGGTCGACCTCGCCGACACGGAGGAGACCAGGGTTGATGGCCTCTAGGCTATATGGGGCTTGGTTTCGGAGTCCGAACGGCTACAAGCGCGAATTGAGCGTGTAAGGTCGCAGGTGGAGGCGTTTGATCTGACAGTCACTGATCCCGCCACCATTGAAGCCGACGAGAAGGCTTACGAAGATTTGAAGGCTAAGATAGGATCGCTAATCCTTTTTATTATGCGTGATGTAGAAAGGATATGGTCTTTTATCGTCTTATTACTGAACCGCTGCGTGATAGGCCCGCTTTGCAAATGCTCGCTCTGATAGACCCAACACGACGGTTCCATTTGAACCATCTGTTAAATTTATACGAATTTTAGCATCACATATCATATTAAATTACTTTGAAAAATATTATTCACGAGTTTCATAATTCACTAACTTAATTTTTTAGTGAAATATATTAGGCACTAGGGCAAAACTACGAACTGCACCCACAATCCCGCCCAAATATTCGTTGTGGCGCCACAACCCACCCCGCCAGCCACCCAATTTTTTGTGAAATGCCTATTTTGTCCAAACAGGTCACTGGACCTCCCCAACCAAGTGGAGGGTATTTTTGTAAACATCACGCACGCGCACGGCGCAGACCCCTTCATATTCTCCCCCAAATCCCCTCCTCAAATCCTCTCCCCCAAATCCCCTCTCCCCAAACCCTAGTCGATCCATCCCCCACCCCAAATCCTCCTCCAAAGAAGACGACGGCACTTTCGGTGGGGCGGCAAAGAAGGGGCGGCCGACAAGAATGACAAGGGAAGGGCATGATGACATCCATCCCCCTTCATCCATGCCGAGGCGGAAGGTGCTAGCGACAAAAAAGTTGACCGGTAAGTTCCATCTCCCTTCATCCGGTCGGTAAGAGGTTCGCGTCGATAGGCTAGACCGGCGGAGGTGGGTGATGCCGGGGCGGGGGAGCACGTCCACGGCCCCGGCAAAGGCACGTTAGGGAGCCAGCGTTAGGGCGGCGAGGGCAGCAACGGCGGACCCGGCTGCCTTGCATGCTAAAGTTTTTGTAAATTTGTTACTTCCATTGGGCGTTGCATGCTAGAGTTCCATAGTAATCTCACCGCAATTTAATTAGTTGCATACTAGTAACTTTGTAGTATCAAAATTGCAATCTTACGCTTATTTTCTTACTCACGTAAAGAAGCACCACTTACCGAATATGACAAAAAGAGGGCTATAAACTGGTGTTTATAACTAATCCCGAATATATTCTTACCGTGCGATGAATATGGCATGTGATGTATACTTCATACTACGCGGTTAGAGGGTCCTAAAGACACTGGCAACAACTACCAAGTAGTTTGTGTCTCTTAGGCACTAAACCGTCGCACAGTTAAACACATTGTTAACTGTGAGCCCCGACCAGTCGCAACGCTTCACTAGAGACGCCTTCTCCAGGAGTAACTGCCACCCCTTCAGAAGTTATTTAAAGGGTGAAGCATAGAAGACCAAGGGGCAAATCAAAACATCAATCCAAGTTCTACAGATCAAGAGGCAAACTAAGACAAGCAAGACAGCAATCTTCACATCCAGTGTAATTAGGATTAGTCCTCAGTTGGGTTGTAGGCATCCCCTTGTAAATCCAGTTCATATCAATAAAGAGCGGCCCCCATTCTCTCCCAGGAATTATCGCGTCATTTTCCTCTTTTTTATTTCATAAGATCGGCGATTTGATCGTCGACAGCTGGCGCCGTTTGTGGGGAAGAAAACGCAAGTTTCCAGAAGAAACTCTCTGCCCATCAAATCCTCGCTCATTCCCCGTAATCGTTGATATGACTATGCCCGGGGTTTGGAATGAGGAGAATTGGTTCGACCTGGCGAACTACGCCGACCTCGATATGGAAGGATGCATCCGTGCTATGCAAGAAAATGGCATGTCATCCTCCTCCTCCTCCTCCTCCTCCTCCTACGCCGGTTCGCACATCGCCAACGTTGATAAAGTTGACCGGATGAATGAGGATCCACCATTACGACAAGTGGTGCTTCCAGCCATTCCGACCCATTTCGTAATATCAGGGCTTCTCCAAGCCGGTCCTTCCGACCGCAAAAGCAGTGACGAAATTTCGGCACCTCAATCTGAGAATCTCTATACTCTCGATGAGATTATGGCTGAAAGATACTCACCTACAGCTTCTGGCAATTCCAGGAGTGAACTAACACTTAGTAACGGTGTCGATGAAACCTCCACTAGTCGTAGGCCAAGTGGGGATGATGCAATTCAGCATACGATCGGCGGTTCGTCAGATCAGGCTGAGTCCACCAAGAAGACCTTAGGAAGTGCTCATCATCGACCGCTCTCCGTCATGGAAGCTTCTAGCAGAAGTATTGAAAAGCTCTCCATTAGTTACAATGGAAGCTCATCAGAAGATCACTGCTGGAGGCACGAGGTCAATGCGATCGGAGATGCAAATCAAGATGCCTTGCACGGTCCTACACACTCTGCCCCGCCACCACGTGTTGATGGACATGATATGGGCCGTCAAGCACCAACTTCCAGAGGCAACGGAGCTAATCAACATCCATCGGTTAACTCGCCTAGCACTGCCCCACCAAGAGTAGCTGATAGGACAAAACAAATCCGGAAGTCGGGGGAAGGTTCAGACCTGCGTACACTTACGACCAGACCTTCGGTAACTGTACAAAACTTGCGACGTGTTCAAGATCTATTGAATAATTCTGACCCTGCGTTAGTAGAAACTCCAAGCTTTGTACAGTTCGGAGGCCAAATATCAGAAATTCTCCAACAGACCATGCAACGCACGGAAGCGTACCGAGAATAAAGGATCTCAAGGAGTCAAACCATGACTTCATCCCAACGTTCCTCCCTTGGCAGGGGACAGCATAGTCATACTAAGGAACAATCGATACCAAGACCTCCTCGGCAATTCTGACCAAGGAGTCACGAGGGGAGAAGACTATTCTAGGTAGCCACTCCCCCACCACATCGAGAAGAACCACCGCTTGGACCTGACGATCTCCAACATCATCTAAATCAGGCAGGCGGTCGGAGGCATCATATTAATGTCTACAACCGGATCGGCACACCGGAGCTTCCAACCTCAGGAACCAGCCTCCGACCAATTACAATCCGACACCTTTCCAAAGAAGACGCCATAAATCGATCACGGGTTGTCGAGCCTTCTCTGCAGGGCTCCAAGCTGTGCGTTGGCCTAACCGGTTCCGACCGGCCAACTTGGACAAGTTCAATGGGACTCAAAACCCATTGGAGTTTCTCCAAATATATACCACCGCCATCAGAGCCGCTGGTGGCGATGAGAATGTGATGGCTAATTATCTACCCACCGTGCTACAAGGGTCTGCCTGGTCGTGGTTATTAAACCTACCGGTCGGATCAATCTATACTTTGGAGCAACTCTGCGACCTTCTAATCGCCAACTTCCAGGGTACGTACGATCGCCCTGGAAAGGAGGATGATCTCCACCGAATCCGGCAGGGCTCTGATGAGACGCAACATCAATACATCAAGAGGTTCAGTCAGGTTCGTAATTCCATACCGAAGGTCGCAGAGTCATTTGTTATCCAGGCTTTTAAAACAGGTCTGAGGAATCGACGGTTTATGGAGGATATAGCAATGAACCCTCCACGAACAACCGTCAAACTTTTTGACATAGCCAACAAGTATGCCACCGCTAGCGAAGCGATCTAGTGGTGTGAAGCCATTGATCGGAAAGACAAGATTCCTCAGTCCGGCCTGGACAAATCAGAGAAAATAAGATGTCTCTCAAGAAGAAAAAGAACCACAGACCCAACAATAAGGAAGTTCTAGCGATTCCAGAAAAGTTCACGAATGGTAAGAAGGACTACACCGGTCGAGGCAAATCAAAAGCTCCGACCGAAGCATTCCAGAAAAATAAAAAGTGGTGTCCACTTCACCAGCAGGCAGGGCATGATCTACGCACCTATCGAGTCTGGCAAAAGAAACTGGAGGATTATTATGCAGGTAGAGGACCATTTCCCGTAATACAGGAACCCGGAGAGACGAGTTCTAAAAAGGACAAGGATGGCGACGAAGAGATGGAGTACCAGGATCCTCAACACACGGTCAACATGATCTTTGGCAGGTCTTCTTCATATAAGTCGAAGCGTCATCTGAAGGCCATGGAGCGGGAGGTCAACCTCGTCGAATCTCCGACCATCATCAAACCATCAAACTGGTCGGACACGGCAATCTCCTTCAGCAAAGAAGACTGCCCCATCCCCTCGACTCGACCAGGTAGGTTCCCTATTGTTGTTCAACCAACTATTAATAATTGTAGGGTTAATCGAGTCTTGATAGATGGAGGTAGCTCTTTGAATATATTATTTGCGGGGGCTTTAGAAGAAATGCAGGTTCCTAGGTCGAAGGTGAAACCAGTGAAATATGTCTTTCATGACATAGTTCCTGGCTCCACCGCTAAACCGATAGGTCAAGTTTCCCTACCGGTTACGTTTGGAAAGCCTAATAACTTCCGAACAGAAAAGATTCTGTTCGATGCGGTAACCTTTGAATCCGCATACAACGGAATCCTTGGTCGACCAGCATTAGCAAAGTTCTTGATAGCCACGTATTATGGTTATCAAAGTTTGAAAATACCGGGACCAAAGGGAGTCATCACGATTCGAGGAGATCAGAAAATGGCTTGCGTGTGTGATCGAAAATCCTTTGAACTAGTTGATGAACTTCCGACCAGAGAGGCTAATCCATCTACCATACAGGTCAAGCACTCGAAGCAGAAGATGACACCCAAGCCCTCCGACCAGACAAAGGAAGTACCACTCGACAAAGGCGCTTCTCCGGACAGCGCCAAGTCACCACCTGGGTCAGGAAACGTTGACCCATCTACCCGCAAGATTCTGGTCGGGGCAAGACTCGACCCCAAATAGGAAGAGTCGCTCGTCTCCTTCCTCCGAGCAAATAAGGACATGTTCGCCTGGCAAGCGTCCGATATGCCTGGAGTCCTCCGGGAGGTGATCGAGCCTGAGCTAGCTCTCGGCGACAAAAAAACCGATCAAGCGAAGTCACGCGGCGTTTACTTTTGATCGGAAGGAAGCTATCGATCGGAGATTGACAAACTCCTCAAATTTGGGTTTATTTGTGAAGTCGACCACCCTCAGTGGCTCGCCAATCCTGTAATGGTTAGAAAGAATAATGGGAAATGGCGAATGTGTATCGACTTTACATATCTTAATAAAGCTTGTCCGAAGGATGATTTTCCCCTTTCACGCATTGACCAACTTGTAGACTCTACTTCCGGGTGTGAGTTACTAAGTTTTATAGATACGTATTCAGGGTACCACCAGATTAATATGTGTAAAGAAGATGAAGAGAAAACTTCCTTCATCACCCCATATGGCACTTACTTTTATGTTAAGATGCCATTTGGTCTCAAAAACGCTGGTGCAACTTTTCAAAGGTTGAAGCAAAAAACCTTTAATACACAAATAGGTCGGAATCTAGAAGTCTATGTTGATGATCTGGTCGTAAAGAGCACCAACGTTGGTGATCACATTCCTGACCTACAAGAAACTTTCAACAACTTGAGAAGACATAACCACAAGTTGAATCCGAAAAAATGTGTGTTCGGAGTTTCTGCTGGAAAACTGCTCGGCTTCCTAGTCTCGGCTAGAGGTATTGAAGCAAATCTAATAAAAATAACGGCCATCGACCAGATGCGCCCTCCGACCATGAAGAAGGAGGTCCAAAAACTAACTGGTTGTATGGCAGCGCTAAGTCGTTTCATAGCAAGATTAGGGGAAAAAGGATTACCTTTCTTTAAACTTCTTCGGAAACATGGAAGTTTCGAGTGGACTAAGGAGGCAAACGATGCCTTTGAAGAACTTAAAAATACCTTACGAGTACCCCAGTCTTAGTCTCTCCGAGATCGGGAGAAACATTGCTAATTTACGTGGTAGCAACACCGCAGGCGATTAGCGGTGTCTTCGTAAAGAAAGAGATAACATCCAACGACGATTTATTATGTGCGAAGTCTTACATGGACCAAAGGAAAGATACCCACGGTACAAAAGTTGCTTTATGGTCTCCTTATGTCTTCAAGGAAGCTAAGGCACTACTTTCGAGCCCACAAAGTGGTCGCATTACCAACCAGGTATCCCTTGGTCAAGTCCTTGGAAACAGGGAATCATCAAGACGAAGAGCAAAATGGGCGGTTGAGCTAGGGGCGTTCGACCTCCATTTCATCTCACGAACAGCAATCAAGTCCCAAGCAATAGCAGAATTCATTGCCAAATGGACAAACCCTGAACCCACCCAAGGGCCCGAGTACGAACACCACGATGAGTGGACAATGTACTATGACGGTTCCTTGATGCTAAAAGGTTCGGGGGCTGGAGTTGTCTTGATATCCCCTACTGGCGAACACATCAAGTACGCCATCTGGTTAAATTTTCCTGCCACGAACAATGTGCCAGAGTATGAAGGTTTACTGGCAAGACTCCGAGCAGCTCGTTCGCTCGGGATTCGCGGATCACTGGTGAAAGGCGATTCTCAACTAGTAGCAAATTAAGTAGGCAAAGAGTATCAGTGCTCAAGTACCAAGATGTCATCTTATCTGGCAGAAGTATGGAAACTCGAAAAGCATTTCTTCGGTTTTCAGATCCAACATATTCCTAGAAAGGAAAACTTTCTGGTAGATTAGTTTGTACGGATGGCCTCCACGAGGACCGCCCGGAGTTTTTCTCGAGCAACTCGACTCACCCTCGGTGGTCGAGCCTACCGAGATCATGCATGATTCCTTACAGGTTGTACAAACCGATCGTGGAAAAATGGATGCTCCACAAGTCGTTGACGGTTGGCGCTATCACGATCAAGGTAGAGACTGGATGACATTGATCTATAATTATCTTCAGCATGACATAATTCCAGAAGATGATGTAGAGGCTGATCGTCTCGCACAAAAAGCCAAATCATACACTCTGATCGAACGTACCTTGTAAAAACAAGGATCTCACGGAGTGTTGATGAGATGCATATCACAAACGGATGGCATTAAGTTGTTAACCGAAATCCATGAAGGAGTCTGTGGAGCACATCATTCCTACAGAACACTGGTCGGTAAAGCCTTCAGGCAAGGATATTACTGGCCAACTGCCCTTCATGATGCAAAAGAGCTCATGACCAAATGTGTACAATGTCAGTTTCATAGCCGACAAGTACATCAGCCGGCACAAGCCTTACAAACAATTTCTCTTTCTTGGCCTTTTGCAACCTGGGGACTGGACATCCTGGGACCTTTCCCAAAAGCATCCGGGGGCTTCGAATTCCTATTCGGCATGATTGACACGTTTACAAAATGGATCGAGGCCGAGCCTCTTGTTAAAACAACAACTGAGGCCGCTAAGAGATTTCTTACAAAAAAAATGTGGTTACACGACTTGGTGTACCCAGTTGTATAATTACAGACAATAGTGCCTAGTTCTCTAGCGGTCAATTCTAAGAATTCTGCGACGAACTTGGTATCAAAGTTTATTTTGCTTCTGTTGCTCATCCGCAGAGCAATGGAGCAGTTGAGCGGGCTAATAGTATCATTTAGCAGGGGATCAAACGCCGAGTATTTGACCACTTAATCAAATGGTCAGGAGCTTGGGTTCAAGAACTCCCATCTGTATTATGGGCCGTTCGAACCACAACCAGTCGTGCGACCAGTGAAACACCATTCTTTCTAGTTTATAGTCCTGAAGCCATGCTTCCTCCAGAACTAAAAATTGGCTCTACTCGAACTGATTGTTTCAATGAAAATGATCAGAATGAACGACGACTCGACGGCGTCAATTTCCTTGAAGAAAGACGAAACCAAGCCCTAATGCGATCAAGCGGTATATCAACAAGCCACGCAGCAGTACCATAGTCGTAGGTGCAACCTCGCGACCTTCTTCAGAGGTGATCGATTCTTAGAAAATTGAGAATCGGGCAAATCGCAACAAACTTTCTCCCAAGTGGGAAGGTCCTTACTGCGTGGTCGAAGTCACTGACTGTGTTACATTAGACTAGCCATGTCGGACGGGCAAGTTTTGTTAAATTCTTGGAACATCGATCAATTGCGTAAGTTCTATGTCTAATTATTTTGTACATTATTTCAATTCTTTATTAGTACATTCATTCATTTCTTTCTCGATGAGTGATATGGTTTATATATCAAAACCTATATTCTGGTCATCTATTATTGTTATTTAAAATGGTCGCAGAAGACAATTTTTCTCTCCGATATCCTTTCAACAGGATCTCTGTTACTCTTTGGCAACGATATCCGTGTCATCTGTTGTATAGGTCCTAGCCGTAATCATTCCATGAATGATTCTATCTTGTGACTATCTGAGTAAACAAAGCAAAATACAAATAACTTCAGATAGTTACCTATACTATTTAAGATTATGAAGACTATATTTCTTCATTTCAAAAATCATTCTACTCTGGCACAGCATTGGTCGGGACATGGAAAACCTCCTAGTCGAAGTCTCTCCTTTTCCGACGTGGTCACCTTAATGGAAAGAGCTTCCTAGCGATGGTTCTTTTCTTACGATCCTCACTGCCAGTCGGACTTGAGCCTGAACAAGTTTTGCGAAATGTTTTTCTATATCTTCTGTTCTTAATAGTATTTTCCAACCAGTTTTAGGTCGTATATATAGATCGATCACTTATAGATTAGTTGCATACATTATTGCATTTCTTCTTATGTCAACACAACATATCTTTTTCCGACCATCTCTGACTTTTATTTGGTATTTCGATTATGACAAGCAAGGATCTATAACTAGTCGAAATCACACAATGGTTCCGACCAAATTGATTTTCTAGTATTGCTACGATCGGTTTGTCTTAACATCATTACATACCTTCAAAACAATGGTTTCGACTTTCATTCTCTTTCTTGGCTACACCTTGTATAGTAAAGTTCTTCTACTATAAAGCAATCGGGGCTAGGAGTATATGAGAATTTTTTTAAAAAAGTCAAACAGGATAAACAAAAGAATTGTTGATGACATAAAAGGTAATTTTTTATACATTTTCAATATTCTTACATTGCAGGGGCCTACTCTTGAAATGTCTCCAGACTAATTACTGCTTGATGGAGATCCGACCTCCATCTCCTCTACAACTTTGTCTCCAAGTGGCCTAAGTTCTTCCATAAACTTGGTTGCCTCATCAGGTGGGCAGTTCAAGTCATCTTTAACAGCTTGGAGATCAATGGAGGGGTCGGAAGCCTTTAGTTTTGTCAGAGCAAAACTAACTCTACTAGCAATGCCTGCTTTCATGGTCTGGGCATAGTTTTCTCGAGTAGTCTTGAGCAGACCTCTGAGATCATCTAGAAGTTGGCCCAAGTAGTTCATTTTCTCTATCGGATCTCTTAAGGTAGGCGGACTCGATCCTGATCCCATATCAAAGATCATCTTGTTTAAAGTACGAATCTTTTCATCAATGCTTTGCTCAAGAGTCGCCTCCTTATCCTGCTCAAATTTCAGAGTTTTCTCTGTTCTATCCAATGCTTGTATTTGCTCTACAAGAGTAAAACGAGTAATAAGCACAACATGATTAGGGGAGGATAATAAGTCAAGTTTACGACCTATTACCTTCAATTTTCTTGTTAAGTTCTTCATTACTGGTCGTCGCCTCGGTGATCGACCGGTCCTTAGCTTTAATTTCTTCTTCAAGCAGAGCTATTCTGGATTTATCAGCCACCATTTCTTCTTTTATTTTCTCCAAATCTATCGAATACGATAAGGGAGAATAATTAGAGAAGGACAAATTATTGAAGAGAGAAAAAGGTTAAGTGGAAAGTTCTTACTTTCTCATTCTGAGTGTTTTTGCTCCAAGTCTTTAATCCGCTGGGTCAATCCTCCGACCACAGCAAAGTTCTCGACCAAATGCTACACAAATAGCATTCCCTCTTTAAGTTCCCTGTAAACTTTTAAGAGAGACTATGAAACTGGTCGTAGATTGTAAGATCGTAATGACAATAAGAAGGGGGGGTTGAATGATTGCAGCGAATTGACCCCCAAATTCTAACTTCTCCTTGTTATCAAGAATTCCAACAACTTCTCTGTTGACTTGAAAAACTTCACAACCGAGACCTCCTCAGGTGCACAGGAAGAACATCAAATCAAGAATCAAAGTAGAACGAATCTGAACTTTATATATCAAACTTGATTTGTGTCTACAGAGAGCTTAGCAAGCACCACTCAAAACCCTAATTCAAAGGACCTTACAACCGTAGCATAAACAACAAGAAAGCTACGACCAAAACCCAAAGAAAAGCACGTAACCCTCAAAAATCCCTCCGGCCGTACCCTCGCCTTCTCTTATAGCCTAGAGTTCTATCCATGTCCAACACGACACCAATCTGATTCTAACTCAAACCAACCAGATTTGGAACTCCTTCCGTCTGTCTTTCAATTCTCTCACGTCGTAAGCCTCCAGGACACCACCTCCCGTAGCTTAAACGTGATCCCCTTTGATCTCCACGTGCTCCAGCGTGATCCAAACCACCTCTTGACATCCATGACTTCCAAGACCTCAGATTCCTCATCCTAGTCCGAGTCAATCCCGTCACCGATTGTGATTCGTCCTCACGTCTCAACCTGCACATGCAAAGATCAAAGAAACCCCAAATCTTGGCACAAGTTCTCCAACTTGACCATCCATTAGCTCACTCACACCCATAAACACTATCATGCATCATGCAACAAGATATAGCTTACGAATTCAACAAATCCATGATCAATTCCCGAGCAGCGACTTTCCAGTACAATCGGTACTACCGCCATTGTAGGTGCGGTACTACACGCCTGTCGCACTGCAGATTCAAACACACCGGTACTACCGATTCTCAAGAACTTCAAAACTTCCAAAAACATCGCACGGAAAAACCATGCATAACCTGCGATCATACAGATGTCTTGGTACTACTGCCGTTCAAGTTGCGGAAATACCGCTCACCGGTCGTTCGCTCCAAGACTCTGGACCATCCGATTTTCATTTAACTGTTCATGTCGAGATTCTCTCTTTACGAAAAACCAAGTGCGGTACTACCGCCAGCATGACAGCGGTCATACCGCTCAAAGAAGAAATGCAATGTCCAAGAAAAACAAGTGTTACGGTTTTCCATACCGTAAACACACAGCGGTATTACCTATATGCGGTACTACTGTAAAATCAAATGGTACTACCGCACCACTTAAAAGAGCAAGCAGTGTATGTCGAACCTCTTTCTCAAAGGAAAACAAAAGCGGTACTACCGTTATTAAAACAACGGTACTACCGAGATTTAGGTACTACCGCCATTCAACTGCGGTACTACCGTTCGAGTGTAAGTTCGCAAAGTCCTCGAGCGGCGTCCTTGCCACGTGGGCGCTCCGATCCATGGGCGTCGGACCATGGGTCTCGGCCGTTAGATTTAGAAGCCTTGTAGAAGGTCCGAACGACCCACTTGATGTCATCCGTTAGATTTCAATCCAACGGCTCAAAGTCTTTGAGCGCTCCAAGCGGTCCGACGTTACAACTCAATATCACCGTTAGATCAAGATCTAACGAACCGAAACAAAACGCATCGAGAGGAAAAGACTTGCGGTACTACTGCTGTACACCGCGGTCATACCGCAATCCGTGAGTTCCGCACAATACAAGCTTCTAAGTACTACCGATAATCGACAAAAGCCGATTTTCGACGAAATTCAACATAGCTCAAAAGCAAGTCGAAAAAGCGATCAAAAGCATGTTCCGAGACAATGTATTGAACTTTAAGCATCAAGACTAAGTCTTCATTATTGGCAATGTATTCATCATCAAATATCATGACCAAAAACCTCTTGGTCTTACATAGATACTTACCCGGATTGCCAAGTCATTATAACCGGCAAATATCAAATCAGGACCTATCTTGATTTGATGATTCGATATTTTTTCCCCATGCCTCGTCAAGCTCCTTATCCTCGATGAATCGGGGACGAAAAGGGAACTTGTCAGGTTGAGAGGGATTATCAACAGAAGTCGAAACCTGTTGAGGGCCTTTAGGGGCATCTACCTCCGTAGAAGGAGTTAGAATCTCCAATGGATCCAGCTCAACCGTTGGCCTTGACGCCTGCTCGGGGGCTTCTTCGACCACTTTATCCTCAGGAACTCTGTTTGGGAAGTGTTTTGGTCGGGGACCTCCACGGGTGCCTGGTCCTCAGGAAGATTCTGGTAAAAAACGACCAGAACGCCAGAAGATAGGAAGTTCAAAACATCAAATCATCAAGAAACTATTGAAGGTGTGCACTTATACGATCACTTTCATTTGTACGTACCTAGTTAATCTCCGGGATTTGACTTTGAAACGCAGAAGAGTAAACTCTTTACCGCCAGCCTTCCTTTTCTTCTCCTCCAATTTCGCCGTCTCCAAACCGGCAAGGTTGGTTAAACACCTCACATCCTCCAACAAGATGTCGGAAGCAATGTCCTCGATCAGTTCATCAAGGATCGCATTCCTGACCATCGGGTCAGAGGGAGTGGTTTTATCAACCTCGGATCGCTTGTTTCAATAACAAGCTGAAGGTCCTGAACGATCGGATGCGAGTCTACGGCCTCAAGATTCGCTCATGAACCTTGACCTTCTCCACCTAAATCAAAAAACGAGTTTGGTTAGGTGATGAAATTCTTTATCTAAAAGTATATATTATTCTTTTAAAAATGTTCTATTACCTCGGGAGATTCATCTTCTTCCAATGCATCTCGCCAAAAACGAGTCGGTTGGAACCACGGTGGGATGTTGATCCTTGTCGGATTGTGTGACTCGCAACCCGACCGACTACAAAAATAGAGCAAGATCAATAAAGCGATCGGAGAATATGTATACATGATAAAAAAGATTTGATTATCTACCTTAAGCCTTGAGTCTCTCTTCAATGAAACTATTGCCAAGATCTCGGGAATGCGGCCTTTTCACGGGCTCCCGGTAGCGCAGATCAACTTTGATCCGCTCTCGATTTCCTCGGGAGAAAGGGCTTTAAAAAAAGGAGAGAGAAGGAAACAAGGACAGATTTTAAGGTATTACGATAATCAAATAATAAAACATACTGGTCGGAGCTTTTCTCAAAGACTTACCACCTCCTGAGATAGCTTCATCACGACCAATGGACCAAAGCAGGGAATGAGTCAGGAGTTTCAGAGGGCTAATCTGATGTTTGGTGAAATCTCTTACCACATGCCAGGAGGTCAAGCCCTTGATCCTCAAGTCATGGATAGCGTCCACCCATCTTCCGACCACCCCTACCTTCTCCACGGTCTTCCTCCACTTGGGATTTTCATTTGCTCTAATCCCGGCGAAGTAGAGGCCATCATCTCTCGTAACCGTCATGTAGAACCAGTTCTTCTTCCATGATGACCACGAGGATTTCGAGTACATATGGATGTACTCATCGGCCTTCCTGACGTGAAGATGCAATGTGCATTCCCCGGGAGTCGCCGTGGATCTTTCCATCACCATTCGCTAAAAATACCTGAAGAGCCTCAAATTTGGTGGCACTCCCAGGTACGCCTCACACAGATAGGTGAAAATACTGATGTTGGCGATGGAGTTCGGAGCCAAATTCACCAACTCCACCCCGTAATACACAAGAACGCGGAGAAGGAATTTGTGTACCGGCAACCTCAGCCCACAGTTGATGTAGGCGAGAAAAACGGGGATTTCCCCATCTTCGTGGCTCGAAAAATGCCCTCCGATCGCCGACCTCCACTTAATCAGATTCTTGTTTGGGAGCATCCCAATCCTCTCCAGCACCACGAGCTTTTTCTTGCTTAATTCCGAAGGCAACCACTTTGTGATTTGCTCCGACACGATGAAAATCCTTAAGGGATGAGTAGTGGTCGTAGGAGGCTTTGTGGTCGGAAGAACAAGAAAGAGGTCTAAAGGATTTTTTTGGCAAGAAGCTGAAGGGGGTCAAAAGGAGATCTGGAAGCGTAAAAATTCTAAAAGCCTAGCGATGGGGATTTTATAGCTTTAGATCTTCAATTACGATCGGGAGTTACCTAAAAAGTCCAACGGGCAGAAACCTCTTTTTTCGCCCAACGGACAGAAAAACCCTTCGGTTCCCAAAGCAAGTTCTCAACTTTAAAATGAACACGGACCAACTCGTATATATCACGGCATTAAATGAGGGTCTACCCGATACGACTTCATCGGAAGAAGGTGTTCACACAACCTGTTCATTTAAAGTTCGGGGGCTAGCTGACGAGGATTAAAACCTCTATGTATTATAAAAAAAATACATAATAAAAAACCATACGTCTTCATGGTCGTAACCCCTAAGGCTAACGACCTCACTAGTCATAAGGATTCAGAGGTTACATAAGGGTACCCTGGTTGGACAAGGTCATGTACCCAGCCTCCGACCGGGTAACTGCTCGGAAATGCTATGAACTGGTGTTTATAACTAATTCCGAATATATTATTACCGTGCGATGAATATGGCATTTGATGTATACTTCATACTACGCGGTTAGACGGTCCTAAAGACATTGGCAACAACTACTAAGCGGTTTGATGTCTCTCAGGCACTAAACCGCCGCACAGTTAAACACATTGTTAACTGTGCGCCCCGACCAGTCGCAACGCTTCACCAGAGACGCCTTCTTTAGGAGTAACTGTCACCCCTTCGGAAATTATTTAAAGGGAGAAGCACAGAAGACCAAAGGGCAGATCAAAACATCAATCCAAGTTCTACAGATCAAGAGGCAAACTGAGACAAGCAAGATAGCAATCTTCACATCCAGTGTAATTAGGATTAGTCCTCAGTCGAGTTGTAGGCATCCCCTTGTAAATCCAGTTCATATCAATAAAGAGCGGCCCCCATTCTCTCCCAGGAATTATCGCGTCATTTTCCTCTTTTTCATTTCATAAGATCGGCGATTTGATCGTCGACACTAACTTTATGAAATTCATATTTTTAGATGCACCAGATGTCAGTCAACAATCAAATAAGAGGGGAAGAAACAAGGGCAGAGATCTTGATCGGATATCAAGACCATTAAGCTGTAAGATTCCAATCCAAATTTCCGAAGGGAAGAAACGGCCCGAGGCACCTATGCAAGCTACAAAGCTTGCATCAGAGGGTGGGATCATACTAAGGCAGCATATACCAGTCCTTCCACATTGGAAAGAGTACAAGAATGATCAGTCTCACCTTACGGACTACATTGGAAAAGTTGCAGTAAGTATATCAACTCTTGGCCAAAAGTGAAATCCCTTTCTGTTTTCCTTGTTACATTGTTTCTTGTTGTATTCACATGTCTCTTGTGTAATGTGTATGCTCTTTGTTAGGTCAATTTACCATGGACACCAACTCAAAGGCGATCACATCTGCATGTCTTGATTTGCTCAAGTGTGGACAACGACATATGAGGTCTGTGCTTAAAAGGCGCTACTTTGATGGTGTACCCGACAAATCAAGTGAGAACCACTAGCCCACTGAAGCAAATGAGTGATGAGCAATGGAGAGCGCTAGTGCAGATGTGGTCCAACCTAAAGCACATGGTATGAAAGTAATTGGTTCATTTGCTTAGTTATCTGTTAATCTGTCTTTCTGTAGGACCGTTGTGAGAAAAACAAATGAGCAGTGAGAAAGTCCGGCCAATGAGAGGACCGGCTCTCATTCCTACATTGCACTGACCATCTTTGTTGTAAGTATAGAAAAGATGTTCTTATACATTTGTTATGAAACCCTTCCATACCATGTTGGAAGTTTACAGTTTGCAATGATTTGAACATTTCAGAAGCAAGAGAAATATAAAGATGTAGAGCCCACTGCAATTGACCTCTTCAAAGAGTGCCATAATAACAAGAAACTTGGTTTTAGTGAGCCAGTGAAGAAAGCAATTGTTAGTCACCACTTGTTCATTTCTTTTGTACATAAGTATACTGTAAATAATAACACTTACGTGTAGTCCATCTATTGCTAGGCTGATATGGAAGCCATCGTGGCTCAACCAGTGGAAGATGGACAAGAATCAAAGTCTCCTACTATAGCTATTTCTGAAGTGCTCGGTGAGTCAACCAAATTCCTTAAACGTGTGGGCCTTCAAACACCCTCACAGAAAAGCTCGAGACGAGGCGTTTCTTCGCGTGTGGAAGAGCTTGAAGCTGAACTTCACATTGAGAAGCAAGGAGCATCCCAACTTCGAGACCAACTTGAAGCTCAGCAGCAAGACATGGATGCCTTGAAGAAGAAGGTAGAAGAATCCGAAGCAACTAGGAAGAAGAGCTTAGAAGAGATTGGCCTTTTGAAGGATAAGATTGTAGATACTGATGCCCTCCTTCGTCGTTTGCTGAACTGCAATCAGGGTCAGGTGAACCCTACTCCCTAAACTGATGTAGTTTGTGGTTTGATGGCACTACGATCTGGGATACTGTTATTTTGTGAACTGTGCTGGATGCATGTAACCTGGGAACAATGTGTTGGATGTTGCTATTATGACATGACATGAACTTATTGTATATGCTTGTACTGTTTTTGTCTGTATGGATGTGCTGGGCCAAACACAACGGTTTGGTCTGTAGGTGTGAAATTGGAAAATTAGTTTGTGAATTGTCAAAGGGCTTGGCCCAGATAAAACTAGGCAAAAATGGTTTTAGCCCAATAATATATTGCGCCTTTCAAAACGTCAAAATGGGCTACACCCAAAAAAATTTGGGCCTACAATTTGGGCTAACCTAAAATAAGTTGGGCCTACAAAATGGAATCAAAATGGCCCTTGTAGAAATTATGACAAAAATTTACATAGGCCTAACTCACATTATGACTGTAGACATCGTCACAAACCAACAGCCACGTCAGATCCTGCGTGGCCCAACCAGGCTACCAATGACAATAAGAATCTGACGTGGCAGTGTCATAAAATTCGTGACGACAATGGTTTCGTCACTAAGTCTGTGACGATTTCGCTATTTCGTCACAGAAACCAATCAGTGATGCACTATAGGTGATGATTCGATTTTTCATCATGGGAGCTTCACAGATCCCATACTGTGACAAAAAAAAACACAGATCCGTGACAAATTCTGATTGTCACCGTTCAGCAGATTTCTTGTAGTGTTTCTTTATCTCTGTATCGTTTGGCACATCCTTTCCAGGAGGAATTGAAGAAGCAATTGGAAGATTTTCTATCCAAAGACCTTATCTGGCATAGTGTGTCACCTTGGAGATCTCATATTTTATTCTCTGAAAAGAAATATGGGAGTTGACGCATGTGTCGATTACCATGCTCTCAACTAGGTGACATCAAAAATAAATATCCTTTGCCCGCATTGAGGACTTCTTTGATCAGTTGAATGGTGCTTAGGTGTTCTCCAAGATTGACATTCAATCTGGGAATAATCAAATCCGCTTGAGGGAACAGGATATTGAGAAGACTGCTTTCTCCACAAGGTATGTGCATCATGAATATAAAGTTATATCTTTTGGACTAATGAATGCTCCTGACATTTTCATGGAGACGATGAATAGCATGTTGCACAAGTACCTAGATAACTTTGTGGTGGTGTTCATCAATGATAATCCCATCGATGTTAAAGAAATATGAGTTCTGGATTTCAGAAGTGGGCTTTCTGGAACATGTAATTAACCCGCTAGGTATCTCAGTTGATCTCGGCAAGGTTTTTGTAGTGGTGGACTAGAAGAGACCGTCTAATGTCAAGAAAGTGAGGAGTTTTCTTGTGGTAGTTGGTTATTACCAGCATTTCGTGGAAGATTTCTCCATCATTGCCAAGCTAATGTCTCAGCTCATATAGAAAGGCATGAAATTCTAGTGACATTATGATTGTGAGTGCAATTTTTGTACTATGAAGGTGAAGCTAATGACTTCTCCTGTTCTCACGCTCCATGATCCAAGGAAGCGTTACACAATCTATTTTGATGCATCTCAAGTGGGTCTTGGTTGTGTTCTTCTGCAAAAGATAGCAAAGTGATTTCTTATGCGTCGAGGCAGTTGAAGAAACATGAGCAGAATTACCCCACTCACGACTTAGAGTTGGACGCCATGGTTTTTTCTCTAAAGATTGGGAGGCACTATCTGTACGTCTTGTAATATTTTCACTGATCATAAGATCCTTAAGTATATTTTCACGCAAAAATATCTGAATTTGAGGCAAAGGAGGTGGCTAGAATTGATAAAAGATTATGATCTCATCATCTAGTACTATCCAAGCAAGGCAAATGTGGTTGATGATGTTCTTAGTCACAAGGCGACTCCCTCTACTCTGGATTGTCTCATGGCTAATTTTGATCAAATGTGAATCTATTATTGCTATGCTGGTACAACACAGGCTGAGAAATAGTTGATTCTTGAGTCAACAATTCTAGAGCGTGTACGAGATGCACAACAGACGATCGACTGTTGCAACAAGTAAGGAAGTGTCTTGATGAAGGCAGAAATGGGGATTTTAGCCTTGAGAGTTCATCGTATGTCGTATGTCATTCATCCTTGCAAGACCAAGTTGTATTGGGATCTAAAAAATAGCTTCTGGTGGAAAAGGATGAAGGTAGATATCGCTTTGTACGGGATTTTTTGTGGTGTTGTCAGCAAGTGAAGGTTTAGCATAAGTATCCCATAGGAATGTTACAACATTTGAAGGTTCCGCAGTGGCCATGGGATGGTATTTCGATGGATTTTATGGTTGGTTTATCTCATACTTAATGAGGAAAGGATACTATTTGGGAAGTGATGGACCGTTTCAAGAAGTCTACACGCTTTATTCCTATCCACGGGATGGATACTGCAAGCGATTTGACTCCTATGTATGTGCGAGAGATAGTGATGTTGCATGGTGTGCCCAAAACCATTGTTTCCTATTGAGATGCCAAGTTTATCTCCAAGTTTTAGGAGAGTTTGCATAGTGCTTTGGGCACTCAGCTTCGCCTTAGCACTGCATTTCACACTCACACGGATGGGTGGTCTAAACACACTATTCAGATATTGGAGGACATATTGAGGCCTTGTGTCCTATCATGGTATGGTAGTTAGGAGGATCAGTTGGCTCATGTAGAGTTTGCATATAATAACAACTACCACTCTAGCATTCGGACAGCACCTTTTGAGGTTATGTATGGGCGGAAGTGTAGGTCACAACTTTGTTGGGATGTCGTGGGTGAGATGTTGGACCCGGGAGTAACAACCCTAGATCCTCTGTGTATTCTATACTAGTCCCAAGAATAACAGCTAGTGTACACAGTAAATAAATATGGTAACATCTATAATTTGCACAACTATATTAATAAATATCAGAGTTTATTACAAGAAGAGCTTACAAGCCAACAATAATGAACACAGCGAAAGACGGAGAAGAAGTAGTAAAGTACAGCAAATCTGACATGGGCAATCGACTCGGGTAGCGGCCTAGTCGTCCAAATCCACATCGATCGTGAAGTCCTTCTCCTTTGAACAACATTTTATTAAGCAAGGGTAAGTACAAAAATATACTCCGCAAGTAATACCCATAACAGAGTTAATGCATGCATGAATATTATCAAAGGAAGGCTTATATGGTTATTTGCGCAAAAGCAATATTTGACATTTTAAATACAATAACTAAGTTCAAAAGCTCAAATTTTACAATATCTAAAATTGAGTTTTAAATTAATTAATAAAGCTAGTGTAGGCACCAACCTAACACTAACTTAAACACGGGAACCAACCTGAGCCTTCAACCCACAATTTTCTCATGGACACCCATCCATGTCATAAACTGTTTTATGAAACATCTTGAAAACAAAAACAAAGTCTAATCTACGAAAGGCTTTGCTCAGCATGTCCATAACCATGGACACGACTATTCAAATAGATTTACACTCTGTAGATGTTGTACAACTTTACCCATAAGAGATAATCGACTTATAATGTCCACTTCACACACTTTTGTAGGTGTGCGACTAAGTGATTATTACAATGCCTTTACAATGCACCATCCCAAAGTAGTTGTCTGCTAAGGTTTCACTTCCTTTGGACTAAACCATCCATCAGAAACCCCCTCTTGCGCCATGTGGGAATACATAAAAAGTAGGTCATTCTAACACCCACACATCAACATGGCACAACTAACAATGGAATGTTACAAATTAATTAGCCCGGTTTGTCCCATACCAGACTTGTGGTAGTACGGAATATCTTAACAATCCGTAGCTCGCAGACCGGTCCTTAATTGACTGGGCGACTCACAAAACAATCCCTAGGCCTCAACCATTCAATGGATTGAGCCCATGCATAAACCTGCACCCACCAACTATTCATTTCGCCCAAGTCCAAAGCAATTTTATTTTATTTTTTAAAATCATTTATAAACTTCCATGGCACACCAATGCTATGGATACAATTTAAACCACATTTGATTTTTTTGCTATAAATTTCCAAATCAAATATTTCATATCTAAGCATTCTAAGCTTATTTTTTTTTCAAAATGTTCTAGTTCGTACTATTACATCAACTAGATTTTATCTAAGGTGACAAGGTATGTATATTTTCAATGTCAAAATTGGCTAGTCAAAAGTATTGGGATTGGCTACAAATGTAACACAAGTATTTCAATTATACAGAATAAAATTAAGCATGTAGTAAAAAAATTAAAATAGAATTTAAATAATTTGACATACTGCGATCAAATATGGTCAAAGGATGTAACTTGCCTTGCTCAATTAATTGTTGTTCTGAAACGGCGTCGAAATCTAGTTCTCCGAAGTCGTCGAAATCTATACCTGAAAATAAGCCAAATTCAAACAAAATTTAAATAAAATTCAAATAAATACCAAATTAAATGAATTTATAAATCTATTCTGGGAGATATATATTGAATTTATATGAATTTACAAATTTTAATCACTTGAATCGGAGCTCGAACGAAGGAGAATGGGCTCTCGGAAGATTGAATTTCACATGAAATGATAGAAATTTGGGAATTCTAAATTTTGTAGAATTATTTTTCTGAAGGAAAATACATTTATTGCATCAGCATGATGTCAGCGAGGGGATTTAATTTTTGGCCGAATTATTTTCCAAAAGAAAAATGGCTTTCAGCCACTAACAAGTAGGCCCTAGTCTATGGACTGGGTCCACGGGAATTGTGTCTGGTCCACAGTGGACTGGGCACATGGGTGACGGGGTGGTACCACGCAAGTGCGACACGCGGGTGCTGACGAGGTAGGTTTGGCCTACGTGGCACCCACGTGGCGCTAGGTGACGCTCACTCGGCGGACATGTGGCTCGGCCGGCGGTGGCGCACAAAGGAAACGATGGTTCTAGTGAACGGTGGCGCAACGGCGGCTGGCGAGGGGCGCGTTAGAGAGAGGAGAGGTTGGGGAGCATGATGCTCACTTTGGCAGCGGTGGGGCGCGCAAGGATGGTCAGTAGTGAGGAGAGAGGCGGCGGCGCGTTCAGGTTGACGGTGGTGCGGTGGCTCCGGCAGTGCTCTGGCAAAGACAAGGTGAGCACAATGTAGAACGTGACGAGGCAAAGCTGGAGGTATAGACCACGTCAGAGGTGATCCACGGGCGGCGACACAATCGGTGGCGGAGGGGCTTGCGGCCGATGGCAAAGAAAAGGCGATGAGGGAGAGGAGAGGAGAGGAGAAGAGAGGGGCTGAGCTTCGGGGTGAAGGATGAGGAGGAGGAGGGGCTGTGCTTCAGGGTGAAGGATGAGGAGGAGGAGGGGCACCTGGTGCTCCTATTTATAGGGCAAGGGGGTGGTCGGGGAGGGAGATCGGGTGGTGAGATATTCACGGTGACCGTTGTGCATTCCGATGCATATGTGTGTGAAAGAGGGGGGTAAGGGCCGGAACAGCTACGGCATGACGAGGGGGTCTAAATGCGCACATTTTCATGAGAAAAAGGGGGAGGAAAATGTGGTGTTGATTTGAGCTCGAGCCAAAGCAAGAATGGCATCTGCACAGGCGGTCTGAGGAAGAAGAAAGGAGAGGAGGGAGAAGACCTTGATGGGTGAGGCTGGGCTGTAAGAGAGAAAGGAGAGAGAGGGAGCTGGCTAGGCCGTGTGGGCTGGCGGGAGAAGGAGAAATGGGCCGGGAGATGGGTTTCGGCCTGAAGAGAATTTAGGGATTTTTAATTGATTTCTGAATTTTAGAAATAGCAATAAATCAAAACAGTTTTTAGAAAACCACAAATAGAGTTCAAAAATTCTTGAAACATTCACAAAAATTCCTTGAATTATTTTGAACTTAATAAAATTATTTCCAACTTAAAGTTGGATTTTATTTTTGCACATAAATTATTTTTAATTTCTAGAAAATAGGAAAAACATTTTTAAAATCAAGAAAATTCAAGGAAACTAAATATATTTTCTTTTTGACCTTAAAACCAGGAAATTAAATAATTATTTTTAATTTTTAATTTTTTTACTTTAAATCCAAGAAAACTCTTTTAAATTTTGGAAAATCCAATAAAATAATAACTTTATTAATTTTAATAATATTTTTTTACTTAATTTTAGTAACACAACTTTGGGATGTTACATGAGAAGGTAGTTCTTGAACCGGATTAGGTCCAAAGGACTGTAGAGCGAGTGGTGGAAACAAAGTAGAATCTACTAGTAGCTCATAGTAGGCAGAAAAGTTAAGCGGATGTGAGAAGACGAGAGTGGAGTTTGAGGTAGGTGATCAGGTGCTCCTAAGAGTGTCTTCCACCAAAGGCATTATGCGGTTTGGTACCAAAGGGCAGCTTGGCCCAAGTTACATTGGGACGTTTCCAATAGTTGCGCGAATTGGAAGATTGGGTTATCGCTTGGACCTTCCCGAGTCCATGTGCGGAGTACATGACGTGTTTCATATTTTTATGCTGAGAAAGTATTTGAGAGATCCACAGCTTGAGATTTCGTCAGAGCCGTTGACCTCACCTTCGAGTCTCGTCTGGTGCGTATACTGGAGGAGTCAGAGAGGGTGCTAAAATATGTTAAAGCGTTGTGGTCGTATAAATCCGAGCGGGAAGCGACTTAGTAATTGGAGTCTCTCATGCGCGAGAAGTATCTGGAGTTATTCACATCAGGGTATGTGTTAAAAGTTGTTTTTGTTCAGTTCCATTTTGTTCCCTGTGTAGAATGACGAGTGTAGAATTCGGGCTCAAATTCTGTAAAGGGGGCAGAATGTAATGCCCTGTTTTCCCAAAAGGGTATGGGCTGGATCGGTCAGACCAGCCTAGGCCGGCATTTAGACCGGCCCAAACCAGCAGTCTCATTGGTTGAGTCCATTTCTAATGGGACTAGGCCGAATTCTTCTTGAATTACACGTCGTGTGGGCCTCGGTTTTCGTGTCTACAAAGACGAGGGCCAGGGGGCACCCCGCCTGCCCTTTTCCCAGTTGTCGCCATGGCCCTAACCTTAGATACGCTGCTTGCCACTGTCACCCTAATGCAGATGTCAGCTGCAGGGGAGGAGGGAAGAAGATGAGTGAAGTTATGGTTTTGCATTCCGATCGTCTTTGTTGTTCATTGTCGTGGGGGTAACAACCTGAGAAGGTAGATCATTAACTGGATTGGTGGTTTGGTTATGCCGTGTTTCGATTCAATGCACTACTGAGCTTTGTGAGGAAGTTTTGGGGTATCTACGTCATGTTTCATAACTTTGCTATCTTATGAATATCGTAGGTTTTTGTTTAAGCTTTCCATAGAGCGAAAGAACACTAGTTTTGGTTGAGGGATGTAAAAGTCATGGCTTCGGGAGTGTTGCTGTCCAGAATTCCATCGCTGTTGGTAGCAGCCGTATTGTTTGCCTTATTACATACAGTAGATGGTTGAATTGTATTATGGTCACTACTAGGAAAAGTTAGATGATTTTCCCAAGTTTCCAGAAGTGGTAAGGTTTACTACTTGTTATGTTGTAGAAAAATAGATAGAAAATTGATAAGCCTGTTGTTCAGTAATCTATCAGATTGACTTTCGGGGTTAAAAACGAGGGCTTAGATAACTTAATCCGGACATTTGCATAACTAGAAAAGTGTAGAATGTTTTGTGTAGATTTCCTAATACATATGGTTTTATATGTTTGAATTCTAGAATGGGAAGTTATGGTTGTTTAATCAACGAGACAGTGGGTGGTTTGTCCAGTGAAGGGGGGTAATTATGTCGGGTTGGCGCGTAGCAGTGATGTCAATTTACTTTATGCTCTTGTACTATTGTTGCATGTTTTTTAGGTGGGTATTGGCTTTGTCCAGGGGGTGTTGCTTCGGGTTTGGTGCTACCTTCGCATCATTTCATTTTCCATGGCTAAAAGGCGAGTGGATGGTAGAGCGGTAAACATCAGTTTGTATGTCACTTGTCTTTAATGATTAATTTGTCATGATATGTTTATGTTTTACTCATGCTTATTACAATGTCTATATGATGATGATATGATAATGGTAATGATGATATGATAATGATGATAATGATATGACAATGATGATGATGATATGATAATGTTGGTAATATGATGATGATGCAACATGTTAATGGTCAATGGGACAATTGCATTTTTGCACCATGTGCACAATTATGTCATGAAAGACCGTTATAAGCGATGAGATGAGCAAATAATCATGTATTGTAGAATTACATTACACTAATGAAAAGATGATGATGATGATGATGGAAAACATGAATGATGATGATGATGATGGAATACATCAATTATATGCTTCTTATATGTATGTTTATTGTTCTCTTACGTACTTGCTAAGTTTTTGACTCACCCTTGCTTTCTTGTTGTTTTTAGGTGAACTTTGAAATCAACATGCATGGGATGGGAGTAGCACCTACACATCACATGCTATCTATCATGAAGCTATCACTATTTATTCAGCTTGTATGCATGGTTTACGAAATTGCCTTGATCCAAACTCCATGCACGTGGACACAATTGAATAGCTCCTCTTCTCCATGATCAGCAGTTCCTCTTAAATATACCTAAGTGCAATCAAAGAAGAACACATAGGTAGCACTACTAAATCATTTAAACCTGAAATTAAACTCAAGTTAGCTTTAACCTGGGATTGGATTTGTTTAGCGTGGCTGCGAGTAATTGGACAATCCTATACTTTCTCCTTTGATTCAGCCAAACTAGAATCACCATGTGTATGTGTAGCATCGTCATGCATAGGTGTTGTTTGTGTAGGTGTATATATGCATGGGATGTCCTCATCATCATGTCCCTCTTGAAAAGGAGTCGTCCTCGACTCTAATGGGTCTCTAAAGAATGGAGATAGATCAATGATATTGAATGTGACACTAACACCATACTCTCCAGGTAGCTCAATCTTGTATGCATTATCGTTGATCCTTAGAGTGCACCACCCTGTTATACGCAAATTCGACATGCGGAAGGCACTCTTCCCATTTTCAAATTACACTTGAGAACCGCTCATAGAATCATGAAAAGTGTATGGTTCACAACTTCAGTTTGTCCATCCGTTTCGGGGTGACATGTAATAGAGAACAACAGCTTAGTACCAAGCTTTTCCCCTAATGTCTTCCAAAAGTAGCTCAAAAACTTCATATCATAGTCTGAAACAATCACCTTTGGAGCACCATGTAGACACATGATGTCTCTGAAAAACAAATCAGCAACCTGTGAATCATTGTCGCTCTTATGATAGGGAATAAAATGAGCCATCATGCTAAAGTGGTCAACTACCACAAATACCGAATCCTTTCCCTCTTAGTCCGTGGTAATCCGAACACAAAATCCATATATATATATATATATATATATATATATATATATATATATATATATATATATATATATATATATATATATATATATATATATATATCCTCCTTGGAATACTAGAAATAGGTAAAGGTGTATATAAACCATGGGGTTAAGACGAGACTCAGCTATATGGCATCTAACACATTTCAGCACGTAGCGCTCGACATTGCGACTCATCTTTGGCCAAAAGAAGTGATTAGCCAGCACAGTATCGGTCTTCTTATCACCAAAGTGGCCCATAAGACCGCCTGCATGAGCTTCGTGCAATAAAAGTAATCGAACCGAGCAATCTGGAATGCACAACTTGTTAACTCAAAATAGGAAACTGTCATGCAAATGATACTTTTCCCAACCTTTCCCAGCACCACATTTTGAATCAGGTTCAACAAAGAATACATTAGTAGCATACAACTATTTTATACTTTCTAAACCCAAAATTTTAGCATCTAATTGGGAAAAGTAGTGAATGTCACCTAGATAATGCATCCACTACTACATTATCCTTGCCCTTCTTATATTTAATAATGTACGGAAAGGATTCAATGAACTCACTCCAACATTCATGTCTATGGTTCAGTTTTAATTGAACCTTAAGATGTTTAAGTGATTCATGGTCAGAATGTACAACAAATTCGTTAGGCCATAAATAGTGCTGCCAAGTTTCCACGCATGCACTAATGCATAAAGCTCTTTATCATTAACATAATAATTTAGCATTAGACCACTAGGCTTTTCACTAAAATAAGCAATAGGTCTACCTTACTGCATAAGCACTCCACCTATGCCTACACCACTAGCATCATATCCTATCTCAAACATCTTACCTAAATCGGGTAGCGCAAGTAGTGGTGCAAATGTGAGCTTATCCTTCAATTCTTGGAATGCCTTGTCTTGTGTTGCCCCCATGTGAAAGAAACCTCCTTCTTGGTCAACTCATTAATTGGGGCAACGATGGTGTTGAAATCTTTCACGAACCAGTGAGAGAAACCCGGTTTTGGGGAGGTGGCCAGTCACAAATAGCTTTAATTTTCTTCTCATCCACCTCAATACCATGACCGGAAACTACAAAGCCAAGAAACACGACCTTGTCTGTGCAAAAGTTGCACTTTCCAATGTTAGCATATAACTGTTCTTATCTCAGAACAGCAAGCACGCACCATATATGTTCAGTGTGCTCATCAAGTGTTTTGCTGAAAACAAGGATATCATCAAAGTGTACTACTACAAACTTTCCAATGAACTCCCCAAGAACATGATTCATGAGTCTCATAAAGGTACTAGGTGTGTTTGTCAATTCAAAGGGCATGACTAACCATTCATATAAATCAAATTCCGTTTTAAACGTTGTTTTCCATTCATTGCCCTCTTTCATACAAATTTGATGGTAACCACCATGGAGATCAATCTAAGTAAATATGGTAGAGTCACTAAGTTCATCTAGCATATCATCAAGTCTAGGTATGGGGTGCCTACACCTAATAGTTATATTATTAATAGCTCTACAATCTACGCACATTGTCCTAGTACCATCTTTCTTTGGAACTAAAATAACTGGAACAATACAAGGAGAAAGACTTTCTTTTACATAATAGAAGCTCTTGAACTTGACACTGAATTTCCTTAGTCTCCTCCAAATTAGCACGTTAAGGTGTCCAATTTGGCAATGGAGCTCCTGGTACCAAATAAATTTGATGCTCAATCCCGCGCTTAGGTGGCATCCCGGGTGATACCTCATTGGGGAACACGTCCTCATATGCCTGCAAAAGATCAAAAACAGCACTAGGCAAAGTAGAGGGTAAGTCATTAGTCGATAATAAAGTTTCTTTTTACAGGAGTACAAAAACGTAGCATTAGGTTCTCTCAATTCTTTTAAGTCCCCCTTCGTAGCTATCATAACAAAACCATGTTTTCCTTTTGGCTTGGTTATTTTTTGTTGTGGAACCACTCCCTCACTATTTTGTGGCTCACTCTAGATTGTTCTCGCTCTTGTTGTACTTTCTTGTCTTTTCATCTCTATAGACCTCCTCAGGTGTCATGGGCAGTCATGTAAACTTCTCCCCCTTATGCACAAAGGAGAGTCAGTTTGCACGACCGTTGATTTGCATATCACGATCAAATAACCAAGGACGTCCCAACAGTAGGTGACAGGCATGAATGAGCACTACATCACACTCCACCACATAATGATAAGTGCCAACAGAAATATGAATTCGAACAATGCATGTGACTCATATAGAACCACAGTCATTCGACCATTGCATATAATAAGGATGAGGATGCCGCTTAGTTTGCAAACCTAACTTTTCCACCATATCTGTACTAGCAGTATTATTGCAGCTGCCACTATCAATGATAACACGACATACCTTGGAGTTCACCAAACAGCATGTATGGAACTAGTTATGCCACTGCCCCTTGTCTTCCCCCACAACATGGGCACTAAGAGCACAGCATACAACCAAGGATTCACCTCCAATCTGATCATGGATCAAAATAGTACCGTCCATGTCCTCCTCATTACCGTCATCAGCTGCAAAATCATGGTTATCATTCGCATCACTCTCGGGGTCGCTTTCTGACTCCCACTTGCCCACATCATTTACTAGCAGCACCCTCCGAATTGGGCTCCGAAGATATGTGTCCTCGCCCTTTGCACTTGAAACACTGAATTTCATGGCTGTGGGAAGATAATGATGATGTCAATGTAGTAGAAGACGCCCCCATCGATGTAGTAGGACGCCTATCACAGGGGTGAGATGCAGTGAAGATGCCGACAAAATCGGGGGCTAACCAGCAGGGGTGGTCGATGCTGGCCGAAGAGTAGCACCTCCTCCTGAGGCACCCTGAGAACGGGCGCCGGATTGCTGCTATCCACATCATCAATTTGGTGCAGCGTGGCGTTCTAAATAAGAATGGGACCGTCTATGGCGCTGATTTTGCTTCTCCACTCGCATGGCTTGTGCACAAGTTCCTGCATACTGTTATATGGATACAATTCAATATCATCATTCAAACCACGCATAAATCTCGCCATCTTAGCTTTGTCACTCTCTTGAATTCTCGCACGAATCAGTAGCACTTCCATCTCCTTGTAATACCCATCAACAGTGCGAGAACCCTGAATAAGGCCCTGCAATCTATTATGGAGATCCCTTTGTCAATGTTGTGGAATAAAGAGGTGTCACATAGCACACTTCATTCCTTCCCAAGTGGTGAAGTAGTCATTACCCACTACAAATAGAGCCTCTTGTAACTGATTCCACCATGTCAGCACATATCCAGACAACTCCACAGAAGCTAAGTTTACCCTCTTCGCATCAGAGAAGTCATGAATGCGGATAATCTGATCGCACTTCTCCTCTCAATCAACATAAGCATCTGGACTCTCATGTCCGATGAACGATGGCACATTAATCTTCACCCTCGTCACGCTGATCATCCCTATTAGAATGGTCACATGGGCGACCACCGTCACCATAGTAACCATTGTGATGAGGGCATGGTGGTTGTGCAAAAGGATCGAAATCATCATATGTGTTGCCAACACCATCGTTGTCATCACTAAAGGCATTTTGCAATGGGACCAGCAAACCTGCGTTGAATAACGCCATGCCCACAGGGGCCTAAGCCACACCCGTGTGCACCACCATGGCTTTGGAAAGGCTAAGGGTCTCATAATATCTCATTTTATTTAAGCATTAATCAAAAAGGATTAGAGAAGTATAAAGAGGAGTTAGTGGAGAGTGGGCTGCCAGCCCACAGTCCAACCAAGCCATATGTGGCTTCGGCATAGGGGGAAAGGGGCTGTCAGCCCAGCCCAAACCGAGTCCAGAAGGGACTCGGCAAGGAGGGGAGGCCGAGCTGCCCTTTAAAGTGAAGAGGGGGATAGACGGTACAGACAAAGAACCCTAGCCCGCCACCATGTGCGCCGCCTCTTTGAGCCACGCGCCTCTAGCCCTAGCCACCCTAAGCGCCATTTGCTTCCCACGCCACCTTGCTCCCTTGCACAGTGGTCTTTGCCTTCTTACTGTTGTCTTTGCGGAGGAAGGACCAAGAAGGGCGACAAAAGGAAAGAACAGAAGGGACAAGGAAGGAAGGAGAAGGAAAGAGAAGAGAAGAAGAAAGCTAGGGTTTTGTGCTCTGTCGTCAATCCTTGTCTAATTTTCATGGGTAATGAGCTGATCAACCATATGTTGATCTTAGATTGGTGTTTAATCATGATTTAAATTAGTTTGGTCACGTGTATTGGATGTTTTGGGATGCCCTAGTTTGGGAAGTTGTACTACAAAACATTACAGGGGGATTCTGGGACATCTCCATTCCGATTCATGACTTTACCATGTTAGAAAAGTTGTAGATAATTTCCTTAGCTTTCCAAGGAGTCATAGATCATAAACTTTGGATACACAAGTAAACAGTTATGGCCTCGGGAGTACTACTGTCTAGAAGTTCGTCGCCATTGACAGCAGTCGGGTAGATTTCTTATTTACATGCATTAGATGTTAGAATTAAATTATGGTCATAACTAGGATCAGCTATGTAATTCTCTGTAGATTCCACAAATTTTATGGTTTGTTATTTTTCATGTCATATAAAAATAGTTGCAAAATTATGAAGTCTATTGTTCTGTTAAGTTCCAAAATAACCTTCAAGGTTGAAAACAGACCTAAATGGCAAAATCAGAGGATTGTGTTACGTGTGTTGGGTTTGCGCGTAGGTGCAATAGCGTATTATTTGATGATTGTGTACTGTTGTGGCATGTTTTGAGATCTATTATTGATGTTTGTCCAGGTAGTGTTCCTTCGAGTTCGCCGCCGCCTTTGCATCATCCCGGCTTTCATGGCTAAAAGGCAAGTGCATGGTAGAGCAGTAGACAATAGTTTGTCGATCCTTGTATTTACAATTGAATTGATATGATAATTGTTTGTGTTTTATTATGCCATGATGACGATGACATGATCATGGGGATGACATGGTAATGATGATAATGGATAACATTGATGAATAATAAACAGTGTTGCACCATTGCATTTGCATCGAACCAGGGCAGTGAGTACTGCCATGTATATGGCTAGTCCGGTGTGCTTTTAATAAAATCCTATAGAGGTAGGGACTCCACGGGCTTGGGCAAGAGTGTGTCATCGATAGGTAAACACTCCGATATACATGTATCAGCTGATTAAGTTGCATTGGCATTTGCATATATACATGAAAAGTTAATGATGAGAATTGAGTACATGAGATATGAGGATGACATTGGGACATGCTTATGATATTGTTAATGATTCAATTAAGAGATGAACTGTTTGTTTATTGTTCTATTTTGTAATTGTTGAGTCATGGATTCACCCTTGCTTTGTTGTTGTTGTTAGGTGACTATTGATGGCGACATGCATAGGATGGAGTAGTACATGTGCATCACATGCAATTATCAGACATATATTATCTATTTAGAGTGCTTTCATTAAATCTAGTGGCATTGATTATTTCCCTTAGAATTTATTCATGGACTTGGTTATTATCTAGTTTAAGTGCTTGAGACTTTGATTGATTCATTATTAGTTTGATTTATTATTACTTGTTGTCATCCTATCTTCCGGGAGCATGGTCCCGGTGTTCCTTGGGTGCGGGTGTCCCAAGCGTCTCTCGAGTGCGTGTATCTCGCGCGTTCTTGGCACATGTGACCACGTTGTGAACTTTTACCCTTATGCATCTATTTTGTTTTTATTGATCTCTTGTGACCCATGAGTGGGTTTTTATTCCATGTATACTTGCTGGAATTATTGTTTAATTATGGTTTAAATTGGTAGTTAGAATGGTTTAGGTGATATTCCGAGCTCCGTATTGGGCTGGGGTATTACAGTTGGTATCAGAACGGGCTTTAGGTCCGCGGTAAATAGTTTGACAACTTAGGTTAATTTAATCCAAAAAATTTACTCTAGGATTGGTTAACTGAACTAAAATTTACTAATGGTTAATTAACTTAAAAATTTGCACACTAATGCACAGTAGGATGGGATTGGGTCAAACATTATGTTTACGTTTCCACTATGTCGCATTGATGATTTATGATATGAATTGATGCTTTGAGCTTTTGTATGTATGCTTGTTTATGGTGATTAGCTATGCCAAGAGGTAAAGGTCGTGGTCGTGGAGGCCGTGACCAAGGACATGGGCGTGGCCAGGTAGAGCCACCGCCCGAGATTTCGAGATTTCTAGCAGAGGGTAGCGATTTAGGTGTTTCTGGTAGCGACCAGAAGAGGAGCTTTAGTGAGAAAGGTGGGTCTTTTTAGAGGTCTGCTCCTAAGAAGTTCAAGGAGGCCATCTCCCTCCACTGTTCTCCAAATCAAAGCAAGCGAGGCTATTTGCTTCTTCAGTGGCTGTACGTTTCTGCCCTATTTCAAGGCAATGCATGATGTGCTTCAAGTGTGGAGGTAACATTGTGCAATTGAGTGCTCTTGGAAGGGAGAGTGTCATCACTGTGGCTGATCGGGTCACATGGAGCGGATTTGTTGGCAGAACCCCACTAGCATTATCAAGTGGAAGCCAGTGCCTACATCTTCTTCAGCTACTTCTACTCGGGGGATTTGACAAGAAGATGGCGACTGCTCCTACCCCGTAGTTTCCTCATGCCTGGGCGCCACCTGATAGGTTCTACGGGCAACCTACGACTGACTACTTCACTTCGGATTGCCGCGCCTCTAGCTGTCCTTGCACCACCTTAGTTGAGTGCCGGGGCTCCCATCGCCCTAGGACCCCCTATGTCTCCATGACACCACCTAGAGTCTATGCCATGCTTGCTGCTGGGTCCATAGGCCGTCCTGATGTAGTTCACTACTTGTGGGCTCCCATGTTATCCTTGTTCTTTCGATTCTGGATCTGCCTACTCATTCATGTTGCTAGGGTTTGCTAGGAGAGCAAATTTGTGTCTGCAGCAGTTTTCGTAGTTAGTTCTAGTTAGCCCTCTTAGGGGTATTGTTGCAAGTTCCGTAGTTTGCACTGGTTGTGTTGTTTCTATAGATAATGAGGATTTCACTACTAATCTGATGGATATTTAGTTAGAATATTTCGTTGTTTTCTTGGCATGGATTGGTTATTTTGTTACCGGGCCGTGATCTCTTGCTTCTGTAGAACTATTACCTTGTATACTCCATCTGAAAAGGAGTTGATCTTTTAGGGGAGTGTGCCTCCGTATTATCTGTTTGTCTTGGTCAGTTTGTTTCCTGGTCAATGAGTTGTGAAGACTGGATTACTCTTGGCACTTGCTAGAAGCCGAGTGTAACTTTGTGTATCGAGGAGATTCCAATAGTGTGTGACTATCCCGACGTGTTTCTGACTGAGCTTCCGTGGATGCCTCAAGACGGGATGTGGAATTCCGCGTTGATCTTGTCCCCGTTACTCAACCTATCTGTTTGCCACCATACCGTTTGACATGTCCTTTCCAAGAGGAATTGAAGAAGCAATTGGATGATTTATTGTCCAAGGATCTGATCCGGTGTAGTGTGTCACCTGGAGCTCCTGTTTTGTTAACATGAAAGAAGGATGGGAGTTGGCGCATGTGTATTGATTACCATGCTCTTAACTTAGTGACAATCAAGAATAAATATCTTATGCCCCGTATTGAGGACTTGTTTGATCAGTTGAATGGAACTCAAGTGTTCTCCAAGATTGATCTTCAATTTGGGTATAATCAAATCTGTGTGTGTGAATAAGATATTGAGAAGACCGCTTTGTCCACTAGATACAGGTATTATGAGTATAAAGTTATGTCTTTCGAACTAACTAGTGCACCTGCCGTTTTCATGGAGACGATGAATAGCATGCTACACAAGTATCTGGATGGCTTTGTGGTAGTATTCATTGATGATATTCTCATTTATTCCAAGACCAAAGAGGATCATGAACGTCATCTGAGACTAGTGCTAGAAACTTTGAGAGAGCACAAGTCCACGAGAGTACTGGTGTCCTGAAGTCTGTCACCATTGACAGTTGTCGGGTAGATTGCTTAATTACATGCATTAGGTGTTAGAATTAAATTATAGTCATAACTAGGATTAGCTAAGTAATTATTTGTAGATTCTATAAATATTATGGTTTGCTATTTTCCATATTGTAGAAAAATAGTTATGAAATTGTGAAGTCTACTCTTCTATTAAGTTCCAAAATAACCTTCAAGGTTGAAAACGGGGACCTAGATAGCAAAACCAGAGGATTTGCTTCACTAAGAAATTGTGGGAAATTTCGTGTAGATTCCATAAAATATATCCTATCAAACTCCTACCTGCTACTAGACTCTGGTTAGCTACCTACCTTTGGTTGCTGTCTACCGGCTAGTTAGCGACCTGGTATCATCAACATCTTCACAGATCTCAACAGTACCACCGAGAGAGCTTCAAGAAACCGAAGCTCCAATGGTTGAGAAGACACTCCACGAGTTGTCCGCTCCTAAGCAGTGACACTGTTCCAGTGTGGCATTGCCCGTTGTGGGACGGACAACTTGGAGCTGAAGTCAGCATTGATCAACATGGTCAGCAACAACCCTTTTTGCGACAAGACCTCGGGAAATGCAAACATGCACTTACATACGTTCTCGAAGATCAGCGGGACACTAAACATCAAGGGAGTCACTCTGGATACTATTCATCTACAACTTTTCCCTTACTCACTCATGGGAAAAGGCAAAACAATGGTTCCACTCACTCCCTACTGAAGAAGTCCAAACGTGGAAGAAGTGCTGTAACGCCTTCTTGGCAAAGTTCTTTCCACTTGGAAGGACAAACATTATGAGGAACAAGATTTCCAGCTTCCACCAATATCCTGAAGAATCAATTGCCATGGGAGAGATTCCCTAGTTCGCAGCTGTGCACCTAGCCCCTAGCGTTCAAGTCACAAACTCGGTATTGGTGTCTACCGATTTTAGGAGTACACACACGCGTGCGTGTTCAGTGAGAAGCATGTGCCCGCACTCCTTGAGGCCTACCCACCGTGTGTAGGGGATGCACATGTGTGTATGTGCGCGTGGGTAGTATGTGTTGAGTTTGCGCATCTGCCTTGTACTCTATATATAAAGTTAAAATTGCAAAAACTCACATGTAAGTATGTCGGAGTTTGATTTCCCCCTTACAACTATTTGTGGCATTTTCTCACCCCCACTAGTATGCAGTTGTTTCAAACCCCCTTACGGCTTGTTTCCATGTGATTTCTGATGATATGGTGAGGTGATCTTCCAACGTAGTATGGCGAGGAAGTTAGAACCAGACCCTTTAGTGCGGTGAATTGGTTTGGCTTGATCGAATCGGTTCGGTTTTCTTCTCCAACTCAATTGGTTCAACGTGAAGAAAGCAAGGAAGCGGCAAGGAAGCGACCTAGAGTTTGGTGGTGGCAACCTAGGGAGGAGCAGCTCTTGGTAGATCGGACCCAATTATCTTATACGCTCTTGTCGTTGTGCGTCGTTTCGGTTTCGTCGCAAAGTATATTAAGGAGGGAATAGTTTTGCCTCCCCCTGTGTCATGCCTAACATAAAGCCTCTAATGCCAAGTTGGAAGACCACCTCGTCACACTATGCTATAAGACCACCTCGCTACATTATAAAAAATCACATGAAAACGGACGACGGTGGGAAAGTGCCTAAAATTAGCTGTAGAGGGGAAAATCAAAGAGTTAATTCCTTATTCGCCATTGAAAGTTGGCGAGCTCCCTAAAATGCCATCGAAAAATTTCTCATCCGTTGTATGCCACTCGTTCTCAACTTTAATCCCTTATTTTCCACTCCGGTCAGTTGACCGTGGATTTGACCGTTGACTTGGACGCGAAAAGACGATTTTGCCCCTAAGTGCATTATTTAGGGCTGAGATCTTTAGGGAATTGTTTGACATAGTAATATAGTTCCAAAAATTATGAAATTTTTATGAAAAGTTCTTGACATAGTGTAGATTATTCTGTAATTTTTGTAGGGTTTTATTTGCAACATGTTTGTCTCTAAAAATCTTTAAATTTTTGTTGTAACTTGAAAGATTTTAGAGAAAAACATGTTTCAAATAAAACCCTATAAAAATTACAGAATAATCTACACTATGTCGAACTTCCCTAAAATTTTATAATTTTTTTGAACTATATTACTATGTCAAACAATTTCTAAAGATCTCAAAGATACTTAGTAGGCAAAATCGCTTTTTCGGCCCAAGTCAATCTGCCAAATCCACTACCAACTAACCTGAGCAAAGCAGGATTAAAGTTAAGAATGAGTGGTATACAAGGAATGAGCAATTTTTCGATGGTATTTTAGGGAGCTCGCCAACTTCCAATGACAAATAAGAAATTAACTCAAAATCAAACTCCGGTGTACTTCTAGCTAGTTTTCTTTTTTGCAATTTTGCCCTGGAATTCAGGAGTGATGTTCCAATAAAGTTTGCTTTTGACACAAAAATAGGTCATCTAAGGGTGTTTGGTTGTTTGTACCAAATGGTAACATGTATGGATTAGTTCAAGAAACAAGTAATCCATGTGTTTGGTTGCTTCAATAAAACTATCCTATCCTAGACAATTGAATACAATTTTGTAGAATATTCTCTCTAGGTGTTTAATCGTCTCATTCACCCTAAACAATTCAACCAGGCCATCTCATTCCCATCCAACTTCATTATACTAACCAAACACACCCTAATACTCCATGTCACAAGTTAGCAAATTTTGATGTAGATTTGAAGTAGGCCGTCAAGATTGACTCATCATTCCCGTACGTTCCATCCGTGAACTTTCGTCCATCGAATTTCCTGCCTTCCCAAGGAAGAAGAGAAAGAGCCTCCTTCCTTCCCTTCGAAGAAAACGACTCCCTTCCTCCTTCCCTCAAAGCAGTACGCACTACGCATCCGTTCCGTTCAACCGCGCTCCCCGTCTGGAAGCCACGCCCAATGACACGTGGGCCCATAAAGCCTCCGTCCAAACAGCCCCACCCGCCGTAGACCCATCCAAAACCCCCACAGCGCCTCGCCGTTCCCATTGGAAAATTACCTCCCGTCCCGTCTAACCCCGCGGCGGTGGCAACCTCGTAAATTTCCTCCCTATACTTTTCCTCCTGCCCCCCTCTCCGCACGCGCAATCCTCTCCTCCGGCCGAATCGCCGCCGCGTCTTCCGAGTCGTAGGTGTGGACGCAACCCTAACCCTAGCTCAGGACTCGACGGCGGCGGGAAGGGCGGGTCTCCGGCGGCCATGTCGATGGACTCGGACACCTCCTCGCACAGCGGCGCCGACCACAGGAGCTTCCGCCAGGTCACCCGGGATCGTAAGTGTCTCCGTACCCCCAGCTTCCATTTCTGCTCTCTTCATTGCTTGTTAGAGATTAGAAAACCCCTCTCTCTTATATATATATATGCGTTTGTGTTGAGTTGGAAGGAGAGAGTCAGGGGACGGGGGATTGGTTTCTGCTGCTGCTGCAAAATGTTGATCGTTTGTATCCCTTGTGTGCTTGCTTGGACGATTAGTGAGCAGCAAGAGGGATTTTAGTTATACTAGGAATTCGAACCATAACCGTAAAGATCTAGTACATTTTGAGTGTTATTATTCTAGCGTTGCACCATAGACAAACGATTACAGAAACATAGAAGACCTTTTTCTTCCATTAAAAGGGTATTTTGCATAGAATGGCCTCATCACTGAAATAACTTGAATTTTTTTAGGGCTGAAATAATTTGAATTTCGAGCACAACAGAAAGAACTGATGTAGTATGAAACGGCACTTGAGTGGAATTTGAACCGTAAAAAACACAAATGCACGACACTTAAAAGCTATATTACAAGTAAAGCGATGTACTTATTTCTAGAATACTTAGCTAGATGTCGTTCTGGAGACGAAGATAAACCAAAAGGCGGCAATCCGAATCCACGGACAGCAAGAGCCTTAGGATACAAGATCTAATCCAAGATCTACAACAAGAACATAAAGTTCTATTGATTGGTAGAGGTTACATCATGAGTGTGTTGTTGTTGTTACAAAACTAGAGGTTCTCACCTCTATTTATAGGCTACTAGAAGCATTTTGGGTAGGACTTTGTGCCACAGCCCACAGGCACTAAAATATGAACATACCCACCACAGTTAATCGGGTAAATGGGTAAAACTGGCATTCCTAGCCATGCACATGACAGGGCAAAGACATATGAACTGCTAGAATCTGGTGAGAAGTCCTGGTACAGAAGATGAAGATGAAGCCATCAGTGAGGAAGAAGGAGCAAGGGGATATAGTGTAAACAGACCATCGAACAGGTTGTGAAATGATTAATTTGGACGGGGCTGGGCCGTTGGGGAGGAAGATCCATGATTCCACTTGGCAGGGATTGGGGTGGGTGGGTGGTTTCACTTGTCAGGGGCTCAAGGTGGTTTGTTTTTTAGGGGATGGTTAGAGATTAGATATCCCGTATTCGCATATGAACTGGTTAGTAGAATTAATAACTGATCGAAGTATTTGAATTCCTGAGGATTTGATTGGAAGGCCAACATTTGAAACAGCACTGATAACTTGTTTCATGGTTATTAAGGCGTCGCCTAAGCGGTAAGGCGCCGCAGCAAGGCAAGCCCCCCTGAAGCCTAAGCAAAGGCCTTGGCCGGAGAGAAGAGAGGTGCCTCTCCCCTGCCGAGGAGGAGGCTTGATTGAAGGGGCGGAGGAGAGGAGAGCCGAGAGGGTGAAGGGTGCGGAGGAGGACCGGACTCATGGAGAGGAGAGCCGGAGAGGGTGAAAGCGCGGAGGAGACCGGAGGAGGTGGCGCTTGAAGGCCGAGGAGAGGAGATTTGAGGCGGCGGCGGCCGGCTGAGTGAGGAGACTAGGAGGAGGCGGCGTGGCTGGCTGGAGGAGGAGACTGAGGAGGCGGCGCTAAGGGAGGAGACTGAGGAGGTGGCGCGGCCCGACGCTGCTGAGGGAGGAGACTGAGGCGGCGGCGCTAAGGGAGGAGGAGACTGAGGAGCGTGGCATGCGATGGACTCTGCCGAGTAGGGGGGAAAGAGGCAGGCGGGGCGGGGCAGCGGGGCAGGGCAGCCAGGCAGCGGGGCAGGGGCAGCTGGGATTTTCTGTGGCATTCCAACCTTCCAACCTGCTGCCGGGATCTTCTGCGGCCTTTTGGCCTACCGCCTTCTGCTTCTAACCTGCCGCCGGCTGCTCTGTACTGTCGCCTTAGGATGTGTAAGGTGTCGCCTCGCCTCGCGCCTTACCACTTAAAATGTGTGAAGGGGTGGGTCGCCTCGCCTCGCCTTACCGCCTTAATAACCATGACTTATTTCTTGATGGTGCGGCTCAAAGAGAGGCTGCTTTCATTGTCAATAGAGGTAGGACTGATTTGCCCTGATTTCTTGGTATCTAGTACAGTATGTTTAATTTGTCCTTGCTTTGCTTCTCTGATCTTATTGTTATTTGTGCTCAGAATTTCAGTTATACGTGAATAGTGCAAACTTTGTGTGTTTGTAATTTAAGGTGACATTTTTTTTCTTGTAGACATCCTGCCACTTTCCTAATTTACCATTTTTTTGTTCATTCTTGTTGCACCTATGTAGGTTTATTAATTGAAATGTTGAGATCAACTAGGAAGAACTCAAAATCAACATGGAAGGTATCCTTTTGAGATAAATGATTTTTCAAGTTTTTGATAATGTCATTTTCTACCACCTTGCAAAAGAAAGGTTTGACATGCATAAAACTGTGATGTGACTTCTAGGTTCTTATCATGGACAAACTTACAGTCAAGATAATGTCATTTTCATGCAAGATGGCGGATATCACGGAAGAAGGGGTTTCATGTAAGCAAGTTGTCTTATTATGGCATTTCTTGCATTATAATCTGAACTGTTATTCTCACTGAATTGTTTCTTATGAAGTATTTGTTGTGTCTATTTGTTCACTCTCAGTGCATTCAAAAGTTTTGCGCCTAGGCATGTGAAGTAATCAAGTAAATCCCTGTACTGTATTAGATACATTAGTATAACATTCAAAAGCATTTACCTGAAGCATTTGTTCTGGCTAAGACCCTGTGGTTGAACAAAAGGAGTTTGGTTACAGTAACGTCATCCCAGAATCGCCATAAGAATACAGTTTTTTGTGTGCAAATCTTTGAACTGGCCCCAGTTGGTGATGCATTCTAACTATTTATCATGTCAATGTAGAGTCTGTTTAATGGATGCCATGAAGCCACAAGAATTTTACTAGCACTATCCCGACTTGAAACTTTATTAAAATTGCTTGCACCATGCCTAAACAAGCTGCATAGTACCCTTGCTAATTCTATGATTGTCCTAATTCTAGGGAAACTATTACCAGCTTTCTGTTGAACAGTTGAAGTATTTCCTCCAAGTTGTTTTTAGCATTTAACTTTTTGAAGGAGTAGGGGCCTTCGAATTCCTTCTATTTTCAAATGTTCTAGTAACAGTTTCTTATTATAAAAGTTAAGCATCGACAATTCTTTTGCAGTGGTTGAGGACCTATACAAACGGAGGCAGCCATTACCGTCAATGGATGCAATTTATTTCATGCAACCAACTAAAGAAAAGTAAGTTGTGTTAACTAGCATATCCTCCTTGACATGGTTTTGTTGTGTCACTGTTAGTTTTTTTTTCTGCAGTAACCTCTCAAAATCAATAATCGCAGTTGACTTTTCTCAAATACTTAATAGGCCTCTCCCAGGAATCAGTATGATACAACCGCAATTGTAACATGTAGTTTTGATTGAATATTTTACTATGCTCTGACCGAAAGTGTTAATGCTGCATTAGTTCAGTTGGCCGGCTTTTAATTAACTACAATTTTGACAAAGATACCCAATGGTGAAGTTCTAGGACTTATGGTAAAGAACACTGGTGGATGATTTTTTTCCCTCAGTGCTCCCTTGATGCATGGCCTTTGTGTGGATAGAATCATAGAACAAAATTGGCGGGATGCAAAAGTAAATTAGTAAATGATTGTGGGCACATAACAGACTGTTTTCCTTAGGATGACAATATATGGTTGCTAAATCAGTTTTTTATCCTTTAATTTGTGGTGAGAAAGTAGCTTCTGATTTAGTTCCACTTGTGTCTTTCAACCCACAAGCCAATAAATTGCTGAGGTATATGTAGTTGGCTTTTCACTGGTGATGTTGAAATTTGTCTTGTCCATCCAACTCTAACCATTTTATTGTGGTGGTAATGCAGTATTCGCATATTCATGTCTGACATGTCAGGGAAAAATCCATTGTACAAGAAGTATGTGATCAATGCATTTACTTATTTACGAACATTTGTTCTGGCGCTTTAAGTGTTGACACAATGCCGTGCCTGTTGCAGAGCGTATATATTTTTCAGTTCTCCCATACAGAGAGAATTCGTGGCTCTAATAAAAAAAGATCCAAATGTTCTAAAACGTATTGGTGCACTCAGTGAGGTCGGTTTTAACTACTCTCTCTTCCTTGCATATTCTTCTTCTTGAACATTGCAAACATACTAGTTCCTCTTAATTCACTGTTATTCTATGTTTGCAGATGAATTTGGAATATTTTGCTATTGATAGCCAGGTATTTTGGCATATATTTTAACCATTCTAGATTACTGGTTTGGGATAAACTTGTTAATGTTACTTATACACCATACTGAAATAGAATACATCTTCTTGTTGATTTAATTTATCATAAAATTTTGTGTTTGACTTCAATGAATCCATTGATGTTGTGTCCAGGGCTTCATAACTGACCATGACAAGGCCCTAGAAGAGTTGTTTAGTGAAAATACAGAAGGTTCAGACAAGTACAATTCATGCCTTAACATGATGGCCACCCGTATTGCTACAGTGTTTGCGTCAATGAGGGTACTGTTTTCCGTCTTATGCTATTTGCGAAGTCTTTATACCGCGATATTAGTTTTTTAGTTCTTATGGTGTAAACAAGCAAAACAAACACTTAAGGCTGTTCCAAAAAAAAACTTGAGGAGTTAAGTCAGAAATTACAGAAAATGTACTGTTAATGGACGAGGAAAGAGAAAAACTATGGTAATTGGAGATCATGTTGACTTACAAAAAGTTTTAACATGCACCACGAGAGATGTGGTGGATTGGTTGTTATTCTGCCAGTGGAGGAAGTTAACATGGACAGATATCAAGCAAAAGAGTTCTACCAAAGGAAACACACATGGAGGAAATGTGACTAAAACAGGATTCATTACAATTTTACTTTGTTGTGATTATCATGTCATTATTTCATCTTTTTCCATACATTTTCAGTGAAACCTTTGGTGTTTAATATGTGTATATATTGGCTTGAGAAACTTTTTTTTACCAAAATCGAATTCTTCCAACTATTTTAGGAATTTCCTCGTGTGCACTATCGTGTGGCCAGGACAATTGACGCTTCTACTTTGACAACACTACGCGATTTGGTCCCCACAAAGCTTGCTGCTTCTGTGTGGAATTGCCTTGCCAGATACAAGTCTGCAATACCTGAATTCCCTCAGACAGAAACATGTGAACTACTTATTGTAGACCGATCAATAGATCAGGTACGAGGTGAATTTTCCATATGTTTTGAGTTTGACTTTTCACCAATTGCCACGTGGAATGCAAGCAACACTACTTCCTTAACTGTATCTTGTTTTCTTGATCTATATAGATTGCACCTATTATTCATGAATGGACCTACGACGCCATGTGTCATGATCTACTGTATATGGATGGTAACAAGTATGTCCAAGAGGTGAGTTTATCAGAAACTTGTTCATACTTCACTGGTTTACCCCAAGTTTGAGTTCTGTTGTGCCCTTGAGTGCTAACTATGTTCCTATATGTGATTCTACAACCTAAAGGTTCCAAGCAAGACAGGTTCAGCTATTGAGAGAAAGGAGGTGTTGTTGGAGGATCATGATCCAATATGGCTTGAGCTTCGGCATGTGCATATAGCTGATGTAAGATTATTGCCATTGTCGTCTTCAAACATGGTTTGCATGCTTCGGCAATTGCATCATGACATCAATGTTGCAGGCTAATGAAAGATTGCATGAGAAGATGACCAATTTTATATCAAAGAACAAAGCAGCTCAACTACACCAAGCAAGGTTTGTTGAACAGATGCAACTGTCGCAAATTAGAGGGATAATTGGGTATTAGCTGAAGGGAGTTCGAAATTATTAAAATAATGTCTACTGGTATTTATACTATATATGCATTTGATATTCATAGGAATGAGTCCACTTTGATTTTCATACAAATATAATGATAGGTTGTTTAGCAAGAGAGTTTGTCTTGGATTCTTTTTGTTGATGTGATATTTATCCAGCTAATTCAAGGTGAGGGAAATGGTCAAGGAAAAGGTCCATTTGAACCCCCCACGCATGCACTCTTGCCAGAGTCTGAAACAAAGCCAAGCATTCGACACCCCTCAACTATCCGTACCAGGCAAATAACGCCCTTGAATCCAATCCAACCATGTTTTGCTCCTACATGGCGCAGATGTGGTGTTGATTTTGAGCTCACGTGGTAGCCCAATCAGCCAAATCAGCAAATAAATAAATGGTCGGGCCCATCCGTCAACCCCCATCCTCTCCTCTTCCTCTTCTTCCTCCCATCCTCTCTTTCCCAACAGCCATTGCTTTCTCCTCATGGCCACCTATCTCTTTCTCCTGCCGCCATGGCTGTCTCCTCCTATCTCCCGCCCTACACCGCCTAACTTCGCCACCAAAGCCAACGAGGACGACTCCCCTGTCCAGATCTGGGAGACCATGGCAAGGTGTGTGGCCGCGAACGCCAGGAGCATGGGCTCTCCGCCTCTCTCTCCCCCCACTCAAACCTCCTCAGCCTCAAGCGTGTCCTCAATGTCCCCGAGCCCCCTAGCACGTCCTCGCAGCAAATGCTTAATAGGATGCCACCTCAGCGAAACCGGGATGGATTTGCTGCGAGGGGGTGGTGTGCATGGTATTGATAGTTTAGGGCGGTCGGTTACCCGGTTTTGTAGTTGAGGGTTGAAATCCGGACTTCTGCAATAGTTGAGGGGTTTCAAATGGACTTTTTTTTCTTATCTATAAACATTGGTAGGGTTGAAAAATGCACAAATAGTGGTCAAGACAGATGATAACTAAAGTGAATAGGGGTTGAATTTTGTCAATGTGATCCTTCTACATTTCACAGTGGCATCGAGACAAGGTGATTGCTTGATGTCTATGCTTAAGTTAACGTTTTATTTGGTTTATCAGTTAGTGAGAATTTACGCAATGCACAATGACAGCCTAAATATTTGAAGTATCTAACTTCTCGGATATACTTGCCATAATGCAATGGAAATTGATGGTTAAGATTTTTGTTCTATGTTGAATTCAGTTGATAGGATCCTTCCTTTTCTTGTTCTAATGTTAAGTGCTCATGTTTTATTTGTCAGAACTGGTGGAGAGCTATCAACCAAAGAATTGCAAAAAATGGTTCAAGCTCTTCCACAGTACAATGATCAAATTGACAAGCTTGCTCTCCATGTTGAGGTTGGTAGTTTTGTTTTGTGCAATGTTCTAAAAATCGGTAAGCGGTATTCGTTCGGTCACCCCACCTTATAGCGATTATATGGAAATTGGCCATGTACTCGGCCTTGTAATCGGTTTTGAGGTTACCTTATTTAATTATTTTACATTTTAGATTTACATATATGTACACTCATACAGTAGCAAAAGGATATCTAATGCATATTTTTAAAAAATATGAATATAGGCTTGAAAACAAAGCTATTGTCAATGTAACCATGGAAATCAACAATATAATACAGTAACAGTACAAAATATTCACAATAAAGAAGTAAAGTTCATGATTCATATACTATATATCGTTCCAAGTTCCAACCATGTCATACATAGGTAATGTTTTGTCACTAAACAAGTAAACTTATTTCCCACAAGTAAACCTCAAGTGGGTTGAGGGCCTAGACTGCCTAGTAAAGCCTAGTTTTTAGTGCTTTTGTAATACGTCACACTTACCCCTAATATACGTCACACTTACCCCTAATATACAGTACTCAGTCCATTTAACCTTGTAAAGCTATTAACTTACTAGCTTTGCAATATTCAACTCGGGGAGGGAACCTAGTCCCGTTATTCGGCCTAATATCAGGGCTACCAGACCGCTTTTTAGAATACTGGTTTTGTGTCATGTTCTGCATATGTAAACTTGAAAAAAAATTACTTATTGTACTTAAAGGTGTAAGTGGGGCAGGCTGCGGACAGCCCGCGCCCACCCGCGCTGGTCGCTGAGGATTTGCGGCTACCACCAGCCTGCAATGCGATGATGCATGCATGTTGGTTGCTTTGGTGGCTGCCCGCAAGTACCACCGCACCATTATACTGCTACCTCTATGCATAATTTGCTAGATGCAAACATCAGACTAAACCCAAATTTGGCATGTACTATTACTTTCTAGACCACTGATTAATCATGACCGCAAGCACCACCACACCAATATATTGCTGCTTATAGTACTAGTCCTTTAGCAGCAATAAAAAATCCCAAAATAATACCAAAAAAATCTGGAAAAAAATCCAAAAAGAAAGTTATTCTCATGGAGTTGTTAAGATGAATAACATAATAGGATTACATCATTTGTACCTCTATCTTACAGAAATTAAGAGTTACATCATTTGCCAAAAGATCTAGGAGCTGAAGTTCAGAATTTGCCATTAAATAGTTGGGTTTGAGCTTCTAAACTTGGCATCAAAGAGTTGGGAGTTGAACTTCATCTGGAAAACACTTCAGAGTTGTCATTTTTATGAAGAATTGGACCAATGTTGTCTGGAAAGCAAAAAGAACGTACAAGATGTTTTAATGAAAATTAGATTTCAACTTGTACGTATGGTTATAGACAAGGATCAAAATCTCGGAACCGGAGAAAAAATCGCCTGGCGGCCGGTAATGGTAACCCAGCCCGTAATCGGAAAAAACCGGTCAAAATTCGAAATGGAAAATTGAATTGGCGAAGTTTAAAACCGGTAACCTCCCAAAACAAAAAAACCGCTTCAAAAAACCAGAAAAACCGGTACTAAAACCGGAAAAAAGAGAAAACCGGTTATGGGTAATTAGCAATTGGAATAATGCATTTAATTAGAAAGTGTTTAATGAAGTCCAAGTCCAAGTCCAAGCATCCAAGGTGCTTTCCAGGATTCCCTACTGCTCATGCTACCAAAGGTCCTTTCTCATGCTACCAAAGGTCCTTTCTAAGATTCCAACTAGCATGTACTAGCTAGGTTTGGTTGTCTAAAAAATGTTGAGACTTGCTCATACAATAATTCAAGCATATTTAGCTTATACAATAGGTAATCTAGTACAAAAAAAAGGCCTAAATCAACCTAGAAAATGCATTATGTAGTCATAAATTTAAATTTAAATTTGAAAAATTTCAGACGGTTTTTTCCTCCCGGTTACCGGTGTTTTTTTCCTTGGTTACAGATCATAGAAATTCAGATTTCCAATATCCACACACGTATGCAAAACTAACTCTTGATGAACTATAATGACACATAAGGTTGACGAAAACAATTCCATAACAAAGAGTCATCCATATGGACCATATCGGTTGTTGGGACAGGGAAAAATTCTATTTGGTAACATGGGATTCTGAATCGCATTGGTCCGGATCCAAAATCCCTACGGTTTTCCGGGTTTTGCAAGTTCAAATTTTAAATTTCGAATTTAATTTGGTTTTAAGCAAATTCAAACAAAATTCAACCGGTTTTTTTAGGAAAACCGGTAATCAAATGATTACATCGTTCTTTGGTCGTCGAGAAGCGGCCGGTTAGGTTCTTGCTTCCTTGGTTGGGACCATAACTATTAAAAATGTAGTAGTTTAATATCAATGAAGGAAAACTTCACAACATCAGCTTGATTATGAGGGATAGATAACCCTACGTCGAGTATTTTCAAAAGTTGCATGAACATGGAGTCATAAAACAAAGATAAGCTACAACAGGTTCAATGAAGTGCATACAAAGATGGAATTGCATACCTTTGAAATCAGAGGCTTCTTAGGTTCAATTCCTCCATACTTCTTCTCAACGTAGGTCTGCAACTCAGAGATTCTAGGAGTTTTAGAAAATTGCTAACCTCTATGCGCAATTTGCTAGACGCAAACATCAGACTAAACCCAAATTTGGCATGTACTCTTACTTTCTAAACCACCGATTAATCATGACTGGAAGATAATGCGTGAAAAGTAATGTAACTAGCACAAACATATTCATGAAATCTTCTCTCAAACCCCCACCTCGGTCATGTTGTTCTTGGCCAGCTCCTAGCCCTCCCTCTTGAGCCTCCATAGACGACACTTGCAGTGGCACAAAACACAGTCATGAAGAAGCTGCGTGAATGCATCTTCGTCATGTTTGGAAAATACTAGCAGCACATTGTTAATATTTCCATTGTCGTATATAGCCACAACCATAGAGATGAATTGATGACTGTGCTAATGAAGCTTAGTTGAGTGCTATACTACTCTCAAGAAGCAAATTTTTCTAGAAATGTCAAGAAGCACATTATTCAAAGTATGGTTATTAAGGCGTCGCCTAAGCGGTAAGGCGCCGCCGGGGGGCAAGGCGTCGCCCCCGCCTTAGGCCTAAGGCGCCACTGCCGTTGGAGAGGAAGAGGAGGTGCCTCCTCCCTGGCGTTGTCATGGGACAGGCTACTGTTCATGCATGAACAATACATATAGTACTGTAGCACCGCGCACTATTCATGCTGGGGCCCACAGGTGCATTAGTAGTTAGGAAATAAAGATAGAATAGTTAGTTTCCTTATTAGTTGGGTTTACTTCCTTAGAGATGTATTCTATCTAATAGAGATAAGTATCTATAGAAATAGAGATTGTTTCTTAGAGGTCAAGTCAGGTCGTCCCTATAAAAGGGATAGCATGTGTCCATTATCAATCAAGTAAGAAAGATGAATTAATCTAATCTCCCTCCCAAAGTTCTATCATCCCAGTCTATAGTCTAATCTCCCATCCCACCAAGCCAACGCCATCCGGTCCTTCTTCCTGACGGTGTTTACCCCGTAATGAACTAAGGTTCATTACATTTGGTATCAGAGGCAACACCATAGCTTCTGCTGCCGAGAATTTCAAGGTCATGAGGGCCTTACAATTTTATTCTCTTTCTTTATCTGAACATTGAATGGGTGATTTTGCAGGACTATTTCTTACATAAAGTATAAATATTCTTGATTAACACTTTTTTTTAGATGTAGCCAGCCAAACAATACTTGCCAATGTTTTTTCAAGTTGATCTACTTTCACACATGAAATGGGAGAAATTGATATTTATCTCAGAAAGTTGACATATTTAAAGTTTTCCATTCAGCTTTTACCTGTTGGTTCCATTTTGATATTACACACTTTGCAGTGTTTCTGAATTTCCATATTGCGAAATTTTACCACCAAACTAATAAAAAGGGAACAGGAAAATCTTAAAAAATCCTCTTGAACACTTTGTAGAATGAGAGCAGATAAATATATTTTCAAAAATCTTGGTGTTTTGGAGGTATCTTGTGCTGGTGTTTGTATTCTCTTCTATCAATGAAATGAGGCAGAGCTCCTGCCCTTGTTTCAATATATACATAGAGAGAGAGAGAGATAGCCACAGCTTGTATCCATGGATATGGATGCAGCTCCACCTGGTCCTGCCTTTCCTAGCACCACGAATGCTTAGCAGTGCATTACACTTGCACTCCTGTGGACATTGGAACTGTTATGCAATGAACCCCCATTCATTCATTGGGCCAAAAGGCCAATATGTACAGCTACATGAGTGGACAAATAAGCAAATAACCCCCTATACAAGTAACTAGTCACACAGCTTATACAATACTCTTAACACTTCAAAAACTCATGGTGGATCAACAACATTGAGTTTAGAGAGGTAAAAGCTGTGCTTAGCTCTAGTCTGTGCCTTAGTGAAGAAATCGGCTAACTGAAGCTCCGAATGCACATACTGAAGAGCAACAGCTTGCTCCTGCACCTACGATCTTATGTACAAAGCATCTACTCCAATGTGCTTGGTGAGCTCATGCTTCATTGGATCTCAAGCAATGCTGATCGCATAGTGATGTCTGATAAAAGAGGAGTCGGTGCAGGAACTGAAACACCGAAATTCTCAAGTAGCCACCGAAGCCAAGTGATCTCAGCTGTCAATGACGCTATGGTTTGCAATTCAGCCTCAGTACTCGAATGAGAAACGATAGTTTGCTTATTGGTCTTCTAGGAAATCAGAGAGAAACCAAGGAAAACACAATAGGCAGAAAGAATGGTGGCCAGAATGATCACTAGCCTAGGTCGTATCAGAATACGTCTAAAGCTGCAGAGAGCTAGAGCGAGGAAAGAAAAGACGACAACTGATGGTTCCACAAAGATATCGCAAAACACAAAGAAGGTAGTGGAGCAGAGTGGGAGCAGAAACGAACTAACTCAGAATGTGAACTGGGTGAGAAATGTCAAGTCGAGTGATCCTAAGGTAGACGAGTCTCCCGACAAGATGGTGATAGTGAGTGGGGTCCTCAAGAGGCTCAACATCAATGGGTCAAACACCAAGATCCATAGGAGTGTCCACCATGTGTTGATCAGTGAGACAAGCGCAGGCAAGGAGATCCTGAATGTACTTCTCCTGAGAGAGGTAGTAGCCCTCGGACGTAGAAGTGACCTAAATCCCAAAGAAGTAACGAAGAGAACCCCCATTCATTCATTGGACCAAAAGGCCAATATCACTGCCGCCCAGAGGATGGCGGCGGCGGTCTGAGGACGTTGGTGGTGAACAGTGGCTAGGGTTAGGGTTGGTGGGGGAGAGAGCCATGGGCTCTGATACTATGTTATGCAATGAACCCTCATTCATTCATTGGGCCAAAAGGCCAATATGTACATCTACATGAGTGGGCAAATCCCCCTATACAAGTAACGAATCACACAGCCTATCCAATACTCAGAAACTAAGCGAAGAATTGAAGAAGCTTTTGTGAATATCAGCTGTTTGGTACACCAAGGAATTGGAATTGGAATTGTAGCTCAATTCCCCCTTAATTGGTGGACAACCAGACAAGCCCACTTTCAATTCAGAAGGTTAGATCCCCAAGTTGATGGAATTCCGTCAACCCTTCTTACTTCCTCATCGCTTAAGACTTCGTTCGCTCCTCGACAACTTGGGCCACCTTGACATCGTTGGCCTTGTTGTCCTCATCGGCGGCACCTTGGCGGTAGCGTCCTCTCGCAGCACCTCAGTGGGCATCCTCCCATGGCAACGGCAGCGGGCCCTCTCGCAGCGCCGCAGTGCCAGTGCCCTCCCACAGCCATGGTGTTGTCGTCCTTCCGCAGCACCTCAGCGGTTGCATCCTCTCGCGCATTGAGTATTTTGATTCGGTTTGGTGTTTGGTTTGTTAGATTTTGTTTAGCAGTCAGTTCAAAATTGATTTGGTTTGGAGTTTGGTTGTCGATTGCACTTGTTTAAGAACTCCATTGAGTATTTGGATTGCAAGACTAACGGACTGGATCAATTTCTGGGCGATTTTGGTACATGTTTCTTGTGTATTTTAATTCCTTTTGTTTTCCCTATTTGTTACTGGCAATGGATCTTGTTATTTTTTTAGCGAGGAGGTGAAACTTGTTTATACGATAAACTTGTTTCTATGCAATCGCTTGCTTACTTTTCTGGTTGAAATCTCATTATTCTAGAGTATACATATAAACAAGATTTGGTGCAGTTGTAATTCCATCTTACAATTCCCTTGCAAACCAAACGCTAGAATTAGAATCATGGGTGAATTCCATGTCCAGTAGAATTGAATTGGAAGCCCGATTCTATATACTCAAGTTGATTCTTTGATCCAAACAGACCCTTATGGTTGCCAGCATCCAGCACTGCCATATGTGCAACTATTACTGCTTGCACATCATCTCCCCTGGGATGTTCAATCATCATGGCGTGACAGCTGCCAAATACACCTGCTCATCCCTCATTTTGACTCTCTCTTAATTTTCATTGTTTTATCTTTTTACGGGTTTGATTGATGTTGGTAATTATCCATATGTACTGGCTATTTAGGTTTATGACATTAAGCATGGCAAAGCAAGGATCATAAAACAACTACATTTTTTAGTTTTCGTTACTTATTTTAGTACAGATTGCAGATAAACTCAATAGCATAATCAAAGAACAACATTTGAAAGATGTTGGGCAGCTCGAGCAAGATCTCGTGTTTGGTGATGCTGGGACAAAAGAACTGATCAATTTCTTGAGAACAAGTTTGGTAATTGTTATTTGGACTACAACCAATGAAATATTGGGCCTGTCTGGACGTCATATTAATATGTATACTGATTTACTGCAGGATGTAAGTCGTGAAAACAAGCTGCGCTTGCTAATGATTTATGCTGCAATCAATCCAGAGAAGATTCAAAGTGACAAGGGTGCAAAGCTGATGCAGGTAACTTTACTTCTGTATTTGGAAAAATTAGCTCAGTAGTTTTGAAAATAACATCCATTGTTTGACAAGTGGGCCCTTGTGTAACGACAACTGGGCTCTGGGGCAACCTGTGACACAATGCTGATAGTTTCCAACTTGAATTGTCTCTGTAGTGTTACTGAGCAATTATTCATGATTTCATGTGTATCATTATTAGAACCGTACATGTCTTACCCACGTGGCCATATGTGTTTCAATGAACACTGTAGTGCCAGTATTGGTGTGATGTACTGCTGAATGGTGTTGCATCATTCTTTCTATTGGATAGGTTCGATGGTAAGATGTTCTCAAGTGATACTCATAATGTACATTTTATGATTATCAATTGATGTCAGATTTTATTTTAAGATAAGAAGATGGCATCATACACACACAGGCTTTTACTGGTATCATGATATTTTTTGTTCACTAATACCTGGTATAGCAGGCAGCACGGTGTTTTCTATGGCCATTTTTGTTTTTGTTTTTGTTTTTTGGTTTTTTGCAAGAATATAGGCATTAGCAAAGTTGTGCTAACTAGTTGACATGCAGAATTGTAACTTATCCATCTGGCCACGAAAAAAGTGTCGCCATGGAAAGTGTGTTGTCAAATCACATCAACTTTTTTTTGAAGGAAGTGCAAAATCTTTGCACATCATTTCATTTAGACGAAAGAAATACATGAAGTATCATAGGTTTAAGAAAAAGACAGCAAACCACAACCAAGGGGCGTTAGACCCTCCAAAAGCAACAACACAAAAGAAGATTTCTACTACTCCTCAACGGGCGACTCCAGATTTGACCCCATGTACCAATTGTGGTGCTCGCTAAGAATGCACAGAAGTAGTTGGTCGATAGTAGTCATTATATTATTAAAGATCTTTTGGTTGTGCTCCTTCCAGATCATCCAACAAACGAGGATGATGCACGAATCCAAGCCTTTCCTGCATTGTTTAGGAACGTAGTTTCTGGCGACAATCCAATGATCTTGAAGAGTGCTGGCCCACAGGAATTGCAGAAGGCATTCCAACCTGAATTAAGAAACGCGCCCAAACCTGTGCCGTCCTTGCACAACCAACTAGAAGGTGATCAGTGGTTTCCTGCCCGTGGCCGCAGAAGACGCAAACTCCTTGGTTATGTAATCCTCGACGTTGAAGACGATCAGCCGTCCAACAATGTCGACGGATCACTAGCCAAATGAAGATTTTGCATCTTAGGGGGGGCCCTAGCTCTCCAGATGGCCTCTGCGCAAGGAAACCCAATGGAGCCCCTGAAGAAAGCCTTGTACGCCGACTTAGAGGAGTAACAACCCGAGCTTTCCCAACGCCAGAGAACCGAGTCAACCTCGCCCTGTGCTAGCCGACTTAGAGGAGTAACAACCCGTGCTTTCCCAACGCCAGAGAACCGAGTCGACCTGGCCTTGTGCTAGCTGCACCGGTTGTAAGATATCCCATAGTCGTAGGAATTCGGAAATGATACCAGTCTGTGGCTGTCCCGAAATGTCCAGAATCCAGGCATCATTTGAAAGAGCCTGAGCTACCGTTCAACATCTCCTAATTGGTAGCTTCACCAACTTGGCAATGGAGGGTGCAAGGCAGTGGATCGATTGACCGTCTAGCCATCGGTCCTCCCAAAACAAGCAGTTCTCTTCGCTTCCTACTGTGACCGAAATTGAAGCATGGAACATATTTTCCTCCACTCGACTGTATTGGGAATGAAGTCTCCCCCAAGGCCTTGCCGACCAACATCGCTGCAACCATTGCCACCGCAAGTGCAGCGCACGACCAAGGATGATCAAATTGGGCAAGCCTAGCCCCCCAAGATGCCGGGGGCGGCAAACAGAAGACCATGCTACTAAACAGTGCCCACACGCCACATTCTGAGATCCTTTCCAAAGAAAAGCTCCTCGTCTCTTATCGATTTCTTTAATGACCAAGAGCAAAGGGTCAAGAGCCATAAAAGTGTACACTGGCATGGCAGACAACACTGCCTAAACCATCACAAGCCACCCCCCTTGAGAAAGTAAACAAGCTTGCCAAGCTTGGAGACGGCTAGTAACCTTGTCAATGAGCGGTTGGAAGTCTGCACAGGACGGTTTTCTCAAGGTGAGGGGCAAACCAAGGTATTTGCAAGGGAAAGTAGCGGTGCTACACTGAAGATTGTCATTGATAAGCTGAAGTTCTTGGTGGGAGCACCGAATTGGCGAGATGGAGCTCTTTGCCAAATTTGTTCGCAGTCCTGACGCCCCGCCAACTAGCTGAAGGATTTCATTGATGGCAAGCAGATCTGAACTGACTAGAGTTAGGAACAAGACCGCATCATCTGCGTATAGAGATAAGCGGTGTGGAAGTCCTCGACGGCTGCGGATCGGTTGCAGTAGGGCGGCATTATCCGCTGCAAGAATGAGACTGTTGAGAACGTCCATTGCAATGATGAACAAAAAAGGGGATAATGGATCTCCTTGACGAAGTCCGCGACCGTGTCACACCAATTGACTCGGTTGCCTTTTGACTAGAATTTTGGTGGATGAGGATCGGAGCATAATGCTTAACCAGGCACACCACCTTGGACCAAAGCCTCTATGCCGTAGAATCTCCATCAGAAAGGGCCATGACACTGAGTCGAATGCTTGGGCGATGTCTAGCTTCAAAAGCATCAACTTTGACCAACAGTATATTTGTAAATGTCTAGATTGGCGACATGAAAATTAAGTAGATCTGTCAGCAAAAATATTTCCACAATGTTATATTTATAGCTTTTACAGATATATGATAACAACGAATAATGGTCAAAGTTGCATGTTGAAGACTTTGAGAAGTCAAATTAGCACTTTCTGTGACCAAGAGGTGGCATTTACATTGAAATGATGCTTTCTTAAAAATCTACCTTCCATTTCTTCATTGCATGGGAGTGTTGACATTTTTTATATTAAAAAAAAACAAATTTCCTGAGTGATGTTTTGGCAAAAAGTTGTACATTTCATCCCTTTTCTACAGATATTTTTAAAATTTTGCACATAAGGATCCTAGCTTCAATTCCTTCAAATTAATCAGGTGTTACACTGTTTTATGACTAATACTACAAAATTCAACAAGAGGTCATTTTCTTTGACAGCTGGCAGGATTATCTGCTGACGACATGATTGCGGTGAGTAATATGCGTTGCCTATGTGGGCATGATACTAAAAAGTCTTCAGCAGGTGGCTTTACTCTGAAATTCGATCTACATAAGGTAAATTGTTGCATTATTTAATTAGCACTTTAGTTTCGTTCCATCATGTAGCGTTTGAATAATTTTAATCTTAAGAGTTATTCACACAATTCTCCGAATTTCAGAAAAAACATGGTATCAGAAAAGAGCGAATCGGGGAAGAATCAACATGGATGCTGTCCCGGTTTTATCCCATCCTAGAGGTACAAAAGTTTTGCAAAACGATAACCATGTGAAATAGTTAAGTGTATCTGCTTAATCCTAGCAGCAAAAAGTTCTCCATACTGGTTCATGCAATGAACTTTTTGCATATAATAGTATTTTGTTTCTTAATGTATTGAGAATTGATGATATTGTATATTCGATCCTGTTTGGTTGTACTTACACATTATTTTCCTGTATTTTAATTTATCCACTTTATGTCACATTGTTTTATCGACCACTGGTATGCTGTGTAGCGGCCTCAACATTGGCCTATTGGTTTCAGTTATATTTATCCCCAATCTTTGCTCCCATCGCTTACTATGAGTAGCAGGAAGTGCCTGCCCCACTAATTTCTTGTTTCAACCACTGCATATGTTCTTGGAACCACTTTAGCACAATCCTTTACCATCTTTACATATATGAATTTGCATTCTTGATAGTTCTGCTTCAATTTACTAAGTCTATATCTTAACTTTATCTGGTATGTTTTTGTGGAATTATTTTTGTAAGTATTTGAGCTAATTCATTATGTGAAAATATCTTCGTGCAAAATAGATGATGTGGTTCTCTACTATAACGTGTGCGCTTATGATCAGTATGAGTGATGGTTTCTTGTTCCATTTTTATTTACTCTTGGCAAAAGCAGAGCTAAAACATCATCCGTGCTGGCTAAATGACCATAATATGAGTATTGAAGTCTTCACGACTTCACCTGTTTTGCTATCATGCTATGTCTAGCTAGTGTGACACTGTCAGCAAGTCTGCTGTATTGGCTGGTAGCTGTAAAGCAGGTCATACCTACAGTTGTAAGTTGTAACTCTAAAATTAGCATCACATTGGTACAGTAGAAAATTATTTGTTTCCCTGCTGCCTGGCACTCTGTTAGTTGAGTTGGAAATACTTTTTCTTTTTGCATTTACATGGACATGGTTCTTGCCTTTTCTGTAGGAGTTGATCGAGAAACTTAGTAAGGGTGAGCTACCAAAAGATGAGTATCACTGTATGAATGACCCTAGTCCTAGTTTCCGTGGAATTCCAGGTAGCACATCCGCCCGAACAAGCCCAGCTCATCAGCCAGCTCAATCAATGAGATCCAGACGGGCAGGTGGCACATGGGCTAGGCCTCGAAACTCTGATGATGGCTATTCAAGGTTGGTGCTCCATCGACATTTTTTTCTTTCTTATAACTATAGTTTGCTAGTGCCGTAGTTTCCCAATACCTGTTCAGATTTTAAAATATTTCCCTGCACTTGTTCAGATTATAAAATAGTATACCAGCCATTATGCAATTTCCATTAGTTGGTAAAAGTCTGTTCTGACATGTTTTCAATTATGAATTTAGTGCTATACAAGAAATAGCAATAGAATAATGGTTTAGATTATCAATAGTAGGTTTAAATAGTCTTTTTACCTTTAAGAAAGGTGTGGACATGAGTCTGTCCCACTTGCTGCAAAGTTTGTATGCTTTTGGCAACCTTTATGTGGACCTTTGACATGGACAGTGAAAGCTGAGACCTCAAATTAGTGCGATAGGACCAAATTAATGCTCCATTATGGGCATTTTACTGAAAAGCTATCTAGTGTAAATAATTTACATTCATTGGACAATTAATGCATTTGCAGGGCTGTGTGTGGATAGTTACACATACATTTAGTCAAAATGACCGGATAATATTTTAGGTTACCACAAGAAGTTTCTTATATAATGTCTAATGAACCTTTTACAGCGATTCTGTACTGAAGCATGCATCAAGTGATATCAGAAAGTTGGGTCAGCGCTTATTTATCTTTGTTATTGGGGGTGCTACTCGATCTGAGGTATGTTCATTGCCGCTTGAATTTACTTTTTTTCTTCACTCAATAGTGCTTTCTGATTGAATATGATGTAACCTATCAACTAAGGAATAATGTACGTGTGTTATATGTGGCTATGACAGTTACGCGCTGCTCACAAGCTGTCATCCAAACTAAAGAGAGAAATTATCCTTGGCTCCTCTAGTCTTGATGATCCACCCCAATTTATCACTGTAAGTCAGTTGATTGTTCTGGTGTCCTTACCAATGTACTAGTTGTACCTGGTAACTTGATTGCATGTCATTATTTGCAGAAACTAAAGATGTTATCAACTGAGGAATTGACATTGGACGATCTGCAGATATAACAATAGCAAGGGCACGGAATATGGATGCACTGTCTTGACTTTCTTCACTGTAATTATTTACTCGTTTCTCTATGACAGGAGCTCTAGTGTTGTACTCATTTATCCGTGTATCAACCACAGGTTCTCAGTTCTCATCACACAGGCAAGATGGGCATGATATTCATTCGGTTGAGCAGACCTCCATTAATTTCTCACATCTAGTGTACATAACAGCGACCAGCAACTGTAACATATGTGATGACATTTATTAAATTGATATGTAGCGAGAATTCTTTTGCATGCAAAAAGGTATTTGTTCTTGATTTGTTGCGCATCTGTAGTTTTGGCCAGAATGTTGTCGATGTAGTAGTGAAATGAGATAGCTACTTTATAGCGATTACCTCGCTTTCTATTTGTCCTGTTTGATACTTCTCCAGGTTTCCCTATGTGCAGATGTCCCTTGCATTCTTGATGGGCGACAACTGTGACCCTTCAACGCTTTATAAGGGGATTCGTTTCATCGGTACATTGTGCATTTTAATCTTGCTTAGTACAATAACACATATTCTCTTCGAAGAAGGTCAGAATCTATTTACATTGTAAGATTACGATCGATAGTAATTCATCAACAAGAGAATTATTTAATCATGAACAATTTGGTTGGATGTCTTAATTAATAGTTAGGCGGGTCATATATGCTAGAATTAGGAGAACCTGGCAATGTATTATTTAATTGTAGACAATTAATTGGAGTACCGCGTAATTGGTGGATGAGTCCTATGTGCCGAGTTTATAGATTTGTACTCTCAATTTGGATTAGTAAATGGATGACTATGAGTTGATCACGGAAGCATATATGTGACTAGATTGGTGGATGTCATACATGACTAGTTCGGTGGTATGAATACAGGTATGATCGATGAGTGAGCTATCAAATGTTGGATATGCAATCAAATTGGGAAGCTGATTAGGTGTTAGTTAGGCATAAAAACCTAGATCGGTGGAATTTTAGTGTATATGGTTATGATTTGCCGAGGTGGGACTAGTAGAGTTAGATCGGTAATCTTAGCATAAATAGTCTAGTAGAGTATGATTATTGGAATGAGCCACTGTCACATGCTCTTAACTTGGTGGATTTTGTACAGTTACTGGATGGATTGTATAGATGCAAGATAGTGGGTTCAGATATTATTTGTTGGATTGCCTACTTTGATCATACCGTAGTAGATGATAGTGTGAGATTTAGATCAAGATATGATAATGTGATTGGAGAATGGTATGCATGTGATCGGATTGAACACATGTGAATGGGTCAAATGAATTATTACGAGGGGATTAGAAACATGAGATTGTGCATGATGAGCAAGCCTTAATCGGTGATAGTGGAGTGACGTGTGTTGAATTGGCTCAAATTGGAGGGTTTTTTTTTGTAGATTACTATGCCTGATAAAGACTCTGGGTTAGGGATCAAAATAGAAATTTAATTTCAAAAATCCGAAACCCTGTTGGCACAAAGTTTTGTCTTTTCTTTTTCTGGATTTTTCCAACCAAACCAAATTGTTTTGCTAATAACTTTTGCATATGAACTTCAAATTGAGTGAATTTTGTTTCTAAATTCCTATAAAATCATGCACTTTCATAATCTGCAAAAATATTTGAATTTGATCTCTATTGGAGTATATTTGGTATTTATTTGTATTTACTGGCTTTTACTGATTAGATTTCGACGTACCGGAAGTGCTTCGAAGTTGATCTAGAGCAAGAAACGAGTGTTCAACAAGGAAAGAAACTCCCTGATTGTCGTAGCAGGGCACCAAGGGGTGCCCCGCACCCTCGGATCGTCGGGAATACCGGTGTGCTTTCAGGGATGCTGTTCATATGTAAATCTAGTCCGTATAGTGTATGTTAGGGCAAATATACCTAAAATACCCTCTCTATCTCTCTCTCTCGTCTATGGGGGCAAGAAGATAAATGTCCCTTCTTGCCCCCTATAAATAAAGCCCCATGGGCATGTAATAAGGGGATCTATCTCCCATTCTACACACATAAGCAATACATTCATATTTACATACATGCTTGTCTTTGGCTTCTCCTCTCCGGTCCTTCTCCCATAACAAAGGGTATGGGGTACCCTCCGTACCCACTGTCTAGCCTTTTAGCTACGACAGTTGGCGCCATCCGTGCGGACCGTACAAAAGGCTACAAAGAAAAAAGAGAAAGAGGAGTCGAAGGCCCAAACTCCGAAAGAGGAGCCGAAGGCCCAAATTCCCCTCGATCCATCTTCGGTTGCAAAAAGGAGGAGCCGAAGACCCAAATGGACCTCAGTCCATCTTCGGTCTCGTTCGGCCTCCACTTCAACCGAAGCAACCTCAACCAGCGCACCACCACCGATCTTCAGAGCGTCTTGAGCCACCTCGAAGGCGGCCGAGGCCAAGAACACCGACCTCCCCCTTTGCTCTGTCTTGACACCCTCGCCCGAAGCGGCCATCTGCGAGGCCACCTCCGAAGCTTTGCCTCTAGTCCGAAGGTCAACCGGAGAGCCCCCCCCCTCGGGTCCTCCTCCGGCGGCGGCAGCGAGACCCACCAAGAAAAAGACGCCGCGCATGGCCCCGAACTCCGGTCAAGACGCTAACTCGCCTCCCGGTGTGCGATTAGTATAAAAAAGACGCCACGCATGGCCCCGAGCCGGTGCACACTAACTCACCCTCCGGGGTGTGCGAGTAGTATAAAAAACGACGCGCGCATGGCCCCGAGCCCCGGCACACTAACTCGCCCTCCGGGGTGTGCGGCAGATAAAAAAGACGCGTGCATGGCCCCGAGCCCGGTGCACACTAACTCACCTCCGGGTGTGCGGCAGTATAAAAAGACACTCGCAGATGGCCCCAAGCCCCGGTGCACACTAATTCACCCTCCGGGGTGTGCAGTGTATAAAAAAAGACGCCGCGCATGGCCCCGAGCTCCGGTGCACACTAATTCACCCTCCGGGGTGTGCAGCGTAAAAAAAAAGACGCCGCGCATGGCCCTGAGCCTCGGTGCACACTAACTCACCATCTGGGGTGTGCAGCGTATAAAAAAAGACGCTGCGCATGGCCCCGAGCCCCAGTGCACACTAACTCACCCTCCGGGGTGTGCAGTGTATAAAAAAAGACGCCGCGCATGGCCCCGAGCCCCGGTTCTCCTGCCACCAGGGCCTTGCCCCGGCGGAGAAATTTCAAATCGCGCTCAAACGCGCAACCCTAGTCGTTCCGGAGGCCCCACCTCGGCGACTAGGGAGTCTCCCGCAGCAAGGGCCTCGCCCCGGCGGAGAAATTTCAAATCGCGCTCAAACGCGCAACCCTAGTCGTCCCGGAGGCCCCGCCTCAATGACTAGGGAGTCCCCCGCCGCGAGGGCCTCGCCCCGGCGGAGAGACATTTCAAATCATGCTCAAACGCGCAACCCTAGTCGTCCCGGAGGCCCCGTCTCGGCGACTAGGGAGTCCCCCCGCCGCAAGGGCCTCGACCCGGCGGAGAAATTTCAAATCGCGCTCAAACGCGCAACCCTAGTCGTTCCGGAGGCCCCACCTCGGCGACTAGGGAGTCTCCCGCCGCAAGGGCCTCGCCCTGGCGGAGAAATTTCAAATCGCGCTCAAACGCGCAACCCTAGTCGTCCCGGAAGCCCCACCTCGACGACTAGGGAGTCCCCCGCCGCGAGGGCCTCGCCCCGGCGGAGAGACATTTCAAATCATGCTCAAAGGCGCAACACTAGTTGTCCCGGAGGTCCCGTCTCGGCGACTAGGGAGTCCCCCCGCCGCAAGGGCCTCGACCCGGCGGAGAGACATTTCAAATCGCGCTCAAACGCGCAACCCTAGTCGTTCCGGAGGCCCCGCCTCGACGACTAGGGAGTCTCCCCGCGAGGCCTCAGCCCTGCGGAGAGACATTTCAAATCACGCTTCAACGCAAGCAACCCTAGTCGTCTCAAGGCCCGCCTCGGCGACTAGGAGTCCTCGCCGCGAGGCCTCGCCGGCGAGAGACATTTCAAATCGCGCCAAACGCGCAACCCTAGTAGTTCCGGAGGCCCGCCCGGCGACTAGGAGTCTCCCGCCACGAGGCCTCGCCCGGCGGAGAGACATTCAAATCACGCTTCAAACGCGCAACCCTAGTCGTTCGGAGGCCCGCCGGCGACTAGGAGTCCCGCCGCGAGGCCTCAGCCGGCGGAGAGACATTTCAAATCGCGCAAACGCGCAACCCTAGTCGTTCGGAGGCCCGCCCGGCGACTAGGAGTCTCCCCGCGAGGCCTCGCCCGGCGGAGAGACATTTCAAATCACGCTTCAACGCGCAACCCTAGTCGTCCAAGGCCCCGCCGGCGACTAGTGAGTCTCCCCCGCGAGGCCTCCCCACGGAGAGATATTTCAAATCGCGCTCAGACGCGCAACCCTAGTCTTCCCGGAGGCCCCGCCTCGGCGACTAGGGAGTCCCCCGCCGCGAGGGCCTCGCCCCGGCGGAGAGATATTTCAAATCGCGCTCAAACGCGCAACCCTTGTCGTTCCGGAGGCCCCGCCTCGGCGACTAGGGAGTCTCCCGCCGCAAGGGCCTCACCCCGGCGGAGAGATATTTCAAATCGCGCTCAAACGCGCAACCCTAGTAGTTAGGAGGCCCGCGCCGGCGACTAGGAGTCCCCGCCGCGAGGCCTGCGCCTAGCGAGAGATCTCATATCATGCCTAGCGCGCAACCCTACTCGCGAACAATGGCAAGGTCCGCAAATATCAGGCGGCACTTAGAAGCTAGCCTAGCTGGGAGTGATTCCTGCTAGTGGAAGGAAGGATGAACAGGTTCAGAAAGTTCGTTGGATCAGAGCCCGGCACGTGCGCATCCATGCGTTCCTCTCGCTCCGGATGAGTGTGCATCGCCGTAGGACCCTCTCCCCCGCACGCCTATCCGGGAGCTTCCAAAGCCAACCAAAGCACCATGTCGTACCACTGCGTGCACGCAGTACGAAAGACCGAGGTTGAAAGTTGGGGGACGGCGATCGGCTTCGCCTCCCCCTCGCTAGCTTCTGGACTCTCAAACGAGCCCAAGCAAAGAAAGTTGGGGGACGGCGATCGGCTCGCCTCCCCCTCGCTAGCTTCTGGACTCTCAAACGAGCCCAAGAAAAGAAAGTTGGGGGACGGCGATCGGCTTCGCCTCCCCTTCGCTAGCTCCTGGGCTCTCAAACGAGCCCAAGAAAAGAAAGTTGGGGGACGGCGATCGGCTTCGCCTCCCCCTCGCTAGCTCCTGGGCTCTCAAACGAGCCCAAGCAAAGAAAGTTGGGGGCGGCGATCGGCCGCTCCCTCGTTAGCTCCAGGCTCTCAAACGAGCCCAAGAAAAGAAAGTTGGGGGCGGCGATCGGCCGCCTCCACGCCAGCTCTTGGGCTCTCAAACGAGCCCAAGAAAAGAAAGTTGGGGGACGGCGATCGGCTTCGCCTCCCCCTCGCTAGCTCTTGGGCTCTCAAATGAGCCTAAGAAAAGAAAGTTGGAGGACGGCGATCGGCTTCGCCTCCCCCTCGCTAGCTTCTGGGCTCTCAAACGAGCCCAAATAAAGAAAGTTGATGGACGGCGATGGGCTTCGCCTTCCCCTCACTAGCTTCTGGGCTCTCAAACGAGCCCAAGTAAAGAAAGTTGGGGGACGGCGATCGGCTTCGCCTCCCCCTCGCTAGCTTCTGGGCTCTCAAACGAGCCCAAGTAAAGAAAGTTGGGGGACGGCGATCGACTTCGTCTCCCCTTCGCTAGCTCCTTCTATTACATTTTCAATATGGTTGTCTTATTTTTTTTTTCCAATTTTCATGTCAACTTCTAAATTCTTTACACATTTTTCTATTCTTTTTAGAATTTTTTCATTCTGTCGGGCCAAAAAGTTAAACGGGCCACATTTAGTCCAATGGGCTAAATGGGCCGTGCCAGCTCGGCACGACACGAAAGGGCGATAGACCGTACTTGGGCTGTCACTGTAGCCCGTGAACCGATTCGACATGACATGAATAGTAGCCGAGCTGAAATGGATCGGGCCACGATAGACCCGTACCGTGCCAACCATTTGGCCAGCTCTGGCCTCGCCCCGCCAATGTTTAGGGTTTTTTGAGAAATCCCCCGCTCCATTCGTGCGGAAGTCCTCCTCCTCCTCCTTCCCCGTCGCATTCCGCGTCGCCTCTTACTCGAAGCATTTCAAATCTTGCTCCTAAACCCTAGCCTCCCACCCCACGAAGATGAGCTATGCGGCGTACAAGATGATGCACTGGCCCACCGGCATAGACCACTGCGCCGCCGGCTTCATCACCCACTCCCCCTCCGACGCCGCCTCCTTCTCCTCGGCCGCGGACGCCGCCGGTGCGGCCTCCGCGCCCGAAGGCGACGTCGATTCGGCGGCGGTGGCGAGGCGGCCGAAACGAGTGGGCCCCACCCCCAACCTTGTCGTGGCGGCCGCGAACGTGCTGGAGGTGTACGCCGTGAGGGCCGAGGCGGCGGCGGCCGAGGATGGGGGCCGCGGCGCCCAGCCGTCCTCGTCGTCCGGTGCCATCTTGGACGGGATCTGCGGGGCGCGCCTGGAGCTGGTGTGCCATTACAGGTGCGGAGGGCGGTATCTTGCTTCTTTGCATTTACCTCGTTTTAGATTTCAGGAATTGAAGCGTGTGGTAATTTATTGGTGAGTAATTATCTGAACCGCATGTAGGCTCCACGGGAACATTGAGTCGGTGGCCGTGTTGTCAGATGGGGCAGAGAATAGGCGAGACTCGATTGCTCTTGCGTTTAAAGATGCGAAAATAACTTGTTTGGAATTCGATGATGCCATCCATGGTCTACGAACTAGGTATGCACGCTGCTTGCTCATTTTTGTAATCGATAAACATTACTGTGAATATAGTTTTCTCCTTTGCAGTAGTTGTACAAAATTATGTGATTGGTAAATGTAGTGACAAGTCAGCATATGCATATTTGAATTTTGCAACTGGGGGAACTTTTGAATATCAAGAGCAACAAGCACAATGATTGCCAATTATCAGGAAAAAGAATATTATTTTCTAATTAGAAGGTATTGAAGGATCAAGAGGTTGAGAACTTAAACTACAGTAGTGCCAGCCTTTTTGGTATTGAAGGATCAAGAGGATGAGAACTTAAACTACAGTAGTGCCAGCCTTTTTGTTTCTCACATATAGGTATGAGATATTGACTATAAGTAGTGCTGTTCATTTTTGTTTTGCCTCTATTTCTGATGTATATAAAATTAAAAAAAGGAGTAAAAATCTTTTTTTAGTGAAACTAGTTTGCTATCTTGCCCTTGCTACAAGTTGATGCGCTATCGCCTTTCGGTATCAGATTATCATTCTTGATGTTTTCAGCTCCATGCATTGCTTTGAGGGCCCAGAATGGCAGCATCTGAAAAGAGGCAGAGAATCGTTTGCCTGGGGTCCTGTCATAAAAGCTGATCCGCTAGGCAGATGTGGTGCTGCACTTATTTATGGACTACAAATGGCCATTCTGAAATCTGCTCAGGTGATATTTCCTTGATTGATCACATATTTTCATCCCGAAGTGTTAATTTTTTTGGTGCTATTTCTACATCTTGTTTCATTTAACCTTTTTCTTTAGCAGCAGAGCAGGTACCTATCATTTCTATAACTTGCTTTTAGACTAGGGATTTGTGAAGTTAATTGCTAGTGCTATGTACCATGATTCCTTTTTTTTTTGGACCAGTAGAATTAAAAATATTTTTATGCCTCCCATATTGTGTGTATTGATTGGTGACCTCTGGTATTTTATATCATAATAGGTTGGGCATAGCTTAGTCGGAGAGGATGAACCTACACGTGCGTTGAGTTCTACTGCTGTTCGTATCGAGTCATCATATTCGATTGACTTACATTCTTTAGATATGAATCATGTCAAAGATTTTACATTTGTACATGGTAAGATAAGATCGCTCTTTACACATATATTGGTTTTCTATATCACAGCCTACAACTTCAATATTTAATTTCCATGCTTTTCTAAGTATGTCATTGTGGCATAATGCTTATACATATCAGCCTTTTGTAACTTGCGTTAGACACTTTCAAGCTTTATTCAGTAGGTCACACTGACATTATGCTTATATCTATTATTCCATATCAGCCTCTTGGAAGAAAGGTTGGGATGTCTTTGAACTATTGCGTTTAATCATTATATATGAGTGCTTGTTGATGCACTTGACAGCTTAACTACCCTTATATATGAATGTCTTCTGTGTTTCTCAGCTTATTAGTGGGATAAGATCTCACAACAAATATTAAGTTGGCAGAATGAAATTTTATTTGTTCCCTAATGCATTTTGGTTCTTTGTTTACACAATGAGGCTTAAAAGTAAATCTCTTTATATTAAGAAACCATACCTTTTGTCTCATTCAAAACTGCCTGCATTACCAACACAAAAGGTAGGTGTCATAGCAGGGCACCTAGGGGTGCCCTGCACCCAAGAGTCGTCAGGAATACCGGTGTGCCATCAGGGATGTTGTGGTCAGGGATGTTGTACATGTGTAAACCTAGTATGTATAGTGTGTTTTAGGCAAATGTGCCTAAAATGCCCCCCTTTTTCTTTCTCGCCTATGGGGGCAAGAAGGTAAATGTCCCTTCTTGCCCCCTATAAGTAAAGCCCCATGGGCATGTAACAAGGGGCTCTCTCCTCATTCTACACACATGAGCAATACATTCATATTTACATACATGCTTGTCTTTGGCTTCTCCTCTCCGATCATTCTCCCATGACAAAGGGTACGGGTACCCTCCGTACCCACTGTCTAGTCTTTTAGCTACGACAGTAGGGTAATCAAATGTTGCATTCCTTGTTAAATCATTGAAATCTTTAGCATGTTAAGTACTAATGGCTTGTAACTGGTAGTAAAAAGTGCGCAGCATAGCATATAAAACTTTGAAGGTCATCAGTTGCATAAAAAGGCCTATAAGTGTTCAATACTGTTATTTCTTACAGAAATTATGTAAAATAATCGCTTGTTTGGAACAAAGGATTTTAGAGTAACTTGTATAATTTTCCCAATAGGGTTCTTTGTATTGTATGAATGACTTCTAAAAATCCTATTCACTTTCTTGCCTTTGCATGTTTCGTGTGAATCATCTATGTGCTCTTTTCTCCTAGTCCTGTGTTTTTAATTCACATAGTATTCTGCTATAGCTGGCATTCCAATCCTGTTATCCAAACGTGCTCTAACTTGGTGAAAATTGATACTGGTGCTGGTTCTGCATAACATGAGTTTCTTTTTTGTTTCAAACATTCAGTTTATATATTCATCACTAGTGCTACAACTATTTAAATGTGAAAAAAGTGCTATTCATACCATTTTCGATTTTATGATTCCTTCAGGTTATATTGAGCCTGTTTTGGTCATACTTCACGAGCGAGAGCCTACGTGGGCTGGGCGTATCTCATCAAAGCACCATACATGCATGATATCTGCATTTAGTATAAGCATGACTTTAAAGCAACACCCGATGATATGGTCTGCTGCTGTAAGTGTACAAGATTGATTGTAAGCTTTGTCATTTCATATCTTCTGTATCTTGCATATTTATTTCTATGTTCTTTCATATATAAGTTTTGATCTTTTTTAGTACTTTAATATACTAAGATGGCTTGTTGTATTCATTATTCAATAATCATAATTATATGCATAGAAGATGCTAGATTTGTTTTACTTGGTAAGTGCTGTGATTTCAGATAAATTATCAAATTTTGCTCAGCTGTACCAGGACTAATCCTAACCTTCAAATTCCTGCATTTTAGGTCAGCGGTGCATTCTTGTAACTTATCTTTTAGTTCTTTGCACTGGAACTCTCTAAAAGTTTAAGCCATCATTTGGATTATCTTTGATCACAATTCTTGTTTTGCTATTTTGAGTTCTGCCCTGGGCAGGATCTTTTTAAAAGTTTAAGCTATCATTTGGATTATCTTTGTTCACAATTCTTGTTTTGCTATTTTGAGTTCGGCCCTGGAGCACCATTGCATGCTGAGCTTGCTTCTCTTTAATGCTATAGCTAAGAAGACGAATAAGTATAACTAATGTTGGAGGCTATGTGAGGTGAACAACTTGGATGTAAAATAAACTACCAGTTATTTTCCTTGCGTTCTGCTAGCGATGTATATTTTGATTGTGCTATCATTTGTGTTCCATAGTTGATATGATCGAAGACCTGCATACTTTTTTATTGTGCTTGGTTCAATTTCAATTTTTTATGTTTATATTTCTAGTGAGCATTCTAAAACTTGTGTTAGTTCTCAGGATGTCTCTCAGTGCCTTTTGTTTTTGTTTGTATGGTTTTCTCTTGTTTTGAATTACATTTATCATGTCATGTTTTCCCTTCGTACCTTGTCAGCCCATTGATTTTATCATGTTTCTTCTCTTTATGGAAGAAGAAACTTAAGTAATGCATTTTATTTGACTCCAATATACAATATTATAATTATCATTACAAAGTGTTTGTTCCTTCCAGAATCTACCGCACGATGCATACCAACTTCTTGCAGTGCCTCCACCTATCAGCGGTGTTCTTGTGATCTGTGCAAACTCGATCCATTATCATAGTCAGGTCTGTTCCCACTAAATACTCATGGTGAACAAACTTTTTTTTTGTTTTGCTGATCTGTGGTCATTGATTTTCAAATTTTCTTTCTTGTTGCAGTCCACGTCTTGTTCTCTTGCCCTGAACAGTTTCTCATCACAGCCTGATGGCAGGTACTGTATATCCTGCTATTATGATGACTTGCTGGTTCATGCTTTTTGCAGAAGTGCTTGTTTGTCCATTCTCTCATATCACATAAAGAAATGCCATGCCGTGTTCCTCGTTGATCACTCCTAAGATATTTACACCCCGTTTTGATCTCTGAATTAGGGCTGGAATTATGGAATTGGAATTGCAATTCCAATTCGAGGGCTGTTTGGATACTATCGAATTGAATCAGAATTTGACCCTAATTCCATGAGAATTGATTGTAAGTAAAAGTTGAGTACTCCGAATCAGACCCCAACACGTCTAATTTCGCTGGAATCCATATGCCTCTACTCATTGGCTTGTTGCTGCATTGACACAAGAACCAAAGAGGGCTTCAACCACAACTACGAACATGTCACGAGCGGGCCCCCATGGTCGTCGGAATCACCGTCGTCGCCGGCGGATGAGCTCCCGTCGACTGTCGCACTTCCGGTGACAAGCTCCCAACGACTATCGATTTCTCCAGATTCGTGGCCGCAACACTCCGGTAGGCTACAACCCGATCTGTGGTCGTGACGTTGGCCGCTGCTGACGAGGTCTTGTTTACTACCGCTAGCCCGCTGCCATAGGTTCGCTCGGCCTCCACCGACCCACGCCTTGATCTGGTGCCGTCACCCACATGTTCGACCCTCTTCTTCATCGTCCTCTCCGGCGGGTTATTCTCGTACTCCGGCGACGCCATCCACCTCGACACCGATGACGTCAAGCTTCTGCTACCCCATCTCCATCCTCAAGTCCACGGCCATCACCACCTCGACTCCGGCCATGGCCTCTATCTTTGACTCCTGCCGCCGCCGCTGCCACCTCGACTTCCGCCGTCTGCCTAAACTTCGGCCACCATCCTTCTATATTTATCGACCGGGTCCAACCACGCTCAGTTAGTTGCATTCATCATCTTGATCCTGTCTTATGGAGAATTCCGAAGATTGGAAACCAAACAACATTTGGATTTGAATTTGATTCAGTTGTACTTTACAAATTTATATGACATCCAAACACTAGAATTGGAATCATAAACCAATTCCAATTCAACTTTGAAATTGAATTGGAGATACTCGTTGACCGAATTCAATTCAGAGAACCTCTGCCCTTATAGATTTGTAGCACCTCGTACAAGTACATGCAGACCACTAGCGTGACAATCACCATGATCACCAACACCCATGTGAAGACCAGATTTTAAAATAAAACTCAAGGAAGTATAGTGTGGTCTGTACCAAGCTGGGGTATTGGAAATTGAAATAGCCTGATAGAAATGTTTGATGGGGTTTAGCCAGCTGGTTATCCATTGAAGATAAAGATTGAACCGATTTTTAGAAGGTGATGTTTAAAGCTCTCCATCTTTCGGGGATTGGACTCTATTAGTATAATATTATGGTTCTCTCCCAGTATTCAAGTTTTTGTTACTCATATTATTAGTTGTTTACTCAATTTCTTCTTGACAAAAGCCACATAGTTTATGCTCACTTGGAGTGAAACCAGTAGCTTGAATAATAAATCTGAAATGCTCGAACCAAGCATAAGGAGTTTGCTTGAAACCATATAGAGCACACTTAAGGCGACAAACATAGCTTGTAGCAGCTTCAACATCTAGGGGTGGTTGCATATAGACCTCCTTATGTAGGTCATTATGAAGAAATGCATTCTTGACATCCATCTGAGATATAGTCCATGAGCATACCACTGCAACAACAATAAGAGTACAGACTGTAGTCATATGAGCAATTGGAGAGCCTGTTGAAAACCTCTTGCAACAAGATGAGTCTTGTATCACTCCACTGAACCATCTAATTTGTTCTTTACTTTGTAAACCCACTTGCAAGTTATAGGAATAGCTCCAGATGGTAGCGGGACAAGATCCCAATTATCTGTACACTCTAACGTTGTAAGATCCTCAGTCATACCCACTGTTACTCAGGTATACTGGCTGTGTCCTGGTAGGTATTAGGCTCAAATACTGCATATGCACGAGAAAAATACTGCACATGCACGAGAAAGCCCACATCTCTCTGGTGCTTGAAGAGAGGAACGATCACATAGGACATGCCGTGATGTAGTAGAACGATCGTCAGAGTCTATGGTACTAGCTGGAGGGTCAAGTGGAGGAGCCGAGGACTGAGGATCAGAAGATTCAAGAGGAATGGAAGTCTGAGGATCAGAAGAAACTCTCTGTCTGCGAATATAGTGAAAGGGAAAAGTGGAAAATGTCAGAAACTGGTGGAGCTAGTGGAGACACCCTAGAAGGTGAAATTGGTGGAGAAAATGTATCTAGAAAATGCAAATCTGGTGAAGAAATGAGTGGTAGATACAAAAAGGTGGCATTGTTGGAATGAGTGGGGGATGTGTAGAAGAATGATAAAAGAAGGGCCGACTCTCATCAAAGATCACATCACGAGAGATGCGAATGCGGTGTGCTGAAGGATCATAGCAACATCCCTTATGCTCAGGATTATAATCCAAGAAGACAAAACTGATTGAGCGCTCAGCATTGTGTGCTCACGAGGTACTAGAAGGATATAGTAGATACAACCAAAGACATGAAGATGTGCATAGCGAGCAGGTGCTCTGTACATGACCTCACCAGGACACTTGCCTTGAAGCTTGGAAGAGGGTTGACGGTTGACGAGATACTCGCCAGAGAACGCCCCCTCCTCAAGTAGGGGGGACAAAGGAGGAAATGAAAAGAGGACAAGAGGACGAGCAGTTTCAATGATGTGACGGTGTTTGCGCTCAGCAACACCATTCTAAGCATGAACACTAAGACACGAGAGCTGAGGAAGGGTATCCTCAGAAAAAGGAATTTACGAAAAACTGAGGAAAAATACTCTCCTCCAGAGTCAGAATGAAAGACACGAATATCATAAGAGAATTGAGTATAAACCATCTAAGCAAAAGATTGATTGATAGAAATTAACTACGAATGGTGTTCCATGAAGTAAATCCAAGTGTATCGAGTGTGGTCATTAATGAAGATGACATAGTAATTATGACTGCCCTTCGAAGCAAATGGAGGATCCCAAACATCCGAATGGAACAAGTCAAAGGGACGTTCAGATCTAGAAAAGCTGGAAGGGTATGAGAGTTGTACTTGCCAAGTCTACAACCCTTGCACTGAAAATTGGTGCCAACAGAAACATGACTAAGAATACCTCGATGAATCAAGATAGATGTGTGAACCACACAAGTGCCCCAAGCGATGATGCCATTGAGGAAAATACTTGCAAACAGAAATAGATGCAGAAGGGCAAAGAGTAGATGGACCAACAACAGAGGATAAATGAATAGGAGTAGGAGCAGCACCAGAAATGGAGGATAAAGGCTCAGACAATCAAGAACATAGAGCTCTGCAGAAATCCTCTTAAGATGATCTGTGTCGATGACAACTCTCGTTTGATGATCTTGTACAAAGCAGGAGCTATCCTCAAACCCAACAAAGCAGTTCATATCTGCGAGCTGCCCGACAGAGATGAGATTCATGGAGAACATACGGACAAGTGAGACATCTGAAACTGTGAAGTGAGATGAAAAGAGTCTCCTGATGAGTAACCGTGCATGGCATTCCTTCAGCTATCTGAATCTTGATAACTTGTGCAGCAGGATGACATGATGCGAGCTGAGATGCATCAGATGTCACATGGAAAGAAGAACCTGAATCTAGCAGCCATGCGAGTGAAGCACCCAACACGAGACATGATGGTGCAGTAAAACCGGTGGATCCATCGGATGATGCCTGTAGCTGACACAGTTGGGCCTGAAGGTTGCTCATCTAAGCCTGTATATGACCAAATTGAGTCGCACAAGACTCCAAAGCATTGGCAATGACAAAAGAAGCTATAACAGCATCACCTTGATGAGACGAAACACATGATGGTAACCTCAGCTCGGGGTTCAACTCAAAACAGCGATCTGCTAGATTGCCATGTCTCTTGCAACGAGAACAAACAAGCTGACTCCTAATAGGACTAGGACCAAGGATACCCTCAAACACCATGATAGATCAGGTACACAAGCAGATCATCAAGCAAAAAAAATCCCAGCAGTAGAGCTTGTTGCAGTAGAGCACCTAGCAGAGTAGCAGAAGTAGAGCACCTGGCTGGGAGAGTAGCAACATCAAGAAGCAGAGCACTCGGTTGGCACTCGCCACCGGCGAGGCACCAGACCGGCGACAGTGGTAGCACCCCCACCGGCGGAGTCGAGTCGGGCTCGGAGCAGAGCAAGCTCGGGTGGAGAGCAGAGCAGAAGTTGCGCCTCACCTACAGCAGTAGTAGCACCATCACCGGTGGAGTAGAGCAAGCTCGGGCAGAGCGGTGGCGGCGTCGATCCGGGCGGAGCAAACCCGGGAGGAGCGACAGTGGTGTCGATTTGGCGGCGACGCCCCAGGTGGAGAGCAAAGTCGATCTGGGCGGAGCGGCGGCGGCTCGATCTCAAGGGCGATCCCAAGTGAGCGAGCAATGCCTGCTCAGAGGAGATGCTAAGCCCGGTCCCAAGAAACCGAGGTCAAGCAAGCAGCTAAGCAGAGCAGAGGAGCCGAAATAGAGCCTGACACCAGTGGATGTGGAAAGTGATGAACCACAGGAGAGGAAAAAAGGTAGCATGTAGGTGGCGGTCGCCGGTTATGGCGAGGATGGCGGCGGCCGAACAGAGTCTAGTACCTAACCCTAACCCTATACTTTGATACCATGTTAGAATTTGGAGAGGATTTTGCTATTCACAACTATGTATTTTATTCATTATTGAGCAGATATATATAGACATGATTAGTTAGGCCTCATGGGCTACATGGGTCGAGAGAGATGACTAATATGTACAAGACTCTTAACATAAACCATGGCTGCCACCACCGTCTCTCCATCTCTCTTTTCTCACTCCCCATGTACCTTTCTCTATCCACATCTCACACTTCTCTCTCCCTGCCTTGACAGTGACGTTGATCCCATCGTCGGCGCGAACGAGCTTGGAGGAGGGGAGCTGTTCCCCTCGTTACCGCTGGACACACGATCATCGTCGCCTGCACCTTCGACCTTGGTGTGATGGTACACAGTGGGAAGTCATTGACCCGAGCTGGATGAAGGCGGCCAAATCAGGACGGGCCAGACACCTCACCCTTCTCTACTCGCCGACTGTCGTCATGCAGTGGATGGGTGAGGGATTTGTGGGGGCGCTGTGGCCGTGGATGATGGAGAATGGCGACAGTTCTTTGGAGGCGTGAGGTGGTAGCTGGTGGATGTTGGCGAGCTAGCGTTGCCTCACCAACGCCGGTGAAGAAGGGGGAGGAGAGGGGAGAAGCATGAGGGGAGGGCTTGGCGCCGGTGGTGTGGTGGAGGTGGGGTGGTGTGGTGATGGCGATTTTGGAAGAGCGGTGAGAGGTTGATGGTGGTGATTGAGTGGATAGGAGGGAGGAAGTAGGGGAGGAAGTAGGGAGGTGGAAGGATGGGCATTATGGTCTTAAAAGGTTTATAACAACATATTTATAATTTCCGCATGTTAGCAGTGGCATATGTAAGAAAAAACTTTGCAGTGGCTTGTATCTAAATAACCCTAAGAGGTAGTATAATACAAAGTCCCCAAATTTATATTTCAGTCCAGAAAAGAGAAAAATTACGACATTGTTTCTAAGGACTAAACTGCAAACGACAAAACCTTCCCTTGCGCTTTGGCTGAAACTGCATCTCGCTGGTGATGAAGGGATGGACTTGTTGTCGGAGATGTAGAGGACAACTAGCATGAACCTAAGGGGGTATCTTCTGGATGGGAAGCATCGCTCGAATGAGACCGTTGATCGACCACCTGCAGCAAGCTTTGGTTGAAAGGCTGTAGCTGTCGTGGGCCTCCACAACAGAGCGCATTTGTGTTGGAGGTTAGGGGTAAAAAAATCTCAAAGCTCGTGAGCCGACTCGGCTCGTTAAGGGCTCAGCCTCAGCTCAAACTCTACCATAAGCAAGCTGAGCCGAGCAAGCATTTCTGGTCGTTTGCTTAACGAGCCGAGCCCGAGCCAGCTCGTGAGTTGCTTGTTAGGCTTGATAAAATTAAAACCCAGCCAGTCAGTTGTTGCCGCACAGCGCCAGAGGCCTAATTCGTGGGCGACAACTGTGGATCTTGACGCGGCCTTCTGCCCGCCCCTTTCGCCTTCGGCATCCTCCACACACTCCGCTTCCTCCCTCCGACATCCTCCCTTTTGCCTGCCTACTCCGCCTCTGATCTTCGGCAATTGAGTTTGGATACAAATTATGAGTTCTTTTTCATGTTGTACATATTACATATTAACATTCATGCAATTGTTAGTGCTTGCCTTTAAACGAGCCTAGCGAGCTAGCTTGAGCTTTTAAGCCGAGCTGAGTAAGCATGTCTGCTTGTTTGCTTGACGACTCAAGTCAAACCGTGTTTGCTAACGAGTTTGACCGAGCCAAGCCGAGCCAGCTCGTTATCTACCCCTATTGGAGGTAAAATAAAAGGATGTCACTAGTGTAGAAGGTGATGGATGAAGTTTGGCCACTGATGCCGAAAATGGAAGACTAGGCCCTTCCATGGCTAGACCCAGGTTAGGGGAGGGCTGATGGTGTAGCTTGTGGTACATGAAATGGTGGAGAATGAGAGACTAAGGGTTGAGTGGTTGGTTCCCTCACAGTTGGTTGGTTGGTTCTTGATGAGTCATTGTTGAAGTTCATGTAGACATGCATTGGTTAATTTGTTTTGCACTTGCACCACCTCCACCTATTATTCAGAAAACCGGTGTTAACACTTAGCAGGCACCCATGGTTGTCATGGCGTATTAGGCGATTACAACGCCTAGCAGGCGCCATCTCCACTAGTTGTCTAGGTCGTCGCCTGGGTGACATACGGCGAACATAAAAGCATGCATTAAACAACAAATTATAGAGGTCAACACTAGAGAAGAGAGCAGCAAAGCACAGAGCATCACCAACACTACACTTCTACACACTACACTTTTACACACTACACTTCTACATACTTCACTTCTACTTCTGCATACTACACTTCTACACTAGTGAAGAGAGCAGCAGACCAGAAAGCATCAGCAGCAGAGCAAAGGGCAGATCTGGGAGAAATGGGAAGAGGAACAAAGCAGAGCAGATCGGGGAGAAGGGGAAGAGCAGCAGAGCAGATCGGGAGAATAGAGAAGCAGAGAAACTGAAGCAGACATAGTAGATCGAGCTGAGAATAGAGAAGAAGAGCAGGGGAGAAGAGGGAGGGGTCGTACCTCTAGATTTGGAGACAACAGTTGAGGGATGGAGGTAGGCCCACTGCAGGGAGCTTGGCCACTGCCGCCGCCGGCCGATGGCAGCGGTAGCAGCAGTAATGAGGGGTGGCGGCTACTAGCGTTCTATCCCCGAGTTGCCTCTCTAGCGCTCTCTCTCAGGCACATGCCTCTCACACGTAGGCAACCACTTATCTCTCTCTCTCACACACACACCGAGCTGGCAAGGCGGTCGCACATAAGCTCACCATGGACGCCTAGAAATGCTGGGCGCTCGCCTAACTGACGAAGGGCGCCTTTGCGTTTAGGCGACGTCCAGGCAACGTTTAAATGACTCCGTGACAACTGACAACCATGCAGGCAGCACTTACTATAATTTATCTCCAGAACTTTGCCCGAGCATTGTGACTTGTGCCACCGTGGTCGTTGAGAACCAGAGAAATCAGCTGTTGAAGACTGAATGAAATTGGCTCTCTGACCGAGAGAGAGTATATTTGTTCACACGAACAATAGTACGCCCCAGAAATCACTAGACCTGTAGACCAGAACATTATCAGCTGGACTGTTGCCGTGAAATATGACATATTTACTAGTATTTAACAGGGAGGCATTCCTGCAGCAGTTAAAGTTCTCCAATGAAAATATGGTGGTGCCTATCTATTATGAGTATATGGTCGCCTTACATTGTTGTGGTTGTTGGTTGGGTAAGGGTCTGAGGACCGAAGGTAGAGCACTCGTCCTTATCTAACCGCCGGCAGGGCTCTTCCCTGTCGACGTAGCGAGGCTTTGAGGCTTGATTAGCCAGTGAGGCGAGAGATCGCCCTCCAAGCTCGGCCAAGATTCTTCCAGATGAACAAGGAGGCTCTGATCTTTAGCCAACCGGTTAGGAACTAATTTTGTTTATTTATTGCTTAATTGATAATAGATACATGCTATCCCTTTTATAGGGATGACCTGATTTGACCCCTAAGAAATAATCTATAAGGAAACTTATCTCTAACAATCTAATCTAATAATAACTTGTCTAGCTAATAGATAATACTAAACACCTAATAGATAGATTCCTAAATAATAAATCCTGTCTAATACTCGCGGGCATTACTGTTCATGCGGTGCTACAACTCGCATGATACATTACTTGCGCGCTACAGTATTCGCCTAGATATTGGACCATAACATACATATACATTGTGTCTTTGATCCATCGATGAGTTCTCTACCATATATCGATATTGCTTACTGCTTAGTTTCTTTCCTCTTCAGTAGAGGTCCAAAATGGTAACCTTATGTTCCTTTTCCGACTTTGCAGCCCAGAAGTTCCTAAATCAAATTTCCATGTGGAGCTTGATGCAGCTAAAGCAACATGGTTATCCCCTGATATTGTAATGTTCTCATCAAAAACTGGAGAAATGCTGTTACTTACAGTGGTTTACGATGGGCGGTATGATAATTGTTGATAGGCATAACATTGTTCTAGACTTCATAGGCAAAACACTGTTCTAGACTTCATAGGCAAAAAATACTGTTCTAGACTTCATAGGCATAACATTGTTGATCATTATCTGCTTTTTTTTTGCAGAGTTGTGCAAAGATTAGATCTTATGAAATCAAAAGCATCTGCCCTCAGTTCGGTTGGTTACTTGTGCACTTTTTGTGCTTATATGCCTTCTTTTGTTTTGATATTATTACTCAACTCAGTGGATGTTGGTGTTCTCTTCTAGTTTACTGACCTATTTGTGCATAGGGTGTTACAACTATTGGAAGTTCGTTCTTCTTCCTTGGTAGTCGTTTGGGAGACAGCCTTCTTGTGCAGTTTTCCTGTGGTGTGCCAACATCTGTTTTGCCAGATCTAACAGATGAGGTGTGTTTGAAATATCTTTCTTGATGTGCCTCTTATCATTTTTATTAGAAAACTTCACTCCACGCCCCTGGAAAACTATGTATTCGAAAAATTCCACATGAAACGATTACTATAAAATACCACTATTTGTCATATTCACAGTTCTGAAATTTGAAATTAAATAATCCACCAGAATTCTTAGAATTTGGGAATATAAAAATCCCATTGTGTTCTTTCTTCTCTGTTTCTTTTCACCTCATTCTTCCTTCCCATCCTGTTTATTTTCTTCCCTCCTAGAAATTGCCATCCTCCATGTGAGACAGGTGATGTTTCTATGTGCCTCTTCGTCAGAGGTGCTGATCCCTGTGCTCCTCTACCTATTGATCTCATTGCCCTCCTCTGAACTCCCCTCTCAAGAACCATTGCTCGCTCAGCAGCATGCAAGGACCGATGATGGTTCGCAGGATGCCTTCCTTGTGGCACATTTCGAGAACGTTGCAGTGGGAGTGGATGGTACTGACGAAGGTGATACTGCCATCTGGTTGGCACTCAGGGAGGAGGTTGCAGGGTTGATGAACATATATATTTTTTCTGTGCTAGTCCATATGCTCGGACACTAGTCTGGTAGGATACCAGATTGGCGAAGGTGGCGCTCAGCATCGCCTTTCGCTGTTCTTGACTCTGCGGTGGACAACACCAACTTGGACAAGGGCTGTGCACCAGAGAGTAACGTTATGTCCACCGCCAACATTGCTGCTCCGTTGGCCATTTGTGGTTGCAGAATTGAGGCAGTTTGGGCACCCGCAAAGTGGTGATATTAGCTAGGAAAATATGGACTCAATCAGAAAATTTATTGGTATTGCAGGTTTGCAATGGCCTTGAATGTATTCATCTCTACTCAAAATTTGGATCCTCTTCTTGGTTCTATATATACAGGAATACTACTTTGTTTCATTGCATAGTGGCCTCCTGTGGAATGCTCCAAGGACTTGTCTGGAAGAAAGGAATTTTGGTGGAAAAATGGAGGATTACAATCCTAAGAAATGTTTATATTGAGGTGTTTGAATTGTAAGAATGGCTCTAAAGAAATTTCATAGCAAACTTTTCTTTTCCTCATATTTTGGAGTTGTTCAAGTCTCTCTCTCTAGCATTTCCCTCCAAAGCTATGAAATTTCCTTGGTTTTTATTGTAAAGCATCTAAGCATCTCCTTCAATTACTGTGTTTCAAATTCCTATAGGATTTAACTGAATGCGGCACTTTGACTACTATGTTAAAAATGGGACCTAACAAATTGATGCTCATTGGGTGCTTGACGAAAATGGCCTTCATAGTAGATATGGAAACATTATTTTTTTAGGCTTAGCGGTTTAGCCCAATTCTGCTATTAGGCTTTCTGTTCTGTAGGAGCTATAAGGGTGTTGTAGTCTTTTGTTCTTGTGAAACGCTGCGAATTGTGACAGTGCTTTGTTGCATGAGATTGGCCTTTTCAAGAGAAATTGTGTTCCTGAGTGGCATACAGTCAATTGATCGATTTTGAATGGCATTCCCCAATACTCAAATTTGCTAGTGGTTTATAGCAAACTTGCTTTGGTTACTGGTACTGCTTGTCATTGCTAACATTGTTGTGATGATGTTTGGTTAGGTCTAATTGCCTCAAATACTTCATGGAAAAGATCCCTCTAAAAGTGCAACTAATATACTAAAAAAAGCTAATGATGTTTGTTTAGGTCTGAGTGCCTCAAATGCTTCATGGAAAATATCCCTCTAAAAGAGAAACTGATATACTAAAAAAGACTAATGTGTCACTGTCAGCAGTCAACAGCACCTGCACTACTAGTACTGTACTGACTGCATTGCCCTAGTAGTTGTGCACTACTGCACTCTGGAAGTCCTGAATGAACAAGATGTTATTAAAGGTATGATATACTAAAAAAATGCTAATGCGTCACTGTCAGCACCCAACAGCACCTGCGCTACAGACTGCATTGCCCTAGTAGTTGTGCACTCCTCTGGAAGTGCTGAATGAACAAGGTATTATAGGGAAGATCCCTCAAATGGTTGCTCTCAGTATACCCACTGCATGAAAATTTGTGAGCTGAAAGCTTTAATTTATTGCCACGCTATCTAGATAATTAGGTAATCCTTCATTGTTGGTTGGGAGGCCATTTAAAGGAACCTTTGATGGTTTGAGTTGTTTTAAACTTAGGGTTACATTTGCAAATAGTTGGCTGAATTCATACCAAAACTTAAGACTCCCTCTGTCACTAAATAGATGTCATTTTGGAATGCCTATAGTAAAAAAGATTTTTAAAAAGATTTTTCATAGATTTTTCATCAAAAGTACTTCCACAGTATTACACTTTTTATATATTTTTACTAATATTGCAATAAAAGTTAATAGTCAAAGATGTACATTGGAGATCTTGTCAATGTCTAAACGACATCATTTAATAACACTGTAACAGAGGGAGCATCCATTTCAAGTGAGGTGGATTTTGGTTGTCATCCGTGAGGCAACAATCTTTCAAGGAATTAATGCTATTGCCAGGCTTAAAAAAAATTGTATATCTGTTTTGCCACTCTATACTGTAATGGCTAACATGGCTTTCAATTTTGAATGTATCTATTTTCCGCCACCTTATGATTTTAGAGTAAATTGTTCTACCTTTGATAAAATATGAAGATGCCATTGGATCTGGCTTGACCCATGTAGCAATTTCTTTTAGCTTCATGTGCTAGGAATGTCGGCATAGAAAAAATGTGAAGTGTATTGCTCAATGCCAGCTTGAGTTGCCAGGCTAAAACCGCTGGATGAAGCTAACGTGCACAATCGCACCCTCTCTTCTGCATTATATAAAAGAGCTTTTGGGGGTTCTCGAAATTGTTAGTATTTACTATGTTGCAATTGTTCTGTTAGGTTCTCAACAGTTTCTATAATGTGTGAATCATGTTCTTTCTGTACATCTTTCTAGTTATGTACGAGCCATTTGTCGCACGTAGTAGTGAGCTTTTGAAAAATATAGTAAGCGACTAAGCGCTGACTGTCCCTTGAATCATTGATTACTGATATATAGTGATCTACTTGTGTAGCGGTCCGCTGATATTGAAGGTGACCTGCCTTTTTCCAAGCGTCTAAAGAGGATGCCCTCTGACGTTTTACAGGATGTGACCAGTGTTGAAGAACTTTCTTTTCAGAATAATATGGTGCCAAGCAGTCTGGAGTCAGCACAGGTTTGAACTTTACTTTCAGTTGCATGTTAGCTTTCTTATTATATCCAACTTATGTAGAGCTAGAATCATGTTCTAATTGTAAATAGTCCTTTACAGCCTCTTGTTAGTTATCACTTCCAATTGTTTCTTTCCTGTCGGTGATTTATTTTACTTAACTTCTACTTTACAGAAGATCTCATACATTGTAAGAGATGCCTTCATCAATGTTGGTCCTCTGAAAGATTTTTCATATGGTTTAAGAACCAATGCAGATCCCAATGCGACAGGAAATGCGAAGCAAAGCAATTATGAGTTGGTCAGTTTCATGACACTCTTACCTTTTAGTCTTTGGTTATAATTAGGTCTATCTTGTTCAGTAGTATTAACTTTTATTGTTGAATGCGTGTATGTGGTCTGTTGTTGATTTGCAGAATGGGTGTTACAAGCAAGGTTCCAAATCCTGGTTGTAGCCGGCTGCTTACAGCCGGTTATTGAAATTCCTGGTGGTTTATGGGATTAGTACTAGCCGGTTTTGGAGATATTAGGTGCTATTTAGAAATATAGAATCTCATTAGATTTTGGGATTAAGGAAACAAATTGAAAAATAAGAAAGAGAAAATAAGAGAACACCTTACTGGAATCTACCAGGAAACTGGGCTGGTACCGGGTTCCCTGGAGGGGTCCAGGATTTTTACCAGAACGGGTAAATTGAACCCTGACAACAAGTACAATGTTAAAAAAGGGAAACATTTATAATTAATACTGTATATTACATAAAAACATAAAAGTGCAACAATGTATTATCAGTAATCAACAGTTGTTTTTGTGTCCTTTTACTGAGTGTGTTGACTTCTTCAATGTTCCTCATTATATGCTGTTGAATCACACATTCTGCATGTGTGCTAATTATTATGCTCGTGTTGTGATCTTAATATTTTATTTTCTGTTACCACCTTTTGCATAAATATCTGTCACTTTAGTGAAATTGTGAAAGGAAATTCGACAATCTACCATTCCTGATTTAGTTACTGAGGTGCATGTTTTTTTGCTCTTCATTTCAGCTACTCTCTTTGTAACATTATTAGCTCTGTTTCAGGTGTGCTGTTCTGGCCATGGTAAGAATGGAGCACTTTCTGTCCTTCAACAATCTATTCGTCCTGATTTAATTACCGAGGTGCATATTTTTTTGTTTTTCATTTCAGCTACGTGCTTTCATTCTTTTGGGAAGAAGCTAATGCTTTATCATGTTTTCCATGTGTACTTAGATAGTTTCTAATTGTTGTAAGAATGTCAATAATGCTAGCTAACCTGACATACTTGCAGTTTGTATTTTGAATTTTGTTGGTGCTATGCAATGCTAAATTTGTGTCAACTAGTCACAATTAAGTATATGTAAGTATGTCAAATAGTAACCCCCCCTCTTAACATGATATTACTGGTATTTAGTCAATATCAATATGCCCTGGTTTTCGATTTTTCATGGAAACCTCAATTTCGTTATTTACTTTTCTGTTTACTTACATTTGTTCTTAACTTATCTAGGTGGAATTACCAAGTTGCCGAGGTATTTGGACAGTTTACTATAAGAGTTCCCGTGGACATACCATAGAAGATAATGAATACCATGCATATCTGATAATAAGCCTAGAGAGCCGAACAATGGTAACATAAATTTGATTTTGTGTTCGTTTCCTTTGGAGATGTATATTTTTTCCCTTGGGTATGGTAAACTAATATGCTTTTTATCAGTATGGGTCATGTCGAACTAAACATTGACTATTTTTCATGGGAAAGGCCAAAATGGTACTAGGGCTAGGGGTTAAGGGTTCAATCGGAGCGGATACGGTTGTATATCGGTCATCTTGTATCCTATTCCGTTTTTTTTTTCCGGAGTTGGAGTCGGATACGGATAATGTCGGATACTCATTTCTTCATCCCGTATTCACTCTGTGAGCCTTCAGTCGGACGGATATTATCCGCTTCTTTTGCACCCCTGCATAGGACATTAGAGAGTAGGGGTGTAATCAGAGTGAACGCGGAGAGACTAATCGCTGAGATGTCAAAGGAAGAGAAAGGAGCTAGATTCTGGCATCATTCGTCTCTCGGATGCTATGGAAAGAATGAAATAGTAGGGTGTTCAACGACGAGGTGGGATCCATTGGTCATCTGTTACAGCGTATTCACGAGGAGCATTGCCACTGGAGCTTGGCAGGTGCTCATGATCGGCAGGCACCCCTGTATCAGGAGTAGTTCACCCCCGATAGTTCCTAGGTCGTTTTTGTTCTTTCCGCGGCCAGCATCTAGGCTGCGAAGGTGGTCTAGATCTCGTTGGTTTTTTTCGCCCTATTGTATCTGTGTGTTTGTAATTCAATTTTTCTTCTTAATGGAATGACGTGCAAAACTTCTGTGCGTTCTTGAAAAAAAAAGATGTTAAAGGAAAAACACTCAGTATCCCCTGTTAGTCGCTGGACTCTTGCACTTGGTGATAGCAAGATCCTTACTCTCATCGGGAGGATGACACTTGGAGATGGGGCAATTTTCTTTGTTTATTTCTCACACAATACCATGCCAACTTTGAGGGTTGGGGATACAAATTTATAGGTCGCTAACCACCAAGCATATGCTAAGATGCTAGTCTAAGATGTTTGTCCTAAAAGAAGTTTAAGATCTTGTCCTTGAAGGACAGCAAAAGCAAACACACAAGACTTATCCAACAAGTACAGAGACTTATTCATCATTCTCCCCCTAAGTCTTGTGCGTCGTCTTGTGGGAGAGTTGAACCATCCCGATCCTGGAGCAGAGCTCGAGGAATTTGACCCTCCCAAGAGGCTTGGTGAAAGGTGTCCGCAAGTCGATCCGTGGTGTTGATGTAGCTCGCCTTGATCTTCGCCTTCATCCAACGACCTCGGATGAAGTGGTACTTCACCCGGATGTGCTTGCTCCGTTCATGGAAAACGGGGTTCTTTGCCAGAGCCAGAGCGGACTTGCTGTCCACCCTGAGCGCCACCGCTTCAGTGTCTCTGCCGAGGAGATCACCAAGCAGTCGAACGAGCAGAGCGCCTGAGTCGAAGCGGTGGAGGCCGCTATGTACTCGGCCTCACACGGTGAGGACAGGCTACCACCGCCGCTTGATCGATCGCCACTAACGAGGCACTTGCCGAGAAGAAGAGAATCCGCTTGTGCTCTTCTTTGCCGGTGTCGATGTCGCTGCGTGGTCATTGTCATTATGCCGATGAAGTCTTGCCACGGACACCTCGGGTAGTGCAAGCCGAGTCGGAGGTGCCGCAACGTAGCGGAGGATCCTCTTCACGGCCGCCGATGCTCGTCGTCGGTCATTGCATGAACCGACCGACGAGCCGACGGCGAACGCCAAGTCCGGCCGCGTGTGGACAAGGTAGCGAAGGTCGCCCACCATGCGCCGCGTCTTGCATCGCGTCCGCCTCCTCCGCCAGGTTGTCGCGGCTCGGCCACCTCTCTCTCCATAGGAGTGAAATTTGGGTTGCGATCGGCGAGCCCGCCGACTCAACGATGCGCTTGGCGTGGCGGTCTGGCGAAGGAGATACAGAGCTGTCTGGTGGACCTCGATCCCTGTGAAGGAGAGAGCCCCAAGTCGCTCATCCGAAGGCGGTCTTCATCTCCGCCTTGAACGCCGACCTCGGCCTCCTTGGAGCCGGTGATCACCAAGTCGTCGACGAGACGCCACCGCCAGGCGTTGCCGCTTGCCCGCCGTAGACCCATGACCTGTGTGCGCTCTGCTGGAACCCTATTTGCATAAGGGTGGAGTCCGGCTTAGCGTTCGGGCTCGTGGTGCTCGCCGAAGCCGTAGGGCCTTGCGTGAGGCGGAGGACCTTGCCTCCTTCTCGGGATGACGAATCCGCGCCGACGGACGAGACCTCCTCCTTCAAGTCGCCGTTGAGGAAGGCGGACTTGGCGTCCATGTGATGGACGTGCCAACCCTCTGGCCGCAAGTGCGAGGAGAAGACGAACGGACTCCATGCGCGCGACAGGCGCGAAGCGTCGTCGGTCGATCCTCTCGCCGCATGAAGCCTCGTGCCACCAAGCGAGCCTTGTGTTGACGATGGCGCCGCTTATCCGCTTCGCTTTGAACACCCACTTAAGGGTGATCGCGTGGTGGCCGGCAGAAGATCCGCCAGCCCCACGTCCGGTTCCGCCGACGGCGTCCATCTCTTGTTTATCGCGACACGCCACGCCGCTCTCCTCCGCCAAAGAAGGAAGCGGGGCTCGCCGTCGTCGCCGACGCCAAGCGCAGCCCGCCGAAGTCGTCTTGCGCTAGTCGAGTGAGGCGGCTCGCCGAGGATGTTATCCATGGTATGCAGTAGCGCAGAGGCTCGCCGTCGTGGTAGCGTCGACGCGATCTCGTCGTGGGACAATGAGTAGCGAACTCCACCGTCTTGTTGCGCTTGCGTGGACCGGTTGCTGGGCCCGATCCGGTGGTGTGGTGCCGGTGCAGAGAGAGTGGTGGCCGGTGCGGAGTGGCCGTGGTGAAGAGTGGGCGTGCTGGTGCCGAAAGGTGGTGGAGCACTCGCGGAGCCGCGGCGGCGAGATGTCGAGCTTCGGTGAAGATGAGCCGCTAGCTCCGCGCTGTCCGAAATTGCCGCCGCGCGTGGGCGTGCGCGGTTGCCCATCGCGCCCTTCTCGCTCGCCGCTTCCCTCTCCGCCGCTCGAGGTCATACGGCCGTTTATCATCGGCAGAGATGGAGCTGCTGCTGCCGCCGCAGAACCTCGACCTCTGCTGCCAGACGCTGCTTATCTGCATTCGCCGCGTGTTGCTTCGCCGCTTCTCCTCCGCTTGCCGGCTCGCTTCTTCTTGCCTTAGCTTGACGCTTCGCCGCCGCCGGCCTTTGCCGTTGTCGCCGCGCCGCTCGCGTTCTCCGCTACGCCGAGTTCGCTTCTTTGCCGCCCAGCGTGTTTCGAGGCGCATCGAAGGCCGAGATCGCTATCTGCGGACATGGCGTGCCATCGGGAACCGCTGCGTGGAGAGAGCCGCTTTACCTTGGTTGGGTCAACTGGGCCGAAGCGAGGCCGAGAAGGGATTGAGCAGAGATGCTTAGGTTGCAGGATACTACGGCTCTGATACCACTTGTTAGTCGCTGGACTCTTGCACTTGGTGATAGCAAGATCCTTACTCTCATCGGGAGCATGACACTTGGAGATGGGGCAATTTTCTTTGTTTATTTCTCACACAATGCCATGCCAACTTCGAGGGTTGGGGATACAAATTTATAGGTCGCTAACCACCAAGCATATGCTAAGATGCTAGTCTAAGATGTTGTCCCAAAAGCGCCTAAGATGTTGTCCTAAAAGCGCCTAAGATCTTTGTCCTAAAAGCGCCTAAGATGTTTGTCCTCTAAGATGCTGTCCTCTAAGATGTTGTCCTCTAAGATGCTGTCCTTGAAGGACAGCAAAAGCAAACACACAAGACTTATCCAACAAGTACAGAGACTTATTCATCATCCCCTACCTACTCAGATACAATAACCCACCCATCTGTTATCCTTTTTCTAAGTGAAGTCTCAACATGCTTTCCTCATATCACCTGATATACAGATACATACGGACGTATATTGTTGATCTCGTATCCTATTCCACATTTTTTCCTCGGAGTCGGAGTCGAACATGGATAGTGCTGAGGAGTTGGAGTCGAACACGGATAGTGCTGAATAACCATTTATCTCTTCTGTATTCGCTCCGCAAACTTTCGGTTGGTCGGTCGAGTATTATCCACTCCGTTTGCACCCCTACTAGGGGTAACAATCCCCATCCCGGTTTGTGCGTTAGGAAGTTCCCAATAATCCTAAAAAAACCATGCATGTTTGTGGAAATATACAAAATATGGTTGATGCGGGACATGAAAAAAAGAGACAAAATGGGACCTAAATACATATATATGTCTTGAACCTTCTCTGTGCGTGTGTGTTTGTGTGTCAAGGTTATTAAGTCGTAAAGTCGAGTCGAGTGGCAAGGGGGGCGACTTGTCGACTAGTCTCCAGACTAGGAAGTATATAAACAGGTACTACTACTACTAGTACTACTGCTATTCACTACTACTACTACTAGTACTATTGCTGCTGCTACTGCTACTACTAATACCAGTACTACTGCTACCACAGAGGAAAACAGAGCAAGCGGCAAGCAAGGAGCAGAGGCAGAGCACAGCGCATTAACAGAGCAAGCAAAGAGCAGAGGAAGGAGAGGAGTGCTCACCGCGGTTGGGGTTGATGGGGACTGGGGAGGGCCGAGGAGGTGGCGGCGGGCTAGGATTCCCCTCGCGTGGCTGGCGGTGGTGGCGTCAGGCTAGGGTTCCCCTCGCGTGGCGACGTCGTGGGGAGTGGGGGAGGGACGGGGAGATAAGGAGGAGGAGAGGCCGAGAAGGAGGTGGCGGCGGCAATAGCATCGGGCTAGGGTTCCCCTCGCGCCACGACGTTGTGGGGAGTGGGGGGAGGGGACGGGGGAGACAGGGATGCTGGAGGGCTGAGGTAGCGGCGGCGGCGTTGGGGTAGGGTTCCCCTCACGCGACGACGTCGTGGGGAGTTGGGAGGGGGGGGGGAGCCTTTGGGGTCTGGATTGATCTGGTACTGGTACGATGGTTTCTCGTGTTCACGTATAAGCTCCCCTTCCACTCTCTCAAGCTGGATGACTGTGGGCCACCAGTCGCGTGGCTAGCACTTCACGACTAGCCCGACTAGTCGAGTCGATGACTCTAGTCGAAGGCTGTGCGCCGACTTGTCGACTAATCGTCGACTAGTCGCACAACTTAACAAACACTGGTGTGTGTGTGCGTGTCCCCCAAATGACATCTCATATGATTGTGAAAGTTGGAAGGTACACGTGACATAACATGTCCCACGTGTGAGATTTTTTTAGAATTTTTTGAACATTTCTCATGTCCCAACTCCCAACCGACATAATTGGAGTGTTTACCTCTAAGAGTTCAAAATCTGTGTATTATTTTGCATGACATGTTAGCGAGTCCACATAATAATAATAAGGCATATGTGGTATTCGTAGAAGAAGAATTAGCTCTGTAGCACTGAAAGACACCATTTTGGCTAAATACCACCGAATCGTTCTGGTTCACTTTAATACCAACGAAGTTTCCCTCCGTTCCATTATTTGCCATTCCGTCACTTTCAAGGGGTTATGCTGTCAATTAAGTCCCTTTTCCCCATTCTAATAGTTTCCCCCTCTATGCTTTTCGGACTGCAATTCTGCCCAACCTTGCCATCAACTCCATTGCCGCGATTCACTACCGCCACAAAGCCTTCCACTAACTCTCTAGTCTCCTTGCTGATGCAGTTGGGTCTCCTTGGAGGCTGTCGGTGACTTCATCCTCGCCGGATACTGCCACCTCCAATTTCGGAGACAAGGCACTCTATCTATTGTTGCCCAATTCGACTTTGGCCAAAGTGCCAAACACTATTTCTCACCCTTTGGTGAGCTCTTCTTTACTGCCAGTGACTTCCTTTGACCCTTTGCTTCTGCAAATCTGACCTTTGCCACCTTCTTGTCCTTCTCCGCCACCGCCGTGACCCACAGTGGAGGGCGAGGAACTGCCGCAAACGTCACGGTTGAGGGAGGTGGCGCTGTCGCTGAAGATCATGATCTAGTTGATTTTGATGTGGTCATTGTCCTTCTCCATCACCACCGTTCTTGGCCATCGTCCATTCGCTAGTCAATATATAGGGGCTGTCGCCCATCTCCGTCACTATTGCAATTGCTGCTGGCCAACAATCAGAGGCAGGGAGAGAGAGGGAGAGGGATCGACATGCTGCCATCAGTCTTGCCTCGCCGTAGTTTCTTGGCTGCTGCCAGCGTTAGAGAGTAGAGAATGGGTTTGGTCCTGGTTGGGCTCAACAGGTTTAGTCCAAGGGCAATCTTGCCATTTCTTGTCTTGATCTCCAAAAAAAAATCGGGCAAAGGAAATAAATCATTGACGGAAGCTGACTGAGTGGCAAATAATGGAATAGTGGGATACTTTGGTGGTATTAAAGTAAACCAGAACGATTCAGTGATATTTAGCCAAAGTGGTGATCTTTCCGTGCTACAAAGTCAAATTTTCCTTGTTAGAATATGGAAGTTCTCCAGAGTTGAGTTGACTATCTCAAAGCAAAGTACAATTGCTGAAGGTTCTTTTGGCTTGATCTCTATGGTGAGTCAAATGATTGCTGTACTTGAGTAGGTTTACTGAGACCTGGGTTCTCATTTTAAACTTGTAAGAGACATGCTGTGATGTCTAGCTGTTGCAAGCCTGCAAAACATTATACATTTGTAAATTAATGGTTTAGTTGTGTATTTCAGGACTTAAAATCTTCTGCAAGGATATCTTCAATATATATATTTTTGCTTTGTCATGGAGTTGTTATTGGCCTCCTGCTCCTTTTGTGTTTGATTTCCATTTTCCTGTAGACTTAAAAAGCCTTCCTTGGGTCTCATTGTCTCAATGACCCATTGTACATTTTTATGTTTTATTAGTATTGTTAATATATTTCAGTAGGGTTCTCCTGTATTGTTCTCATGAAAAAGGAATTAAAAATCATGATGCGCCTTAGCTTAGAATTACTGCTGAGCAGTTCACTACACTTCCCTTTAATGTGCGCACTTCCATTCTCAAAACAACCTTTGTTTATTCTTCAAAGTTCAAACACCCTCCCTGCTTCTTGAAACACCGTTGTTGCTTCGTGTGAAATCCGTGTCTTCCAAATGGAGCCTAAAATGGTTGCATACTTGCATGCAAGATGCAACAGAATACATCATAAAAAATAATAATATTTTTTTTCTCTGTATCAATATGCATGCAAAAGTCCATATATCTTTGGTAAATTTTGTTAATGGCATTACACCAAAATGGTTGCAGACTTGCATGCAATGGGACTATCAGTATTAAAGCAAACATAATTATTTCCTGTTCCAAGCAAGATCTGTACTGCTTTGAATTACATGTATTCTATTTCTGTATGCTTTGCTGCCTTTGCTTCTTGTTTTTTTTATAAAACAACTAAACAAGTTTTTCTACTTTTATCATGCCATGTGGTGTGATTGTTTTAAATTTGAAGTTTTTCTTCAGCTAGTACTTGATTTTGTTGTTTAACTTAAATACTTAATATATACAGTTTATTCCCTTTGGGCTTGATCCTCTCCAATTTCTTCTGACAAAATGATTACTGACCGTACAACATTATTGTTTATAATAGGTACTTGAGACAGGTGATGATTTAGGGGAAGTTACTGAAACAGTTGACTATTATGTTCAAGCAAGCACCATTGCTGCTGGTAACTTGTTTGGGAGGTATTTCACTTCTAATCATTTTCTGTAATTTATATCGCATTATCTTGTACTAGTTTGGCATTATTTGCTGCGAAAATGGATAGATTACATTCATTTTATGAAAATAATGAGCAATGTTGGCATCTTGTATCTTCAGTTATCTTATAGTTATGTCTACTGTCAATCTGTCATGTGAATTCAGCGACCTGAACTTCATGGTACATCTAATTTATCATGAATTACTCGAAGTACTTTTATCTCGAAGATTGATTGGAGGTTTTGTCTGATGTTAGAAGTTTAATATCAAGGGATATGCTTCAGTGCACTCCCATGATTTTTTCTTTCACAAATCTCAAAGTATGTAAACTTCTGAAGTCAGTTACCATTAATTATCTTAATTTCTAAATTGCACATCATCAATCACGTGTCATACAGGTTTTGACACATCATCAATCATGTGTCATACAGGTTTTGACATCTTTATAGAATCATGAATGAAGATGTTTCATTCAGTATTCTAAAGGGCGGCCACCTAGCCCTAGGCGCTAGGCAACACCCTCTCGCCTAACCAATTTATCCCGCCTAGGCGGCCGCCTAGCCTTGCCTAGGCCCGTCTAATCGGTGATTAGGCACTAGGCGTTGGTCTGCCGCCCGATTAGCGACTAGCGCCCTGGTGAACATTGGTTTCATTAGTAAATGTTTATTATGTTCATGACAATGTGTGAAAATTTAACATTTAGTATTTTTCTTCATTCCATTATTGTTTAAATTTTTGCAGGCGGCGTGTCATACAGGTATATGCCAAGGGTGCTCGTGTGCTTGATGGTTCTTTCATGACACAAGAGCTAAACTTTACTACGCATACTTCAGAATCATCTTCGAGCTCTGAGCCTCTTGGAGCGGCATCTGCTTCCATCGCTGATCCATATGTACTTTTGAAGATGGTTGATGGAACAGTTCAACTTCTTGTAGGAGGTATGGTATATCTACTTGTCAACCATGTTTTGGTTTCATGCTTCTTTGCTGTGGACTTGTCTAAAATTCAGTTAAACATTGAAATTTAAGTCTACCAATATGCAGTTATATCGTGCAATGGGCCAAGTTGGTCAGCAGTTTGCAGAAAGTAATGCTAGAAAATAGTTGCACAGATATCATAGTAGAGATTAATAGGCATAGGAAGGTGAATGGTACTAAAATACTCGTATAGCTTTCATATGGCTCTATAAGACAGCATCTGCCATGAGAAGTTTCCAAGAGCTGATGATAGAAATTAGCGATCTGGTGCTTTCTCATTTAGGTCTAAACAGGTGCATAAAACTGTGCAGTGTGCACTCAGGTATTGGATGTCATGTTTGTAGAAGTTGTAGAGGGAAGTATCTAGCTTGACTCCTTATTTCAGTGCATACCTGTGAATTTCGGTGAGGTTTGGAAGAATTGATTTAGGGGGATCTCAGGTAACATCGATGTATACTTTGTGAGATCCCGTTGATAGATATAGAGATCATGTATGAATTACAGCACATCCTTAAAACCTCATAAATTTTTTGACCCATCTGAACCTCATCCAATGGCCCATATGCAAAGTTTACAGGTTCGCACATAGGATGGGTTCACACAATCGTACTAGATGCTCTGCCTTTGTAGAATAGCCCAATTCGGATTCCTGGAGTCCTGAGGAATTCCATTACTGTTAAATCAAGGCCAAACAATTTAATTTAATCTACAATGTTTAGATGTCCTTAGATGCACAATAGTAACTTGTATCTTTGTCATGCATAGTTAACTGAAAAAAATCAAGTACTTACCATTTTGTTTGCTGACTAGTATCATCATCTATTCAAAAAATTGAATGAATGTTGTTTCATTTCCTCATGCAGATCATTCTACTTGTACTCTTTCTGTCAATGCTCCCAGTATATTCACAAACTCAAGTGAGCGAATATCTGCATGTACACTTTATCGTGACAAAGGTCCTGAGCCATGGCTGAGAAAGACGCGTAGTGATGCATGGCTATCTACTGGTATTACAGAGGCAATTGATGGCAATGATAGTTCATCTCATGATCAGTCTGACATATATTGCATCATCTGTTATGAAAGTGGTAAACTGGAAATTTTCGAGGTGCCTAGTTTCAGATGTGTTTTCTCTGTGGAGAATTTCATTTCTGGAGAGGCTCTTTTGGTTGATGCATTTGCTCAGGGCTTTACTGAGGATAGTGTGAAGGAAAGACGGGATGATAATAAAGGTTCCCTAAGGAAAGAAGCAGCGAATGACATTCGGACAGTTGAGCTTGCATTGCATAGATGGTCTGGTCAGTTCAGTCGGCCATTCCTCTTTGGATTATTGAACGATGGGACATTGTTGTGTTACCATGCTTATTGCTTTGAAGGCTTGGATAGCAACACGAAAGGTGCTTCGTTGTCACCTCACGGTTGTGCTGATCTTGGCAATGCCAGTGATTCGAGACTCAGAAATTTGAGATTTCATCGGGTTTCTATTGACATCACACCACGAGAAGACATATCAAGTCTTGCACGACCAAGAATGACAATTTTCAACAATGTCGGAGGTTATGAAGGATTGTTTCTTAGTGGATCGAGGCCAGCCTGGGTTATGGTTTGTCGACAACGATTTCGGGTGCATCCACAGGTATTCAAATGTTATGCTCAAGTTATTAATTGTCTTCATTTGACATCTTTCTGTGCTTATTTTGATTTGCTTGATGTTTTTTTTCCTGATGCTCACATGACTAGGAGGGCATTTCATACTTGTTTACATATATCCCAACTGACTTAAACTAATTCATCTACTCGTAATTTCTGATTTATTCCAAACAGATGTTCCAAAGTGACATCATTTGCAGTTATTCAAGTAGATGCTTCTAGTTCTCTAATTGTTGTAAATGTTATAACAAAGTGAGCAAGGTTCAAGAAAGCGCTAGGTGCTAGTCGGGCGATGGCCCGGCGCCGCCTAGGCCGCCTAGACAGCGCCTACGCCTAGGCAGCCGAAGAGCAGCCCTCCTACCCAGCAGCCTCCCTGTCTTCACGTGGGCCATAGAAGATCCCAACGGCCTCCCTATCTTCACGCGGGCTCCCAGCAGCCTCCCTATTTTCACGTGGGCCCCAGAAGATCCCAGTAGCCCTCCTACCCAACAATTGACCATGCTCAGTGGGGGCCGCTCCCTCTCTTCACGTGGGGGAGGCGAGCAACCTCTCTCTCTCTTCTTCCTTTCTCTCTTTCTCTCCCCTTTTCCTCTCCCTACCGATCTCTCTCCACAAATCGCCTCCTCTCCCACTATGTCGCCACCTGCTCCTCTCCCACTACGACTCTGGCTCCTTGCTCGTCCCCTCCTACTGCGCCGCCACCTTCCTCAACGGCGGCGAGCTCGATTTGGCGGTGGAGATGGCAGGAGCGACCTCGATTCGGCGGCGGCAAGCTCGATTCAACGTCAGGGATGGCCAGAACCCCTCGGCGCCCGCCTCGTCGCTACCTCGCCAAGCACCGCCAATCCGCCTTGGACCGGCTTTGACCGACTAGCCGGTCCTAGGCGGTGATGCAGGACATCAAGTCCAAATCGAACCTTCAATTTCAACTAGACCAAGAAATAGCTTATCAAGCAAGAAGATATACTTGTGCATGGTTAAAAGTGGGGATTAACAATATACATGGGGTGGTTTATAGATTTTCACACTAATGATGTCTCATAATGTATGGATAATCATTACATATACATGGGGTAGTTTATAGACTTTCAGAGTTTAAAGCAAATATAGATTTTGCTACTAGTTTAGACACTTCAGAATTAGAAACCAATTTGAGTTTTGCTTCTACTATTTTATATTTCTAGAATACTTAGTTATTAAGAATGACGATGTCATTGATGATGTCATTATATAGATTAGTTGTCAATGAGTTGTCAAGTATGGGTTGCATATGTATTGTTAAGTAGGTGTAGATGTGTAGATGAGTTGTTATCTAGTTGTTTAATGGTTGTATGTGAGTTGTATGAGACGGTGTCATTGATGATGTCATCATATAGATTAGTTGTCAATGAGTTGTCAAGTATGGGTTGCATATGTATTGTTAAGTAGGTGTAGATGTGTAGTTGAGTTGCTATCTAGTTGTTTAATAGTTGTATGTGAGTTTTATGACACATGACAACTAGGGGTGTAAGTCGACGCAGGCCGTCCGCGAACCCACTAAACCCATCCCACATAAAACAATAAGTGGGTGCTAGTGGACCAACTCAAAAATCAATTAGATATTTGCGGGACGTCCATATATCCCACTATGTGGCCGCATATCCCACTACTTCACTTAGCCCAATAAGAGATCACATGAGCTTCACAAGCTTGATTCGGTGATTTTTTGGCTAGGTTATCAGTAGTAGTTAGCTTTTCGCTTTTAGTAGAGCCAGGACAGTGGTGGTGGTGCAAAGTTGTGAGCATCCGAGCTAGTTACATCAACTCAGATATGCAGATGCTTAGAGGAACGAAGCGGAGCTAACGCTGGCACTTGCTTGTTCCATGCATATGAGCTAGAATCTATAGTACTTACAGAGTCATAGGCCCGTTCAAGAAGTTAGGAGTTGGGGTGGGCCTGGACTCGTGATTTGCTCGTAAAAAAAGAGCAAAAAAGTAGTACAAATAACATTGACAAGCAATATGCCGATGGGTTGCGATACTCTCTAGCCAGTCCATCACATGCAGCCTAAATGGGCAGCCCACGCCTTCGTTTTGCTGTCTTCACCAGCACTTGAAGCCGTCGCCCTTCGCAAATGCCCACGGTTCATTGCCGCGTCAATATCCTGCGGTTGTGTCCATTGCAAGTTCCAAATCAAGTTGTTTGGACTTTAATTCAGAGTAGACGCAAATGGAGCGAGAACCGATACTTCTCCTTCTCCGGTTGGTATCAGCTCCGAATCAGATAATTTGCAACAAGAGTTTAAGAGGGGAAGAAGCGGCTTTAGCTATGGCCGGTATGCACTAAATTTGCCCTCAAGATCCTCTCTTTTCCCCCTTCTCCATACGCACCGATGTAATTTTGGTTGTTCATGGATTGCGTGATTCTTGGTTGCAATTGGGAGGTACGAGTTGCCTTTGCCTTTACGCTTGCTAGATTCTTTGTTTCCTTCTAACCGGGAGGAATCGTTTCGGCGATTGCTTCTTGCACTTATATGCTGGCATTGCCCATCTCCGATTGCCACTAGCTCGTAGCCTGTGCAAACGATTGTACATGGTCCTAATGAGGATATCAAGTCCGTCGGAGCCTTAGAGATCAATGAAGACCGACATGTTGCAGGGATGCTGTGGTAGTTAATTCTAGGAGGGGAGAGCCAAGAGCGTAGGGAAGATGTTGTTTTGTTGTCTCCGTGTAGTTGTGGGCTAGTGGCCGCCGCTTATGCCCGCGCAATGCTCGGCGGGCCGCCGCATATGCCCGCGTAACACTAGGCGGCCGGTGCGGGCAACCGCAACTTGTCCCACTTGCACCCTGAATGACAACCTATATTTAGAGGCAAAGCCCTAGTTTTGTAACTTGGTTCATGTACTCAACATACCCATCAATAGAACATGTTGTTCTTGCCTTAGATCTTGGATTAGATCTTGTATCCTAAGGGCTTTGGATTAAGCTCTTGCCTTCCGTGGATTTGAATTGCCGCCTTTTGTCTTATCTTCGTCTCTAGAACGTTATCTAGCTCAGCACGTTGAAGTCGTTCCTTCAACACTTTGTGTTGTTTCTATCCATCAACGTGTTGGAAAGGTTCCTCCAATACTTGTGTTGCATCAGTTTGGTATCAAAGCTCGCTGTCTATTTTGTAGCAGCAAAGTGGAGTTGTTCCTCCACAACCTTGTGCTTCTTTAGGCGGCCAGCCCGCCGACTTCGTCGAAGTCGCGGCGGCAGGGCACCACCAAGCGCCAACCACCTAGGCGGTGCCTAGGTCCGATTTCTGGAACCTTGAAATTGAGATAGGATGCGTGGTTCTCTAGTGGTTTTGCAAGGATTTAAATGTTTGCATTTACTGGGGGAATACTATGACTGTTAATTTATTTTTTTAGGCAAGCTGATTTTATTACTATTGTTATTGATTATTTGCATGATGAGAAGTGTTCGGAACTCCCCAGACTTAAGCTGATACTTAAATGCCAAATCAGTCTAAATTTATATGTTATTTCTTAGAACTTCAAAATCTTTATTTGTAGTTCATTACCCAACTGGAAAGCTGCCAGTGTAATGAACATTTTTACATAGTGGAGTGTGATTCCTTCATCAATTCCTTTCGTAGGTTATCCAGACAGCACTTACATGCGAATTTAACTATTCTTATATTTCCTTTCTTTCTGGTCATTGATGCAATACTATTTAAGTTGTTCCATTTTGCAGTTATGTGATGGTCCCATTGAAGCCTTTACCGTTCTTCACAATGTAAATTGTTGCCATGGGCTTATATATGTTACATCACAGGTAAAGAGTTGTTTGGATGCTTATATTGTTCTCAGATATTCTTATTGGAAATTTGAGATTCATGATTATTTGGTGCAGGGTTTTCTGAAGATATGTCAATTGCCCTCAGCGTATAACTATGACAACTACTGGCCTGTTCAAAAGGTAAAATTGTATGCATTAACTGTACCTCAACAATTATTTGAAGCCTTTTCATATTATACGGAACTTTTATATTTTGTACCTTTTCAGGTTCCTTTGTATGGCACCCCACATCAGGTCACATATTATGCAGAGCAGTCCCTGTATCCACTTATTGTGTCTGTTCCTGTAAGCAGTGACCTGTTACTTCAGTGATAAATTGATAATATTGTTTTGTTATTGCAATATATGATTACAGTTGTCAGGCATTGTCAAATATGTTACACAACTATCAGTTCAAGATTCTAATTTTCTGTTCCTGCAGGTTGTTCGGCCCCTAAATCAAGTTCTTTCTTCTATGGCTGATCAAGAATTGGTTCATCACATGGAGAACGATGTTACAAATGCTGATGATCTCCAACAGAATTATACTGTTGATGAATTTGAGGTTCGCATTTTGGAGTTGGAGAAACCTGGTGGACGTTGGGAGACAAGGTCCACTATTCCAATGCAATCATTTGAAAATGCTCTAACTGTGCGCATTGTTACATTACATGTATGTATTTCTTTTCTCCCCTCATATTGAAACCAAATTAAAGGCTAGATCAGCTTGTTCTAACTCGAATTTTGTGCTGTTAGCATACAATGTCAGATAGAACAAAGTAGGCATCATCTTCTATTTTCTTCATTTTTGCTAGCTTATATTTTCCTGTCGTTTTTGCTTTTTTAGATGAATGTGGCTGGCCACTTTCTTTGTTTTTGGGCTTAAAATTTGTCCGATTTCAAAATTCAATGACCAAATGTACATATCTATTTAGATTAATTTATTATTCACCAAAAGGTTCTGCATTTCCACTTCAGAACACAACCACCAAGGAAAATGAAACTCTGATGGCCATTGGGACTGCTTATGTTCAAGGGGAGGATGTAGCTGCTAGAGGACGGGTGCTTCTGTTCTCTTTCACTAAAAGTGAAAATTCTCAAAATCTGGTACTGCAGGGGAGCATTATTGGAATTCTGTGAAAAAGGTTCCTACTGCCATTAGAATTACTACTATAATTATTTGTAACATATAGAGACTAATTTCAGGTTACGGAAGTGTACTCAAAAGAGAGTAAAGGTGCTGTATCAGCTGTTGCGTCTCTTCAAGGTCATCTGCTGATAGCTTCTGGTCCTAAGATCACATTGAACAAATGGACTGGTTCTGAATTGACTGCTGTTGCATTCTATGATGCCCCTTTGCATGTCGTGAGCTTGAACATTGTGAGTATTGCACAACCTTTGGTTCAATCTACATGCTTTAGCTAGGAACTTAGGTGCTTATGTACTTCTTGTTTTGCTTTCTGTAGGCATCATTTTTCTCCAATGCCCATATTTAATGCTGTTACGTATAAATAACCTCCCAGCACTTTCATATGTTTCCATGACTAATTAGTAAAGTACAAACACAAACATCTGGAGCATTAGCCTTTTCCTTTTTCTTCGTACACAAAGCTAGAACATATATTTTGGACTTGAAAGAGTAAATAGAAGTACCAGGCTTATGTGGCATGTTGGAAGCTGGCCAGTAAGTAGTAACATAGATCTCCAATTCAGGCTTCTGACGACATTAGAACTGGATATGTATCGGATACGGCTAGATACGTGTCTGAGACGTATTGGAAAAATCCATTTTTTTAAAAAATAAAAAACTCTGGATACTTCCCCGATACTTTCTGGATACTTCCCGGACAGATCTGCCTTCCTCGCCGTCGGGTTTCTCTGCTGCCATTGCAGCTGCCTGTGCCGGGGCTTTGCTGCAGGCCTTTAGCACTGCTGCTGTGGCCTCGCCGCTGCTGCTCATGCTGGACACACTGGCCTCGAGCCGGTGGCCGGTGACCACTTTTTTGCTTCTATCGAATCTTCTCTAGCGAGACTTGCCATGCCATGACTAAGAGGAGCCTAAGAGGCTGAGGATGGCGAAGTGATGGAGTTTCCCTGCGTGAAGAGGAAGAACAAAGGGGAAAGATGTAGTTAAGAAAGTGAGAGGGGTTGCAGTCGTTGGGACTGATGCTTGTTCTACAACCTTTTGCTACTGTGCTGGACTTCTTTTTGCATTGTGACAGGTGCTATCTAGCATCTTCTGCGGCTCTATTTCAATAAGTGGTGTGAAGTTGAAATTATTATCCCATGTAATGATTTAAAATGTAAATATAATTTACAAAATCTATATATATATATAGTATTAGCTATTTATTATTATTAATATATATATGCAATCGTATCGCCAGATCGGTGTTTTTTTTGGAAAATGGTGTGTTGTGGTATTGGCGTATCCGTATCATGTAGCACTGTAGCTATATCCAGGCAACCTAGCATTAGAATGTGTTAGAATTTGGGGAGAGTGATTTTGCTATTAACAATTGTGCATCTTATTCATTAATGGGAGAGTATATATAGAGAAGATTACATGTGCCTCATGGGCTACATGGGCTACAAAGGCTAAGAGAGGAGAGGGAGAGAATATACAACACTCTTAACATCCCCTTCAAACTCAAGGTGGATCAAGAGGATCTGATGCACCGAGTTTGAGTAGATGATGTTGTCAAGTCTTGAGCTTTAGTGAAGAAATCCGCAATTTGAAGCTCAGAGGGAACATACTTGAAGGCGATGGTCGACTGCTGATAATGAGATCGTGTGGAGGATGCATCAACGCCAATGTGCTTTGTCAGCTCATGCTTGATTGGATCACTAGCAATCTGGATGACACTTGTATTGTCACAAAAGAGAGTTGTGTAGGATTGTCACAATGGACATCTAGATCAATTGAGCCATCGAAGCCAAATTATCTCTGAGGTGGTCGCGGCAAGAGCTCGAAGCTCAGTCTATGCACTAGAGCGTGACATCACAGTATGCTTTTTGGACTTCCAGGCAACGAGCGAAGTACCATCACTCGCCCAAGTGGAGTCAGAGTAAGTGTGGAGCTGAAGCTGACTCGAACTGACATAGAACATACGTCTGGACGCAGTCCCCCTCAAGTATCTCAGCACACGAAGAACATGACCATAGTAGACTGATGTGGGAGTACTGACAAATGGCTAAGCATATGAACAATATAAGCAATGTCTGGCCTGGTGACAGTGCGATAGACAAGGCTCTCAACGAGATGACGATAGCGGGAAGGATCTGTCAGGGGTACACCGTCTGTAGGTCGAAGCTGTAAGTGAAGCTCCATGGGTGTGACAGCATTATGTGTATTAGTCATCCCAGAGCGAGCAAGCAGATCATGAAAGTAGCGATGCTGAGAGAGGTAATAGCTATCACCATCAGAATGAACCTTAATCCCTAGAAAATAGCTCAATGGTCTCAAATCGGACATCATAAACCGTTTACTCAATTTCTTCTTGTCAAAAGCCACTTAATCCATATCATCTCCTGTTATCAACATATCATCTACATACATCATAAGCAAAGTACGACCCCGCTGAGAAATGTGAATAAACAAGGCAGGGTCATGCTCACTCGGAATGAAACAAGCAGCTCGAATCACAGAACTGAAATACTCGAACCAAGCACGAGGAGCCTGCTTGAGACCATATAGAGCATGCCTAAGGCGACAAACAGCCTGTAGGAGTCTCAACACCAGGGGGTGGCTGCATATAGACCTCATGTAGATCACCATGAAGAAAAGTATTCTTAACATCTATCTGAGATATAGTCCATGTGTGTACCGCTGCAACATCAATAAGAGTAAGGACTGTGGTTATGTGAGAATGCCTCTGCTCGGTAATTCAACCCATCTAGCTTGATGTCTGTGAACACGAGAGATGAACTTCCCCTAAACATTTGAGTCAGATTTTGCCATCTTGATGGACCACAACCACACAATAGTACTAAGCACCACAACCGAGCATTAGTAACCGCATCAACAGCAATAGCGGAGAAGAAAGCACAGGCACAAGCAGCAGCAGCGAGATGGCGGAAGCAGAGGTGTCTTGAAACAGAGGAGGCGGCGCCGAGGAAGTCGCTAGATGGTCTCATTGGAGCAGAGGATGCGGCATCCAGAGGGAGCAGAGGAGGCAGTGTGCACGAGGACGAGCTCCCTGCTGGTCCAGAGGAGGCGATGGAGACGAGCTTGTGTCGCCGTCGATGAAGACGAGTTCGTGTGCCATTAGGCGAGGAGGCAGTGGAAGCAGAGGATCGGTGAGGTCTAGAGGGAGCAGAGGAGGAGGCAACAGGCGCGAGACGAAGCTCCCGGCGGTCGAGAGGAGGCGACGGAGACGAAGTTCGTGGTTTCAAGGGCGAAGATGAGCTCGTGTGCCGTCGGGCGAGGAGGCGGCGAAAACAGAGTCGTGTGAGCGAAGGATTCCGCTGGATCTGGTGCGTCGTCGGGCGAGCGAAGGATTCCGCCGGATCTGGTGGATGTCACCGGATCTGGACGAGTGAGCGAAGGCAGCGAGCGAGATGGATGTCGTTGGGCGAGTGAAGGAAGCGAAAGCGTCTTAGGCCCGCCGGCTCGAGCGAAAAGGCCTTGCTAGTAGAAGACAGCAGCGGAGGTGGAATTAGGGGCTAGAGTTAGGGTTGAAGAGCTCTGATACCATGTTAGAATTTTGCGAGAGTGATTTTGCTATTCACAACTGTGTATCTTATTCATTAATGTGAGGGTATATATAAAGAAGATACATGGACCACAAAGGCGGGAGAGAATATACAACACTCTTAACAGAATGTACATTTGGTTAAAAAAATGATATGATCTTCTGAGGCCTAAAGTATATTCAATCTTCCGAAAATATACAATCATTTCTTGGCCAAATGATATGATTCAATTATTTTAATGCTTACATAAATCATAATAATTGGATTCCAGTTTTCAAATTTGATTATTATGTCTGCCTGTCCCATTGCTCTTTGATTTTGTAACCTTATGATATCTGTTTTGTACATCATGCCATGTTGCAGTAGGCTACACTGATTGTATTGGTGGGTGCAATGTCCTGAAAAACATGCAGTCTGATATTCTTTTCATGCCCTGACAGGTCAAAAACTTTGTTTTGTTTGGTGATATTCACAAAAGCATATATTTTCTTAGCTGGAAAGAGCAAGGTTCTCAATTGACTCTGCTGGCAAAAGATTTTGGATCTCTTGATTGCTTCGCAACTGAGTTCTTAATTGATGGAAGCACGTTGAGCCTTGTAGTTTCCGATTCTGATAAGAATGTGCAGGTCAGTTCTTTCTTACACACACACACACACACACACATCAGCAGTTTCTATTAGTGGTTTATGTTCAATGTTCACGTTTTTACTATTTGATCTAGCCTACTGCCTAGCAATTTTTACAATGCAGAATCGCAATTTTTACAATTCCGATTCTGATAAGAAATTGCATCGAAACATCATATTTCATGTACTACTGGAATGGTTCCTGTAATATTATATTTACCAGGGTTCAATAAAATAGCATTCAATACTTGTTGATTTAACAGTAAAGAAAATAACTGTAAACATTTTTTCCCAGAACTCATTGATATAGCCTTGTTAACTAGCCAATAGCCATGGACTTGTTAGTTGTTTTCAGAAAATGAGCTGGTAATCTGGAATCAAGGAAAGAAAGAATACAGTGTTACTAAGGTTCAACCTTTAGTCCCTCTATGCAATGGTATTTGGTTCAAATTGACCCCTCTAGTTTACGATTGTCCAGTTGGGCTCACCTACTCTGCAAATGGTTTGTTGTTGTCCTTCCATTAAAAATATTTGACATACTGCTGAGGTGTTGCACTTGTTGCCAAATAAAATTGTTGATACTCGTTGATTAACTTATATGGCATATACCTTCTGTCAAACACCTAGGTGAGTTGGATATAGATTAACATGTAGTGGTACAAGGACAGGGGTTGGATGGCGCATCAATGAGCACTATATCTTTGGCTGCCTATGCACCATCTTCGAGCAACTTTGCTGTCCGGTCATGCACCGCCTGCATAGCAGGAGACACCAGATCTGCATTACTGTCCTGAGGAGCAAAGTAGTGTCACTCCATTGAAACCACTTTGTTATGCTGGTAGTATATCATATTGTAGTAGTCTTGTTCATCAACCAAAGCAATATTCACTATGGGGATCAATTTAGAAGACCACCCCACACATGCTACCTGACAAGGAGAGCAAAATCAGTAAAAAATAGTGTAGTAAAAAAAGGTACATGTCCATAAGCAGATGCCACTTGATTCAAGATCATGTAATGAATATGGGCTTGGCAGATCCCATGTGCTGGGTCAATGCCGTGGCTTGTAGTGAGTAGGTGGCCACCATTGTGATTGTGCTTCGAGTTGGGGGCCAAATCTGGAGAGGTGGTGTTGTGGGAGACTCTTGAGTGGATATCTTTTGGTAAAACATAGGTGACGATATGTTGAGATGAGCAGAAAGGATTGAGTGGGGGAACTGGGGAGGGCTGGGTGATTAACTGTGGATTGATCCTACTGCGAAGTCCCTATGTTCTTTTTTACTTGATGTCCTAGAATATACTGTTTGACCGCCAATAGGTTTAAAACTATGTAGATTGGCTATATGAAAATTATATCATTAGATTTATCGTTAAAAATACTTTCATAATATAATAATTTTACTAGTACATCTTAATGTAAAGCTATAAAAGTAACAGTCAAAGTTGCATCTTGGAGAATATGAAATGTCAAAAACATCACGTAAAAAAGAATGGAGGGAGTAACTCAAAAACTTCTCCCACTCGACAATGTTAGAATGGAATAACAGTGAGCTGTATTGTAAGGTAGACGATCAAACTTGGAAGTCGGGAAGTAATAGATCAAGTTAAGCCCATGAACGAAGTAAAAGGGACCACAAGTGTCAGTTTACCTGTCTTATATGTTATTTGTAACTGGAATTTTCAAGCATCATTATGAAATATGGGGATGGCTATGGTACAAACACACTTTTAGATAGAAAAAATTTTTCGATTTTCCATAATACTTTTCCACTTGTCCACACTTCCCACCTGTAGACTGAGTAGTACATGGTGGAAAAAGTGTTCGTGAAATGCATAAAAAACCACCAGTCAATTCAATAAAATATTCACAAACCTTATCCCTGCCCTTTTTTCCTGATAAAATGACTGTTAATGGGAACTCGGTGATATGGGTTTTGAATTTTTGATATCTTGCTCTTTATGAACCCAATATTCACAGCATATGATAGTCTTATCTCTTTTTCATTTTTTCGCTGTTAACATTTCTCACGGATTGTGTTAGATCTTCAGGCAAATTGCTGTATATTACAATATCTGGTTAGTTTCCGTAGTGTTTACTATAACTGAAGGTGGGCACCTTGTCCACATGATTGCATTTTCACCGCACTACATATGATGTCATGCAGATTTTCTACTATGCTCCCAAAATGGTGGAGAGCTGGAAGGGGCAGAAGCTTCTTTCCAGGGCAGAATTTCATGTTGGAGCCCATATGACGAAGTTTTTGAGACTGCAGATGCTTCCCACTCAAGGATTGGCATCTGAAAAGACAAATCGTTTCGCTCTTCTATTTGGGACTTTGGATGGTGGCATTGGATGCATTGCACCTGTTGATGAGTTGACATTCCGCCGGCTCCAGAGCTTACAGAGGAAGCTTGTAGATTCTGTCCCCCATGTGTGTGGCCTGAACCCGAGATCATTCAGGCAGTTTAATTCTAACGGGAAGGCACATCGTCCTGGACCAGATAACATCATTGACTTTGAGCTTCTTGCACAGTAAGTGAAGCCTCAACACATCAAGTTTTTGGAATTCTTATTTCTCTGCACATCTTATTAAGCTGATTAAAGTCAGAAAATACAATTTATCCCAGTAAGGCCCAAATGTGAGGTGTATTGATAGCATAAATCTTACCTAGATAACTGATGGATTGTTTTTTTATGAGGGTTGATACAGCAGAGTAATATTGTCTAATCCAGGAGAATATACACCTTTGGATGGTTGTAATTTGTAAACCAAATAGGCATTGATATAACTTTCAGTCTCTACAATAGGATATCAGTTCTGGTTAAGCAACATTGTAGTTTGGTATCCAAACTGAAATAAGAGATGCTATTTCCGGTAGGCGGTTTTAAAATTCTTTTGGCCAAAATCAAGTTTTTTACGGAATTGTAAATCAAATCTGTTTTGCACAATCAAAGCCTAAATAATCGAGTTTTTTAATGGTTTTTGGAGCCTTTGTACTTGTGTTTTTTTTACCGTGTTACCTTGTAATGTATTCCTAATCATACAGTTTCCTTTTTCTTTTTGTAGCTATGAGATGTTATCGTTAGAAGAGCAGCTTGATATTGCACAGCAGATTGGAACTACCCGCTCGCAGATCCTTTCCAATTTCAGTGATATTTCACTGAGCACTAGTTTCTTGTAAATTTCCATTAACGATGAATATGTTGGAAGTAACAGCATGATGCTGATGCAAAAGGTGGCTGTATTTTGCAATTATTAAATCGCGTGAATATTCTTCTGAATTTCAGTGACCTAGCCACTTTGAGACCAGCTTTCTTGTGAAGATGGCCGTGGCAGTTTAGGATTTAATGGTGTAACCGAGTTATCATTGCCTGAACTGTTGGATCTTTCTCAGCAAATTGTAAGCACTATCTCGCTAGTCGTAAGATAAAAATTTGGAAGTGCACTGTAAAGTAGGCCTCCTGCCTGTTGATTTTGTCTAGCTGCCCGTCTCCGTGCTTTGTAATTTACTAATCTTAATCTTGAAGACATTGTGATACAATTATATTTGGCGGCTAGTTTTTTTTTTAAAGAGAGTATGCTTGGTGCGTTTTGTTGGATTAGATCTGATATGTTACTGTTCAATGGTACTGTGGAACTGCTGTTGGATCTAGGCACGAACGTACGGTTTCCTTGTGGAAAAAATGTAAACCGTTGTATTAGAAAAATAGAGAACAAACAAGAGCAAGTATGCGGCAGTATGAAACTTAACATACCATCTTGTTACGGGCGGTATGTTTGGTGTACATGGGTAATTTTGTGGATGCATAGACATACGTGTTCGTGGCCATCCGATCCGAAATTGACGGGCGAGATCGAGGCAGGCGTTCCTACCTCTACACTTATGGTGCTTTTGTGAAAATCTCTTTTGACTTCTCTCCAACCCATCCTCTCCCTCCCCCATCGATCGACTCTTTCCATTTGATCTCCCCTAAATAGGAACTAGGGTTAGAGAGAGCAACATTTGTGACTCCTACATCTACACGGTCGTCCCTACCGTACCACCGTCCTCTATTGACACGGCAAGCACCCCTGCTCAGCATCGCCCTTGCCTGCGCCTTTGCACCGCACCCTCCTGCTCTGCGTCGCCCCTTGTGCCCTCCCCTTGTGCCACCCCGTACGCCTTGCACCGCGCCCCCTGTGCCAGCCCCTTCTGAATCGTGTCATTTGCACAAGTTAAGAATCGTAAAAGTTCAGGTTGTGAGTGAACTGTACAAGTTCAGGTTATGAATGTTTTTGTTTTATGAATGGAAACATGGACACGAATGTGTGTATGCATATTTATAACTCAAACTGTGTAAAACATCATGCAGCTCAGTTCTGATTGCTCAGTGACTGACATCTTTCGAAGGAAATACTTTGGTTCAAGGAGCACCAAGCCTAAAAGGCTAAACCAGCTCCATGAGTTTTCAGGTAAGCTTAGGATCGGGCTATTGTATGTTCATGCAGATTCAAGTCTTGCTAGACAGTCCAGAAGAAGGCCTTCATTGATTTCCGGTTACACTAGGAAAGGAAAGGATAGGAAACCTGTGGAATTTCAGTAGTCTGTAAGTGAGATTTTGCTTTGACTTTCCTTAAATATTGTTTGTATTGAGAATATATTCGAAAGGTACACTATTGTATTGTAAGAATAAAAGGCAAAGAGATATAGAAGTATATCCTTCTGGGTTTTGTTATGTCTTCCTAGCCGATGACCAAGAGGCCGTCCATTTGTTGTTTGCATTGTGCACAGCCAGTCGGTGTTTTCTGTCTGCAGCCGCCGTATGCCTCATAGCCTGAGGAGCTGCACTGGACTTGGGGTGAAGGGTGATGCATGACATTGACAGGTGACATTTTAGCCAGGGTTCATGTTTTTCTCCCCCCGAATTGCCAGGATTCACGTACTAGGAAGCGACTGAAGCAGTTGAAATGAAAAAAAAACGTAGATTCAGACAAGCCATATAGTTCAAATCCTTCAATAGCAGTATAGCAGGTAGCCAGGTACAGATCTAGTTTCAAATACCACGTTATACATTACTCCAGAAGTGCAGTTCAATTGCTTAAACAAGCAGGTACAGTACATAGCTGAATAGGTACAATTTCACAACAATGCTTCAGAAATCCTGCTATAGCTTATCCAGAAGGGGATTTCGACATATATCATATATGTTGGATGATACTTTTGAGCTGAGATATCAAGTATCATGACGTCTATGTACAAAACCATGTTTAAGATCTTCCCACAATTTCTTCTTCAAATATAAATATTTTGTTGCCTCAGTTCCCTTGCTTGTTTTTATCAAAATCTGTAATAGCACCTTGTTTGTATCAGAATCTCGCTCTCTTCCTTTCTTCACTGAGAAAGGAGACAAAAGATCAGACATGAGTACGTAATTAATACAAAAGGAAGACATTTATTCAAGAATGTACAAAAAGAAACATTGTCGAGCTATAAAAGAAAAAATTACTTCCTTCAGTGTTTCTATAGAAAAAAGTAACTAATCACATCGATTCTAATGCTTAAGATTGACATAAAGGAACTCTATAGCTACTGCCTATTTTAATGCTTAAGGTTAACATAGAGGAGCTCTCTAGCTACTTACTACTAGGATGGGCTTGCTTAGACACACATATTTCGATGCGGGGGGTTGTTGTTGTTGGAATTAATCCTTCCTGTAATAGTTTTATTCAATCCTAGTTTGAGTTGGAGTCAATTAAAAAAATGAGTCCGAGTTGTACTCGTAGAAGATGAGTCCGAGGTGTTGAGTCCTCGTACTCAACTCTATATAAGTCACCATTGAGTCTTGTATCGATGTAAAAAAAAAGTCGAGAGTTGAGAAAAGCAGTAAAAACAAAAAAGATGAGCAATTGCTCCCAAAACCAATCACATATTTTTCCGCCCCGAGCACTGTTCATCCGGTTGCTGTTCATCCGGGTGCAGGTTGAAAGGTTATGAGTACTCATGATCGTAGACTGCACCTGGTCGTAGTTACCAGGGGTCGTAGCATGAGAAGGATCGACTACATCCTGGTCGTAAGAGTTTGGACTGGTTGGAGAGAGTTCCGACCACCTAGTCGTAGGTGGTACGACCACACGTGGTATCAGAGCGGTGTATGAAAATTGGTCCTCCGACTCCAGAGAAGAAGAGACTGATGACTCCCAACGGATCTCCGTCGACAACAAAGGGTGGCTCAAATTCGCTACCGTATCCAGTTCTCACTTCAGGGAACTATCCGGCTTGGGCTATGAAGATGCGAGTGAATATCGTGCGAAGTGGAGTTCGGGACGATGGCCGATCCGGTCGATCAAAAGGAAAGATCGATCCAAAAGGAAAGGCTATGGAGGTCAACTTGAAGATCGATCAAGCGGCATTGGGCGATCTATGTTGCGATACCGACTCGATGCTCAATCAACTTGTCGGAAAGATCTGACTTAGTAGGCACAGGTTGCTCTTCGTACTATGCACGAAGGTGTGGATCGAGTGAAGAAAGTTCGTCTACAAACTCTCTGAGGGGAGTATGAGGCATTGCATATGGGCGAAACTCAATCAGTGGATGAGTTCACAGCAAAATTGACGGTGGTGGTCAACGAACTTCGAGCTCTTGGCGATAAATTGGAGGAAATTGAGGTGGTCGAGAAATACTTGCGAGTCCCACCTGAGAGGTACATGCCAATGGTCACAACTCTTTTGTATTCCAATGATCTTGAGAGCATGAAGCTGGAAGAGGTAACTGGGTCTCTTAAAGCACATGATGGGCTATTGAAAGGTTGCAAAGCTCGCAACGATCAAGCCTTATTTGTGAAAGCTGAGCTTAAGGCAGAGAACAAGCAGACTCAGCGAGATTATTCATCAAATCAGGGTGGTTGTGGCTCTACTTGGCGCGGCCGAGGAGGTCGTAGTCATGGTCGTGGCCAAGGTGGTCGTGGAGACTCTGCCGGATGCGGTTATAAGCCTGGTCGTGGCAACGGTGAGTTCAAGCAAGACAAGTCAAAAATTAAATGCTTTGAGTGTGAAAAATTTAGACATTATGCTTCTGAGTGCCGAAGTCATATTAAATGCTTTGAGTGTCAAAAGTTTAGGCATTATGCTTCTCACTGTCAAAACAAGAAAGATAAGGTGGAAGCAAACTTGTCACAAACTCAAGAGGAGAAAGATCCATCTCTATTGCTAACTATTGGTAAAGAGAAATCGTCTGGGCTGGTCATGCTTGATGAAGGGATTCACCCGAAGCTACTAAAAATTGGTGAAGAGGTAATCGACACAGATATTCGGTACCTTGACAATGGAGCTTCCAATCATATGACTGGACAATTGGGAAAATCCAGGGAACTCAATAAGAAGTTTCATGGGTAAGTAAAATTTGGAGATGGTTCTGTTGTATACATAGAAGGCAAATGCTCAATTCTACTCCAATGCAAGAATGGAGAGCAAAGACTATTGTCAGATGTCTACTACATCCCAAGACTTTGTAACAATATTATTAGCCTGGGGTAATTAACTGAAGATGGTTGTGATATAGCATTACGAGGCTCTTTGCTACTTCTACATGACCGAGTTGAAAAGCTACTGATGAAAGTACCTCATACACCCAACAGGCTATAATACATGCAAGCCGATATGTTTGAATGCAAGTCTTGAAAACCCCGCGTGGTTATGGCATGCAAGATTGGGGCATGTGAACTTTCGATCATTGAAACAGATATCAAACAAGAGGATGGTCCTTGGTCTGCCACATATTGATCATCCTACTCAAGTTTGTGAAGGTTGCATCATTGCCAAGTAGACAAGGTTATCTTTCCCAGCACATGCGAGTCACAGAGCCTCACGACCATTGGAGCTGGTGTATATTGATATCTGTGGGCCAATTAATCCCTATACTCATGCTGCAAACATGTATTTCCTTCTTCTGGTTGACGATTATTCAAGAGTAATGTGGGTTTACATGCTTAAGAAGAAGAGTGAGGCTAAAGATGTGTTTCAGAAGTTTGTCAATCTTGCTGAAACTGAGACTGAACACAAGCTAAAAGCTTTGAGATCAGACCGAGGAAGAGAATTCTTGTCCAGTGAATTTGAGTCAATTTGTGAGACAAGGGGCATCACTCGATTCTTCACTGCTCCTTACAGCCCCCAGCAAAATGGAGTGGTGGAACGGAGAAATAGGACGGTGATGGACATGGCACGAAGCCTGTTGAAAAGCAAGTTCATGCCATGCAAATTCTGGGCTGAGGCAGTAAGACACGCGGTGTACATTTTCAATCGAGTTCCAACAAAATCATTGGTTGGAATCACACCGTATGAAGCATGAAGTGGAAGAAAACCAAATTTGGAGCACTTAAGAGTGTTTGGTTGCTTAGCATATGCTAAGGTAACCACATACTTGAAGAAACTTGACGTCAGAAGCCAAAAGCTGATTTATTTAGGTGTCGAGCCGGGCAGCAAAGCTCACAGATTGCTTAACCCTATTGACAGTAAGATCATTGTCTCTAGAGATATTGTCTTTCAAGAAGATCAATAATGGCAGTGGGAAGATAATCAAGAAGCAAGTCAAGAAATACAAAAATGGGTTTATTTCACTGTCGATGGAGAAGACAATGATGAACTTGCTTCACCTATTGCCTCTACAACACCAACTGCGTCGCAATCACAAATTCTAGATACAATGGTTGTCTAAAAAGAGACACCGAAGGCAACATTGTGCGTTATAAAGCGAGACTGGTTGCTAAGGGGTATGTTCAAAAACAAGGAATTGATTATGAAGAGGTCTTTGCATTTTCTTAATGGTCAACAGTGCATGCATCGCATGGCATTTTCTTAATGGCCAGCAGCGCAGTGCGGTTGTATGCACGTGACAGTTGCATTGATTACAGCTATCCAAATATTTTAATGGACACAAGAAAGATCACTATATTCATGTCTTGATGTCGCATGCATGGATTTCTTTTCTGGATTGCCAGTTAAATATTTACTACAACTTATTTACTAACAACGCAGTTAATAAAGAATTTACAAACGAGGAAAAAATTAACTGCTAATATGGCTTCTAATGACGGCGATTATTAACACTAAAACATCTCCAAAAATAAAATCCACGGAGAGCCAGAGATAGCGAGCGAGGGACGGCGAAACGAAATCACGCTCACTCTCTCTTTATTGCCGCCGCGGGAGGGAATCCTTCCAATTGAAGCTTGCATGCATGCGGCAGACAACGATGGGATGGTGATTAAACCGACGGTGACTAATGGAACTAGATGTCACAGGTGCTCAGTGCCTGGCTTCGGAGGCTTGTCCGAAGGACAGATGAAGGGGAGGGGCCTGGATTCGGAGGCTTGCCCGAACGACAGATGAATGGGGGCCTGGATTCGGAGGCTTGTCCAAAGGACATTTGGAGGCCCTGTACGGTTTTTTTTTGTTTCTCCGGAGAACCGGACCGGTTCTCTGGGGTGGGGGGCTGCCGCGTGGAGTGTCACTGCATGGTGGTTGTGCGGGAGGGGAGGCCACCGCACGGTGGCTGTGCAGGAGGGGTGGGCGGGCTGCCGTGTGGCCTCCATCGTGCACGAAAAAAAAAATCGGGCCACCGCTTTAACACCCTAGCCCAACATAGAGCCTAGGATGCTATTAAACCACCTTACAGAATCAATTTACTAACACAATTTCAGCAGTGCATTCAATAATAACGAAATAGTTCTAATCAACAAGAACTAGCAATGTCTACAAACAGACAAGTTAAAGAATACCACCAATCAACTAATTATGAATTGGCATGGATATTGCTCTTACTCAACCAATAACCGAACCAAACGGTTAATGGTACACAATGAGAGCAGATCTTTAACATTTAAATCTGAATCATCAAGATTCATCAGAACTACGAGGATATAAGTCTAAACAAATTACTCAATTTAATCTATCAAATAGAATTAAATGAATCAATATCTGAGATTTAAAAACATAAATAGAACCATCCATGATAAAACTTGGCTACCAAGATTACAAGTAAATCAACCACCACGAAGGATGGACACAGTTTGAAACTAAAAGACACAACATGAACTTGAAGTTTTAGATAATTAAGCTAATTTATTTGCCGTGGGTGGTTAAGTGTGAAGTGCATCAAAACTACCTCTTCCCATGCATGTTGCTGCCTCGAGTGGTACCTAAAAAGTACAACAGTGATAATAAACAAATCATCACAACTTGCAAATGAGGTTAACCAATCCTCATAAGAACATCAGCAAGAAACCATAAATAAAACTCTTATACTTGCATGCAATGCATATGTCAAGAATGCTCTTTTTTCCATGCTCTTTTTTCCTTCTTTGCAATTACCGGTAATGCGAAGTAGTGCATCCGTCGATGCATACTCAAGCCTGTGCCCTCAGGCACATAGACCTCAAACCCACACTGCACGAGTGTGGGGACCCATGCCCATCCAATGCATGACAGGGACCTCATGTCCGTCCAATGCATGACGGGGACCTCAAAAGAAACGATTCTTGGCTTCCACGTAGTCCAAGAGTCAGGAATGAATGCCATGATGCAAATGAACTTCATAATCTCATCCCAACATGAGAGAAATAACATTCAGCGACAATAGCATAGACATAATCTCATAAGTAAATCATGGCATTTATCACGAATACAACATCACAATTCAATCTATATTGTTTGCACTTGCCTCAACCATGAGATGGATGACGACGACGGGAAGACTCGCAACCGTAAAGTATACTAAGAATATCATTCAAAAGTGCACAACATAGAAATGAAACAAAATGAAATCATTCGCTCCAATTCTCAACCCGAAACTTTATCGATACAAATCCCAAATTCTAGTCTGTCCTAAACTAACAACCACTGAAGGAAAAATCATAACTTTTGATTCATAGCTCCAAAAGTCATGATCCTAGGTTCTCTGGAATGTACACTCGCATACCTACAACTTATCAGGTGACCAGAAGTCCAAATTATTCCATCTAAGTATTTGTTTTTATCTCTGAAAACCGTTCTATCATCTTCGGTATTAACGACTTAGGAATTTCGTATATTTTAATTGGTATATCCAAACCCATTGTTCTAAGATATTCTGGAAACTAAAGAGAACCAGCTACCTCAATAAATTTATTATAATTTTCCCCAAAATAAAACAAATGTTGCTAACAGATTAGTCTTTCTCTACTGTCCACAACAGAAGGACAGACTACAACAATAACTTCAAAAATTCGTAACATTCGTTCTAACCGTCCAAAATGTATGAACTTTATCTCCCTGGAATCATCATAAAGTTATCTACATAACTCATGAAGATCAACTGACCAAATTCGTCCATATCTAGACCCTAATTCACAGAACTACGCTCGCTGCCCGAATCCAGAGACTGAAAAAGCACCCAGACTTGCAAAAATCATAACTAATTCATTATCCAACCAAAAATTACGAATTAATACTTTCTAGAAAGCCCATGCAATTCCCCACATAACTCCAGGAGACCCTAAATACTGGATCTGCTCGGAACTAACTCAAACTTACGAACTAACAGATCTGCAGAAACATCTATCTACAACAGTAGGTACAATCTGACTATTGGAGACAATTCATATAAGAAAGATCTACAAAATCTAATGGAGAACAAAAAATTACCCACGAATCAACGCTGGACTTAGCTGAATCCCTCGCAAAGACTTCCCCTCCTCTACCCTTCCTCTTCCTCTCCCTCTTCCTCTTCTCTTCTACCATGGCCGGCAGCACATAGGGGCTTCTTCCTCCTTCCTTTGGCCGGCATCAATGGAGGGGAGACCACCAATGGATGGAGATGGACAGCAAGGCCTGCAAGGGGAGGTGCTGGACAGGGAGGAGGCACAAGGGAGGAGAGGGAGTGGTGGCTTGATGGGGGAGAAGGGGGTTCGGCCAAGGGGGTTGAGGGGGGGGGGGTAGGATTAGGGGGAAAGGGGCGCCCCCCCTCTTGATCCCTCTATTGGGCCGGCCCACAAGGGCTAGGTCGTCTTGGGCCGGAAGTCCAAAGTCCAAATCCCCATAAAAATTCTGAATTTTTATGTAGTTCCCTCTGCAAATTATGTTGTTTTCTCTAAACTTTATTGCATTCACTAAAGAATAATTGGGTATTATAACCACGCAGTGGCTGTGCATCATATGCTTCCACCACATGGTGGCTGTACAGAAGCGCCTCCACCGTATGGTGGCCGTGCGGTAGTGGGCACGTGTCGTCTGTTGGTGAGTCCTGTACGGTGCTCGTTCAGTGGAGAAGTCATTTCTACAAATATGACCCGTCCAGTGCTATTTCTGCTAATTCTTCCGCCATACGAGCCAATACGACAAAAAAAACTCGAAAAACACAGATATATGTACTATTCTTGCGCTGGGTGGATTGTGCGTGCCCCTGTATCTGGATTTCCCCTCGTGCCCGCTCTCCGGGCCCAGCTAGGGCACGGACAAGCCGCCGGTGCAAGACCTTCGTGTGCGTGCTAATTAACGCGTCTGCATATGTACTAATCCATCTTGTCCGTGCCCCTGTATGCATCCTTTTTAGATTAGCACAGACAAGCACAGAGTTCCATATTCCAGCAGATGGATTTGTTCTCATCCAAGCGAAAGATTGATGCATCTGCATATGTACTAATCAATGTAACATGCTCGTCTCTGTATACATATGTGTATCACGTATATCGTGACGTTATTTTTTACTTTAATATGTGTGGACTAAATTTGTTATTTCGTATGTCCACAACGCTATTTTTTTTAAAAAAAAAACTCCCACCGCCAGTGCTTCATCGGTGTCTGTCTGCCCATTGTGGTGCATCATCAACGCCTCGTTTGCTGTCACACCTTGCGTGGAGAATTCCAAATATCCTATCCAGACAGACCGTAAAGCTGCTGTCACTAGCTGCCATTGGTGCTGACCGTGACTGCTGCGTCCCAACACCCCACGATCGGACGAAGATCATCTGCAGTAATTGCGGCATCTATTACTGCTTAAAATTTACTACAGTGATTACTTACTTCATATGGTTTGAGCTCTTAGATCTTGATCGGAGGATGGGAACACACCCTGCTGGTAAGGATCTGTGTGACTGTCCCCCGCGAGTCCTCTCGCTGGGATGCTGCAGCAGGCGATTCCTCGCAAACGGCAGCTTCTCACCAAGGTCAGCTCCAATTTGTACGCATGCAGGGATCAACTAACTGGTGAGATGCATGTATGATGTTAGGGTTCGTCTATACAAGTTTCGATTATTGTTTCGACTATTTTCTCGACTCAAAACAGTCAAATTTTTGTTCACTTACAATTTCATTATACATGAATTACAATAATTTATTTATATAATTTTTGTTCTTAGTCACTTTAATTATTCTTGAAAATCTTAATAACTCGTATTTCCATCACATGATTCAAAATCTAACATATGCTTTGAGAGATTGAACAAAAATAAAGATAAAAAACGAAGACAAAAAAATGAAGTTCTATATTGATAAAATACGACAATACGGTGGACCCGTTATGCTCCAAAGAAAAAACCATAATAAATTCGAACCCAATTTGTCAGATAAGAATACGTGCAAATATCAAAGCATATCGAATGTATAAAAATCCGAATGTTGTTTACTTTTTTTTTATTTGTTACTCCATAAAAGTTCTCCTCGATGAACAGCTTGCACAGGGCCTCTCGCCATCGCCATTAGTCTCTGACAGTACATGTAGCTTGTAGCTAGCCTCTAGGAGCTCTCCAATCCAAAGGGCGGTGGCGTGGCTTGCCATCTCTGCGTAAGCATGTCGTGTGGGCGTCATCAGTCAACGGCGGGTACGCCCACTCAGGGTCTTTTTGGAGCAAATGAATTTTAGAGGAAAAATTAAGGAATTCAATCCAAGGAGGAAAAAAAAAACCTATGAGGGGTGTTTAGATTGTAGGATTCATTCAAAGAAATTTCGAAGGGCAGAAAAAATCCTACACATCTCGGAGGAATTCTAACAAACCTCATGTTACAAATTCCTCCGAGAGTTCCAATGTATCTTCTCTATCTCCTTTTTTTTCTCTTACCAACAAACATCTAATTCTAAAATTCCTGTATTTTTTCTGTGATGCATCCAAACACCTCGTGTGAGTAATTTCTGTGTTTTTGTTTCCCGTAGGATTGCACTATACATGACATTGAATTCTTTTGTTTTTCTTATTCCTATGTTTTTTTTTGTTTTCTACGTTCGAAAGAGGCCCTCATCCAGGCAAGGCCACCTTTCCTCCATTTGAAACAGAGGAAAAAATAGAGAAATTCTGGAGGATTGAAATCCTATGGGGTAATTTCCTAGAAAGGTGTTTAAAACAAAAGAATTTCTCTTAAGAACTCATTTGAAATTTCTATGGGCTAGGCTGTTCCATACGAATTTCGAAGAAAACTAACATGTGTAGATCTCATGCTTTTTCCCCTTTATGTCTTGAATTCCCACATGACATCTAAAATTTCCTTTGTTTTTCAGTTTTTATAGGATTCCAGAGGATATCACATTCTATTCCTACATATATCATATTCGTATGTTTTTAGTTTCTTTGGTACCAAAGGGCCCTTAGTATAAAGAAGGGCGAACAATTTTTATTATTTAACACTTTTTATTTATTTTTATTAATAATTGATCGTCTAACTTCCTTTCAAATCTAACCTTTTTTTTATCACGTTACCATCTGTAGCGTGGCGCATGGCCACTTGGCCATGCCACTGACACTGGCGTAGGCGCATGGGCAAATAACACCGCTACCAGGGGCGGAGCTGAGCCTCGGGCCTCCTGGGCAATGGCCTGAGGCCCAGCAAAAAAAACACCAGCTGAAAAAGAAAAATCAAATGTGAAAAGCCAGTGCAATTTGACAATTGGGCCGAACTATGCTGGACCGGCCCAAGGCATGGGCCGGCGCTGGCTCCGCCCCTGACCACTACTGCACAGGTGTTGGCATGACCAAAGAAGACATATTTTAAAATAAGTTGGACAGAGGTTATTAATATAAATAAATAAATAAATAAATAAGGGTTAAATAAAATAACATAAAAACCTCAAGGAGGGTATCCTCTCGTGAGAGGAAAGATTCGGCCACACGATTAATGGTAAGTGACTGGTATTCGGAATTTAACGCGCAACTATATTATACGTTCAGAATAATATATTTATTTATATTTAAAATTGATTTAATCTATTCATCAACATTATAATAACTTATCACCACATAAACAGGATTAGTCATGGAATGTACATTGTTTACGCAATCACACAACATCATAAACTAATCCGTTGTAACTAACAAGCAATAAAAATGATCGACAATTAAATGGCAACAAGGATAATTAATGAAAAAGAAAATCGTCAACTAGTCGTTCAAGAGCGCTATGTGCCCTGCAAATACATTATACACGACGGTTTACCTACAGTTGATTAATTTAACGGCTGTTTCCCCCAAGATTAGTATTGAGTTCTTTTGGAATAAGAACGTGTTGCTTTGAGATTTTGATTGCCACTATGACAAATTTTTAACAGTGATGCATTATAGCTTGTGGGACAAGCTGCCATAGAAAATTTTTCCCAAGGTCAGACTGGAGGACGAAATTAAGGTAGATCAACGGTAGTTGTTCACATGCTTATAATTCAAAACGTATATGCTGTTAGAGATATATGTCTAGTGTGTTATTCCCCATTGTTATGAGGGATTATGTGCATATTTACCACCTGTATTTTGTGTATATATACTGGCCCATTGGCCTTATATTGAATACAAGCGCTATTCATAACATGGTATCAGAGCAAACCTAGGGTTTGTTTCGCTTCGCTTGTCGCCCCGCCACCGCCGCCGCCGCCGCTCAGATCTGACGGCGTCGCCTCTTGTCGTCATCTTCGACGACTCCCGATCGGATCCTCCGGTCTCTAGGCCGTCATCTGGGCCTAGCCGCTCGCCATCTCGTCCGGCCGCCGCTTGAGCTAGCCCCGGCCGCCCGGGTCTCCGCTCAAGGCCGCAGCTGTCGTCGCCGTCGCTAATTCCAGGTCGTCGCCAGGCCGCCCCCCGACGTCGTCCTCCATCCCCGCAACTCCCGAATCCGCCGCCGCTTCGTCTCCTGCAGCTGGGGGGGCGCTTCGGGACGCCTCCGCCTCGGCTTGAATCGGCCGTCGCCGCTCGTCTCCTTGTTTGGAGGTCTCCTTCGGCTTCCTCCTCCCGATCGGATCCGTGGCCTCCACGCCGCCTCGCCTCGGCTTGAGTCGCCGCGCGCTCGTCTCGAGATCCGCCGCCGCTCGGGTCTCTCGCTTCGCCGCCTTAGTCGCCGAGGTCTGCTCCACCCGACGCCGCCGCTCGTTAAAACCATCCCTAGCCCTTCGCCGATCATTGGAGCGCCGCTGCCGCATTGCCGTTGTTCTTGCTTGGTGCCCGTGCGCTTTGCCGTTGTTGTTGCTTGGTGCTCGGCGTCGCCATTGTGACCGCCATTGGAGCCATCCTCGCCGCCGTTCATGCTGCCGCCGCTTCTCCGTCGCTTGGTGGGAAACCCTACCGAGTGGTCTTTGGCTGGTGCGTCGAGTTAGGTGCTGTGGGCCGCTTCGGCTTATACTGTGAGCCGGCCCAACTCAGTGAGTAAAAAAACGTCGCTTTAACTCGCGCAAGGCCGTCGGGCCGCCTGTTAGACCGTTGCCTTGAGTCGCCGCCGCAAATCGGCGCCCTACCAATAACCATTCCATCATTGCGATCCCATTCTCGGGAATGAAGCTTATAAGTGGTCTTTGATGCGATGCCACTCCTCCGTGCTCACCGCTCGTCCACCTACTACACCGACGCTCCACGCTTGACATCGCCTCCTCCGTGGCCGCCGCGATGGTGGTGGCGCCCTCCATATGGCGTTGGCGTCCTCACCGCTCCTCTTTGCGACAAGGTTGGCCACATTGAGTCCGGTGCTATATAAGCGGCGGCATCTTTTACGCCGTTCTTCTACTAGCACCGCATCGGTGCTTCTACATCGGCGCTGCATCGACTTCTTCAGCAGATTTCTCTCGAAAGCGAGAGATAGCCGACCGGCGCTGCTTGCCGCTTGAGTTCTCCTCGGCGAGTTACAGAGGTTCGCTCATCGACTCTTGAACCGAGAAACCACTCCTACTACGGTCGGTACCTCCCGTGGATTCTTGATTCTAGAGCATCTTTTCACATGACTCCTGATCCTTCCACTCTGTCTTTCATTACACCTCTTGATTCTCCTGTCAGTATTCTTACTGCTGATGGTACATCTCTTTCTGTCTCTGGTCGAGGATCTCTTAGAAACTCATCCTTTCATGTTCCTCGCCTTACCATGCAGCTTCTTTCTGCTGGGCAGATTACTGACCTTGGTTATCGGGTCATTCTCGACTCTGACTCTTGTTGTGTTCAGGACCGCCACACGGGAGCTCTGGTTGGTTCTGGCCCTCGACGCCTTGACTCATAGCGTCTCTGGAAGCTTAACTGGCTTCACCTTCCTTCTGCTGCCCCCGTTGCCGCCAGTCTCTCCGCTTCTGTTACTCCGTCTACCAGCTCTTTCCAGCAGTGGCATCACCGTCTTGGCCATCTGTGTGGATCTCGTCTGTCGTCCTTAGTTCGTCGTGGTCTTCTGGGGTCTGTCTCAGGAGACATGTCTTTAGATTGTCAGGGTTGTAAGTTAGGTAAACAGATTCAGCTTCCTTATCCTCATAGTGAGTCCGTGTCTCAGCGTCTTTTTGATCTTGTTCATTCAGATGTTTGGGGTCCGGCTCCCTTCGTTTCGAAAGGGGGTCATCGATATTATATCATATTTATAGATGATTTCTCTCACCACACTTGGATATATTTCATGTCTTCTTGTAGTGAGGCATTGTCTATCTATAAACAATTTGCCACTATGGTTCACACACAGTTCTCCACCCATATTCGTGTCTTTCGTGCTGACTCTGCTGGCGAGTACCTCTCTCGTTACCTGCGCAGCTTCCTTGCTGAGCAGGGCACCCTCGCTCAGTTCTCTTGTCCTGGTGCTCATGCTCAGAATGGTGTAGCTGAGCGCAAGCATCGTCACCTCCTTGAGACGGCTCGTGCACTGATGATTGCCGCCTCTATTCCACCTCATTTTTGGGTCGAGGCTGTTTCCATTGCCACCTATCTCGTCAACATCCAGCCTTCTTTTGCTCTTCAGGGTGCGATCCCTGTTGAGCGTCTCTGTGGTCTTCTTCGACTACTCGCCTTCGTCATTTGGTTGCGTTTGCTCGTTCTCCTCGCCCTGAACGCACCAAACCGATCGCTCGATCTGTTGAGTGTGTCTTTACGGGATCTGATCGAGCACAAGGGCTATCGGTCTTTGGGATCTGTTGGTCGACGGATGCGGATTTCTCGGGATGTGACTTTCGACGAGTCTCGTCCCTTCTACCCACGTCCTGCCTCTCCTTCGGCTTCCTCTGTGGATCTCTGTCCTTTTTGACCTTTCCAGATACACCTATATCTATCTTGCCCTCGTCCACCCGTCCCACTGAGTCTCCACATATTCCTCCTGTGGCCTCTCCGCCGTTGTCGCCGCCTGCTTCGTCTCCTGCGGCTCCTCAGGCTCCCCCCATTACACCCACCTACACTCGTCGACCTCATATTGAGGATCTTCCAGATGAGCCATCTTCTCCTGATGTTCCACCTTCTTCTAATGCTCCATCTTCCCCTGATGGATCATCTTCTCCTCGCTACGCTCTCCGTGATCGCCAGTCGATTCGACCCCTACCCGTTTTGCCTTTGCTGGCGCAGCTACTCGTGAGCCTGTCTCCTACCGGGATGATGTTACTCACCCTAAGTGGCAGCATGCCATGGCCGAGGAGATTGCTGCCCTCGAGCGTACTGGTACTTGGGATCTTGTTCCTTTTCCATCTCACTCTCGTCCTATCACGTGTAAGTGGGTCTATAAGATTAAGACTCGCTCTGATGGCTCTCTTGAGCGCTATAAGGCGCGTCTTGTTGCTTCGTGGCTTCGGCGAGAGCATGGTCGTGACTTCTGACGAGACTTTTGCTCCTGTGGCCCACATGACCACTGTCCGCACTCTTCTTTCGGTGGCGTCTGTTGCCATCGGTCTGCATTCTCGACTTGATGTCAAGAATACCTTTCTTAATGGCAAGTTGCGTGAGGAGGTCTACATGCATCCGCCACCGGGTATTCTATCACGAGGGCATGGTGCATGTCGCCTTGCCGCGCTCTCTCTATGGCCTTAAGCAAGCCCTCGTGCTTGGTTTGGCGCTTCTCCTCTGTGGTCACTCTGCGGCTTTTGACAAGTGATCATGATCATGCGCTCTTTGTCCACACTTCTTCTCGTGGTCGGACTCTTCTTCTTCTGTATGTTGATGATATGATCATTACCGAAGATGATTCTGAGTACATTGCCTTTGTCAAGGCTCGTCTTAGTGAGCAGTTCCTTATGTCAGATCTTGGTCCTCTTCGTTACTTCCTTGGGATTGAGGTTGCTTCCACTCCAGATGGTTTCTTTATGTCCCAAGAGAAGTATATTTAGGATCTTCTTGATCGCGCCTCTCTCACTGTTCAGCGTACTGTTGAGACTCCCATGGAGCTCAATGTTCACCTCCGACCCTCTGATGGCGAGCCTCTTTCTGATCCGACTCGCTATCGTCATCTTGTTGGGAGCCTTATCTACCTTGCTGTTACTCGTCCGGATATCACTTATCCAGTTCACATTCTGAGTCAGTTCGTTTCTACTCCCACTCAGGTCCACTGCAGCCACCTTCTTCGAGTTCTGCAATACCTTCGTGGGACTATCTCTCGCCGTCTCTTCTTTCCACGCTCTAGCTCGTTACAGCTTCAGGATTATTCGGATGCTACTTGGGCCAGCGATCCCTCTGATCGCCGGTCTATCTCTGCTTACTGTGTTTTTCTTGGTGGTTCTCTCATTGCCTGGAAGACGAAGAAACAAACTGCAGTGTCCCGTTCGAGTGCAGAGGCTGAGTTGCGAGCTATGGCTCTCTTGACAGCAGAGATTACTTGGCTACGGTGGTTACTTGAGGATTTTGGTGTTTCTGTCACTACACCGACTCCTCTCTTGTCAGACAGTACATGTGCTATCAGTATTGCTCGTGATCTTGTGAAGCATGAGCTCACCAAGCATATTGGTGTTGATGCTTCCTTCATGCGGTCTTGTGTGCATGATCATGTGATTGCTTTTCAGTATGTACCTTCCGAGCTTCAGATAGCGGATTTCTTCACGAAGACCCAGACTCGAGCACAGCATGACTTCTACTTCTCCAAACTCAATGTTGTTGATCCACCATGAGTTTGAGAGGGGGTGTTATAGATATATGTCTAGCGTGTTATTCCCCATTGTTATGAGGGGTTATGTGCATATTTACCACCTGTATTTTGTGTATATATACTGACCCATTGGCCTCATATTGAATACAAGCGCTATTCATAACATATGCAACACATAGTCTCATAGCCAAATATATATATATATATATATATATATATATATATATATATAAAACGAACACACATTTATATTAAAAATAACTTCAACAAATTAGCTAATCTTAGAACATAATGTAGCGTTTTTTAGCTCAAGGCTATCTGTAGTACGAATTGGAAAAACAATGTAAGCCTTACTGTGTGTCATTCAAAAACAGATATTTCACCAGTCCAGCTACATGAAGCAATCACATTAGGCATTACAGGGTGGTACGCAACATCAGTGCATGCTTCTTTGAAGGCTTCTATTTTCCTCAAAAGCTTTGAGGATTTATAATCATAAAAATAAATACATCCATCGGATGAACCAGATGCAAGTTCCCTCCCGCTCAGAGAAAAATTGCACTTTATCGGGAAACCCCACACTCCATGTCCTTCGTACCGCATATATCTGTTTAACTTGAAGGGTGGTTTTGCTGAAAAAATTGCAATATAGTTACCGTTGGACTGCGCAACAAAAGAAGCTTCATATGGGTGGTATCTTACACAAGGACAGGTGAAAGCTTCTGTATAAACCTGTGATATAAAGTGTGATTTGCGTCATGTTTCAGTGTAATAATACATATCCAGTTCATAGTATTGCAAAATCTATTCCCTGAACTAACGGTGTTTCACTACTAATTCGAGATCCATCAATATATAAAAAAGGTGCGTTTTAGTCCACAGAAAACAATAGACCTCCATGGTTTCTAAATTACGCATTATTAGTATGTAACACACAGCAAGTAGCATACTAGCATGATGATCATAACTCATAAGCTGACAACTTTGTTATATTACTATAGCCCATAACATACAGATACAGTACTACAAATTTCCGAAACACAAGACTTAACAAGGCACCTATACTAATAGGTCAGGCATGTACTGGAATTTGGGGGACATGATGGAACTGTTTTCGCTGTGAGAGTATGGGTTATGAACCCAAACCAGACAAAGAATCGTAAATGCATATCAAAATTTTCAGAAATGGGTACAAAATGGATATTGAGAAAATTACACCGTAGGTCCCTAAACTTGTGACACTTAGCTCCTTGAACTTGTATTTTACTTTTTCAGCATCCTGAACTTACGAGGTTGTGACACTTAGCTCCCTGGACTTATATTTTACTGTCTTAGCCCCCTGAATTTGCGAGGTTATGCCAATTACCTCTCTGAACTTGCGTTGAAGCGAAGTTCGTCGCATGCGATACTGGCGACTACGTCCACTCCGAGTCCGGTGGACTCATCGCCGCCCCGTTCCAGCTGTGTTCATTGTCCCCGTCACCTCATGCCGACAAAAACAGATTCTTCAGGCTTGGGAACACACTGTGCTCGTGTTTTCGCCGGAGCACCACCGTCGTAGCTTGCCACCGCCCTTGCCCTTGCCTCCTCTGAGTCGGTCGTGAGAGAGAGAGAGAGAGAAGCACATTCTCAGTGCCAGACGACTCAGTAGAGGCGAGACCGGCGGCAAGCTGCAACGGTGGAGCTCCGGCGAAAACGCGAGCATAGTGCGTTCCCGGGCCCTAAGAATCTATTTTTGTCGGTGTGAGGTGACAGAGACAATGAACATAGCCGGAACAGGGTGACAACGAGTCCATCGGACTCGGAGGGGACGAAGTAGCGGGCATCACATCCGACGAACTTCGCTTCAACGTAAGTTCAGAGAGCTAAGTGGCACAAACTTACAAGATCAGGAGGTTAAGAAAGTAAAATATAAGTTCAGATAGTTAAGTGGCATAACCTCGCAAGTTCAAGGACTTACAGTGCAATTTTCTCATGGATATTCAACATGGAGCAACTCCTCAACCTTTACATATGTACTGTTACTGTCATATTTCAATGTAGTATAATATTGCAACACTTATCGTGGTTGCTAGAGAACATGTTGTCAAGTCCTATTAGTATGGTAGCAAATTCGGAGTTTCAGACAGGTTTATCTTCTCTCATCTATATCATGAACATTTATATTTGAAGTTATACTTATCAGAAAGGAGCTATACAAGTGAAAATTACATAAATAGTTGAATAGAGACAAATATAGCAAGTACTCCGGCATTATAAATAAGGATTGTTCTCTCTTTTTTTCAACTTCGAAGTACACACAAGTTGAATGTGTGCATACAAATGGGGAAAATATCATGAGGCAATGAAAAGAAAGTAATATGCCATATCAAACTATTAATATAAACCAGTAGTCTTTTACCTGGTTAGATAAAGGAACTTGTCGCAGGGCATCCCATATAATTATAGAGTTCTCACTAATATTGCTTCTGGTTGTGTCAGTTGAAGAGATAAACTGTTTCCCGTCAGAACTGAATTCAATGTCAAGGATGGTGCCAAGACTTCTATGATATTCTTTTGTTACCAAACCACTCCGAATATCCCAAATTCTAAGAGAACCCTTGGACCCACCAGACAGGAAGAGATTGGAGTTACTTGGATTAAACTTGATGACCTCCACAGCTTGATCCTCCTTGAATACCCTTATTTCTTTTCCCTCTTCAACATCAACTAGTCGTAAGGAACAATCAAACCCTCCAGAAAGTAAAGAGGGCCCATGAAGGGACCACCTCACATTTTTTACAGCAGCATTATGATATTTCAAAACACGGGCAGCAGTACTCCCTTTGTTCCATACATTCCATACGTGGACTGTATGGTCCATTCCAGAAGAAGCAAGAAGATGACCTGTGGATTTTCTTATTCGTCAGTATCTACTGACTTAATAATATTCTAATTAAATATAACAAAAACCAAGCAAATCATCTTGGTAATTGTGTACGTCAAAAAGAGTTTTTTTTTGGCATACCTACAAAATTTGGAGCTGGAATTTACCAACAATTCATCTCATGCATCACATTTAAAAGCATTAATTAAGGGTGAAACACCATAACAAAGAAAGAATCTTATTATACAAAAACCAAGCAAAATCATCTTAGGAATTGTGTACGTCAAAAAGATATATATTTTTGGCACCTACAAAATTTGGAGCGGGAATTTACCAACATTTCATCTCATGCATCACATTTCAAAGCATTAATTGAGAGTGAAACACCATAACAAAGAAAGAATCTTATTATACAAAAAGCAAGCAAAATCCTCTTGGGAATTGTGTACATCAAAAAGATATATTACTTGCCACACCTACAAAATCTGGAGCTGGAATTTACCAACAATTCATCACATGCATCACATTTAAAAACATTAATTAAGAGTGAAACACCATATCTTATTATATATGTTGAGTTAAGCAACAAGAAATCAAGATATTTACTTGAAATATTTGTATAACAAGAATGCTTAGTGCACAACTCCTGCAAATAATAAAACACGATCCAATTTTGTTCCTTGTGAGGGGAGAGAATGGAATAATAGAGTGTTTCTTTGATTGTAACTCAAGTAAAATATTATATTCTAACAGAACATAGTCTAAAGAATTTTATAGTATGTCCATTTTACTCAGCTAACAGAATTATTCGAATCCAACAGGATGTAATTTCTCTGCAATAGTAAAAAAATGGTTTTATGTTGAATATAGTTTTTTTGACTGTCCACTCAAATGTTCTCCTGGTAACGCATATTCCCATCAGGCAAAAAGCCAGCTCCCACATGTCACTGAGCATATTCCGTGGTTGTCTGTTGAAGTGCAATCCCTCCAACCACTCGCACTTGTTCCACTATCTCTCCCAAAATCTCCACCAAATATAGTTGAATTTGACAATATCCCGACTGCCAGCATGAACCCGTTCTCCATTCAATCCAACCACAATCACCATTGATTCTCCATTGATTTTACCTATCACATAATCAAATGGCAGTTTTGACCTAGCAAAGGTGTCATCTCATCTCTGATTAGAGATTAAGCAAGGTCCGGACTTCTATTGACTTACTGATAAATGCTTAGGGGCCTAAATGTGCTATTTTCATGTTCAGGCACTCAATACCTATTTAGCTAGAAACATGAATGGTAAGCACTTCAGCAGAAATACAAAATCAAAGATGAAGAGCATGGGATTAATAGAGCTGGCACACCACGGCTTGCGCAACATTCAGATCTGTTCAGGACACTGTTGATGGTCTTTTCTAACAACCATGCAAACGTTTCGTACATCGTGAAACTTTTTTAGTCCTCTTAGATGAACAATGTTACCTAAGCATTTTATAAAAACGACATGATTAACACATTGAGTTTAATTAGTTTGCATGCTCATCTACTAGTACCCAGATTGTTGAAAACGTCAACAGTGCTCCCAAAAGGCTTGTCAAGTAAATCGCTAGAGAGGTTCATACTTGTGTGTCGAAGAAAGACAATGTTGCCATCTCCTTGTAGCTTTGGAAAGTGTCTTGTCTCATGGCCGAAAGTTATAGATAATACTTTGCCAGGTTCATATCATCAACTTTGGTAATGATAATATTAGGACATTTCACTTGCTCTTTTTGACTAGTAATTATACGACATTCATATTATGTTTTTGTACCCAATTGGTCGTACTATAACTATCGTATTTTTTGATAAATATAAGTCAAACTGAAAAGTGATGTAGAAGTATAGTATGTAAGATTGACTACTGACCATGACTTGGTGACCAATCTAAACAATTGACTGCATTAGTGTGAGTCGTCAAAGAAACTGAGAGCTTCAAAGGTGAACTTCTGGTTGATCCAGGCTTCGGTTGGCATCGTAAAGAATGCAAAATATCAGCTCGAAGATTTGAATCAGTAATAGATCCAACAACTGAAATAAAAAAAAAACATATAGCACATGAGCAAGGAACCACAATTCTCCACATAGTTTCTAGTTCAACTGTTTGAGATATCCAAATAAGCAAGATCAACCATTTGAGATATCTAAATTGGCAAGATCAAGTCCATACTCCATACTGAAAAATCCATTATACTATTCACAATTCAATTTTATCTCAATATGGATCACACAAGAATCTCTCCTAAACTCAGTTAAACATTTGGTCACAATGCATATCCCTGCTTCCAATCTGACCAGAATCGGATACCCGAAATGACTTATCCAAATGTTACTGTGTCTGCTACAAGGGGGCCAAGATTCCTCACCAGGAGAATTGAACTCTGATGCCACTGGCGAAGGAAGTGGTGACGCAGAGCCCACAGGCGCCTGCGATACTGCCAGGAGGGCACGCTCCCTCTTCGAGACGTACCTGCCACCAGTGGGTGCGGCCAGCAGTGGCATTGCATGGGACGCGGCCGGTTGCGGGATGGCGTCGGGAGGAGGAGGTAGGTATGGGCTAGGCTCCCACCGCGGCCGCTTCAGAGGAGGTGGGGTGGCCGAGGGGAAGTCCATGGCGGCACAGCTGGCAGCGGGGGTGGCTTCGGTGCTGTCAGCATCATCATCGGAGGTGACGCTGTAGGCGGCAGAGAGGAGATCCATCCGTACCAGTAATTGCAACAAGCCTCCCCTATAAACTAATAGGTCACCAGATTATCAAAACCACACAATAAAAAAAATACTACATCTGAAATATCAGTACAAAACACCTGAAAGTGCATGGATTTTGGGTGGCTGAAGCCTCACCAAGCCAAAGAAATAACAAATTCTATCTAATCCATGCATCAGTACACAAGCACTCAACACTACTAATATTGATTTCATTGACTTCACTGACGAACAGCAAAAACTGAACAACCTGTAAATATTGATTTCATTTGCAAACATCAATAACTGAACCAATTGAACGGGGACTTTGGGATCTAGATGTTAATGGTTTTTTCTATTAATGCAAGCATCATCCACAAGAGCGGAGCCAGCATCAGGTTTTTTCTATTGGATCCAAGCATCCTCCACAAGAACTCAACTTCAGATGTTGCTGATTTTTCTATTGGATCCGAACATCTTAGTTATAAAAGTAGATGTTGCTGATTTTTCTACTAGATCCAATCATCCTCCATGCAAATCAATACTCCACAAGAATCTTACAGAGCAAAGGGCGTTAGGTGGCGTGTGCGGACGAGGACGACGGCGGTGGCCTGTGGGAGGAGGATGACTCGATGGCCTGGGGAAGACGGCGTCGGTCGCGGGGAGGCGGCGGGCGGGACGCCGGACAGAGCTTGTGGGTGGCGGTGGGCATCCGGCGGGCGGAGGCGGCGGCCGGACGGAGAGGGAGCGGATCCGCCGGCCGCGAATGGGGTTGCCGACAGAGGAGGGAGAGGCGGCGGGTGGGTGGCCGGACTGAGCTCGTGGGCGGCGGTGGTGTAATGCCATGCGTAAAGTAAAGGAGGTGAAAGAGTAGACTACCTGGGGGTGGAACTCATAGGAGGCGGCGACGCGTGATGGAGGCGCACGGCGGCCGGAGGCCGAGCCGGGCGCAGGCGAGCGCGGCGCGCTGGGAGCGGTCGGCGGGGAAGCCGACGGCTTCGGTAGGGTAGAGGCGCAGGAGGCGGCGCCGACGGTGGCGCCGGGCCAGAGCGGGCCGGCGGCCAGGAGGAGAGGGGCCAGGCGAGGCGGCGTCGTGGGGGAAGGAGGCGCCAGAGAGAGGGAGGCGGCACTGGACCAGCACCAGCAGGGGCGGGGCGCTGGGCGCGGCGCGCGCGGGAGGTGGCTCCGGCAAGGCGGCCGGCGGGGGCGGCTTCTGTGGAGCGGCTCAGCCGGAGGGGAGGTAGAGAACCCCGGGGGGGGGGGTGGTGGGGTGGGGTGGTATGTCGACGGGATCGAGAGAGAGAGAGGGAGGGCGAGTGGATGAGGAGGGGGAGGTGAAGTAAGGCTGCAGACCCGGGTGGCTTCTGGCCAGGAGGAAAAGGGGAGGAGGAAAGGAAAAAAAAGAGAAGAGAGGAAAGAAAGGGAGGGAAAAAAGGAAAGGATTTTAGGGGGCGTAGATAAATTTTTGAATTTTTTTATTATTTAATCTTTATTTAATTATATTTTAAAGTTAACTCCTCGTCAACTTTATTTTTAAATCTGATCCTTTTTGTCACGTCACCTCCCGTGGTGTGACCAAATCAAACTGTCACGTCACCAATGGCGGCGTGGCAAAAGGTGCCACGCAAACTCTCAGCCGTGCGCCGCGCCAGTGTGGAGGGCTTGCGTAGCACTTGTCACGCCTTTTTGTTTGGCGTCACAGAGCTCGATTGTTACGCCTTCTTGCTTGGCGTGACAGATCCCAATTGTCACGCCATTTATCACGGCGTGACAGGGGCTATTCCAGTTTGTTTGGATTCCACTTGGATTTATAGATTTGTAGCCAACAAGTACTTCGTTTTGAAAGATCAAAAACAATTGAAGATACGGTGATACATAACGCCATGTACATATAACATTTAACAATTCACAACTTGAAAATAGAGACCTCTCTACGTAACCAAATATAGCACCATCCTTTTTAACTGAGAGTAAATAGATATATGGACCTGTAATCTTTTTGTGCTTTGAAAAACTTTACAATACCCAGAAATGATATATAATGCATTCTGGAAAAAAAAAAGAGTAATATGTGGATTGTGTGGTACAACATGAGGCACAATTATGCACATATGCTAGACAGTACCGTTGATGAAAGATGCGTAGACATCCTAGTGGAATAATAGGTGGTGCGTAGACATCCTACTAGAATCATAGGTTTGTGGTCGTAGACCAAACCGTGAACTTCCAGAACTCGTTTTTGTCATGTTGTTGGATGCCTTACTACGCGAAGAATTGAAAGCGAAAAGACGACGAGATTTAAAGTTGCGAATTAAAATAGACTTCATAACAAAGCTTGGAATAACATGGCGCACAGGGTTTGGTTACATGCATAAGAAACAACATCATGCATGATGCAATAAACCGAAGTTCTCCTACGATACATATGTGCCTTTTTTGAATGGAAATAAATTAGACCTTCCGGGAACTAGTACGGAAAGGTGCCTCGTACTACCCATATAGAGTGTTCTCTAGCTGGGCGCCTCGGACGTGGCTGGCCGTCGTTGTAGTGGCACGCACATATGTAGCTAGGGTTGGCGTAGTAGCATGTGGGATCATAGGAACTTCTTATGTTCACGACCTCCTCGTTGCCCCTCTCGCGCTGCATCTGTTGGCGGGGGTCATCATTTTGCTCCTTGAGATCTTCAATTTGCGCCTCCAAATCAAAGATTCGGTTCCACAATATATCCACGTGCATCGCAACATGTCGTTCATGGGCAGGATCAATCCAGCGGGTAAAGTTGCATTTCGCCATCTGCTGTAAGGGACGGTTAGTATGGAGGATGTATTAGCAGTAAGTAACATAAACAAAACTATTTACCCCAGAGTATGGGCATCGGAAGAAACGTCGTTCGCCATCGAAAGGGCCGTCTATGATTTGCACGATAGCGTCCTCCCCGTGTCCGCATTTCGGCCACTTATTGGGCACGCTTGTTCGGCACCAACTGGTAGTTAGGGCCGAAGTCCTCCCTCCTTTCCAAGATAAGGTCTTGCTTGGCGACCGGTTGACCGGTCTCACGGCGGCGGGGAGAGCGATGTCGGGGACACGTCGCTGGCGGGGAGGAGGCTTGGCGGGTAGGAAGAGAGGCAGCGGGAGGAACCGGCGACGGGGAGGAGTGCAAGCGGTGATGCGGCGGGGACGAGCGCAGGCGGCGAGGCGACGGGAGGTCTACAGACGCGAGAGGTAGAGACGGCGGGATGAAGATGATAAAATGGGTTGCGCCACTACTTTTAAGTGCCTATTGTCACGCCAGATATCGTGGCGTGACAGGGGAGGGTTGTCACGCCGTTGATATCGGTGTGACAGATGCCACGTGGGCCCTCCACGCTGGCACGGCGCGCGACCGAGGGCTTACGTGGCATCTGTTGCCACGCCATGGTATTTGGCGTGACAACACGCTTTGGCCACGCCACTGGTGGTGGCGTGACCAAAAGGGTCAGAATTGGAAATAAAGTTTGCGAGGGATTAACTTTAAAATATTAATAAAAAAAGGATTAAATAAAAAAAATTCTAAATTTTTATTCGCAAGTTTACATGACGTGAACCCTAACTAATTAATATTTTAGGCACCGGGCCAGCAGATTAGGGTCCAGAGAGAGATTTGTTTGTGTCGTTTTGCGCATAGGATCAATGACGTCCGTATGTGTACATGTATTGCTACCCTGTGTTGAGTCTAGTTGAATGCATGTTCAGGTGTAGGTTCTGGAACGACGTCATTCCGCATGTTACTCCGCTTCGCTTGGTTAATATGCAAGTGTATGGTAGAGCGATAACCTGTAAGTGCTATGAAATATGTGATGTTTGCGTGATATGATAATGTTTATATGATGATGCTTACATGATAATGTTTATATGTTGATGGCAATAATGATAGGACAAGGTGAATGAGATTACCCTGTTAATGATGACAATGATGAATCATGTTAATGATAATAGACATGTGCATTTGCATCGTGGAAAGACTGCATGAGCCAGGTCGGTCAGAAAGTCATGTAACTATTCCGGTGAGGTCGGTGATAAAGTCCTACAATGTAAGGACCTCATCCTAACGAAGATGGGGGAAGAGTGTGTCATCGACGGGCGAACACTCCGCGATACCGGCATCAGCTGATGAGATGCATATGAGCATAGGTATGATGGTGCATTCGCATATATGGGCAATGCAATGAGTAAATGAGCATGTAAACAATGATGAATTGCACTAATGGAAAGTTAATGGTAGAAATAATGACATGGTTATGTTTATATTGGTATGGCAGTGTTTATCGTCTCTATTATGTGCTTACCGAGTCTTCGAACTCACCCTTGCTTATCATTGGTTTTTAGGTAAACTTCGCAGATGACATATTTCGGGAAGGGAGAATAGTACATTCATGTCATATGTAGTTACTCATGCAAACCATCCTTCCTAGATATTCCACTTTGCTGTATTATGTCTAGTTGTTAAATTAGTTGCGCAAAGTTTGTAATGAATAATGCGTGGTGGTAGCATTCCGGGCCCAAAAGACCGGTCGGGGTGTTACAGGTGGGGATCCGGCGGGCGGCGGTGGTGGCCGGACGGAGAGGGAGCAGATCAGAAATGCTATGACTAAAACTATGGCTAAATTGCAATGAAATTAAATCATATCAAAAGTAAAGAACATGGTTAGCGCAAAGCCCTCATGCGAGCCCTCCTATAATAATCCTATCTATCTCCATCCAATTGTTCCATAACTTTGATTCCCATGTGAACTTTCCGCTCGTGGGGTTGATTGTGATTTCATGAAACAATTGTATGAAATATCATTTTTCAAGGAATTCGATTAGTGTGATGTACGACAGAGAAATATAATTGTAACTGTGAAGTCAGCGGGGAAGAATAAGAATAGTTCTTGTCAGTTAATTGGCATACACGAAATTCTTTTAGTACATTGGTACATATAAGACTGTCTTTTGTACAGTTTCCTGAATTCCTTTTTTCAAATATGTAAAGACACATTCTTTGATTTATGTAAAGAATCCATTTCTTTTCTGTTCTTACACACATAGGTTGTACAAAGGGGTATTTTCCCCAACGTTTAGCAGTATTTTACCTCAGAGTTTTTATTTATTACAATAATAAAACTGGGGTCAATTCCAGAACTAACGCTATTTTACTCCATTCTCCATCGTTCACACTGGGGAAACCAATAAAAAGAATAGCAATTCAAATAGCATAACTATTTGATTGACCGAAGAAATTATCCAATAATTAGGGACTTAGGGTACATATTACTCCTTATCAGGCTGGATGAATCGCCGCTCGCTCAGCCCCTCCACGTCTACTTTTACCGATTTTGCGCCAATCACAATGAGGCGTCTCCTGCCCGTCCGATCTCAACCAACGGCACGATCTGTTCGTGGCCTCGCCTCCCTTTTTCCTTTGTTCGCCTTCTCGCGACGCGTACAGTCCTCTCGAATCCTCCCGTCGCTTCCTCGCACCTGCCTCTGTCTCTCCATCCCCATCGCCCTCTCCGTCTCCGTCGTCCACGGCGCTCTCCTCCCCTTCGGACGTGCCGGCTCCCTGCGTAGTCCCACTTCAGCCTCTTCCCTCGTGCGCCGCTCCTCCCCTTCACCCCCGCCGACCGCCTCCTCACCTTCGGCAGTGCCGCCCTTGTCGCCCCCTCCTCCCCTTCCACCCTAGCTGCCCCCGTTTTAGCCTCTTCTCTTGTGCGCTGCTCCTCCCCTTCGCCCCCGCTGAGTGCCTCCTCACCTTTGGCAGCTCCGCCCCTATCGCCCCTTCCTCCCCTTCCGCCCTAGCCGCCCTCCTCCTCCCCTTCGACCTCGCTGTTCTCCTTCTCCCGTTCCCCAGCGATGCCCACGCAGCCTCCTTCTCCCCTTCTTGGCGACGCTCACGCCAGCCCCCTCCTACCCCTTCGCTCAAGACCGCCTCCCACTCGGCGGACGCACCCTCCCCCATTCAATTGCGCCGCCCCCTCCCCTTCACTCCCGGTGTCACCTCTTCCCCTTCGCCCACGTCCTCACAGCTCCCCTCCTCCCCTTTGCCCACGCTCCCCTTCGCTCGTCTGGCTCCTTGCCCCCCCATCCCTCCTCCCCTTCACTTTGTCTGGCTCCTCCTCGCCAAGATCCACCCCTTCACCCACGCCACCCCCTCCCCTTCACTCCCGACGCAGCCTCCTCCCCTTCATTCACACCCTCACAGCCTCCTCCCATTTGCCCGCGCCGCCCTCCTCCCACCTGGTTGCATCTTCCTTACGGCCACCACTGTCCCCTCCTCCCCTTCGCCTATATCGGCTCCTCCTCACCGCCCGCATCCACCCCTTCGCCCATGCCACCCCCTCCCCTTCATTCCCGTCTGATGCAGCCTCCTCCCTTCATTCACACCCTCACAGCTCTCCTTCTCCCATTTGCCCGCGCCGCCGCCACCGCCCCCTCCTCCCACCTAGTTGCATCTTCCTTATGGCCATGCTTCCCAGGTTTGAACGTTTTTTTTCTCTGTGTGTTTTTTATCCTCTGGACCAGAAGAACGGCGAGACCTATAACAACCACTTGGTGAATTGCGACACATGGTCGGACATCCACCTCCGGGAGGTTATTTGAGCCTCGAAGGTGAAATCTTGCGCCAACATATTCGTCTTGTGATTGATTGGTTTTGAGGAAACTAGAGTACCTGTCACTTCTTCTAAAGGAGAAATATGCACACACAAAAAAATGATTTTTATGTGGACAGAGTAGGATTCTCCTTTTCTTATGGTTTAGGGTTGGGATTACACTATTACAGGATGGTGCTAGGTTTTCAAGGATGCCCGAGTGTTACATCCGTGTGAACACCATCAAGTATCTTCGGGTTCCTAATGAGGTATGGATTTCTGACGTGATGAATCTTATTTGCCTCCGTAGTTTGCTTGGTTGTTTAGTTATGTCTATTGTGAATTTCCTTTTGCATTATCAGGTAGTGTATTTCTGCCCAGGTTTCATTGTTGCATTGATTTTGAATATCGTTGTATGATCGTGCCTAGCAAAATCGCTATAATGTCATGGAGTTCTGTTGTGACTATCCTTTAGTTTGAAGTCCCTTGTTCTTTTCAAATGTTTTTGGGTGACAACGCATCATGTGGTATATTTGACTAATCTCCAATCAGTCATGTTTCTCAGTTTCTCTTCCCATAAACTGTGATCATTTTTTCTGTATGGCTTAGCATCACATATTCACGTTTCTTTTTTGTTTGTTTTAAGTACTAATATTCTGATTGTTGCATTCATATGTCATTCATGTGGCCCGTCTCTAGGATTAACCATAATTGTCTGCCCTTTGTTTTGGTGTTAAATTGCTTTGCTTTTTAAGAAGCTTTTTGGTTACTTGATGTGCCTGTTTGTCCATGTAGATTGTAGAATGTATATAGGTATATTAGATCTTCCTTATGGACTCTATGAATGCGAGAAGTATCCACTTCGAGTTTTCTTCTCATGAAATGTTACGCATCCGTAGTATCATACGATTGGAAAGGGTTTGGCCGAGGTAAGAACATCTTTTGTATGTCTCAGATATCTTTGTCTAATAAAAGCCATTTTAATAAATTATTATTTGCAATAGAACCTACTGGAGTTAACATTTTAGCTTGTTCTCTGAGCTGTGTCTATCTCAGAATACCGACAAGAGCACATCCATCCCTTACTGTGGCATGCATTCAGCCACGATTTTTTAGCAATGTTCATCTTTCGGTTCTCCATGGATTACAGAATTAGATCCTTTCTAGGGAGTATATTCTACAATTATTATATATAAGCTAAAAGCTTAATCATGTTGTATATATTTCACTCCATTTTTTCTAATGATCCTGGAACGATATAAATATTGTTTAGCTACATGTCATGTGAAATATGCTTCTAACTCTTTGAAGCATCTCCCGGATTGAATTTCTTTTCTGTAAATGCAGGAGAGGTCGGGGCTATCCACCTAGGGAAAAAGGATAGCAGGCCAACAACATTGTCCAGGACAGGTTTTGTATACTGTCTAATAAAAGCCATTTTTAATAAATTATTATTTGCAATAGAACCTACTGGAGTTAACATTTTAGCTTGTTCTCTGAGCTGTGTCTATCTCAGAATGCCGACAAGAGCACATCCATCCCTTACTGTGGCATGCATTCAACCACAATTTTTTTAGCAATGTTCATCTTTCGGTTCTCCATGGATTCCAGAATTAGATCCTTTCACATGGGCGAACATCCACCTCTGGGAGGTTATTTGCACCTTGAAGGTGAAATCTTGCGCCAACATATTCGTCTTGTGAGTGATTGGTTTTGAGGAAACTAGAGTACCTGTCACTTCTTCTAAAGGAGAAATATGCACACAAAAAAACGATTTTTATGTGGACAGAGTAGGATTCTCCTTTTCTTATGGTTTAGGGTTGGGATTACACTATTACAGGACGATGCTAGGTTTTCAAGGATGCCCGAGTGTTACATCCGTGTGAACACCATCAAGTATCTTCGGGTTCCTAATGAGGTATGGATTTCTGACGTGATGAATCTTATTTGCCTCCGTAGTTTGCTTGGTTGTTTAGTTATGTCTGTTGTGAATTTCCTTTTGCGTTATCGAGGTGTATTTACGCCTGTGTTTCATTGTTGCATTGATTTTGAATATCGTTGTATGATCGTGCCTAGCAAAATCGCTATAATGTCATGGAGTTCTGTTGTGACTATCCTTTAGTTTGAAGTCCCTTGTTCTTTTCAAATGTTTTTGGGTGACAACACATCATATGGTATATTTGACTAATCTCCAACCAGTCATGTTTCTCAATTTCTCTTCCCATAAACTGTGATCGTTTTTTCTGTATGACTTAGCATCATAGATTCACATTTCTTTTTGTATGTTTTAAGTACTAATATTCTGATTGTTGCATTCATATGTCATTCATGTGGCCCGTCTCTAGGATTAACCATAATTGTCTGCCCTTTGTTTTGGTGTTAAATTGCTTTGCTTTTTAAGAAGCTTTTTGGTTACTTGATGTGCCTGTTTGTCCATGTAGATTGCAGAATGTATATAGGTATATTAGATCTTCCTTATGGACTCTATGAATGCGAGAAGTATCCACTTCGAGTTTTCTTCTCATGAAATGTTCTGCATCTGTAGTATCATACAGTGGAAAGGGTTTGGCTGAGGTAAGAACATCTTTTGTATGTCTGTATACTGTCTAATAAAAGCCATTTTTAATAAATTATTATTTGCAATAGAACCTACTGGAGTTAACATTTTAGCTTGTTCTCTGAGCTGTGTCTATCTCAGAATACCGACAAGAGCACATCTATCCCTTACTGTGGCATGCATTCAGCCACGATTTTTTAGCAATGTTCATCTTTCGGTTCTCCATGGATTCCAGAATTAGATCCTTTCTAGGGAGTATATTCTACAATTATTATATATAAGCTAAAAGCTTAATCATGTTGTATATATTTCACTCCATTTTTTCTAATGATCCTAGAACGGTATAAATATTGTTTAGCTGCATGCCATGTGAAATATGCTTCTAACTCTTTGAAGCATCTCTCGGATTGAATTTCTTTTCTGTAAATGCAGGAGAGGTCGGGGCTATCCACCTAGGGAAAAAGGATAGCAAGCCAACAACATTGTCCAGGACATGTTCTATATACTGTCTAATAAAAGCCATTTTTAATAAATTATTATTTGCAATAGAACCTACTGGAGTTAACATTTTAGCTTGTTCTCTGAGCTGTGTCTATCTCAGAATACCGACAAGAGCACATCCATCCCTTACTGTGGCATGCATTCAACCACAATTTTTTAGCAATGTTCATCTTTCGGTTCTCCATGGATTCCAGAATTAGATCCTTTCTAGGGAGTATATTCTACAATTATTATATATAAGCTAAAAGCTTAATCATGTTGTATATATTTCACTCCATTTTTTCTAATGATCCTGGAACGGTATAAATATTGTTTAGCTGCATGTCATGTGAAATATGCTTCTAACTCTTTGAAGCATCTCCCGGATTGAATTTCTTTTTTGTAAATGCAGGAGAGGTCAGGGCTATCCACCTAGGGAAAAAGGATTGCAAGCCAGCAGCATTGTCCAGAACAGGTCAGGGCTATCTGCCTAGCGAAAAAGGATAGCAAGGCAACAACGTTCTTTGGATTTTTTTTTGGGGGGGTTGCTAAATCTGAATATTTGGGGCCTCCTGGTTCCAAATTTTCATCACCGTTTCAACTACAATGAGGGACGAAGGCCCAGGTGCGCACCTCTTGCTGCATTTCTATGGTTTTCATTTCTCTGTGTGGTGCTTCATCCAATGTTTATCAATATGCTAGGCACAATACAAACAGGGACTTCGGCCGCTTCTACGAGTACAATTTAGCTTAGCTGATTGTCTTGATCATTTGTGTTATTAAGGAGTCATGATCATTGTCACTGCAAGTCCCATCAAAGAAAAGATTTCTCCATTGATCATTGTCACTGCAGTCCCAAATGTCACTCCATGAAAAAACGTCTGCCCTATCATGTAAACGTCCTCAAATTTCTTTCCAATTTTTTTTCTTCATTCCCTTATGGTACTCTTTGTTTTTATTAGAGTTGTGCTGCCAGATACATGCCCTGTTTCTCTTACAGCCATCCAAAAAAAAAGCTATCACAAAAAAAAAAGAATTGGGACTAATGTCTACTTTATTTTACCTATGTGTGTTCCATATCCTTTTCTCTCTCTGAAATATAGTTTAACGACTTTACATTCATTACAATGGTTCATGCATAATTGTTGTGTGGTTCGTCTGCATTTGTAGTAATCTATAGGAGATTTACTCGATTTATAGTTTTCACACAGTTAATACTATTTCATTATGTTGCAAATAGATTATAGTTGTCATTGGTTCCTTTTCTTGTTAGTGAAACCTGTCCTGCTTATAGAAGCAGAGGATATTATCAAGAAGCTAAGGACATTGGATAAACCTTTAGCACCTTTCGAGGAGGATAATCCCACCAGTTGGTGAGCCTTCATCAGGAGTCACTAATCAATTCATCTGTTTGCACCATGTAGAAAATCACAATATTGGATGCTGGAAAATTGAGTGAACTCTTGCTAGAGCTAATCAAGAACAATCTACAGTTTGATAGTATTTATTTAGGTATATTACCAAAACTTGTGCCTCATATTAGTGAGCCATTTGTAGATATAGCCCTTCACTTTATGAGTGTAAATCAAAACCATATTGACCAAACAACTTTATTTTTAGATGAGACTAATAAAATTCAGAGAACAGTTCTGACAAACATAGATACACAGTCACAGCAATTGCGTTACTCCATTTTCAAAGCTATGCCTGCTCAAAAGATTGCATCTGCTTCTTCTGCATGGCCTATCACATTCAGATGATAAGTGTCAGAGATGATAAGCATGGCCTATCACATGCCGATTCTGATGTCATAATTAGTTTGATCTGTTAAGGTATTATGCATGCCTCTTTACAATTTTTGGGGGCTGTGTTGGGTACTTAATGATTGCTTTGGTGCCAGTAGAACCACTTTTCATGTTACAGGTGTACAACCTCTCGAAGTGTCTCAAAAGCTACTAAGAAATTGTTCAGAGATGACGACAGAAAACCGTATGCAAGCCATAGGTTAGTTCAGTCCATCTCAAATGATATCCATTTATGCTACACTAGCGCTTTAATACCGTACGGGTTTCACCTTGTTATATTACATTTCTTAGAAAGCAACAAGATGGTCTCCCAGTTCTAATTATACGTTACCTTCTTTCAAGTAAAAAAAACTTACCCCTTCCTATATGCTGAAAAATTTATGTACCGACCCAAAGAAATGCAAGAATAATTACATATTTTCAGAAAACCACTATAACTACCTTAGCTCCTACAAATTGTATTCGTTGTTACAACTCCTACCAGTTGTCACATTCTCTTCATAGTTCACACCTACTCATGTTATACTCATAAAGTAGTTCTTCTATTAAATCAGTTTCCTTTTACCTCTCTGTTTGAATTCATTATTACAAGCGTCTCTGCAAAACAACAGTATCTAACTCTTCGTTTTACCAGACTCTTTCAGAACACAAAACGTTTTCTGAATGCTGAAAAGTTATATCCAGCCTTACTTCCATTTTTCTTTCACAACACAAACCGTTTTCTGAATTGCTCAAAGTTATACTCAGCCTTACATTCATTTTAGAGCTAGATTGCATACACATTTATGTGATTCTGTGTCTTGCAGGAAACACCCAACATATCTACTAACAGGTTGCAGACTTTGTACTGTGCAGTTTTTGCTAAGGCAATATACTCACCGCCATGTAACTCGCATTTGAACTAGATTGCCTGTTACTAGCCGCTTTGGCTCTCTATACATAGTCCTGTGTTAGTCGCTAAGGCAAGCCTGCTTGAATAGCGAATATCACAATAAAATTGTAATTACAGGTACGTTCATAGCGTACTAGGACTAGTATCACAGCCATGCTCAACCAAAACATCGGTCCCTATGTAGTTCCTATTTGATCTTTATGCTTAATGATGTAATGTATAGTGCGAATTACCTAATTAATCAACCTCTAACTAGACGCATCTATGCTGAGACTGCCTGTGACCCAAATGTAAGGTCTTCTTCGCGTTGCCTTTTACTACTTTTTGTTCTACTGTGTCATTCTGATATCGAATTACCTGTTTTTTATGGTGCTATACCATAACTAATCCACTGAACACACACAACTGCTTTGTACAAACCAGAGCATAAACCAATGAGAAAAAAAACTTTTCGTGACAATCTATAATCAACGATTGTAATTAGGGGCACGGCATCGCGCGCTTTTATTGCCTAGTTATATTAGATTGGCATATATATACACAACGTCGAAGCCAATAACAAAAGTTACGTGCAGGATCAGTACAAAACTTCACAGATATTCTTAATGATAAGAGAATCTAATTAAACTAAGATGAACACTTACCAATTGAATCGGCGTTGCTCGGTTGGCATGCCGTCTGTGTCGTCGCCCACCTGCCAAGCGCTCAATGCGATTTTTTTAAAAATAATATTTTTTAAAAGATAATTACAAAATAAATAGTCGCCTCAAAAATGGATTTTTTAAATAATCTATTTTTATTCAAATACGTAAATAATACCGCTTAATTTTTTTTCTGAAATAATCTCGTGTCGCTGAGCGGTTGGGCGACTTGAGCAAGTCGCCCAGCGGAACTGCGACCAACCTTCAAGTCGCGAAGTAGTAAAGCGACTATAAGCTGACTGGTTATAGTCACCAAACTGATGTGCGATATGAGTTTAAATCGCTGATTTGTAGAGCGAGTTCAACACGTCGCGCCGCAGGTGAGCGACTTATTTGAAATCGCCCAACCAGTGGGCGATTTGAGCAAATAAACTTGGAATTATGTGAATCCAATTGGAACAATTGTGTTAAAATAGATATTACATGTTGTAGGTATTGTATTTAGCAAATTGTATTATATGATGTTATTTTTTTAGAAGATAATAGTGTGGTGACAACGTTGATTGGTCTGTTTGTTATTTTCGTAGATTATGATAGGTACGAAATATGTCAGACTCGCAATAACATGTTGTGATCGTTGTATGTTGTTGTAGTGCGCTAAATTTCTGTAGAATTTTGTGAGGACGATTAAGATAGTAATGAGTGCTAAGTAGAAAGGTAAGTGATATTACGAAGAGGCTGAGAACACTCGTTGCAGAGTCTTGTCTTTTCGGTCTTAAAAGCTGGCAAGGCTTTAATTGAGTTGTCAATTCGATCTGAAAAGGCTAACCCTAAACCTAAATCCTAAATCACAGACAAATTATCGCAGACCGCTGAAAGTCGCGTGTGGTCTTCTCAGTACGCATAGCTGTCCCGTGTGGTCTTGGCACTGCAGAAAGCTGACTCCTTTGGTCTTATCACTACGCAAAGCTGCCCCGTGTGATCTTATCACTGCGCAAAGCTGCCCCGTGTGGTCTTGTCTTTGCTCAAAGCACCCAGTCTCGTCTGGTCTTGTCATCTGCAAGCTAGTACATACATCGTTTTGTTAGCCTCCCCCTGCGGGGCTATAAAACGTACGCTCCACGCTCCGAAATTAGAACCACTCGACCCTTGAAACCGTAGGAAGAAGAACCTTCTCCGTCTTACAGTAACATATAATGGCAGACGCCCAGGGACCAGTCCAACCGGGGTCGCCGAAGCCAGACCTTCGCGTCGAAAGGAGGGAGGACTTCGGCCCTAACCATCGGTTGATGCCGAAGAAGCGTGCTCAACCGGTATGGTTGAAATGCGGACACGGGGAGGACGCTATCGTGCAGACCATAGACGGCCCTTTTGATGGTGGACGGCGTTTCTTCCGATGCCCATACTCAGGGGTAAAAGTTTTGTTCATGTTACTGCTAATGCATCCTCCATACTACTGTTCGTTGTATCAGATGGTGAAATGCAACTTCACCCGCTGGATCGATCCTCCCCATGAACGACATGTTGCGAGGTACGTGGATGTATTGTGGAACCGAATCTTTGATTTGGAGGCGCAAATTGACGATCTCAAGGAGCAAAATGACGACCTCCGCCAACAGATGCAGCACGAGAGGGGCAATGAGGAAGTCGTGAACATAGGAAGCTCCTATGATCCCACATGCTGTTGTGCCAACCCTAGCTGCATATGTGCGTGCCACTACAACGACGGCCAGCCACGTCCGAGGCGCCTAACTGGAGAGCACTCTATGTGGGTAGCGAGAGGCACCTTTTACAATTAGGCACGGGCGGAGAAGATTGTACGTCGGTAGTGTCCTCGACGAACACGTGTGACCTGCACGTGTGCATACCGTACTGCGGGCGTAGCGATGGTTACAAAGGATTACATGTCATACGACTGAAGAAAAGATATAGGGAGGTACGTACCCATCTACGGCACCAAAGGGACCCTACGGTCGGCCGGTCCACCGCATCCCCATGGTACATGTCCGCGCCAGACGGTCGGAGTCTAGAAAGATGGGTCCAGAGAAAGAAACGAGCGACCACACAGTTGCAGCAGATGGGGGCAACCTGTGAGGATAGATGCGGCCTCGTCCTCTACAAAGACGATCGCACATGCCGCGATGACGTCGCGGCAAGTACTACCGAGCCCCAATCGATCTCTAGCTCCTCGCCATCGGCGATGGCCTCGCTGCACTTACGAGGCGGGCGCCGATGGAGTCACCGTGGGCCGGTAAACAAGATACCACCAAAGAGCCACAACAGGTATGCCTCCAGGTGCCGCGACACCTGGTCGACGGTGGGCTGTGGGACCATCCGCTCGACCTACGCAGAAACGAATTATTAGTAAGCCCGTCATGTCTCAATGAATCGCTAAACATGCAAAATAGGTAGTATACGTACCCGGAACTGCGAAAGCCACCGCAGGGGCGGGCCATGCCGCTGTCGCTCCGAGAAGTCGAAGTACGGAGGCGCGGCCTCCGCCCCAAGAACCCCCCAAACACCGCTGACAAACAGTCGTCGCGCCACGACAACGTCGGCGGGGAATGCAGGGCTCCGCGATAGGCAAGTCGAGCAAAGATCGCGACATCCTGCAGAGTAGGGACCATCTCCCGAAGGGAGGTGGAAGGTGTCGTCTCGGCCAACGGTCCACCAGCGGTCCAGAGCGATCGGTCGAACGGGAATCATCGTGACCGCTCCGGACCGGCCGGACCGGCCTGGACCTCCCCATCGTCATCGACCAGACCGCCGTCCTCTTCGGTGGCCTCTACCATCCGTCACGAGAGGTAGAAGGCGAACAGCTCGACCTACAAAGCACGAAGAAGTAAGTACATAGCGCGCATACGATACAAAAAAAAGGCACAGCTTGCAACAAACCTCTCTACCCAGCGTGGGTCTAGTCTCCAAGCCCGTCGGGGTGTCCGCGTATGAACCACCCCAACTCACCGCGTCGACCCGAAGAACCGGATCTGACACACGACGGCTCGTAGCGATGTTTGACGTCCACCAACCGGTTCAACAGACTGAAATGCCAATCCGAACCAGTAGGGTCTTCAGCCATACCTGCAAATTAAGAGATTAAAAGCATTCAAATTACTTATTATAAAAAAAAACTATGAAGTACATGTGTGTGTGATTCCTTGTTATAAAAAAAAATACTTATATTTAACATTCTATAAACTAGAATTTGCGAATGCACGGATTATCGCCGTGTTTATATAATACAAAAGTAACATGTTATCATTCATCTAGCCTGTACGCAATTAGCGCAGCACGCGGAATAGTACAACTAAATTTATTTGTACTAACTCATTTTTCCTTTATACGAACTTCTAAGTACTAATCATGCTATCTCTAAACATTTGCTAACAATATGTCACTACGCACGATGTTTGAGGCTAACGTACCATGGTTAGTAATTAATCATGTCATCTCTAAATATTTATTAACAATATGTCACTACACCTAAAGTTGATTGCTAACCTACCATGGTTTCAAAAATAAACTTTTACAAATTAATACTTACCGTCCTAGTCGTCGATGCGAAACAAAAAACCTTTTCTTTTCCTCCTCCTGCTCTTTTCTTCCTCCTCTTCTTTCCCTCTCTTTCTCTTCTTTTACGGCTCCGTGATTCGCGTCAAGGAGCAGCGGCGATTTGCTCGTCTTGTGGTTTTATAACCGCTCAAAGTCGCCATGCGGTTGGGCGACTTGGGTTGAGCTCCGAGCAAGTCGCGCGATGGAGTAGCGACTCTCTTCAAGTCGCTATTCCGTAAAGCGACCTTACCTCGAACCTTTAAATCGCTGTTCCGTTCAACGACGTCAAGGTTGGTCGCAGTTCCGCTGGGCGACTTTCTCAAGTCGCCCAACCGTTCGGCGACACGAGATTATTTCTGTAAAAAAAATTAAGCGGTATTATTTCTGTATTTCCGAATAAAAAATAGATTATTTAAAAAACAATTCCTCAAAAAATTACAAAAATATGTTCCTATCGCCAGTTCAACTGGCGATAGGGACCCTCTTCCCCTCCTGTCGCTGGTTCAACCACCTATCGCTAGTTCAACTAATGACAGAAACACAGTCTTCCTGTCACCAGTTGTTCCTGTCGCTAGTTCAATTGGTGACAGTATGCCATCTATAAAAACCCAAAAAAATCCCTCCAAACCTCATTTTAATTCCAAAAAAACAGAAGAGAGGAGGAGAGGAAGAGAAGAAAGTTAGCAAAGCACTGTTGGCTCCTCGCGGAGGAGAGAGATTGACAGAGCAGCAGATCCAGTAGGGCGGTCATCTTGCAAGTACATTTTTTTGCAACCTTTTACATTATGTCAAATTATATAGAATAGCCAGTAGAATTAAGTAGAATAGCGACATAGATTTAAGTAGAATAGCGACTAGAATCAAGTAGAATAGCGACATAGAATTAAGTAGAATAGTGACTATAATTAAGTACATATAATTAAGTAGAATAGCGACATAGACTTGAGTAGAATAGGGACTAGAATCAAGTAGAATAGCGACATAGACTTAAGTAGAATAGCGACTAGAATCAAGTAGAATAGCGACTAGAATCAAGTAGAATAGCTACATAGAATTAAGTAGATTAGATAATTGTAGTCAAACTATGTACTACATTATTAGAGATGTGTATAGTTTAGTTCGTCATACACATGTTCTGAATGTTACAACAGCCACTTCTCCCTACCCACTCCATCTCCACTTCATCTCTCTCTCCCCAACAGAACCCATCTCTTTTCCTCTCACGCATGAACATTAGCTCAAGCATTTATCTTCTCTCCTCCCAATCCAAGCAAGAAACCCAAAAACCCCCTATGCATGTCACCCCATTGCACCCCCATCACATGAGCATCCTATTCTTGTAAGTAGTTTTCGCATGCAAGCTGTTTTGAGCATTTTGCAAGGAGAGAGGAGGAGGCAGCGAGCTGGTGGTCCTTGTGGCCATGGCTAGCTAGTTGTCGCAGCAGAAACCAGTGGCCGGTGGTGCCACGATGCACCAACGAGTAGTGACCGATGAGCAAGACGACGTCCTTGGTGGCACGCAGTCTTTGCTACGTGGCAACAGCATCTGCGCAGAAGTGCTTGGGGAGGCGCCGAGCGCGACGTCAAGGCGGCTCGGTGAAGCTTCGGCTCGGTCTTGCGACGCGATGTTTGCGGCCGGTGGTGGCAATGGCTTGTGCGGCGACGGCGACGCCGAGGCGAGGAGACAAGGTCGGCGGAGCAACAACGATGAGGCAAGGCCAGCGGAGCATACATGCGGCTACGCAACACCGAGGGCGCGACGGGCGAGCGACACGCGACAGCACGACCACAGGCGAGGCCGGCATTGGCACGCTACGCGTGCACTCGACGGGCATGCATGCATGCATGTGGCACGTCCAAAGCTGAGGGCACGACGATTTGGCTCACTATGGCGCAGCTTGGTGGAGCATCGACATCCATGGCCAGAGATGCATATGCCAAGGCCCGGCTGAGCCGAGAGGGAGAGCAATGACGGAGGACAGAGCAGTGCATATAGCGGACACGAATGTGGACGCGGATGAGAGGCCGAGCGGCGGATGCGGACGAGTTCGGCGATGACTACGATGGACGTGGACAAGTACCGAGAAGATGATGTCCGGTGGTAGTCGCACGCCTAGCGCGCGCGTCGGTAAAATCTTTAGTGTTAAATCGCGTTACCGCATTGCGATATTACTTGTGCATGTTGCATAATCATATTAAGCATGGCATTGTTCTACTATTGCATGTTTAAATGTAATTAACAAATGGATGATTGAATGAAGTGAGGAAAATTATTTAACTGCACCTCAATACCAACAAGTGTTATGGCTATTATTTAGGTCACTCTAGGGAACTAACCAATTTGAAGTATGAAATTTGAAGGAAGTAGCTAGTAGCTTTAATTCTGTAAGATGTCTATTGTAGGTTGTTTGGACAGAAAATGTCTCAAGGTGAAATCTTGCTAATGAACAGTGGGTCTACAGTCCAAATAATAGATGGATCGGTTAGTAGCATTCTGTTAGTAAATTTCTCCTTGATGGAATTAATTAGTTGTTGAGATAAGTTGCATGTGTCTTTGTTATGTGTTTAAAAGAGTAAAATCATTAGAAGCCAGGTTTTGGAGTAGGGTTGGCTAATAACAGTAAGCCCTAGGCCTTGGTGCTATCAAGAGTAGTAATGGGTCAATGAGATGGTTAAACTTCAAAAAAATAATAATACATAACTAAGTCAAATCAACTCCAATTTGAGTGGAATCAATTTTGTTGGCTTCCATTTTTAATGTACTTTAACTTGGAATAGGTTTGAAACATGCTAATGTCCTAGAAAATTTTGAAGTTTGAATTAATCTATGAAAGGAATTATTTTTACACAAAAAATTGAATTAACTTCAAAAATCCACAAGTAATTGTTTAACTCCAAATGGGGTGATTCTATTTTTTTTGTTGATAACTTTTTATTATATTTCATGCCATGTAAAATTCATCTCCACTACTATCCTACAAATTTTCGTGAAAAGATTTATTTCAGGCTACAGTAACCAAAAGCTACAAGGAGCTGAATTTTCTAGATTTTCATCTCCGGCAGAAATTGTTTAGGGCATAAGTCACTCATAAAAATCCAAATCAAATAATTTTTATTTATAAATTCATATAAATCATAATCTATCTTTTGTATTAATTTCATAATTTTTGGAGACTTTTGGAAATTTGGTGTTTATTCGGTGTTTTCGCTTTGTCGATTCTTTTTGTTAGATGACGGTAATTCGGGAGTGCAACGGAGATGATCATGAGAATGTCCAGAGTACCAGCAAGCAAAGGCAAGCACCCATCCTTTGATGCATGTTGATCATATTATATTCCAAACTATTATCTTGTTTGCAACTGTATGTATGCATGCTTTATTTGTCAAGTTATTTTGTCGATTAGAGGTAGTTAATCCCATTGCATGGATTCCCTAAAATTGTTCATCCCCTTCCACTAGCCTAAGTTAATAATTCTGCTGGTGAATTAGAGCCCGATGGATGTTATATGGTCTATTTATGCTTATTCGATTGGATGCTTAGCAATGCTTAGCTTTCGGTAGGTTGGGCGGTTGTCGACTTCTGTCGATAACCTTGGTCACATAAATCATTTTTATTATACTATGTCCAACACCCTGTGATATTATAATTTGAAAACTAAAACTGCAAATAAAATGATTTAGACTTGGGCAAGTGTATGTTGGTGTGCTGTTGGGTGTGTGGATGGTCTTGCCTAGGTCAACAAGGACCGAACATCTTGTTTTACCGTTTTCCAAGCACTTTTGCGTGCATCCACATGAGGGGTATATGGGACCCCTCTTGACTTAGTACTTTGGGGTGTGTTCGCTCTGAGTCGTAGGTGGTAGTTGTTAGGAGAAAAATGTTCTGTTGTTTTGTTGTTGTTGGGAATATGCGGGGTGGGATCTGGGTAGGTTCCCTCGGCCGAGGGGCATTGGTTGTTGACTAAAACTTTACCTCGAGGGGTAGTTGACCGAGGCTTTACCGGTGGCTTCGACACAACGTATGAGTCCTCCGTGGGAGCTCGGGATGGGCAGTTCGTGAAGGGTTAACCCCCATATGTGTGACTCTTAGTTGATGCGTACCATTAGAAAGCGTCTTATAGGACTTAGATCTACCGGCATGCCTTAGGAAGTGTGCTTCATGGTGTAACACCCTGGCTATTCGGAAGCCAAGATGTCACCTAAGTAATCTAACATACAACTATAATGCGGAAGAATTTGAACACCATCTCATCTAATGACATAAAGAGATCAATATTCAATAGAACCATGGCATGAATATAGTCTGAATCCAAGCAAGTATATCGAAGGAATGATCAAAGATCACATGTAATACTTAATCAACCATAACACAGCACTAGGTATCATTCACCAACTAAATTTATTTATTACAGTTCATCAATAACGAATGAAAGATAGAAATTAAATCGTAATGTTGAACTTGAATATGGTGAAGTGAATGAGTAGTGCGTGTCTACTCCCTCCCAATAGAGCCAACCTCAATGATCACCTAAAATAAATAAACAAAGTAAGAATGAGTCCGAGACTCAGCAAGTACAGTGAATAATTGGACATACAACAAACATGAACATGACAACATCATTGAAGAATATGAATATAACACAGAATGAATATTTGAATGAATGGATGGAATGAAATGAAAGGACTACACACATGCATATACCGGTATTGCTGGTGACACACCCGTCGGTGTTCACCTAAGCCCACATTTAACAAAATGCGGGGATTCAAGTCCCGTATGAAGAACATTTCATACGGGTGTCCCAAACTGCCCACATTGGAATGATGGGTCTTACGTGTCCATACTGGAATTGATGGGTCTTTTTAATCCACTCCTATGGATGAAACATGAATGATGGATGCATCGAATGAAATATGAATATTGAAAAGACATGCTCTATAATCATGGAGATAACACATATGGAAGTAACATGAACATTAAATATTAACATGGATCTCAGGAACACAATACCAACATCAGGCATTCACATTATATAATTAAGAACGTTAAAGTACTTGCCTTCCGCGTTGCGACGTGTTTGTAGGCAACGAAGGCGCTCCTAAACCCGAAGCCTCTCCGCCTACACAAGTATATACTCGAAATAAGAACAACATAGTACAAGACACTACCATTAACGTTCTGCAACTCCTTCCCAACAACACACAAATTAACTATTAGATCTATTCTGAAAATAGACAACTCAATCATAGAAATGATTCTGGACAGCAGCACAGAATAACTCATAACTATTGATCTGAGACTCGGAATGAGGTGAGCCCAGATCCTATGGAAACTTAACGAACATATCTACGAAATCCTAGTTGATGAGATAACCCAATTCGGCCAAAATAAAATGCCAACAGGCAGATGAACTTGTAAGACAGATTCTGTATGGATGAAAAAGACAGCAGTAAAGAATATATCACAACTTTTGATCTACAACTCCGATTAGGGAGTTCTTTAACATTCTGAAAAGGTTATGAAAAATTCTAAAATAACCTAGTTGGATGAAAACCCTGAATCTGCCATTAACATAATCATAATTTAGGAGACAACTTGACAGTTCACTCTCGTCAGGATTTCAGGACAGTGGTAAAGATCAGACCATAACTTTTGATCCGTATGTCGGAATTATGTGTTCTTGACGGCTACGGAAAGCTAAGAACATTATATAAATATATCTAGAAGATGGACACCTCCAAATCGGCCTCTAAGAATCCGAAATATGGCACGCAAGCTACTGGACAGAACTGAACTTACAACCGAAAGAATTCGATCCAAACTAAATAATCTAATTTCGCGCATCTAATCAACATTAAATAGTGGGGAAACATCTTGTTACCCTTGAAGAACCCAGAGGATGATGAACGATCCATGGAGAAGATGATCCTCCTTCTTTCTCTCTTCCTTCTTCCTCTCCCCCCTTCCTTCTCCTTTCTTCCGCTAGTCTCTTGCGGCAGCCACAGAAAAATCCCATGCAACACTTTTCTTCTCTCTCCTTAGTGTTGACTCTCCACGTAACCATACAAAAGTAACAAAACTACTATCAATGAAATTCCAACTAGCTAGCAGCAGCGTATAGCTTTCTTTGTCTCCTGCCAAAGGACACGAAAAGGCAACAAAACACACCTCCACAGCAGAGCATGCAGCTTTGGCGCAAGGGAGATACAGAGTGCAGGAGACTAGCTAGTTGCTTGCAGATGGCAGAGGGGCTGCAGGCGCTAGAGGACAGCAGCACGCAAGGAAAAACTAGCGCAGGGAAAAGAAAGCACGCAGTAGAGAGCGGCGGCTGGTTTCTTTTTGGCGCAGGAGCACGGTGCGGCTGGAGGCAGGGGTGGCGACTGGATGCAAGGAGAGAAAAGGCTAGGGTTTTTGGGGAGAGGGGCACCCTCGGGCTCCACTTAATGGTTGGCCAGTCCACTTGGGTCAAGTTGTTGTGGGCCGAAGGCCCAAGGTCTACTTCTCCCTCTAATTTTTCTCTAACTTCCCCATTTTTAATTCTAGAATTACTTCTTTAATTCTATTTAATTTCTCTTTTAGTTCACTTAATCACACTAATGCAATTTGGGATATTACACATGGCCTGGAAAAGGAGCGGTCTGGTGTGTGGGTAAAGTTGTACTCCCCTATAGAGTTTAATCTATTCGAATAGCTACGTCCTTGGTTATGGACACGCTTGGGAAAGGACTTACGAGAGTTAGACTCAACATTTTGGAATTTAAAATTAAAACTTGATCGGGGTGGTATTGAGAGTGGTTCTCATGCTATATTTGTGTGTTGCAGGGGCAGCCACCTGTTAATGTTCTGTTGTTGTCTAATGTTAATTGCTCGCGATTATTTGAAGTATTAAAAATGTTTGCTCACTTGAGATTTAAATCTACTACTTGTATTCAATTAAAATATTGCTTTGTGCTGAAAATGATCCCTATAGCCTTCTGCATTGAGTAGAGCTTGCATGTAGCTATGTATAGGCTTGGTAAAGTCTTGCGGAGTATATTCATGTACTCACTGTTTGCTTTTATCTACTAATCTGGACAGCTGGTGTTATGATCGAATCGGGTAAGGAAATATGTGTAGGAAATATCGATTTGCTATAGTTTGAACCCAGTCGGTTGCCCTGCAGGTTATAGCAAGCCATTGGGACACTAATGATGGTTAATTCATGGTTTTATTTCAGTTTATTTACTATTTTCCATTGCATATTTGATATTTTATCTTGCTATTTGGCCGGTCGGCCCTATGTATGAAAATTGAACATTGTATGTTTATTATGTTGTAAATTATGAAGATTTCGGTATTGTAATACTTGTGTATAGAATTGATGCTATGTTTGTGAAGGTGTATGTGTACCACTCCTGGGAGGTACATAATACACCGAGAGTGGGAAAATTTAATTTGTGATGCTAGGACCGATTGGAAGGTCAAGCATTACAAGTTAAATCGCCTGGCGGCTCTCACGGTGTGCCCGAGTTTCCTCCGCATCATGTGCCTGGATTCTCGCCGCCACTCGTCCGAGCCACAGCCTCGCTCCGCGCGCCTGCCCCTGCACTGAACGGCCCTGGTGTAACACCCCAGCTCAAACATTGAGCCTGGAATGCTACTAAAATTAAATTAAACAAAACTAAACTAAGACCAATTACCAATTTTCGGCAGAACCTCCTTTGTATAATTAATTATACCGAGGTTCCAACAATTAATCATAGCAATTAACACTAAACTCAATATTCAAGTTCATTCAGGCATGCAAGATAATCTAATAAACATAAACAAAACTTGCTATTCTCCTTATTACAATTAATCAAACTTAAAACCATCCATAAGTGATTCACAAGCGGTTTACTTATTATTGAATAAAATCTAAATGGCGATGCGCTTTAAGGATGAGTGGTAGTGAGTGCATCCAAACATCTACTCTCTCCCATGCATGCCGTTCTTGCCGGTTGTACCTAAAACATATCAAAGCAAGAGTGAGCCCAAAGACTCAAAGAAGTATCAACAAGGCTAAAGCTAAAATCACGCTTATAGCATCAATATTCCAAATTAAACATTAAACTAAACATAGCCTTCATGCTTATGTAATGCGACCATGCAATGCACCTTTTAAACTTTATCTCTTTTCAGTATTTTATTGGTAATGCGAGGTATATAACCGTCGATGTATACCCTTGCCTATGCACTCAGCACGGGGACCAAGAGCCTATACTCCACAAGTATAGGGACCTTTGCCCATCATCATCATGATGGGGACCTCTTTACTCATTGCCCACATTCTACTTAATGTGGGGACCTCAAGCCCGTCATTTACATGACGGGACCTCAACTATTCATACTTGGTCACCACGTGACCAAGACTCAATCATGCTTACTACATGCGTATGTACAATGACATCATCTTCCAAACATATGAATTCAACGTGTACATAATAACATGTAAGCATTAACAACATACATAGGAAGCTTTTACCATAACTTGCATTTACCAAGATATATTGTAATTCATCACATTAACATTCATGCATGGCTATTACGAACAAGACACAATCAATCTCAGCAAACAAATCATAATTATTCTACAACCCGAATACTTGCCTCAACCGTGCGAGAACGGTGGATGCGAAGAGGGCGCTGCCCCTGGGATCACGCTCCCACCTGAACATAATGATAACCCAAACTAAGACAAGCATACTGGACCAAAATTATAAATAAGAACACAATTGAACTCGCTAAACTCCCAAGCGTTTCCAATCTTCCAATTTCTACCGATCGATTTGGTGTTCACTGCGGACAGTCAACTTCTAAAATACATAACTTTCTGCTCAGGAGTCCAAATAAGATGTTCTAATACTTTCTGGAAATATAATTAAATTACCTAAATAAACTTAGTTGGGGAGCCCTTCTGATTCTGCCATCTACTGCCCCTACCAAGCCAATCTACAGAACATCAATTATCACGTTGGGTTCTCTGGACAGTACACTAAAATTATCATAACTTTTGCTACGAAAGTCCAATTATTACGTTCTTTAGCTTTCTGGAAAGGTGAGGAAATTACCCATCTTTTTCATTATAACGAGATCCTCTGATTTCATCTTTAACTAATAGATTAACTCAGATTTCTACAGACTGTCAGGATGTTGATAGGTTAACAGGACAGAGGCACTAAGCAATTCATAACTTTGTAACCATTAATCGGATCTGGACGTTCTTGGCGGCCACAGAAAGCTAACAACATAGCCCAACTATTTCTAAGAGGTTGGATCCCTAGATTCTGCCTCTACAGACATGAAAACCGTCGTCCAAATTACTGGACAAAACGCGATCTATTAAACCGACGCAATTCAATCTATCAAACGACATCAAACGCATCTACTACACATTAACCAGCGAAGAACACGCGACGTTACCCTTGAAGAACCGCTGTAGATTGCGACGAAACCCGTGAACCTTCACTTCCCTCTCTTCTCCGCTCTCTCCTTCTTCTCCCTTCTTTGGCCGACCACCACCAATGCGACCTTCTTCTTCTTCCCTACTCGGCAAAGAACGGAGGGGGCATTTGCTATAGTACCAGGCGCTACAAGAATCATGAGCTACAGTACCATCTAGGGTTTGGGTGGCCTCCCCTTCCTTTTAAGGCCGACCAACTCAAATGGGCCAAAACACCATGGGTCAAGGCCTGTGTTCTCCAATAAGAGCAAAAACGCCTCTAAAACCTCCAATTCTTTCTCTAATTCTATTTAATTTCAGTACTAATCACTTATTTATTTTATGTTAAAATGGGATATTACACTGCTCTCAAGACGCTGCAGTGCTCGACGCCTACAGTCGCCACACCTCCCGCGTTTCCCCCCTGCCGTGCTATTCTCTCTCCTTTATTTTTCTATAAAAGCTCAGCAAGCCATTCCTCTACCCCTTCCCCCTCCTCTCCTTCCTTTTCCCCAACCGAAGCTCACCACCACGCCCCCCTTTCTTCCACCATGCCAGCTGTGACACCTCCTCTCTCGTTCTCCCTCTCCGGCCACCCATTCACCTCCCCGAGTGCGTCACGGTGTGTCCCCGAATGTCCTCCTCTCATCCCCCAAGTCTCTCCTCCCCTCTCCCATCCACCTCACCGGATTTCGTAGTTCTCCACCGCCGGCCGAAGCTCTTTCCATCGCCATTCCCAGCGCTGTTGACCTCTCCCCGCCGCCTTCGACACCACCATTGGATTTGCCGCTCCACATTCTACGCCATGCTCTCGCTCTCCTCATCGGAACACCGCTGGAGCACCACCACCCTCTTGCACCCCCGCCACCACCGTTTGGCACGCTGTAGCCTCTAGCCATCCACAACCGTGCTATCACTTCCTCTACCCTCCCCGGGTTTGGGGCAACCCATTGTGGGCGTTGCCACCCGTCGCTGCCTTGCCCCCTGGTGATGCTGCAGGCCTGAGCGCCTCCCCTGGCTGAAGCTGCTCTATCTTCTTCTTCTTCCTTCCTTCTTTCTTTCTTTCTTTGTTACACTTCCAAGTGGGACCCACTTGTCATCCACCCATTCCTCTCCCTTTCCATCTCTCTCTCACCTCCATGTGGGGTCCTTAAGTCAGCCACTTCTTTAATCCTTAAATCCTGAAAAAAAATATCAGATTCCAGGAATGTTCCCTTTTCTATTTTCTATCATTTCATGTGATGTTAAACTTTTAGACATTCGTTCTCCCTCATACGAACTCCGATTCCATCGATTCTTGTTTCTAAATTCATATAAATTCAATACCTTTCTTTTGTTTCTAATTGGACAATTTTTGGATTTTATTTGGAATTGTTGTATTTATTTGGCTCTTTTTCGCATGTATAGATTCCGGCGTTTCTGAAGAATTCCTAGACTTGTCGGCCGAAGCAACTCTAACCTTCAACGAAGGCAAGTCATAGACCTTTTATCAAGTCGCACCTATTTTTATAAAATTATATTATTTTATATCAACATGTATTGTTAGTTTTATAACAACTGCCTTTGGGAATAATTAAATACCTTTCGACAGTATGCCTCCTTGAATGATTGTGAATGACATGTAACCTTGGACACCATAGGTTGGATAATTCTAGTTCAAAATATTAGTATTACCAACATGGGTATCGTAGTATGCTTAGCCATACTTAGTTACGTTGGGATTCAAGATCACATGCTCAAAAATGAAAATATTGACTAAATGATATATGGAATTAATTGTGGCATGGTTATTGTTGTTAAAAGTTATTGTGCCATGGCAAGGGTTGCCATTTGGCCGGGTTAAACAAAAATAATTTATACTTGGGTGGGTGATCGTGCAGTATAGGGGGTGCATGAAGCACAATATAGGAAGTACTTTGTAGGGTGCGGAAAGCACATAGGTGCGCGAAGCACATGGGATGTGGTAATCTTACCTGAGTAATTACTAAGGATTTAACTTTGTGCGCCATTGATCTGGGCCATACCGTACAACCATATGTCCAGGATGGGGTGGACCTAGCCATTAATTAGCAATGTTTTGATTTGGTTTTATTTGGGGTTGTTGAATTGGTGCAAGAGGGGGCCGAAAGGTGAAACCTTAGCGGGCAGAACTGGGTCAAAACATAGCTTTGTAAAAGCCTTATGATAATCACTTAGTCGCACGCCTTTGAAAGCGTGCCATGGCCAACATTATAAGCTGATTATCTCTTGTGGGTCAAGCTATACAACCTCTACAGAGTGTAAAATTATTCGAATAGCCATGTCCCCAGTTATGGACAATGCCTGGTGATTTCATACGAGGGGTAGATATTCTAAAAAATATTGGCTTGGTTGATTGGTTGGGAAGTGAACGGGTTGTTCACGGGTTGTTGGTTGGGAAGTGAACCGGTAGTTCACTAGTTGTTTCAAAATACTTGTTTACTTATGTATTTAATCTTCTAAATTGTGCTTTCCAATCTATTTACTGTATTTACTATCAATATTGTTTTCTGCAAAAATAGCCATAAAGTTATTCTTGTTCAAGCCTTGCATAAATACTATTTGCATACATTTCTCTATGACTTGTTGAGTACTTTATGTACTCGCGGCCTTGCGCCATTGTTGATCAGTTACCGAGGAAGAACCAGGGAACACCGAGTTCTACAAGGTGTACTTCGAAGACTATGCGAACTAGTCTGCGTTCTCCACTCGATTGCCTGTGGGCATGTCGGATGGCTACCACGAGTTTGTTTTATTCCGCTGCAAGTTTACTTTTTTGTCTTAAGCCCCGCGTGGCAAATTCTGGAAACCTTGACCATAAGGTCTGTCGCTACTAAGTAATATTAATTTATCTGCTTCTTAGATATTTTGTTGTATGGATATGATTTCATTGATGTTGCAATTATGTGAACTAGTTACTGATCATGGGACTAGTTCAGAGTACACAGAGGGCTTGGATTCAGTGATCCAGGGTCTCGGCAATGTTATTGCCATGATTAGTTATTTCGTGGTATTATTTATTTGTTTTCGTGACAATTTATAATTGTTGCAATAGTTAAAAAATCCTTGCAATAAAATATTTTATTGCAACAAAAAACAATTCGTTGTAATAAGCAATATATATTACCACGATTTATTTTTGTTGTTAATAGTTAAAAAATTTGTTGCAATAAATTATTTTATTGCAACGACCAAAAATTAATTCGTTGTAACAACCAATAGATATTACGACGATTTTTTTGTTGTAATATTTATAGATACTGCAAAGAAATATTTAGATGCCATGTATCTAATAGTCCTTTCCCTCTCAAACACTTATTTCTACCACTAAAATTTATCTCCTATAATTTGTTTCCCACCAAAACACTATTCCTGTGGAATTTTCCCACACAAATTGATCGGACCTGCTAGCAGATAAAAATTCTTTCGATGTCTTTGTAATATCCCATTTAAACATAAAATAAATAAGTGATTAACACTAAAAATAAATATAATTTGTTGGAGAACCTAGTCCGTGGGCTTTCGGCCCACGTTGTTTGGCCCAAGTGGGAAGCTGGTTTAAGAAGCAGCAACAAAACCCTAAACACCTTTACTGTAGCACATGGTTACTGTAGCAATGACATTACTGTAGCACGTCCTCCCCCTACTGCAACCCCCCCATGCCACCCTCCTTGGCCAAGCCATGTCACTCCCTTGCTGCCCTTGCTGCCGGCTAGAGAAGAAGAAGAGGAGGGAAGAAGAAGAAAGGACCCGGGGGAGGAGGTTCTCGTCAGGGAATTCAGCGGGTTTTAGCGAGGTAATCATGAGTGTTTTTATTTTTCCATGATTTAGAGTAATTCTTGTCTATACGTTTGATTTCGGGTAGCAGATCGGGTGTAGACAGATTGTAGTGCGCTGTAGATTTAAACCATGTAATGGTGAAATTTTATTTGGTCACCAAATAGAGATTTGTGGGAAATATCCGTAGCTCTCCATAGAGTCTTTGACCATATTACTTGGATGTATAGATCTCCAGATATGAATTTTTCATTACTGCTGTCCAGAGATTCTGTCTAGAATCTGGTAGACTATAGTGATCGGTTTATTAAAAATATTTAAATTCTTAATTAGTGATTTAGACGAACAGGACTTTGTAGCTAGTTCTTTAATCTTTCCAAGAAGCCCAAGAAAGCATTTTTTTTGGATAAACTGAACAAAAGTTATGATTGTTTTAATCTTGCTGTCCAAAATGTCGGTCAGAATTAGACAGTAGTAATAATCTGAATATTAAAAATAGTTAATGACCAAATTAGGGATTAAGACCAACCAGATTATTGTATATAATTCTTTAAGCATTCCAGAGTGTCTGAGAGGGAAATTTTGGATAATCGGAGAGGTAGATATGATTTTTGCAAGGTGACTGTTTTGTTTGGGGCAGAGCGGTGCTCAGGGGAGCGTTTGGGTGCGATTTGGAGCGATGCTATATATGAATTTATTTTGTTTAGTTATTTGCCTTGGATTGTCTCCTTGAAATGTTTATTAAATGCTTAGGTGGTGGTGTGAATCCGGGGGCAGTGCCCTCTTCAAAAATGAATAGAAAGTAAAATGATTCAATCCTTTTTTGTATTTTAACAAATATCCTTCTCTAGGTAATAACTAGGTAACAAAGTTATTTAATTAACTTTTTGAATTTAACCAAGTAAACCCATTCTTAATTTTTGATTATTTCAATGAGAGAAATTTGGAAAAATTAAGAATTCCGGTGTTGTCAAACTTCGCACGGTTGAGGCAAGTACAACTATAGTCTTGTTGGATACTTGTTTGTTCACATTTGTTAAATGAGTATGTTGTGGATAACCTTCTAAAATATGAGTACTTTTCATTATTTACATGCTTCTGTTAATGGTTGAGATGAATTGCAAAGTATGCAAGTATTCCTTTCATTCCATTACATTCATTTCTACCATTCATGTGTAACCCACGGGAGTGGGTATTCAGATCCCCATATTTTCAATATAGGTAACTAGATCCCCGTATGAAAGATTCTTCATACGGGTAATGGATCCCCGTATTTTGAGAATACGGGTATGAGTGAACACCGACGGGTGTTACACTCGGCTACAGTGGTATACGCAGAAGAGAAGTGAAGTGAAGTCATATGCATTTTGCATTGTATTCATAGTATGTTCATATGTATGTGATAATTTGAGAATGATATGTCTCCAATTCAATGTTTCCTATGTCGTTCAATTGTAGTTGATGAGTCATTGAACTCACTCTTTCCAATTTTGTTTTTAGGTGATCGTTGAGGACGACATGCAACGGGAGGGTGTAGTTCACATGAAGAAATCCACTTTATCACACATGTCATCACTTAAATAATAATTCTGCTGCTATCCTTCGATCGGAAACTTTTAATGTAATAATTGGATTTATGGTACTTCCATTATTCATTTTTAAGGTTTATTCATGCTAGTTGATGATTTAAACTATTTGAACCTATTCATGATAATGTTATACATGAATGAAGTATTCTGATTGCAAGTTTAGTGCTTAGAACCTTGCTGAAATTTATGTTAGTTATATTATTAGAATTGTTTTGTGGTGACATTTAACTGTCACTTGTAGATGAATTGATAAGAAAAATTCATAGTGTTGATTGGTGATAGTAGTTTAGGTTGCATCTTGACTTCCGTATAGCCAGGGTGTTACAGTCTTATTTAGATTTTTTTTGAAATAATATTATTTCAAAAGAAATTTACAGAAATAAATAGCCAAAAATACAAATTACAAAACTAGGCCACTATTGCCATTTGAAATGGCAAAATTGTCCCGTCGCCATTCCAAATGGCAACATGAGCTTTGAGAATGGTGACTGAGCCTAGAACAGTGCAGAGCGGTCCCTGTCGCCACTCCAACTGGCGACAGAGATCCCGTAAGTTTCTAAATTTTTTAATATTAAAATATAGGAAAACCACCATTTCAAAATTCACTACGGTCAGGGGACTATTCTTGAGGGTCCCAAGGGGATTGATTTGCGTTATTTCCAATCGGTGACTGTGACCCTAACAAGACTAGAGCAGCATACATGGGGCGCTGTGATGTGGTGGTTGTTCCACACATTCGATTTGGACGATGCTGTTTATGATATGAGATTGAGTTGCCTTGCCAACCGAGCACCACAGGGCACATATTGGGAGTTAGTGCAGCTCAAGGGAATAAGGTCATGGCAGTCATATGTATGCAGGTCGAGGGAGGAACAGTGGGATTTGGTCCTTCTGGCCTAGGCATATGCCAAGCCACTCCTGCATTGGCGACTGAACAAGAAGAGGGTGGCGATGCCAAAGAAGTCGAGGACTCCAGCCACAGCGTGGCGCACACAATAGCCGAAGGTCTGAGAGTTGCTGATGCTGTCGATGAAGACCCTGTGGAATGAAATCCTTAGTCAGGCAAACTAGTGGGCTTCTAACGAGGGTGAGGAGCTGGAAGCCCTAGTCCAAAGGATGGATCTCGAAGACCAGGACTACATGGCATTGTCAGAAGATGAAGGATCCGACGACGAAGATGCTGTGGAACAATAGGTGGTTCCATCCGAGTGGAACACATACTAGTTCGATAATCTCGTTGTTAATGAAGGCTCCCGTGTGTCGTGGGAGTACGACCAGAACGAGGTCAGGTAAGGAGCTATGTACAAATGCAAGGAGGCCATGCAGGAGGCGATCAAATTCTAGGCCTTGTTGGTGCGGCACACATTCACAGTCATAAAGTCTAACCTAAGATGCTACGACGTGAAGTGTTACATAGAGCGATGCCCTTGGTGAGTGCACGTATTTAAGCCAAAGTGGGATACCTACTGGAAATACTCTATAGTGGTCCCTCACACATGTGTCGTCCTTGAGTTAGTGCAGTCCCACAAGAACATGTCATCAGGCTTCATCGCAAACATCATGTATGGTGAGATCATGGATAATCTAGATTTTGAGCCACAATTCATCATTCGGGCGATTGAGGTAAGGTTTCAGTACATAATCAGCTATGTCAAGGCGGGGAGGGCAAAATAAAAGGCATTGGAATCATGGTTCGGTACGTTCGAGGACTCCTACCACAACCTCCCTGGCCAACTCCAAGTCATACAAGACAGGAATCTCGACACTCATGTCGATATTTAAGATTCCACACATCCGAAGTGGGGCAATAAGAGGGTACTAAAGTGAGCATTCTTCACCTTTAGTCCATGCATCAATGCATTCCAGCACTGCCGTCCAATCTTGCGAGAGGATGGCACATTCCTGACTGGAAAGTACAAGGGCCAAATACTGACTGCAATAGCGACAGACGAGAACAATCAAGTTCTTCCTGTGGCATTTGCATTCGTTGAAAGCGAGAACACGGACAACTGGTTGTGGTTCATGAGAATTTGAGGATTTCCGTTGTACAGGGCCGTCTTAACATATGCGTCATACATGATCGGCATGCGGGCCTGCTGAGTTCCATAACTCAGCTACAGCAAGGAGAGAACGAATCATTTCAATGGGTAGATCTGCAGATCAGGTGGTGCATGAGGTAATTGGGTGCAAACTTCTACAAGTAGTTCCACAACATGGACTTGATGAAACTGTTCAAGTGGCTGTGTAACCAGAACCAGCAGTGAAAGTTTGACACACTCTAGAAGATTTTGGAAGAGCAGGCCCAGATGCATAGAAGGGAGGTAGTGAAAAAGGCCACTACAAGCGCTAATCAGGCCTCCAAAGCATTGCCACAACTACCCACTGATGGTCCTAGTTGTTGGGCCACGGGGTAGGCTACGATAGCTACAAATCAAAAATTTCTACCACGCAAACCAGGAAGCCAAGCAAGTAGATGATCACGGATCGTTACCACTAGACGCGCAGAGCAGCGGAAGAAGGGTTGGAGCACTGGTCCAACGAGAGCGCCGATGTAGTGGTCGAGTCGATCGTCTAGCGCCCTCACGAATCGATCATCTCCTCCAAAGAACGCTCTGCGGTTCCTTGTGAAGATCGCGGATCGCCCTCAAGAGCAACAAATCGCAGTAGCGCCTCTACGGTATCCACACGTCTAGAGAACGAACAACCATGCGCAGGTGTGCTAGCACCAAGTCGCACGGTAGAGCTCTCAAGAAGATGGCGACTAGGGTTTTGGTGGTGATTCACGCTGCACCTCTCAACAAAATTTCATGCATCTCCTTATATAGTGCTCGTGGACGGATCCTATCCGAACTCGCTTTGTCGAATCAGATTCGCATCGGGTTTGTTCCAACCCGCTAAGTGTGTGACCCTATAGGTTCATGTCAGAATATCCTCAAATTAACCCTTAGGGCCTATGTCTAATTGGGTAAAAAGGGGATACGTAAAAACGAAATATTTGGGGGTTTTAGGAAGAAGTTGGTTGTACCAAGATAAAAGAATCGTGAGGGGAGAGGAGTCCTAGAAACCCTAACAGTCCTTTGGTTTTTCCCTGGGCGCCGCCAGCGCAAACGCACATCTCCTGAAAAACCTATCGCTAGCGTCTGCCGTTTCACACGCCCAACGCCGCTTTGGTTTTCCGTCGGTGGCATCCGAGCGCTAGACGTAGCCGGTCAATCGCCGTGAGGGAGCGTCACACTGAGGGAGCGATCACAGGCAACTGCCGCCTCTGCCGCCCCGCTTGTGTGTGCAAGGTTTATACCGATTCTTTTTTGGAAATTGCGACGATCTCCTTTTTCTCGCTATTGGTTGGGCTAGTACTCTAGAAGTTTGTAGTTTAATTTGGCGACTATTGGTTGGGCTAGGACTTGAAATTTGTAGTTCGGTGGCACCAAGACATGGCTTGCATGTACAAAGTTGGATTATTTAAATGGAGTAGCTAGAGAGAGAGGGATTAATTTATTAGTGAGGATTTTAATAGGGCTGCGTGTATGACTATGCATAGTGATTGGAATTTCCTAGTGCCACTTTTGCATGCACGGTTGGATTATTTAAATGTGGTAGTAAGAGAGAGAGGGATTAATTTATTATTGATAATTTTAATAGAGCTGCAGTATGACTAGATGCATAGTGATTGGAATATTTTTAGCAGTGCTACTTTTGCATGCAATGGTGACAGTGGTAGATGTTATGCATGGCTAGATATCTTAGAGCTGATTACTACTTAGTAGTTAATTAATTGTGAGAACAGTGAGGTGAAACAAATAATTAGTGCTACATGCATGGGGTTATTTAATTGGTAGTAGGGAAGAGAGATGAAATAGGCAGTGCTGCATAAACTAGTGTTGTCTAATTAATGGTGAACTTCTAGTTGATTAGTTAATCGGTGCACTGCCAGGAATACTTAATTAGGTTAGTCGAGGAGAGAGAGAGAGGAGCTAGCGTGCCGTCCACAGAGGGGACAGGTCGATCTTTAGGAGTTGGAAATTGGGAAGGCGCTTGAGAGTATAGCGAGCTCGGTTGTGCTATTAGTTATGTTTTTGGTCCAGTATGATTGTCTTAGCGTGCCTTATAATTATATTCAGGTGGGGGATTGGTCCCAAGGGCGCGTCCTCTTGGCGTCTCATCGCTTCCTCACTGCTGAGGCAAGTATCCTGCCTATAGCACAATTATGATTGTTTGATGCGATTGCTTGTGTTTACTCGTATTAGTCATACATGGATGACAATGTGATGGATATGAGTAGAGTTTGGTGAATGCATGTTTATGGCTCTGACTTTCCTATGTATGTTGTTAATGCCTTACATGCTATGTGAGATCTGAAGTTGTGGTATGTACTTGATGATTCAAATGTATGAAAGGTAGGGCCATAGCACATACGATATCGAAAAGATATCGAGACTTGGTCACGTGGTGACCAAGTATGTATAGTTGAGGTCCCCGCCATGTAAATGACGGTTAGGTCCCTACATTCGTGGAATGTGGGCATTGAGGAGAGGTCCCCATCATGAAGATGATGGGTAATGGTCCCTATACTCATGGAGTATAGGCTTTGGTCCCCTGCATCAGAGGGCATGTGCAAGGGTATACATCGACGGTTGTATACCCGCATGACACGGTAAAATGCTAAAAGAGATAAAGATTAAAAGATGCATTGCATGTTCGCATTACATAAGCATGGAAGTTATATTTAGTGTAATGCTTCGCTTTGACATGTTGATGCCATATCCGTGTGTTCAATGTTTTTTATATGGATACTTGTCGAAGTCATTAGACTCACCCTTGCTTTGTTGTGTTTTAGGTACCACAGCAAGAACAGCACGCATGGGAGGGAGTAGTTTTATTGAATGCACTCACTACCATTCATCCTAAAAGAAGAATATCATTTAGTTCATAAATAAGCAAACCGATTGAGATTCACTCATAGCTTTGGTTGAATGCTTTGGCTTATTTGTAATAATGAGATTAGCTTAATTTGGATTATGCTTATTATTGTGTTATCTAATAGACTATCTTGCATGCTTGGATGAATTTGGATATTGAATTATTGTTAATGATATAGTTAATTGTCAAACCTCGGATAGTTAACTATACAAAGGAGGTTCTATTTGAAAAATTTGGTAATTGGTCTTAGTAGTATTGGTTTAATTTTATTTTAGTAGCATTCCGTGCTCAATGTTGAGTTGGGTGTTACTGCTTGGTATCGAGAGCGGTCAGAGGTCCGTGGTTAATGAAACATTAATTTTGACACACTAAACACAAGAGGTGGGGATTGGGTTTGCATTGCATCTACGCTTTCGTTGATTATTATAGTTTGATGTGTGCTTAATGTTTGAATTTGTGCTTGTTTGTGAAGATTAGAGATGGCAAGGGGTGGAGGCCGTGGCCGGCAGGGTGCCGGACGAGGCCAAGCAATGCCCCCGCCCGAAGTTCAGAGCTCTGTAGGTGGAGAGGCTAGTTCTGAAGGATCAGAAGAAGAGGTTGCTTCAGCAGTCAGGGAATCAGCGCCACCACCGCACCGCACCGCCGCTCCTTTGGCGGCTCTGCCATGATACTGTGGTGGGTGCTATGGGACCGCACTGGGAACGCTTCACGATCGGATACTTTTGATGGGTCGGGCACGCCAGATTGATGTCGCTAATCGGTTATGCACATGGAGAGACACTTTGGAGCGTTGGGAATGACCTCGGAGATGAGGGCACAATTCGTGGCCTTCCAGTTTAAGGGGCAAGCGGATATCTGGTGGGAGGGAGTCCTGACAGCTAGGACCGCTGCCCATGGCCCAGTTACCTGGGAGCTGTTTGTGGAGCAATTCCGGAGGAGGTTTTATCCAGCTTCATTCGTGGAGAGGTTGGAAGTCTCGTTGAACAGTTACAAGCAGGGCAAGTTGTCGGTGTCAGAGTATGAAGCGAGTTTTAACAACATAATCCGCTTTGTTCCAGCAGTGGCTACTAATGAGACCGAGAAGGCCAAGAGGTTTCGTAGAGGGCTCAGACAGGAGTTTCGTAAGGTATTGGGAGCATTGGAGCTGCGCGATTTTAGCTCCCTGGTAGAACAAGCCAGGGGCATGGAGTTAGAGATGCAGCTCGGGGAAGATATGCAAGGCATGGGTGGTACTGTGGTTCCTTCTGATGCAGGTGGCAGTCAAAAGAGGAGCTTTGGAGGAGGAAGTGGGTCATCCCTAAAGCCCATTTCCAAGAAGTTCAAGGGCTCGCAGAGTTCATTCAAGTCCAAGTACACAAAACCACAGTCTTCTAACACTTCACGGCCGTCAGGGAGTGCTCCTATGCTTCGTCCGGTTCCGGGGCAAGGTATGATATGTTTCAAGTGTGGTAATGAACACCGTGCTTCAGAGTGTTCCTGGACTGGATCTTGTCGCCACTGTGGTCTGGCGGGTCATAAGGCGGTGGTCTGTCGGCGGAATCCAGCTAGTGTTATCAAGTGGGAGCCAATTCAGTCGCCAGCGCAAGTGCCAGCCGCTTCTTCTCGAGGGTCAGTGCAGATGCTAGCAGCTACTCCCACCCAGTCATGGGGGCGCCTCGCCTTACTTCTCACTCTGGAGGATCCCACCACGAGGTATTTTTGGCCTTTGCTCGCGTCACCTTTTCCAGATTGCAAAGCACCTCCTACAGTTGCTGCACCACCATACCAGGTGTTGGGGCTTCCGCCCAAAGATCGCTGGCTTATGCCATGCCGATCGCCGAGCCTGGGTCGCCCCGATGTGGTGACAGGTACGCTCCTTGTGGACTCAGTGGAGGCCTTTGTTTTATTTGATTCTGGAGCTACTTTCTCTTTTGCATCACTAGAGTTCACGAGCAGAGCACATTTGAGTATGCAGTCGATAGCTCAGTCAGTTCTAGTTAATTCTCCTGGAGGAATTCTTTCTAGTTCCACAGTCTGTCCTGGTTGTGTGATTTCTTTAGATGGGGAAGACTTTACTGCTAATCTGATGGTTATGGAGATGGAACCATTTGATGTTATTTTGGGTATGGATTGGTTGCATAGTTACCATGCTGTCATATCATGCTTTTGGAAGACAATAACTCGCAAGTCCGCTCAAGGTGAGATAGTTTATCAGGGTAGTGCTCCCTCTTACTCACTTTGTGTGCTAGCTAGTTTGTTTCAGGGTAGTCGAGCAGCAAAAAGTGGATTTCTCTTGTCCTTGGTGGAGAAGCCGAGTTCATCGTTGAATGCTGCAAGTATTCCAGTGGTTCGGGAGTTTCTGGATGTATTTCCAAATGATTTGTTGAGGATGCCTCCACCTCGCCCAAAGGAGTTCAGATTGATTTAGTACCGCGCCGATCGGTTTCCATGACCCCGTACCGTCTGGCCCGTCCTTTTCAGGAAGAATTAAAGAAGCAGTTGGACGATCTAAAATCGAAAGATCTAATTAGCCCCAAAGGTGTCTCCGTGGGGAGCTCTGTTCTATTTACCAAGAAGAAGGATGGAAGTTGGCGCATGTGTATTGATTACCGTGCCCTCAACCAGCTGACCATAAAGAATAAATATCCTTTGCCACGTATTGAAGACTTATTTGATCAGTTGAGAGGGGCAAAGGTATTTTCTAAGATTGATCTCCAGTCGGGATACAATCAGATTCCTGTCCGAAAGGAGGATATTGAGAAGACGGCGTTTTCCACAAGGTATGGGCCTTTCGAATTTAAAGTTATGTCTTTTGGACTAACGAATGCCCCTGCTGCTTTCATGGAGACTATGAACAGGATGTTGCATGAGTATCTGGATGATTTTGTCGTCGTTTTTATTGATGATATTTTGATCTACTCAAAGACTGAAGCAGATCATGGGCGTCATCTGAGGTTGGTGTTGGAGACACTAAGAGAGAATAGGTTTTATGCCAAGCTGAAGAAGTGCGAGTTCTGGATGTCTGAGGTGGGATTCTTGGGGCATGTTATAAATGATAAGGGAATATCAGTTGATCCAAGTAAGATTTCCACAGTGGTAGAATGGGGAAGGCCGACCAATGTCAAAGAAGTGAGAAGCTTCCTTGGAATGGCAGGTTATTATCGGCGATTCGTGCAGGATTTCTCCATCATTGCCAAGCCCTTATCCAGGCTCACTCAAAAGGATGTGAAGTTTCGATGGGATGATGATTGTGAACGCAGTTTTCAGACTTTGAAAGAAAGGCTGGTGACGGCTCCTATTCTCACTGTTCCTGAGCCCGGGAAGCGTTTCACAGTTTACTCCGATGCTTCTCGAGTTGGTTTGGGTTGTGTGCTCATGCAAGATGGTAAGGTTCTGGCTTATGCCTCTAGACAGCTGAAGAAGCATGAGCAGAACTACCCAACACATGATTTGGAGTTGGTCATGTAGTGTTCGCTGAAGCTCGGAGACACTATCTCAGATGGTGAATCTTGTGATGTCTTTATCGATCACAAAAGTCTTAAGTACATTTTTACACAGAAGGATCTGAATTTGAGGCAACGCAGATGGTTGGAGCTGATCAAGGATTACGACCTCACGATTCAGTACCATCCCGACAAGGCCAATGTGGTGGCTGATGCTCTTAGTCGCAAGGCGACGCCTGCTACTCTGGATTGCTTAATTGCTGATTTTGATCGCATGGGAATATCTTACTGCTATGCAGGCACGGCTCATGTCGAAACACAGTTAATCTTAGAGTCAGCCATTCCAGAGCGGGTGCGGGAGGCACAACAGTATGACCAATTATTGCAGAGGGTCAGGAAGCGTCTGGAGATGGGCAAGGAAGGGGATTTCAGTTTGGATGGGTCTGGAGCATTGCAATTTAAGGGTCGCCTTTGTGTGCCGCAGAAGGCGGAGGTTAAGAATGATATTTTGAGGGAGGCACATCGCACTCGTGATATTGCTCATCCGGGTGAGACGAAGATGTACCGTGATCTCGGGCGTAACTTCGTGGAAAAGAATGAAAGTGGATATTGCTAATTATGTAGCCTCTTGTGGCGTTTGTCAGCAAATGAAGGCAGAACATAAGCGTCCCGCAGGGTTATTGCAGCCTTTGGAAGTCCCTCAATGGCCTTGGGATGATATCTCCATGGACTTTGTAGTCGCATTACCTCGATCGCCATGAGGAAAGGATGCGATTTGGGTGATAGTGGATCGATTCAGCAAATCGGCAAGACTTTATTCCTATCCGCACGACCAACTCAATGAGCTACTTGGCTCCTATCTATGTGCGGAGATTGTGAGATTGCATGGTGTGCCAAAGACCATCATTTCGACAGAGATACCAAGTTTATATCCAAGTTTTGGGAGAGTTTGCAAAGTGCATTGGGCACCCAACTTGCCTCGAGTCTGACCTTTCATCCACGCATGATGGACAATCGAGCGCACTATTCGCACCTTGGAGGACATGTTACGGTCTGTGTTCTGGCCCCGAAGGGTAGTTGGGAGGACCATTTGCCATTGGCGGAATTTGCTTACAATAACAGCTACCATTCAAGTATTAAAGCCGCCTCCGCTCGAGGTTTTGTATGGGCGAATGCAGTCACCCCTTCTTTGGGAAGCGGTGGGTTAGAAGGCGCCTTGGGCCCAGATTGGGTCCAAAAGACAGCTTGAACGAGTGGCCTTGGTGAGACAGAATCTTTTAGCAGCCCAGAGCAGGCAGAAAAGCTATGCTGACGTGAGGAGAAGGGATTTGGAGTTTGTGGTGGGAGATCAGGTGCTCTTGAGAGTATCTCCCACCAAAGGTGTAGTGAGGTTCGGTACCAAAGGGAAGCTTAGCCCAAGGTACGTTGGGCCTTTCACGATCTTGGCTCGGATCGGGAAGCTGGCATACCGCTTGGACCTTCCAGAGTCTATGCGAGGAGTGCATAATGTTTTTCATGTATCTATGTTGAGGAAGTACCTGCGCGATCCAGAGCATCACATTCCATTAGAACCTTTAACCATTGAGCAGGATCTGTCCTTTGAGTCCAAGCGAGTGCAAATTCTAGAAAGATCAGAAAAAGCGTTGAGGAACAAAACTTTAAAGTATGTCAAGGTGCTTTGGTCGCAGCAGACAGAGAGAGAGGCAACTTGGGAATTGGAATACTATATGCGCGAGCAGTATCCGGAGTTGTTCACGTTGGGTACGTGTGATTTGTTATTTAATTTCAGTGTGGTTGTTCTTTGAGTAGAACGGCGAGTAGAATTAGGCCTAATTACGCTTAAGAGGGTAGAATGTAATATCCTGAAATTAACCCTTAGGGGCCTATGTCTAATTGGGTAAAAAGGGGATACGTAAAAACGAAATATTTGGGGGTTTTAGGAAGAAGTTGGTTGTACCAAGATAAAAGAATCGTGAGGGGAGAGGAGTCCTAGAAACCCTAACAGTCCTTTGGTTTTTCCCTGGGCGCCGCCAGCGCAAACGCACATCTCCTGAAAAACCTATCGCTAGCGTCTGCCGTTTCACACGCTCCAACGCTGCCTTGGCTGTTTTCCCGTCGGTGGCATCCGAGCGCTAGACGTAGCCAATAACTACCGTGAGGGAGCGTGCTCACACGAGGGAGCGATCACAGGTCGACTGCCGTCATTGCCTCGATTCGTGTGCAAGGTTTATACGATTCTTTTTTGGGTGCGACGATCTCCTTTTTACGCTATTGGTTGGGCTAGTACTCTAGAAGTTTGTAGTTAAATTTGGCGACTATTGGTTGGGCTAGGACTTTAAATTTGTAGTTCGGTGGCACCAAGACATGGCTTGCATGTACAAAGTTGGATTATTTAAATGGAGTAGCTAGAGAGAGAGAGGGATTAATTTATTAGTGAGGATTTTAATAGAAATTGCGTGTATGACTATGCATAGTGATTGAATTTCCTAGTGCCACTTTTGCATGCACGGTTGGATTATTTAAATGTGGTAGTAAGAGAGAGAGGGATTAATTTATTATTGATAATTTTAATAGAGCTGCAGTATGACTAGATGCATAGTGATTGGAATATTTTTAGCAGTGCTACTTTTGCATGCAATGGTGACAGTGGTAGATGTTATGCATGGCTAGATATCTTAGAGTCGACATTACTTAGTAGTTAATTAATTGTGAGAACAGTGAGGTGAAACAAATAATTAGTGCTACATGCATGGGGTTATTTAATTGGTAGTAGGGAAGAGAGATGAAATAGGCAGTGCTGCATAAACTAGTGTTGTCTAATTAATGGTGAACTTCTAGTTGATTAGTTAATCGGTGCACTGCCAGGAATACTTAATTAGGTTAGTCGAGGAGAGAGAGAGAGGAGCTAGCGTGCCGTCCACAGAGGGGACAGGTCGATCTTTAGGAGTTGGAAATTGGGAAGGTGCTTGAGAGTATAGCGAGCTCGGTTGTGCTATTAGTTATGTTTTTGGTCCAGTATGATTGTCTTAGCGTGCCTTATAATTATATTCAGGTGGGGGATTGGTCCCAAGGGCAGCGTCCTCTTCGCGTCTATCGTTTCCTCACGGTTGAGGCAAGTATCCTGTCTATAGCACAATTATGATTGTTTGATGCGATTGCTTGTGTTTACTCGTATTAGTCATACATGGATGACAGTGTGATGGATATGAGTAGAGTTTGGTGAATGCATGTTTATGGCTACAGCTTTCCTATGTATGTTGTTAATGCCTTACATGCTATGTGAGATCTGAAGTTGTGGTATGTACTTGATGATTCAAATGTATGAAAGGTAGGGCCATAGCACATACGCATACTGAAAGCATATCTGAGACTTGGTCACGTGGTGACCAAGTATGTACAGTTGAGGTCCCCGTCATGTAAATGACGGGCTTGTGGTCCCCACATTCGTGGAATGTGGGCATTGAGGAGAGGTCCCCATCATGAAGATGATGGGCAATGGTCCCTATACTCATGGAGTATAGGCTTTGGTCCCTCGTGCTGAGGGCACGTGCAAGGGTATACATCGACGGTTGTATACCCCATGACACGGTAAAATGCAAAAGAGATAAAGATTAAAAGATGCATTGCATGTTCGCATTACATAAGCATGGAAGTTATATTTAGTGTAATGCTTCGCTTGACATGTTGATGCCATATCTGCGGTGTTCAATGTTTTTTATATGGATACTTGTCGAAGTCATTAGACTCACCCTTGCTTTGTTGTGTTTTAGGTACCACAGCAAGAACGGCACGCATGGGAGGGAGTAGTTTTATTGGAATGCACTCACTACCATTCATCCTAAAAGAAGAATATCATTTAGTTCATAAATAAGCAAACTGATTGAGATTCACTCATAGCTTTGGTTGAATGCTTTGGCTTATTTGTAATAATGAGATTAGCGAATTTGGATTATGCTTATTATTGTGTTATCGGAATAGACTATCTTGCATGCTTGGATGAATTTGGATATTGAATTATTGTTAATGATATAGTTAATTGCTAAAACCTCGGTATAGTTAACTATACAAAGGAGGTTCTGCTGAAAAATTTGGTAATTGGTCTTAGTAGTATTGGTTTAATTTTATTTTAGTAGCATTCCAGGCTCAATGTTGAGCTGGGGTGTTACACATGCGTAATCGGTTGTGACTCGGAAACCCTTTCCGATCACGAGTCGTAGAGGCTCCTAGCAGAACATAACGATTCCCGAATACACACAAATTATATCAGACGAACCTTAATGCAATATGATCTATGACCAAGTCCTCATCACTTACGACTAGGTCCTATCTCTATACGACCAGTTCGTATTTGGTCACGACCAGTTCATAATTCCTTACGACTAGGTTATGACCACCTTGTGACTACGTTCGACCAGTCTACGACCAGCTCGTATCTCCATACGACAAGTCCGTAACTGTTCGAACTAAGTGACCTACTCGTGTATACTCCCTTTGCCTCATGATGTCTGGTTGAACTCCAGGTGATATGTTATGTCATCCATGGACTGTTCAATACTTTCTCGATCGAGTGTCGGATTACTTCACGTGGTCGAACACTTCGACTACTAGTGGCATGGCCATGCACTTTCTTTATCCGACCACAACGAGGGGCCCAGAGACATCTCTCCTGTTATGTTAGGAGGGGCAAATCCCATATCCAACCAGTCACATTCCTCTGCATGTTTCATAGCATACCCGAAAGCTACCTTTATAACTACCCAGTTACGGTGTAGCGTTTGGTAACCTCTAAGAGTGCTATTACACATGTAGGAAACCATGCTGATCTCAGGTCTAAGGATTATACATCATCATTGCTTGAGACCAACTAACGACACATAGAATCATAACAATCTCAATAGTGTCTCAAGGTGGGTCTAATCCAACATCATGTTCTCTAACATGTGTCCATATTATTGGTTTGATATCTCCATATCCATGACCCGTGAAACATAGTCATCAACCAATACATATGCTAGTCTATTCATATGTGTCCTCATATGTTTCCGACTAGGCATTGTATAAGAATAATTATCGCAGAAATATAGAGTTTCACAATCAAGTCACATACTTGATAATCAATATTAACAATATTATTCTTGGAACAAGATAACATTTTATCCAATATTATGAACATAAGAAAATATAATCATCTCTATGATTGCTTCAAGGGCATATTTCCAACACTAGTGTGGCGAGGAAGACGGGGGCGTAGGTGAAATGCTTCTCAGACTGGATTGAGCATGAACCTAAGGAGAAGTGGTCGCTGCTACATGACAGGGGCGGTGCTCTATATGGTGTCATGACAAACAATTTAGCCGAGGTATACAATTGGGTCATGCACGAAGCTAGGTGCCTGCCTTTGGTTGGTATTATGGAGGCAATTCTCTATGGTACCACAAATTACTTTGTTGACAGAAGCAACAACATGTCGCTCACCATGGCAAATGATAGAGTACTATACTCCACCATGATCACCATGTGCATGGAGGAGAAGAGCAAGAAGGGTGAGATGCACCGGGCATTCAAGATGGGCACAAGGGAGCTTCGCTACGAGATACTGTGCAGGGATAAAGGATGCTGCGGGATGAACCATGAGAGGATCACCCACGAGTGCACGCTAAACCGCGCTCATTGCGTATGCACTTGCAACAAGCCTCTTCTTCTGCATAGGCCCTGCTCACATGTCATGGCCACATGTTCGACGGTGGTGCAGCATCCCGGCTAGTACCTCTTTGATTATTTCAATAAGGAGGAGGTGATGCAAACCTAGAGTGCAGAGCTGTATGGTTATAGCGTGGTTGACCATTTCACTGCCATTCGACCTGGGAGCAACTTATTTGGGCTGCGGACATTAATAGGCTAAAGTGAAAGGTTGGCCAGCGACATGTACGGCGTATCAGGAATGACATGGACGAAGCAGAAATCGACCATCGTACAAAGAAGTGCTCTATTTGTAGGGAGTCTAGGCACACCTTCAAGAAATCCACAAGATGAAGGAGACATCGGTAGTCTGGACGGTGCCGCGGGGACCTCATCCGACTGCTCCACTCGAGGCGATCAACATGGCGGACGTTGAGGTCGTGGCCATGGGAAAGGTTCATCTTGTTGACATATGTGGCGCTCCATGCTTTGTAATCTCATTTTTATTTGTCGAAACACTAGGTGATGATGTTGTGCTGAATGTTTTATAATATCGATGTGATTTGTCAACAAAATATGTGAGAACGTTGCGCTGAATGTTCTGTAATATCATTGTGATTGGTTGATAAAAACTATGATGATATTGTGCTGAATGTTTTGTAATATCATTGTGATTTGCCCACAAAATATGTGGTTAGAAATAGACAGTAAAAAAACAGACAGAGGTCCCTGTTGCCAGTTGAAATGGCGACATGGTCCTGTTGCTATTTCAACTGGTGACAGGGACCCCTCTGCACTGTTCTAGGCTCTGTCGCCATTGCCTAGGCTACTGTCATCATTTGGAATGGCGACAAGAAAATTTCGCCATTTCAAATGGCGATAGTAGCATAGTTTTGTATTTTTTTTTGACTATTTATTTTTGTAAATTTCTTTTAAAACAATATTATTTTGAAAAAAAATCATCTTATTCGTCAGTTACGACATGCGTTTGCCTTTGTCTGATCACCGTGTTCATCCTTCACAAGGTAACGACACTGCCTTCGTAAAATTGATCTAGGTATGTATCGATCCCCTCTTCCAATCTACCGCACATAGTAGCTAGGCTGATACCAATACGTATTAGGCCTCCCATCCAATCTCCCCCAATCTCTTCTTCCTGCGTGCTTACCACCCAATCCCCAATCTCTTCCTCCTCCTTGTCCACCCAATCCCCAATCTCTTCCCCCCCCATTGTCTTGTTCATACGAGAGGAGGCGGTGCACGAGGCACCAGGAGAGCGGGAACCGCGTGGAGGCCTGGAGGGAGAGCTCATAGACGTCGGCAAGGGTGGAAGGGAGCGGGAGCTCAGAGAGGTGGCGGTGCAGGGAGGCGTCCGGGGCATTGTGGTCATCTTGATTTTTAGGAGCAAGTGCCGACGAAAGTATACATTTTGGCCTTTCGGGATAAACGATCTGCTTCAAGATCGTCATCGGGCACGGAACCCGTCTGAAGATACTTGTAAATGAGATCCATCCAAGTATCCTCGTATTCTAGAGAGGCTGTCTCAATAGGAGATGTCTCTGGTGTTTCCACTAGAGACGGCTTCTGGAGTTGCTCCAAGAAGACTCCTTTTGGTACTGGTGATTGGGAAGAAGCTATTCGAGCAAGCTGGTATGCGAGGAAATTATCCTTTCGAGGGATGAATTGTACCTCGAAACTGAAAAAATGCTTTTCAAGCTTTCAAACTTCCGATAAGTACCGAGACATGGTCGGGTTAGAAACCGTACTCTTTTCGACCGATTCATGACTAGTTGAGATTCTCCTCTCACGAGTAGTCATCGAATCATGAAGCTTCATGACTTCGTATGATGCCGCTAGTAAACCTTCGTACTCTGCCACGTTGTTAGTGGCCTGAAAGTTTAGCTGTATGGTATACTTTAAGGTCTCTCCGTTAGGAGATTCTAGGACCACCCCAGCCCCCGAGCCATTTAAAGTAAATGACCCGTCAAAGTACATTGTCCATTTGTCGTGGGTATCGTACTAGGGATCCTGAACAAGTTCAGGATTTGTCCATTCGGCGACAAAGTCTGCCAAGATCTGGGATTTAATGGCCGTTCGGGACATGAAATGGAGGTCGAACTCGCCAAGTTCTACTAACCATTTAGACATGAGTCCCGCTGCTTCCGTATTCTGGAGGATTACTCCCAAGGGAAACTCAGATGGCACAATTATCTTGTGCGCCTAAAAATAATGCCGCAGTTTCCTCGAAGACATGAGGAGGGCATAGAGAAGCTTTTGGACCTGAGGGTAACGCTCCTTAGGTCCGTGCAAAACTTCACTTACGTAGTACACTGGTCGTTGAACGTGTTCACGTTCTACGACTAATCTTCGCCTCCTTTCTGTGGCATGGCAGCTAGATAAATCAAAAGCGTCTCTTCTGGTTTCGGGGAAACCAGAACAGGAGCACTCGTAAGATATCTCTTGACATCCTCGAAGGCAGCGTTTGCCTCTTCCAACCACTCGAAACCCTCATGCTTCCTTAGAAGTTTGAAGAAAGGTAGTCCTTTTTCTCCCAGTCGTGCTATGAAATGACTTAAAGCTGTCATACACCCTATGAGTTTTTGGACTTCTTTCTTCGTGGTTGGAGAGCGCATTTGTACAATGGCTTTTATCTTTTCGGGATTTGCTTCGATCCCTCATACAGAGACCAGGAATCCAAGCAACTTTCCCGAAGAGACTCCAAACACACACTTCTCAGGATTGAGTTTCAAGCGGTGCTTTCTGAGGTTGTCGAACGTCTCCTGCAAGTCTGAAACATGATCAAGCCGTTTGATGCTTTTTATGACTAGATCGTCAACATAGGCTTCCAAATTTCGGCCTAGCTGAGGTGAAAAAATCGATTGCATCAAACGTTGAAAAGAAGCGCCAGCATTTTTTTTAGACCAAATGGCATTTTGATATAGCAAAATATACCAAATGGAGTAATAAATGCGGTCTTTTCTTCATCTTCTAGACACATATTAATATGATGGTAGCCAAAATATGCATCTAGAAAACTTAATGTTTCGCAACCAGCAGTAGAGTCAACCAACTGATCGATACGAGGTAAAGGGAAATCATCTTTTGGACAAGCTTTATTAAGATCAGTGAAGTCAACACACATTCGCCACTTGCCGTTAGACTTACTAACCATTACAGGGTTGGCCAACCACTCTGGGTGGTCAACTTCTCTTATAAAGCCTACTTTAAGTAGCTTGTCCAATTCTGACCTTATAGCGTCTCGTCGATCAAGGGCAAATTTCCATAATTTTTATTTTACGGGTACTTTGTCAGGCCGTAAAGCTAGCATGTGCTCAATCACTTCCCTAGGGACTCCGGGTATGTCGGATGCTTGCCACGCAAAGACATCTGCGTTTGCTAGGAGGAAAGTGATGAGGGCGTCTTCCTACTTGGGGTCGGAAGAGTCTCCGATGCGAATAGTCTTCGAAGGTTCCTCCTGATCCAGGAGAACCTCTTTGACTTGGTCGTTCGGCTTGGGTACAGCTTTAGGCTTCGAGCACTTGGTCGAAGGCTGCCTTTTTTCTTTCCGAGCTGGTATCTGACCTACCATCTCGAGGGATCGATGGTCACACGTGTGCTCCATCTTCTTATCACAATGAATTGCGATTACTCCTTTGGGACCTGGCATCTTAAGACATTGATACCCATAATGAGTTGCCATTAAGAATTTTGCCAAAGCTGGTCGTCCGAGTATGGTGTTATATGTCGTATCGAAATTGACCACATCAAAGGAGATCTTCTCCGTCCTGAAATTACTTGGTGAACCAAATGTAATAGAAAGGGAAACTTGACCAATAGGTTTGGCCGAAGATCCCGGTATAATACCATGAAATGAATATCTTACCGGTCTTACCTTGGTCCTGGGTACTTGCATCTCGTCTAGAGTGTTCATCAACAAAATATTTAATGAACTACCACCATCAATCAACACTCGATTCACTCGACAGTTGTTGATGGTGGGTTCGACCACTTCGGTACTTTATTGACAAGAGGGGAGTCAATGGAGTTTACCTCACGTTCGACTGCCTTTAAGTCATCGCCTTGACTCGCATAATCGATGATCCCCAAAGATGTGCTCGATGGTGTGCTCGGGATCCTGAAATGGCATGTCCTCGTTGTCGTCCGACTGCGTACGACCACTGGCTTGCCCTACTTCTTTAAGGGCAAGGAGTGGCCCTTTGCCGTTGTAGTAGTCTTCGAGTTTTCGTTGGAAAACTCGGCAATTGCGGAGGTCATGCCCTTCCTTTTTTATGGAAAGGGCACCACCGAGGCTTGTCGTTCTTCCGTTCGGGGCGCTTACCTTTGCCTCGATCGGGGTATTGTTTGGTAGTTCGTGGCTCCTTAGAAGCATTGGCTTGAGGCTTTTGGCCCTTTGCCTTGTTCTTGGATTTCTCGGTCTTTTTATCCCTTTTTTTGTTACCTTTGCCCGTCTCCTGAGGGTGCTAGTCATCTCGATCGATGATTTTGGTCCACTCGACTGCTTCATCAGCAGTAGCGTACCGATCAGCCATCTCGAAGAGTTTGGCTACAGTAGCGGGAGGGTTTAAAGCGATGTCCTCCATGATCCTTCTGCTGCGGACTCCCTGCTTGAAGGCTCTGATAACAGATGAGTCAGAAACTTTAGGAATCAAATTGCGAACCTGACTAAAACGCCTGATGAATTGGCGTAGTGTTTCATCGTCCTTTTGTCGCATCCGATGTAGGTCGTCTTCCTTTCCAAGGCGATAGTAGGTGCCCTGGAAATTGGCCAGCAATATATCGCAGAGATGTTGCCACGAGTAGATCGACTCGACTAGTTGGTTTAATAACCATGATCGAGCAGACCCTTCGAGCACAGTTGAAAGGTAATTCGCCATGACGCGCTCTCCTCCTCCTGCTACTCGAACAACGGTTGTGTAGACTTGAAGGAATTCGATGGGATTTTGAGACCCATCAAATTTCTCCATGTTCCCTGGTCGAAACCGCGGCGGCCAGTGAACTGCTCGGAGGTCAGGCGAGAATGCCCGATATCTGGTAATTACGTCGTAACGCCTCCTTTGCATAAAAGAGGGGTTGACGTCGCTAGGTGATCGTACTCGACGATACCCAGCCATTGGTGAATCTGACTTATGGTAAGTCTCGATCCTACGAGGGTAATACTCATCATATCTTGTTTGCTGTTGCAGACCTTTGGGTCGGAGCGGTGAATGATCACCTCTCCTAGGAGCTTTATGTTCTTTAGACGTTCGAGGAACTCTTTTCCGGATTGGGGAGCGATGTACCTTGCGGTGATCTCCATGCGGTGAATTATTCGAACGACTGGAAGCTGATGGATTCGTACTACCACGGCTTCCAGAATGATGTCGGCGGGGTCGTTTGAGCTTGCTCATCGTATTCCGCAGCCTTTGTGCGATCTCTTCAGTGAAGAGGTTGTAGCCGGGCACTTGGGCAAGTTCTCGAGAGGGGTTCTTGAGCAGGTCGTTGATGTGCTGAAATTTCTGAGCTTCCTCCGACTGGTATTGAGCACGCCCAGGCATTTTTCTCTGAGTTGCGACTCGTTTCCGTCAGACTGTTTCATAATCATCCATACCTGACCTTTGACCTTGCTTTAGCGGAGTGTGATGATCTCGAGAATTTCCCGCGCGTTCATCAGAGTGTTGACTCTATTCGTCGCTGGAGGCGTCCTCGTCATCACCACGAGCGGTTGTAGGGTATGATCTTGGGGGAGCATCCTCAGCCCTGTTTCCAGGAGAGTTATTACTACCTGAGGGCAGGACGAAGACCTCCTGTTGATGATCTCCACTTGTGCTAGAGGCCTCCTCGTTTGAGGAGTCGTCGAATGACACCATCTGGCGACTTGGAGCAAACCCCTCCAGGAAGGGGAATTCCGGGTTATAACCGTCTCCGTCGGCAAGTGAATCCTACGTTGGGATGGTCGGACACGCAGGAAGAGCATGTTCGATCGCATCCTTGGCTGGGTTAGCCGGAGAGAAAGAATCACCAGATGCTGATGAAGATCTGGAATTACGGCTTCCAAGAGTTGTCGCGTCAAGGTCGGTCTGTCTTAGGTGGACTTGGACATTTGGAGAGGAAACCCTCGCCATGCCCTGAGTCTACCCTGGGACAGTCCTCATTGAGGTCGGATTGACCCTTGCCCTCTGAGGAAGCTGGTTCCCTGTCTGGGCGTATAGTTGTGGGGGATATGGATCCCTCCTCAACTCCATCAGTGACAAAGTCTCTTGGAGAAAGATCTCTAGGGGCGACATCACCATCGGAGGATGCATCAGTCGACTCGTAGTCGAAATCGGCATCCATGTCAATGTTTGCATAATCGGCCAAGTCGAACCAGTTCTCCTCGTTCCACTCTCCTGCCATGAGAGCATGAGAATTGAAAGGACGGAGGGAAAAACTAATGACTCGAAGATCTCCATGGTCGGCGCCAACTGTCGGTGTTTTAGGACTGAACTTACGTAAAGATTGTTTGATTCGGGGGTTCCTCTAGGCTCAAAATCACATAGAGATGGAGACACGGGAATTTTATACAGGTTCGGGCCTACTCCGGGGAGAATAACAACTCTACTCCTGTGTGTATGTATTGAGTATACTGGATTACAAGATCAAGCCAGAAAACTTGAGTATTGTGCTTCTCAGAATTCTGGCTCTCCCCCTTGCTCTGATGATCCTTGCCTTTTATACCGTCCCCAGAATGTACGCTGTTAGACCTCTAATAAAAGGTCACTTAATCATCTAGATCGTGGCGCCGTTATTGGAGGTTACTGCAGGAGTTAAAATGTTCCCACGTCGCCAGGCAATTATCATCATAAAAGGGAGTTAAAATCGTGCCATTATCTTAGGAAATAATGGCGTAGTTTACTGCCCGTATTTTGAATACGGTGCGGAAGATTCTTTTATCGACTAGGCCCACATATTTGTGAGCCTTGTCGACTAGGGCCTGGTCATAGAAGGTCTTACGACCAGGGGATGGTCGTAGGAAAGCTTACGACTGTATACTGATTGTAGTAGAGCTTACGATCATGGGATAGTCGTATAAGGACTTACGACTATGGGGTAGTCGTAGGAAGACCCACGACTACAGGGTGATCATAGAAGAACTTACGACCTCCAGCTTCTCCCTTATTAATATTTAAGGGGTATGCTCAGGAGTTACGTGACGTCATTATTACCTCATAATATGAATTATGGGTAAATGATTAAATGAGGATTGTTATATTCTCGTCAAGCACTATTACTTGTTTCAAGTGTCATGGTAAATGACATAAGATGAGTGAGTGTCCAAATAAGCAAACCATGATAGTTGATGAAGTGGGAGAGTACCATTCTGAAAGCGAGAAGGAAGAAGATGACCAATTTGATCAAGAGCCATGTGAGCCTACATATTGTGATTTTGAGTGTGGTGAATCACTTTCAGTTAGGAAAGTACACAAGGAAGGTGAAGAGAGCATGTGCACAAGTCAAAGAAACAACATCTTCCACACTGAAGGTAAAGTTAAGAGTGATGTATGTACTTTAATTATTGATGGTGGTAGTAGTCAAAACCTTGCTAGTCTTGATATGATTAAAATATTAGGATTATCTACATTCAAGAAACCTAAATCTTATCAAATTGAATGGTTGAATGAATGTGGAATTCTTAAAGTGACACATGCTGTTCGGGTACATTTTTCTATTAGGAAATACAAGGATGAAGTTATTTGTGCTGTGGTACCAATGAAGGCTTGTCACATACTTTTGGGAAGACCGTGGCAATATGATCGTAGTTCTATGCATGATGTAAGAAAAAATAGTACACATGCACACTTAAGGGAAAGGGTTACACTTTGCTTCCCATGTCTTCTAAAGATATACTTAATTCTAGTAGAAAGTCAAATAGCCACAAAATCAAAGTGCAAACACCACGGGCAAATCTATTTTACTAGCTAACTTGTATGATTTAAGAGAGGTAGATGCTAGGTGTGAGGAGACTAACACTTCACCACCTATTTCTAGTCTTATTTGTGATGATTTGCAGGTTAGACAAGAAGAAGAGACACAATAACTTTCACTATCCAATCTGTGTATGTTACAAGTTCAAGAGAAGCCAAACGTCAAGCTTTGCAATGAACCAAAGCCGAGGACAGCTTTTCTGTAAGGGAGAGGAGATGATGAGGATGTCCCTATAAGGCGGCCAACGGGAGGTGAGTGAGGAAGGCGCCACAAGGAAGGGCATGTGCTTCTGCTTGCGTGCGAGAGAAATTATGAGGGAGTGCATGCAAACGCATGAGCTATGAAGAAAGGTAGAGAGGCTTGCATGCATGCGTTGCATGTGTGTGTGTTGTGTGGGAAGACTCATCAAACCCTGTGGACAGCTCATCAAACGTGTGGAGATTATTTAGGCCAAGATTCATGACTTAGAATCTTGGATACACTGTGAAACCCAATGAATCAACGAAGCCAATCGATGCCAATGCAACGACCTACCACACGCTATGGTTGAATCCACTTGACCACAATCAAGTGGAGATGATATCAAGAACAAGCAAGAAAATCAATGGAGGGATTGCACAATTCCATGGGTAGCCGACGTCTAGCACAAACCCTAGAACGATGGAAGATGCAATCTGATTTTTTCTTCAAATTTTGTGGTGCTACAGTGCATCACCCCTCCCTAGGGTATTATGGACATGTGGGACACTCCCCGCCCCGACGCATGGGCTAAGGCCCAACCAATCTCTAGTTGGCCCAAGTGGCCAATTTGGCTTCTAAGCCCAATATGAAGCTAAATTGTTTTAAAACATGTAAAAGAGTTCTAAAATAGATACATGGCCCAATTAGGACCTCTATGACTCATGGCACACAAGCCCATCATGTAAAATCAAGTGGATGCCTCAAACGGGCTAGAAATCACAATTCAGCCTTTTAAGCTCTTTTGGCCTAATTTGAGGAGTGGAGCATGGGCTTGGTGTGAGACTCCCTTTGGACCATGTAAGTGTGAGAGTTGCTCCCTTGGCCGCATGGGCCTCCCCACTTTGGCTTGGTTTGCACTTGGGCTTCCCTTCGGCTCGGCTTGTGCTTCTCCACCTTTGGCTGCATGGCTTGAGGACAGGTGGGCTTTGGCTTGCTCCCTTGGTGGCTTGCTCCTTTGTTTGGCCGCATGGCTTGTTGGTGCATGGGCTTGCACTCTCTTGGCTCTCCTTCTCTCTTGGGCCTGCCTTCCTCTCCTCCCTCTAGCCCGCACTATTTTTAGGGCGTCCAGCATACTTATATTCACATAAGCAAAGCCGTAGTCACATTCTTTCAAGTAAACTATAATTATGAACATTAATTTTAGGTTTAACCTTGTGATAGTGTTTGGACTCTTGATGTGTAGGTATGCATGTCATGAAGTTGAGGCAATCCTCATAGAGCTAGTGTGTCGCTAATTCCTCCAGAAAACCACGGGAAGGAAAAAAACCAAGTTCCTCAATTGAGCCAGATAAGGTTTTTGAGAAAAGTAACCGAATAGGAAAGCATGTCTTAAGTGTCTTTACATTGGCAGAACTAGAGAAGATTCGACTTGTAACTTCTTTTTGTGCGTGTCTTTGAGAGGAGACCGAGTTGGACTCGATCCTCCTAGTAGGACGCAGATCTAAAACCTCAGATTTTTAGCTAGCTAGACTCTCTTAGTTGAATCTCTCTCCCTTGTTGGGAGATGTATATCCTTTGTCCTTGTTCTTGTATAGACTCTCTTCTTTTATTTATAATTTTTTTTCCTGTAGGGGCTTCCTTTACAATGTTCCTTCAGAAAAAGGAGAGTTCTCTTTCGGTCAAAGCAAAAGATAAACTAAGTTTGCAATCGCTTGAAGGAAGATGGTATCATACTATGGCTAAGAGGGAGGTGTGGGAGGCAGGCCGAGGCAAGGTGAAGCACAAGTGGGCACATGGGTCGGCGCATGGAGAAGCTTGGAGGTGTGCGGCTAAGCTTGGGAAAGCGAGTGGAGGAAACCCTAGCCAAAGGCATGTGATGGCAGAGTGGGAGCTTGGGCTTCGGCCAAGGCATGACCAACCAAGATGCACGCATGGGCCAGCTTGGGCGCGCGGGCCAAGAGGGGGAAGAGACCAAGAGACATGCGGGAAGGGAGAGCAGGCTTTTGGCCAAGTCAAGAAAAAAGGACAACAATCCAGATTGACGACCTATTCTAACACGTCAAGCAACCCAATTCAGATTAAAGGCCTAGTCCAACACGCCAAGCAACCCAATTCAGTTTTGCAGACCGAAATTGAGTTCAACTCAGCAAGAATTATCTACGTAGAAGATATGGAAGTTCCAACCAGATCCTAGTTCGAGTCCTAGTTTTCTTTTCATTTAGGAGATAAAATCTGAAATTGCATTTTGTTTTTTAAAAAGAGTCCAAATTAGGGATAAGTATTAGAGATACTTTCGGTTTTAGTGAGTAAATCCGAAATTTCTTTTTGCTGATTTTTAATTCCGAAATTCAAGAGTTTGAGTTGTGTGCATTTAGGAATAGGAGTTGGAGTTCAGTTTTTAGGGAGAGTTGAGTTTGATTCGGTCTCTTGGTTGAATCCTAGTTTGTGCTTGCGTGGGAGCCTATTTAAGCCCCATGACTGCACCATACAAGGGAAAAGTTATGATCTATTTAATAAAATTTAGAAAAGCCTTTTGGCGTATATCATGTGTTCTTGAGTTTGGAAGATGAGTTCTGGAGAGATAGATCGAGAGAGAAGATCAATTTGGTGTTTAGGTTTTGGTGCAATACAAGATCCCTCTGGTTCTTGGATTGAGCCAAAAGCATCTACTAGTTCTTGCATTTCAATTCTACCGAGTTGGTTTGTGTGATCATTGCTGTTCTTGCAATTCGATCACACTCAATTGGTTTGCAAGTTCCCTATCTATCTACTTGAGTTGTTTTGGATTACTATTTACACGTGTGGTATTGTCCACATGTGGGTACTGTTCACCGAGACAAGAAGCTTTGCTATTCTTCTAGTGCCATCAAGAGAAGTGTCAGACCCCAAATTTCAAATTTGGAATCTACTATGTCAATCTGTGCCATTCCCTAGATCAGTAGATAGCACACACATATACATTCTTGGATCATTCATATACATCGCATACAACAGCATAATATATTACATAACAGGCCGTGCGGCCCACTGTTTTACAAAAGGGCACGAAGGCCACAATATTATATAGTTCAGAGTACAGAATAAATGATAAATGTGGAAGCAAAAGAAGTAGTAGTGGATCCATTCACTTTGCCCACAGGCAAGTGACTGAGGGTTCCGGCCTAAGCTTCACCATCAGGTCCAGCCGCCACGAAGTAGTCGTATGGGTCTTGGTCATGTGGCTCTGAAAGATTATATTAAGCGAGCCTGAGTATACAACCATACTCGCGAGCCAACACACAATGCAGTTTATTATAGATGCAAGGCTAGTCAAGGGAAGTTCAGAGTTCTTTTTATTTGCACAAAGCTAAGTTTGAATTAGATTGAGTATTAGAAAATTATCAGACTTAACATTTTTAACAAACATGTTTTATAAACTGAGTTTTTATTTGTAAAGTACTAGTGGAGATTCCATCTGCTATACCATTGAGTGGCTCCGTCCACCCAATGCTCAGGCTATCCCATATTTACCACTGGTCCCTGACCAGACTTTCTCAAATCCCAGGGCTCCCAGCAAATGGTTTTATAAAAAAGGAAAAGCTAACTCAAGCAAGTTGCAGCACCGCTCTTGACCATGAGCACGGCTATCTAGATAGTTTTCTTACTCTACAGAGTTCATACACTTTACCCACAAGAGATAAATCAACTTATACTGCCCCGACACACTTCCGTAGGTGTGTGGCTAAGGTTGATTATCACAAGGCCCTTACAATACCCAACTTCATTGCAACTTCGCACCGCTAGGTATCACCTCCTTTGAACTCTCCAGCTTGCCACCAAGAGGTCTCCCTTAAGCACCGTGCGGTTCTCGTGGCTTCTTTCTCCCTCGACTATCCACCCGCATCCACCAATGGCGAAGCCATGCCGAGGCAAACAAATTAGTTAGCCAGGTCTTAGGTTGTAATACCCCAAAATAATTCGAAAGAGAATAAATAAATTAGGGAGAAGGACCAATTAGCAAAGTGATTTAACAGAGGATTAGAGGGGGGTTTTTTCTGCAAAGTCAAGCCAACCTGGGCCGGGGCTTCTGGCCCACTTGATTTCAGCCCAAAGTGGAGGAGGGGGGGGGAGGGGGGCAGCCGGCCACAACCATAGGGTGCCACCTCCTCTCCCCCCTTGGCCAACCCCTTGCACCTTTCCCCCTTGGCCGCCACAACTAGCACCCTTGTGCCTCCTACCCTGCGCCTCCACCATCTCCAGCAGTGCCTCCTCCTCTGGTGAAGCCCCCTGCTGCCAGTGAAGAAGGTCTTTGTAGCTGCCGGCCAAGTGGAGGAAGGAGGACGATCACCTGGGTTGGCTGGCCAAGAAGAGGAAGGGGAAGAAGGGAGAAAGGGAGGAGAAGGATTGTGTGGGGGTGGTTTTGACGTTCATTAGTGGTTCTCCAAGGGTAACCCTTGATCTCATTCGAATTGTAGTGTAATCTTGTATTTAGGCAATGTCGGTATTAGAACAGTTTAGGGCAGTCTATAGTGGCCGACAGATTTGAGGATGATAATTGTAGATTCTGACCTGGCCGTCTCCTAGAGAGTTGTGGGTGACGTCACAAGCTTTCTCGTAGAGTTTTGGATCAGGTCGTTTGGATGAGCGGATCAGAAGATATGATTTTCGTAGCGTCGCTGTTCTGTGGTTCTGTCATAATTCTGACAGTTAATGTTAATCGGTCATTAGCAAATAGTTAATGAATTATTTAGAAGATCTCACCAAAACAAAAGTTGTAGGTAGTTTTATAAGGTTTCCATAACTCTAGAGAACGTAAATTTTGGATAATTGTACTGAAAGATACGTGAGTTTTAGTCTCACTGTTCAGAACCCCTAACGAGATTTAGTTGTTCTGTTAATCTGTTTGGTAAGGATAGAATATGGCTGAATCTGGAAAGCTCACCAACTAGGTTTATGTAGATAAATTAATAATATTTCCAGAGAATCAAAGAACAACCCTTTTGGATCTCTAGATGAAAAGTTATGATTTTTAGAAGAGGACTGTCTGTTTTGGGGACAGATCGATGTCATGGGATTTGGAGTTTTGGGTTGCGCTAGGGAGCGTAGTGAGTTACATATTTGTTTCTAGCAATGTTTTGTCCATAATTGTTATCTTAGAGTGTTTGTTAAAATTAATCAGGTGGAGATTTGGTTCTGGGGGCAGCGCCCTCTTCGCGTCTTCTATCTTTGCACGGTTGAGGCAAGTACAATTAGTGGTAGAATAATTAAGCATAATTGTTCATGAATGCTAGTTTATGTGTATGTTCTTTGTTCATGTATGCTAGCATGATGAGTATGTTCCCTGTTCTTGAATGATAGTAGTAGGGGTATGTTCTTTACTCATGTATGTTGCTTCTGGCTAATACATGTTTATGTTGAATAAAAGGATTGATACATATGCATCGTGTTGTCATCTTTGAGTCTTGGTCATATGGTGACAAAGCATTGATTTTGAAGTCCCCTTCATGCATTAGACGGGCTTGAGGCCCCCACACTCGTGGAGTGTGGGCTTATGGTCCCTGTGCTAGAAGGCATAGGCATGGGTATGCATCGACGGATGCATACTCCGCATTACCGGTATATGCAAAGAGGAAAGAAAAGTTGCATTTGTGCATTTGCATTACATGAGCATATGGTTTGGTTTACTAAAGAATTGTGGTTGGATCAGGATGATATAGTTGTGTATTAAATTATCTTATTAATTGTACTTTACTGAGTCTTGGACTCACTCTTGCTGTTTGTTTGTATTTTTAGGTACCTCTTGCATGAACATCATGCATGGGAGGGGATAGTCATAAGATTGGTTGCACACCACCATGAACTATTCACAATTGATTAAGTTTGTATTATGATTTAATAATTGAGCAGTCTGCCATGATGTTATATGTTGGTTATATCTTATGCATCAATTGGATTGTGATAGAGTTGGTTAGTGCTCCATGGGAGTTTTATGATTCTGATTTATATAGGTTGCTTAAATTAATTAATTTATGTTATTGATACTTGTTAGAACCTTCTGTATGGTTTACTATACAAAGGAGGTTCTGCCGAAAATTAGTATAATGTCTTAGTTTTAATTTGTTAGTTTGTTAGTTTAGTAGCATTCCAGGCTCGTGTTGGGCTGGGGTGTTACAGTTAGTATCAGAGCAGGCTTTAGATCCATGGTAAATATATTAATTAAAGTTTGTTAATGGCTAATCAACTTAAAAATTTGACACGCTGGTGCATAGTAGGATGTGAATGGGAAAATCATTGTAATTATGTTTCTATTATATCGTATTGATGATTGCTGATATGAATTGAATAAGATTGTTTATTAATTGATTATATGTTTGTTGTGAGATGAACTTGTATACTCTTAATTGGTTATTTTGGTTATGTGTGATGATAGTTGATGTTGAGAGGTTGAGGTCGTGGTTGTGGCCCTAAGCTTTGCTAGGTTACACGACCGTTCGTGGTATGAGAATAGAAAAATGGTTACCTTGGATATCTTAGTACATGCGTTGATAGTGAGTATCTTTAGAAAATTTGTTCTCTTCCTTGAATTTGAATTTAGTCAACTCTTGTCCAGTTGTGGTTGATAAATTTCTCTTGGGTTAGTAGTTCAATGCAGTTGATGGGTTTCTTTGAGAAAGGTTGATGTATTTCCATTGGCTTAATTTTTCCCTTAAAGCAATTATTATTTTCCCAACTGTTGAGTTATTCTTGCGGCTGGTGAATTTAGTTAGTTGTCAAGATTGACCATTGTATAGGAGTTTTGTCCTTCTTATTGGAAAATTTAACTCATTTATTTGCTTGATGATTTAGATAATGCAAATTTCCTTTTGCAAGTCCTTTAGCATGTGGAAGCTTTGACCCAATGTATCTCTTTTGGATTTTTTGAGTGTTGAAGTTGAATTCTTCTCTTTTATGAAAAGAAATGTTAAACCCTTTAGTGATGTCCTTTTGTGGTTAAGTGAGAGGTTATAATCAAAGAAATTAATATATATGATATGGGTTATCAAGTTGGGTTTGTAGTGTGGTACATAAACGATCTTAAGTAAGATCCTTGGAAGGGAAGTTGATTAATTTGTTGGTGTCTTATAGTAGTTCTTGATGAACTGTGATTAAGGGTATGGATATACCTAATTGGAGTTAAAGGAGTTATTAATAAGTGTGAGAAATTGATGATTTGGTTTGATTATTAAGATTGTGAGATTTGGTAAATTTATTGGATAATTTGGAGTAATGGGTCCTAATGGATTAATCTACCCATTAGTGATGGTTATGTTAAGGATGTGTTTGAACATTGCTTTGGAGGATATTAATCTGGAAATTTTCATAAACTAGCTACTTGATGATTATACATAATTGCTAGATTGAAATATGTATATCGGATTAGATGAATGTTGAGGTAGTACCTTGTGAAACCCTATTTTACAGGAGATAATGTTATTAAATCTTTAATTATATTTTGCCCTAAACTCTGAGCATAAAGTGGAATGTTGACTCTGTGCTTATAAATGGATATGTGACTGCAAATATAAGTAGGACCCCATTTGCATACGTGATAAATACAATTATCAATTGTTAATGATAGTTGAAGTGGGTGTTGAGCAACACTAATAGTTGAGTGGATGAATGGATAAGTGGTCTTTGATAGCATGATCTTGTTAAAAGAGGTTTGTTTCAATCTTGTGGCCTGTGTTTCTTTTGGGAGGTTTATGATGGGATAGGAGGCTAGGATGATTCTTGCTAAGAGTGTATTATTTTATTGTTAGTGTGATTGTCAGTAAAGGATTATGATGATAATATTGAATGCTTTGTACAAAAGAATTTGATAGCTCGTGTGATAATGATTAAATGAAAACGTTTCTAGTTTTGCGTTTGTGAACTTTTGCACCTCACGTTGATGTGGTAGCTAAAATTGTTTCGAGCAAAGTGACATGTTGAAAGGTTTTATTAGTTCCTAAGTGATTCATGTGTTGTGGTCTTCAAATCTCTTCTTATTGAAGTGGGCATGGTGGTGCTGTTGTAACACCTTGGCTATGCGGAAGCCAAGATGTTACCTAAAAGACTAACATACGACAACAATGTAGAAATAATTTCAACAATATAACAATTAATCTCGAATAAAGATCAGCGTCTAATAGAACAAATGTAGGAAATTAATCTGAATTCAACGACAAATCACAATATCCAAATATTCAAGCATATTGATTCAAATAAGATAATCCTATCAATATTCTAATCAAGAATCTCATGCAGTTATTGGATTAATCATAATCATAGAGAAGGATAATATCAACCATCATACTCTATTTATTACAATCCAATACTTAATGAATGATTTGAAAGAACAAGTTTATCTAATTAAAAGTGAATAATGTGAAGTGAAAGGAAGAATACGAAGTGAATGTTGTGATCCACATGACTAAGCCCTCCCATGCATGCCGTCTTCATTGTTTACCTAAAGCAAATAAAACACGGCAAGAATGAGTCCACGACTCAGCAAGTACAACAGAACAAGCGAACAATATTGAATAAGAATATATCAATCACGAAATAGAATACGAATGTAGAATAGATCAATAAGAACATAATATCACAGAGTAGGAATCGAATGTAGAATGAATGAAATCAAATGAATGAATGAAATGAATGAAATGCATGAACTCCACTTCTGCTTATACCGGTATAACCAGTGACACACCCGTAGGTGTTCACTTAGGCTCATATTTAGCAAAATACGGGGATCCAAGGCCCGTATGAAGAACGTTTCATAACGGGGATCCAAATCTGCCCACATTGGAATGGTGGGTCTTACGTGCCCATACTAGAATTGATGGGTCTTTACATCCCACTCCTGTGGGTGAATCATGAACAATGTATGAATGAATGAACATATGAATTTGTAAGATGAAAACTCAAGAAGCATGATTCACATACATGGAACGAAACAAAAATCAATGAAACCTACTCACAGACCATACCACTCAGTCATGGCATGAACATAAAACACTATGAACAATCAACAGTAGTACATTACCAAATGTACTTGCCCATATTGTAATAATGAGACTTCACTACTCACTCTCGTGGGTGAACATGAAAGAAGGAACGAATGAATATTTCGAACCTAAACATACTACCGAATAAACATGGTATGTCAATTATGAAGGGAAACAAGAAATACCAGAATTACACATTCATATTCATCAGTCAATTGGAACAAACAACAATCAATACAATTCGATTGTACTTGCCTTTCGAACTGCGATGCTTTAGGAGGCAAGGACGAAGCCACTAATCTCGAACCCTCCTTTCCTACATAATTTAATTACTTGAATAAGAAACAACGTGATTAAGGTGCTATTCGCTACGCTTAATTGCAACCTCCTAAACCCAAGGTTCACATGGTCGATCTATCCAATTAACTTGACAATTTAACAGGACGATAGACTGGACAACGATACTAAAACCAACACAACTTTTGCTCTGCGACTCGAAACGGTGTGTTCTCAAATCCTATGGAAAGATAACAATACCCTATACAAAAGTATAGTTTGCGGAATCTCCCAATTCGGCCAAAAACCCAAGTTAACAATCCTATGAAAGTCGAACATCCAATCTGTCTAACATAACCACACAGCAGTAGAGAAATAATCATATCTTTTATTCTACAAATCCAAATTGAGTCTTCTTTATCAATATAGAAAGGTTATCAAAAATGCTACAACAACTGAATCTGCTCTTAACTTAATCATAATTTAATAGACAAATTGACAGTTAATTCACGTTAGATTTTCAGGACAGCAGGAAAGAATCTATCATAACTTTTGAACCGTAAATCGAAATTAAGTGAACTTGGAGGCTACCGAAAGCCAAGAACGATTCCCACATAACTCTAGGAAATGGGAACCTCAAATTCGTAATCTAAACACATGAAAACTGTTGCGCAAGGTACTGGACATAATTGATCTAATTTCAGCAGGGAACCGATCTACTAAACGTAATCAAATTCGCATCTAATACAACCTAAACAGCGAGGGGAATCCATCGTTACCCTTGTAGAACCTCAGGAAGATGTGAACAATCCCCACAAAGAAGATCCTCTCCCTCTTCCCCCTTCTCCCTCTCGAGTGGATGGCAGTCCTGCAGCCTTCCTCTCCTCCCTTCGCTTTGGCCGGCAGTAGGGAGCACCGATGGTGAGGAGGGGAGGCACCAATGGTAGGGACGGCACCAAGGTGGGATGGGGCGGCACCAGGGCAGGAGGAGATGGGGTGGCTCCAAGGGAGGGGTGGTGGCTTGGAGTGGGAAAGGGGGAGGAGGTTGGTTCGGCTAGGGTTTATGGGGAGTGGGGCGCCATGGGCTTTAGGCCCATGGGCGCCTCCCCCTCTTGGGTCAACAAGGCCAGCCACAAGACAGTGGCAGCCTGGGCTAGAGGTCCAACTCCTAAATCCCCCCCCCAATTCTGAATTTTCACTATAAACCTTCTCCCGATTAAATTCTCTCTACTCGGTAAACGGGGTATTACAGCTATAATCAAAGAAAGTCGCTTTCTTTGTTAAAGGAAAGAGTAAAGTAGAAGCATTTGAGATTGAAGTCAGGTTTTGTAACTTACAGTTTATTGAAGTTTGCCTAAACTTTCTGTTCTTGCCCATAAGAGTTTCCCGAATTTTAAAAGCAATGTTTTATTCTCGTTTGAGGTTTGATATTCTCAACTTGTGGGGTGTGTGCCCTCAACTCTGATCTCATCTTTTGTTTTCTGAGATCATTGCTATTTGACTATTTCCCTTGAACTTGTATCTACTGTAAGTGCTAACGTTTTCCTTTGTGCTGAAATTTATTTCTATTTACTTCTTCTTCTAAGAAAGGGTTAACCGATTTGTGCTGCAAAGTCTTTTCAGATGTGTAATGGCAACTAGATAGTGGTGGTCTAGTAGATGATTTTGTAAGCCTTTAGGTGTCAAGTTGTTTGAGAGGCATTGAGTAATAAATCGATTTATTAGAATAATCCTTGGAGAGGATTTGATTTAGATAGAATGTTTGTCTTTGGAGCTAACTGAGTACGTTGTCGCAACTAGTAGAATCTATAGCGAGATGTGGTCCAGGATCTTTTGTTCATTTTGATAGAACATTAGACTTAGAAAGTATGGAAATCTTGATTAATTTTTTAGAGTATCGCAATTCGGTACTTGGTAAGATTATGTAGAAGAATTATGATGGTGTAGTTTAATGAGAGTAGCAATGTGGAGAAATCTAAGCGTCATGCTAATTAATGGGATAGTAGGGATTGTTGAGTTATTGTCAAGTATAACTAAGGCTTAGTGAGTAACCCTCTAGGAGTTAGATTATCTCTAAGGATAACTTGGTCAAGAATATATTTATTTATTGACGTTAGTGATTGAGTATGTTTGAATCATGGCCAGTTAGCTAGGGTATTGTGAATGGGTATATTGTGGTTGTGTAGCTGAATTTGATTGGTGTGGTTTAGTGAAGGTCCAAGATTGATGAAATGAATCGCCTTGGGCGATTACTTGATTAGTGAGAAATGTTGATATGAATAACTGAGGTTATGGTTGAGCTGTGTGAAATTTTAGTAAACAAATTTGAGGATTTCCTATCAATTATACCAGAAACTCATGGTAGGAGACTTGGAGGTTGAATTTGGCCTTTGCATTTTTATACTAGGACCTTGGAGGCCCAATATTATGTGTAGAAGTAGAAGAGCAAAAGTGGATTCTGAATAGTGTGTTGATCTTTGATAGAATACTTTGGGTTTAGTAAATGAGTATGTGTGCTGAGAATTTAAAGTTGATTATGCTTAATAGAATGAGGTGATGCGATTGTGGATGAAAAATCTTTATTGAGGTGTTGGGAACCATTTGTCAAAATAATTCCTTTGGTATAGGAGTGGACTAGAGAATCTTTTTGTAGATTAGTAGAGTCTCTCTAAATAAGTATGGTTGTTCTTTTGGTTTGAGGATCGTTGTGGGGTTGTTGGTGAAGATGAAGGAGTTAGTGTGATGATTTGGAAAAAAGTTTATTTCTTAAAAGAACATCTAAGAAAATAGTATTTTCTCGAGTAGAGAAGTGATCTATTGGTCCTTATTTGAGTTGGATTTTTATGATGGAGATCGTGTACAGTTTGAGTTTACTTTATGAGGCATGGTGGTTCCTTCCAGTTCAGGAAAATAAATGAAGTGTTTGCTTTGGGCATTCGAGCGACTTCTCTTTTAACTTATGTGGTGTTTGTTTGCAAACTACCTAGTTGGAATGTGAAAAGGTTTTCATGATGAATCTTCAATTTTGGATTTGAGTGTTTTGGAGGAAAGTTGGTTAAGAGTGGGTTGCATTGTGAATCCTTTGTTTTTAGTTGATTCTGATTATTAAAAGTTGCAGTGATTTTGGAAGATAGCAATTCACTAGAACTGTCTCGAGCCCTAGAGCAGGGTACATATAACGTTTTGTATGACCCGGTGTTGAGAGAATGTTTGAGGTATTTGGAATGTGAGGTTCCATAAGATCTGTTGACCAGTGAGTAATACCGCATCTTTGTGTCCTGTCCGTTAAATGGTTCTGGTTAGGTCGGTATGAGTGATGAGGGCGTAATACATCAGTTGCATCAAGGTGTGGTGGTCCCATAATTTTGAGAGGAAAATGACTTGGGAATTGGAGTCTCGCATGCGCGAGCAATATCTGGTATTGTTCATAGCAGGTACATGGTATTGTTGGTACAATTCTGGCTGTGATTGGGCTTTGGCGTTGAGCGTGATTAGAATTCGGGGTCGAATTCTGTTTAAGGGTGGTAGAATGTAATACCCCAAAATAATTCGAGAGAGAATAAATAAATTAGGGAGAATGACCAATTAGCAAAGCGATTTAACAGAGGATCAGAGGGTGTTTTTTCTGCACAGTCAAGCCAACCTAGGCCGGGGCTTCTGGCCCACTTGATTTCAGCCCAAAGTGGAGAAGGAGGGGGGAAGCCGGCCACAACCCTAGGGCGCCACCTCCTCTCCCCCCTTGGCCGCCCCCCTTGCACCTTTCCCCCTTGGCCGCCACAACTAGCACCCTTGTGCCTCCTCCCCTTGTAATATTCCGAATTTAACCCCTTGAGGGCCTTTGTGTAATTAGACAAAAGGGGATACATGAAAACGGGGTATTTTAGAGTTTTGGGGAGGAGTTGGTTTGTACCGGATTAAAAAGATCATGAGGAAAGTGGATTCTAGAAAACCCTAGCAGTCCTTTCTATTCCTCCCATGCACCGCCACACTCTTCATCTTTCTTTTACATGCTTTGGCGCATAGGCCAACGTCACCCGCCGTCGCTCGCTTGCGTGCACATCCGATCGCTGCGGCTGCGTGGTAGCCAGAGCCATCTGCCGTGAGTGCCTCGCCACTGCAGCGTGTGCGAAAAAAACCTCTGGTTCTTTGTTCGGCAGATGCGTGGAGATTCTTCACCAAGACGCAATGACCCGCACGTCTCTGCGTGAGTGCTCTGCGTGTATTCTTTTCTTGGTTACGTAGGTTGTCTTTTCCGGTCACTACTTTGACTAGTTATTGAAGTACTGCAAAGATTAGATTAATGGGAGATGCTTTGCATTCACCGACTCTTTTGTTGATTGGACTAGTTATGGCTGCATGCACTAGGAATTAGTAGATGGCTATGATTATTTAATAGGCATTACTAGCTGGCTGCATGCACTAGTAATTAGTAGATGGCTATGATTTTTTGAATGGGCATTAGTAGTTGGCTGCATGCATGTTTCAATTGGATTAGGGGAGAGAGATTAACTAATAGTGCTGATTACTACTTGATTAGTTAATGGAGAATATTAATCGGAGATGCATGCATGCACAACTGTGATTATTTAATTAGATTAGTAGGGAGAGAGAGATTAGTTAGATAATGCTATTTAGTAGTTAACTAGTTTGGCCGTAGCATTCCATGCATGTATGCATGTTTAAATAGTAAAGATGAGACAATAGCTAGTTAGTGCTGCATGTTTCGTATTTATGTGTTTCTTTGGAATATTAAAGGAGAGAGATTAGCTTGGTAGGGGTATTAGATGGCTGATTCAGAAGAGCCCCTCTCAACTAGGTTTAGTTGGGGAATTTAATTACCTTTCCAGAAAGTCCTATAACACCTTATTTGGACCCCTGTAGTGAAAGTTATGAATTTTAGAAGTGGACTGTCCACAGGGGGAACAGATCGATCGTTAGATGTGGGACGTTAGGAAGACGCTTCAGAGTTTAGCTTTTTCGTTTGAGCTATTATATATATGTCTTGGGGTCCAACATGGTTATCTTAGCTTGATTCATAATTATGTTCAGGTGAGGGATTGGTCCCAGGGGCAGTGCCCTCTTCGCGTCTGCCGTTTCCGCACGGTTGAGGCAAGTATCCTGATCGTAGCATAATGATGATTGATTGTTAGAATTGTTTGCGTTTGAATAGTACTAGTCATACATGGATGATAGTGTGATGTATATGAATAGAACATGGTAAATGCATGTTATGGTTAAAGCTTTCCTATCTATGTTGATTATGCCTTACATGTTATTTGGGATCTGTAGTTGTCGTATTTACTTGTTGATTCTTATGTATGAAAGATAGGATCATAGTACATACGCATGTTGAAAGCATATCTGAGACTTGGTCACGTGGTGACCAAGTATATACAGTTGAGGTCCTCGGCATGTAAATGACGGGCTTGTGGTCCCCACATTTGTGGAATGTGGGCATTGAGTAGAGGTCCCCATCATGAAGATGATGGGCAATGGTCCCTATACTCATGGAGTATAGGCTCTTGGTCCCTGTGCCAGAGGGCACAGGCATGGGTATACATCGACGGTTGTATACCTCGCATTACCGGTAAAATGCGAAAAGAGATAAAGATTGAAAGGTGCATTGCATGTTCGCATTACATAAGCATGAGAATTATCTTTAGTGTAATGCTTCTTTTGGATTGTTGATGCTATACTGTGAATTTGGTTTTTCTTTGTTGATACTTGCTGAGTCTTTGGGCTCACCCTTGCTTTGTTGTGTTTTTTTAGGTACCACAGGCAAGAACGGCATGCATGGGAGGGAGTAGTTTTGTTGAGTTGCACTCACTACCATTCATCCTAAAGAAAGAATATCATTTAGTTTATATTCTTTAAATAAGCAAACTGTTGAACTTCACTTATAGTTTCATTGAATGCTTTGGCTTATCTATAATAATGAGATTAGCGAATTGAGATTATGCTTATCATTGCTTTATTAGAATAGACTATCTTGCATGTTAAGTGAATTTGGATACTGGATTATTGATAATGTTATCTTTAACTGTTGAAACCTCGGTATATGATAGTATACAAAGGAGGTTTTGCTGAAAGATTTGGTAAATGGTCTTAGTAGTATAGTTTATATTTTATTTTAGTAGCATTTCAGGCTCAATATTGAGCTGGGGTGTTACACCCCTGCACCTCCACCATCTCCAACAATGCCTCCTCCTCTAGTGAAGTCCCCTGCTGCCGGTGAAGAAGGTCCTTGTAGCTGCTGGCCAAGTGGAGGAAGCAGGACGATCACCTGGATTGGCCGGCCAAGAAGAGGAAGGCGAAGAAGGGAGAAAGGGAGGAGAAGGATTGTGTGGGGGTGGTTTTTACGTTCATTAGCGGTTCTCCAAGGGTAACCCTTGATCTCATTCGAATAGTAGTGTAATCTTGTATTTAGGCAATGTCGGTATTAGATCGGTTTAGGGCAGTCTATAGTGGCCGACAGATTTGAGGATGATAATTGTAGATTCTGACCTGGCTGTCTCCTAGAGAGTTGTGGGTGCTAGCTTTCCGTAGAGTCTTGGATCACGTCGTTTGGATGAGCGAATCAGGAGATATGATTTTCGTAGCGTCGCTGTTCTGTGGTTCTATCATAATTCTGACAGTTAATGTTAATCGATCATTAGCAAATAGTTAATGAATTATTTAGAAGATCAAGTTGTAGGTATTTTTATAAGGTTTCTATAAAGTTAGAGAATGTAAATCTTGGATAATTGTACTGAAAGATACGTGAGTTTTAGTCTTGCTGTCCAGAACCCCTGACGAGATTTAGTTGTTCTGTTAATCTGTTTGGTAAGGATAGAATATGGCTGAATCTGGAAATCTCGCCAACTAGGTTTATGTAGATAAATTAATAAGCTTTCGAGAGAATCAAAGAACACCCCTTTTGGATCTCTGGATGAAAAGTTATGATTTTTAGAAGAGGACTGTCTGTTTTGGGGACAGATCGATGTCATGGGATTTGGAGTTTTGGCTTGCGCTAGGGAGTGTAGTGAGTTACATATTTGTTACTAGCAATGTTTTGTCCATAATTGTTATCTTAGAGTGTTTGTTAAAATTAATCAAGTGCGGGTTTGGTTCCGGGGGTAGCACCCTCTTCGCGTCTTCCATCTTCGCACGATTAAGGCAAGTACAATTAGTGGTAGAATAATTAAGCATGATTGTTCATGAATGCTAGTAGTATGTGTATGTTCTTTGTTCTTGTACGCTAGCATGATGAGTATGTTCCCTGTTCTTGAATGATACTAGTAGGGGTATGTTCTTTACTCATGTATGTTGCTTTTGGCTAATACATGTTTATATTGAATAAAATGATTGATACATATGCATCATGTTATCATCTTTGAGGCTTGGTCACGTGGTGACCAAGCATTGATTTTGAGGTCTCCGTCATGCATTAGACGGGCTTGAGGTCTCCACACTCGTGGAGTGTGGCCTTATGGTCCCTGTGCTAGAAGGCACAGGCATGGGTATGCATCGACGGATGCATACTCCGCATTACCGGTAAATGCAACGAGGAAAGAAAAGTTGTATTTGTGCATTTGCATTACATGAGCATATGGTTTGGTTTACTAAAGAATTATGGTTGGATGAGGATGATATAGTTGTGTATTAAATTGTCTTGTTAATTGTACTTTGCTGAGTTTTGGACTCACTCTTGCTGTTTGTTTGTATTTTTAAGTACCTCTTGCGCGAACGTTATGCATGGGAGGGGATAGTCATAAGATTGGTTGCACACCACCACGAACTATTCACAATTGATTAAGTTTGGATTATGATTTAATAATTGAGCAGTCTGCCATGATGTTATATGTTGGTTATGTCTTATGCATCAATTGGATTGTAATTGAGTTGGTTAGTGCTCCATGGGAGTTTTATGATTCTGATTTATATAGGTTGCTTGAATTAATTGATTTATGTTATTGATACTTGTTAGAACCTTCTGTATGGTTTACTATACAAAAGAGGTTTTGCCAAAAATTAGTATAATGTCTTAGTTTTAATTTGTTACTTTGTTAGTTTAGTAGCATTCCAGGCTCATGTTGGGCTGGGGTTTTACATAGGTGTTATAGACTTGTGGTTGTACTGTTTTTATATGAGAGGTCATTACAAGATTCAGTCCTTAATAGACTCGGGCAGTACATCCACATACCAACATCCTCTCGTGCACCGACACCAGCCACTCTTTCCAGCCACGCGAGTCAAAATTTGTTTTTCAGGTTTTCATTTGTTTTTAAAATAACCTTTAGTCTAACATACCAGCCAGGCTTCCAGCCCCGACTGCCCCATATAATTTTCAAAGGTTTTTAATGATGTCGGGCAAATTACTACCCGAATGACAATGTATCCAAGCAAGGCTAAGCATGACACTTAGACCAGTGTGGTCGGATCCTTAGTCTAGCGTGGTCATAATACACTGTCAAAACTGAGTGATCGAAACTCAGTGGTCAAAACCGAGTGGTCGAAACTCAGTGGTCGAAACTGAGTGGTCAACACTGTGTGGTCGAGACTCAATGGTCAAAACTGAGTGGTCGAGACCGAATGGTCAAAACTGTGTGGTCGAAATTGAGCGGTCGAGATTCAGTGGTCGAAACTGAGTGGTCGAGACTCAGTGGTTGAAGCTGAGTGGTTGAAACTGAGTGGTCAAAACTGAGTGGTCGAAACTGTGGTCGAGACTTAGTGGTCGAGACTCAGTGGTCAAAACTGAATGGTCAAAACTATGTGGTTGAGACTCAGTGGTCAAAACTGAGTGGTCGAGACTGAGTGGTCAAAACTCAGTGGTCGAAGTCTTAGACCAGAGTGGTCGGATGGAGTTCAGATTACCTGGTCGGAAGGAGGTGGTCGAAACTGAGGGGTCGAAACTGAGTAGTCGAAACTCAGTGGTCGAAGTCTTAGACTAGGGTGGTCGTATGGAGTTCAGACTACCTGGTCGGAAGGAGCTTCAACTACATTCCAGGTGGAAGGAGGTTTGACTATCTAGTCAGGAGGAGGTTCGACTACGTTTTAAGCGGAAGGAGTTCGACTACCTGGCCAGAAGGAGGTTCGACTACTTGATCGGAAGGAGGTTCGACTATATTCCAGGAGGAAGGAGGTTCGACTATGTTCCAGGCAGAAGGGGGTTCAACTACCTGGAGGCTCGACTACCTAGTCAGAAGGAGTTTCGACTACCTGATCGGAAGGAGGTTCGACTACCTGGTCGGAAGGAGGTTCGACTACGCGTAGTCGAAGGAGATTCGACTACAATTCAGGTCTACAACGCATTCGTTACCCAGCAATGCTCCCGCGCAACTAGAGTGATCATGAGCATCTAGTGGCCACTAGGAACGTACCGATACGACACGGAGGGGACGAGCTAGCCGGAGATGGTCTGGCGGTGGTCGACAACGACGACACGAGAAGCTTCAAGTGGCGGTGCTGGTCGGCGGGGTCGATTCGACTGCTTGGGCTATTTTGGCCAGAGGGGAGGAAGAACGAGGTCGACGATAGTTCCTGTGAACAAAGAGTGGAATCAATTGAGGGGAAATGTCTCTTGAAACACGAGCTAACGCATATAATGAGGGAAAAGCTTCATTGATGGATGTTAATGGTGATGGCGGCGTTGTGGTGGCACTTGGTCGAAGCGAGCGCTCAAGCCTTACCTAGAGCTCGGGCTTGACTAAGGAAGGGAGAGGACGGTAGAGTGTTTGAGGTGTCGAAGGGTAATCGCAGAAGGCAACGGGAGCTATTTATAGCTACCTAGGCAGAGATCTCTCGAGAGCATGCGATGCATTCAGCACGGCCTCGGCACTGAGGAGTGGTTGATGATTTTGACAGAGTCAAGAAGACAATCTGGACGGTGTATTTGTTGGAGCGATGGCGATGATGGCCGAAAGAACAAAGAAAGCGCCACAAGACTCATGCATTGTTGCATCATGGTGTCTGAGCTTTGCAGGTGTTGACACCAAGCGAGGGGGAGAGATGCAGCTGCCAGAGCCTCTGGTTTGCTCAGAAGAAAACGATCGAGGGAGCTGTCCTGGCTGCACCGGGTTCGGCAAGCCACCGGTTGGAGGAACAGGAAACACGGGGAAAGAGAATTGGATAGGGAGAAAATTGAGAGAAGGATTGTAATAGAATCTTAGGTTCTAAAAGTCTGATGTTTTCTCTAGGATTTTCCTATGCAATGGTAGACATAGATTGATATTTGGCAGACACTTCTAATTATACTTTTGAATGTTCAGAGAATTAGGTTTTAGAATTCTTTACCTGTGATCTTAGGGTTTTCTGTACGTTAAGACTTTCATTTCTTATTACTTGTGCTAGCAAAAGAAGATATGGAATTCAAATACTCTCAAAAGTGCAGGAAAAAATGATGGCAACCGATATTCACACAAAAAGTTTTTAAAAAATCCTATATTTCTGCATTTATGGATTTTTGGGATGTTACAAGAAGCTGCTGATCTACTACTACCGAAGCTAGAAGAAGATGACGAGCTACTGATATTTGAGTTGTACCGTGAAAGATTGGGCCAACAATCGGAATTCTTCTAATCAGCTAGTTGGATCCTTATCAAGTCTCCTGAAGTAGCCCTTCGCATTCATTACGTACGTCGCGGATCGTCTTTGATCAGCATAGCAACAATCGTAGCAACGTCTCTATGGTATCCATACGTTCAGAGGTAGAACAACTAAGTAAACTACCGTTATGACTACCCATTTACGAAGTAGCATTTCGCAACCCCTAAGTAAACTATTACACATGTAGGAAATCATGACGACCTCAGGTCTAAGGATCTCACATAGAATATGTATGCGACCAACTAATGACACTTAAGATTATAAAAATTCTGGCAGTGTCTCAAGGCGGGTCAATCCAACACTATGTTCTCCAACATATGCCCATATTATTGATTTGATATCTCATATCCATGTTCCGTGAAATATGGCCATCAACCAATACATGTATTGATCTATAAATCATAAGTGTCATATATAATGACATAAAAACATAGATGTTTAGAATGATATCATAAACATAAATAGAGAATTTCCCAAACAAGTCATATACTTGCCGATCAATATAAATTATATTTATTCAAAGGACAAAATAACATATTATTCAAAAGTTCATAAACATAGAAACGATACAATCATCTCTACGATTGTCTGTGGACATATCACTAACACGAGTGTTAGTGATATACATGCCAACGAAAACAGAGTGAAAAACACATGGTTTCAGCACACACGAGTTCTGTGTCAGATATGTTTCACTTTCCTCTCATTAAGGTGATAAACGGATGCTGATATGCTTAGTATCGTCACTATGAGCTAATGAAAAGGTGCCCTCAGCAGACGAATTCAGATAAGTAACAGATAGCTTGTATTCGCCCAAAAATGCACTGAAATTAAACGAACCGCGATCGTTGGTTGCTCCAAGGACTTCCTTGGTTTGCCATTCTACCAGGAGCTTATCGACCACATCTCCTGCAGGAAGGTTGGTAAAATTCTGGTTCGTGAGGCACATCTGGTAGCAGCTTGCATTGGCATCCATTGCGGTCCACAGCATTATGCCATCCACGGATGGATGGGCAAATCCTTCTCGGAGCACCTCTTCCAAGTATGCAGCCTGCAAGAAGATATTAAATGATAGTGTTTAGCAATTAACACCTCCAATGATGCTAGAAAATTAGGCTGTGACAGTAAAGTTTAACTGAACTATCCAATATCCATGTAACTATATAATTTTGTGTTTGTGTAGTTATCTAATGCAAAAAAAAATCATCTTGTGCTATATATGTAGTTCGTCCAATTTGTAAATTTAGCAAACGAACATTTGTTAATGTTCAAAGGTAATAATGATATAATCATAAACTTCTGTCCCTGAATTGTATGGCCAAATATGAGCTTGGGCAAGAGCCTAAGTCTTACAAACATGGCAGAGAAGGAAAATTAGAAACAGCTTACTACCTGAGTGTTCTGATCAAAGGAGCTGCTGATGTCGATCTCTGTCAGCCAAATGGGAAGCCGCAGAGTCCCCAACTTATCCAGCACGGCGCGCACGTAGGGAATGTTTGGCTTGCCGAAGTGCCCCTCCAGCCCGATCCCCTCGAAGGTGACCCCGCCGTCGGTCAGCTGCCTCAGCCGTGAGACGTAGGAGTCAGCGCTGGAGCTAAGGTCGTCGCACACCTCGATGACGTTGAAGTCGTTGAGGAACAGCGTGGCCAGCGGGTCAGCTCTCTTGGCCGTGTTGAAGAACTCCACCGTCGTATTGCCACCAAGCCGGTTCTCGTAGAAGTCGAAATGCAACATCTCGTTGCTCACGTCCCAGTGCACGAAGTCGCCCTTGTACCGAGACAGCAGGCTCTCGATGCGGCCGGCCACCGCGGCGCGGAGCTGTGCGCCGGTGAGGTTCTTCACCCAGGCAGGGGTGTACTTGGGGTCTTCCCAGAAGATGTTGTGCCCACGCGCGATCACATCGTTGGACTGCACGAACTGCAGGAGCTGGTCGGCGAGGGCGTATTCCTCCTTCCCCGGGTAAGGCTCCGTCGCGTACCACTTGAGCTCGTTCTCGAACACCGCTGCGTTGAACCTCTTGTTGAACCATTCCTACAATGCAACAATAATACGGAGCAATTTAGCGACATGACAGCTGCCGCGCTATTGATTTGAACAAAATATAGTGAATGAGCACTATAGGTCAATTTCTCAACTGAACTGGTACCACAACAGAAATGTATGCTATATTCACGTTTGAGAGAAGAGAAAAAAGGTTAGTAACCTGATAAGGCTTGTTTCCAAGGATTATGCTGCTGATGGCAGAACCAAAGGGGAAATCTTTGGTGATCTGATGCACCGCGACTTCAGCCCCAACGACGCGGCTCCCGTTGCGGTCTGAGACGTGGATGTTAACAAAGCGTTTCCGATTCTGACGTGGAAGGCAAATGCTACCATTAGTTCCACAGTAGACAAGATGATTTTTATGTGCAGTTGGACAGATTTAAGGGGGACGAAGTTCCATAGCAATCTACCAATTGTATGCGGTCCTCCCTGTGTCGATTCCATTGTTCAGGTGAAAATGGCTGCAGGGAAGCGCTTCTGATTGAGATTGTGGAAGCATTTCGGCTGGCAGTCTGCAGTAAATAAGAAAACAAACTACATGAGTAATTATCAAGTCAAAATTGAACTTACTAATTTTTAACTTTCAAGAACATTTGCCAATGTTATGTGCCCTCTCTGACGTAATTGTCCCAGTACTGATGCGATATTAGCATTTCAGTAATTGAATGTGCACAAGCTCACTCTCCATTTCGTTCCAAAAAATATAAAATTCTGCAACAAATGAACTCATTCGTACATGGGGCAAGTCACACCTGAAAATAGAGGACCGAGGTTTGTGATGCGGAGTTGAGAGTGAAACCACCCTTGATAAAGGACCAGCAGTTGTTTCGCACCAGAGCTGTGCCGAGGCATTGAGATACTGCATTTTCTAGTGTTAATATCCTTGCCTTGACATGAGCAGTTGCTGGCCCATCGATTTTCACCCAGCCTAGACAAATCAATCAAACATTGAACAAATTTTGTTATACTTCCGAATGAATGTACGTCACCAAAATTTCGAATGAAATGTTGCGTTGGTTTTGTAAAAAAATATAGTCAATATCTCCAGTGAAATTGCTGGGCTTGGACTGGTTTTGCTTAGAAGAACTCGGAAGAGTCTAAATCGTGACATGACTAAAGAAAAAAAAAGATATAATCCATCTATTAGATACTGTGGATAAGAGAGAAGAAGCATAAAGAATTAGGACGTATTTCGTACAATAGTTGACTATAACACGAGAAACAAGATATATTATATATGAAGGAGTTATCTATAGACATATATAAAAAGATAATTCATTGTAGGAGCTATCTTTAATACTATCTATAGATGATATGAAGTAGTAGTAATTGTAGATAGCCTCCGAGCAAAAGCTGCCAAAAAGACATGAGCATGCAGCTTGCTTTTTCCAATCTGATCAGACCTAGCCTAGGATAAACCGGGCCACCCAGTCAATTCAGCTTCCGCTGCGCCTGCATAGTCAGCCATACATATCGCCACAAGGTGTAATACCTCGATCGGGTCACACCTCACACGCGTCCTACGGAATGAATGGGTGGTCCACTGACGAGGCGAGGCCCCATCCATGTTGCAGCAGAGGACAAGGGCACGCGGCGCATTTTAGGCGGGAACGAGCAGCGCGTTCTGGAACGGCCGCTGGTTAATATACCTCGTATGACTAGGCTGTTTGTGCTCCCGCGCTCTCCGTTTTCTCTTGTCCGCGGGCACCTCGCGCGAATCTTTGCCCCCACCGCGGCCCTACGCGAACATGCGTGGTGCAGGACCGCCCGCGGATCCACCTTTGCTTGCGTTACCAAATTGTTACCGCCGGCTGGAAGGTAAACGCGGGTCGCTGGCTCAGGGTCCTGTTGATTTCTAATCGTCTTTCTCCATGTTTGCTGGCTGCGCGCTCTTGGTTTATGCTTTCTACGGCCTGATTGGTTTCATTGCTTCCTAGGATTAGTCACGGTTTGCAATGCGGGAATTTTACAAGAGTATTATAGAAATTGAACTTTTTTTAGTAAAATTCCTACAAATTTATGGCAAAATTCAAGCGTCCCAATGTATAGGGTGTTCAGAATATTTGAGAGGACATGTAGACGTTTCGGAGGATTAGAATTTTACAGGAATTCTAATCTAGAGTAAAGTGCAGTTATTCCCAAGGATTTTTACCTGGGTTGAATAATACTCCAGTTCTATGTTACAATTTTACTTTCTTTCTTAAAACATGTTTTTTTTGCAGGAACGGATGAGTGGCTTACATGTGGGACCCACAACATTCAACTGACGTTTTACCTGGATATCTCTAAAACAAATTATTTTCGGAAAATGGGGTTGAGTGAAACTATCACTTGGGCTGTGGTTTTATCACCATTTTTAGGATCAAGGTTGTTCTGTGTCATAAACAAAAGAAGGAAAAAAAGAACTGATGGGTGCTTGGAATAGAGGTAATACACACGCACGTAATGCTTTTCCTATGTGTTGGGTGTAAATTGCGCAAATTCAACGCATACTGTCTTTCCCTTCAAAACAGTATTTGAATGTATCCTGTAGTACACTTTAGGTAGATATTCATCCAAGGCCACTTTCAGTTTTTTGGGCCTTGGCCATTCATTTATTTCAAAATTTCTATGGATTCAGTTTGTATTCAGTTCCTTTGCCTTTTCTTCGTTAGTATCTTTTTTCTCTATGGTCCAAAAAATATATTTTTTAAAATTTACTGAATTAACTAGTTTGAAAGATTTCTACCGAACTAGTAAAACTAAGGATAAATATGGAGTGAGTTACTTACAAGAGAAGCTGTATATTGTTGCTGCTGACATATTGTACAGCACAAATGCTGGCGAGTAGTTGCCTTCATCCTCTGCTCGGAAGTCTGTTACTTTGCTCGCCCAACGCAGTATGCCACCATTGTAGAGAGGTGGTTCAGGATTGGATTTGCACTGGAAAGAAAAAAAAAGGCAGTTGAACCCACACACACAGAGAGAGAGAGAGAGAGAGAGCATATTCAAAGAGACCGTGAACGCGTACCTCAGTGTAAGCTCTATAATCATAGCGCACTCCATCTGCATGCATGCAACAGCAAATTAATCAAGCGTTTGCCAAGTCAGGGCCCCAATTGCTCACTGAGCTAATGAACTAGAAGCTCATTCACCTAAAAATAAAATAAAATTAAAAGCTCATTCATGCATGATGATCTCTTTCATGGACTCACCAGACGAAGCAGGCCGAGCCAGCGAGACAATGAGGAGCAGCAAGGCGAGAATAAGATCCTTCCGAGCAGGAAGAAGAGGTGATGCTGCAGCTTCCATAAGTTTGCCAATCTTAAGGATACTCCACTCGAAGAATAATGCAAGAGCTAGGTTCAGAGCACAAGCACAAAGCGCCTCTGCGATTCTTTCTTGGCTCTATGTGTCAGCACAAGTGCACAACATATATATAGCTAGGCAACAAGTGCTAGCTACCTGGCCAGTACAAAAATTTGACAGTGTGGATAATTGGTTAGTACAACTATGTGACAATCATCTAACTTAGAGGTCGTCAGAATAAATCACGAAAAATCTACAATTAACATGGTTCTCAGAAAAAAAAAACAAGCACCTAACATGCAGTTGATGATGAGGATCACACACTGGTTTTCAGGTAGATAACCTCGGTGCCATACTGATATATTGGAGCTAGTTAGTGGCATAGTCATGGCGTCTGTGTCGACTTCTGTTTTCTCATGGAGAGTTAATTTTACACTTCAAAAGTTACTGACGAGCTAGTTAGTGGCATAGCCATGGCAAGCATGTTAGACTTGCAACATTTTTAGCAACGTGGAGGCCTTTGCCTTGTCCATGGAAGGCTATATTCCGGTTGGATAGACCGCTATATGCAGATAAAGGTGAAACAAAGATGGTTGGGACTTGGGAGTGAAAGAAAAGGCCAACAACATGTGGGTGTGAGGCTGTATACAGAGAGAACTGCACAAGAAGATTTCAAGTGCGTGTTAACCCAACTTTCGGTGTACGTGTACAAAGTACAGTGCATCTGTCACGTCCACTAAAAAACAGAATCGGAAAGATGAAGTAACTGATGCGGTCAGCAGTTCTACTTTTAAGCTAGAAAGAGCGAACATGGGCTGACACCTCGAGAGAACTATACCGATGCAGGATCCTTTATCCTAGCTTGGACCGATGATTTTGGAAGGTGGATATATCTTTTACATGCGATGGGATAATACTTTTTCCGGACACTTCAAATGTAAGGTAGTAGTGAGACTTCTACTAGGGTGGATGGGTTCACAATCTTGTGTGTCTATTATTACACCTCAAGAGAGTTCTCAAAAGTGATATATATCGCAAATAGAATTATGATATCAGTATGAAAGTTATTGTTGGATATTAGCTGTCTCGTTGATAAGAGATAATAACCCTACAATTGCAATCACGAGATCAATCACACAAGAACAAAACAAAAATAATAAAGTACAAGAATTAACGAAAGAAAGGGATATAGATGAATCCTCATAACCTTCTCTTTGTTAGATATATGTGCTGATACAACGAGGAGGTGTGCGTGCTGTAATGTAACAACCTAAATTTGGAGTCATTAGAAATTTTATGGAATTTTGTGGATTTTTCAAAAACTTTTGTTGCATTTACTGAAGTTACAAAAATGGGTGCATTTCAAAAGTCAAAACCAAATCCTAGTCCTAAAAAGGAATGAATAAAAATCTACAAGAAAAGTTACGTCCAAAAAACTCTTTGAATTTTTTTGAAGAAAACTGTAGGGAAGGCCCCGACTGAAATATATTAATAAATGAAAAGGAATATGTATAGGGCGGATAGAAATACAACCCTAAAAAGGGACAAATGTCATCTTAAGGAATCTAGCTAGGTACAGAGGTTTGTTTTTTCAGGTTCCTTCACTCTAAACAAAAGTAGAGTGATATCGTTGTGAAACTGAGCCTTCCAGTGATCAAAAGTCGGGTTGATATTCTCAAAGATTTTCCCATTTTGTTGCTTCCAAATGTTCCAAGACACAGTGATGAAAATATCCATAAATAAATGGTAATGAAAAGAGAGGCTTGCATTTTGAATCCTGAGATGAACATCTGATTCCCTTTGCCAAATGATATTCAGGTAATGTCGGTAGGTCTAGCTAAATGAACAATAAAAAAAGAGGTGAGTCAAGGTCTCTTCTACTCGATTTGAACAAAGTATGCAATTGTGATTATCTTGAATAGTAATATGTCTTCTTTGTAGCATATTTTTAGTATTAAAGCGATCTGAGAGCAAAAGCCAAGCAAAGACTTTGTGTTTCATGATGCCTTTGATCTTCCAAATCCATAAGGAGCGCGGTGTTTGGAGATGCTGAAAGAATAATTTGTAATATTTCCGAGAACAATAGGTGTTATTTCCCTAGATGTAAGTCCAGACATCATTGGCATCTGTGGAAAGATTAATTTGCGCCATCAAAAGTTGTAGCTGGTGATATTCTTGATAAGCTTGAACTCTGAAAGGAATATACTAGAGTTGGGAGATCTCATGGACATAGATGTAACTGCTAACCGAGGAATCTCTATCCTTTGCAAAAGAATAGAATCTCGGAAACAAGTGCAACATCAGGTTGTTATTCCAAGTATCATGCCAGAAGAGAGCTGTATTTCCAGAAACTATTGAGCAATTTTCTATTTCTCTGAATTTCGCATGCAGACGTAGGACATCTTTCCACCAAAAAGAACCTTCTTGTTTGGAAGCTTGAGGTAATTTGTGTCAGTAATAGGTGGACCAAATAAGGTGGATCCAGGGGACTTCATGTTTGTTGAAAAATTTATGCAAATGGTTCATTAACAAAGCTTCATTCTGGAGTTTCAGATATATTATTCCGAGTGATGAGGACATCCCTCCCATGGATACAACTGCGCCTACACACAACACTCATCCATAGCAAGTGTTACAAGGACCACTTACTTGAGCTCGTACTCGCCAACTTAATTACCAGGTGAATTCATTCCTATGTTTATATATTACTGAGAATAGACCGCTACCTAAAGCAAGTGATTTAATTGTGCTTAGGAACATGGGAAAGGACGAAGGCGAGGCATGTGGAGTCATGGACATGCATGGAAGACATAATGGAGGTCACCACGTCACTTTTGGTCCAAGACAAGCAAGAGTTCGAGCGGGATCCGTTTTGGAATCCAGTTTCTTCCTCTAGAATCAGCCTGACCGCACTGACTTCAAACGCCCATAACTTCCACATACGGCGTCCGTTGGAGGTCTACGAGTACTTGATGGAAAGATGTTTTCGTGCTCTTTCCAACGGATCTAGCCTCACCTCCAAACTCCTTCTGGGTTGATCGCAATTATCAAAAGAAGGCGTCATATCACTTGTTTGGGCCAAACTGGGCTTTGTAGTCATACTGAACTTGGCCCATCTGCCGGCGGCCCACCCGGGGCGCGGTTACTGTTCATGTGAACAGTAACCGCAACCGTTAGTACCACCCCGCTAGTCCTTTAGTTTTGTGGCTCCTCGTTCCCTATTTAAGGAGACCGCACCCCTTTAGTTTTGCTGGGATTTTGTTGAGTTAATGTTTAGCTATTGTGCAAACTTCTGTTCTTCAGTTGTGTCAGACGACCACTTGTCAAGACAGCTTTTCGAAATCCCAACTTTTCAATACTTCATAAATATTTGCAATACATCAGATTGCGTTTTATCTTGTTCTTGCGTGTTCTTCGATTGCATGCAGGAATAGACCTTCGTGGTCAGGTTGATCGTGCTTCCAGCAAGGTCAATAACGTCTCGGAGTTGGTTCAACGATTGCTAAGGCGCAAGCATCGTCGTACGGTTGTAGTCGGATCGCGAGAGTCACCTCCACCAAAATCGAAAGTTATCGTTCTCATCGAAAGATCGGGCCAAAACAAGGACCTTCGGGTTCATCACCGAGCCCACCTTTATTCTTGGGCTTACATAGCTTGTCCCAAGCTGCTAGAGATTGTTTTCTTGAATGCATATAAAATCCTCTCCACAAACTATAACACCTTGGCTTTCTAGAAGCCAAAATGCACCCTACAAATATTATCTCTAACCAACACTACAAATTTTGTTTAACAATTCAACATTGAAAGACAACTAGACATCATCCAATCAATGTTAATGGCATTACTAACATAAAATTCAGCAAGGGACTAGATACCTAAACTACAATTATTACAATTCAAACAAGATTAATCACATCATGAATAAATTCCAAATAGATAAATTCCTCATCTAGCATTGATAAACTCTGAAGAAAACTAATGGAAGTACCAAGTTAACCAATTATTACTATAAGAGTTTCTAACTGAATGAAAGTGACATAAATATTATTTAAGTGATGGAATGTGCAACAAGGTGAAATGCATTCCGTGATCTACTTCCACCCAATGTATGTTGTCCTCAACGATCACCTAAAACAATAATTGGCAAGAGTGAGTCCAAGACTCAGCAAGTACAAAAGAACGATATAAGAAACATTGAATCAGAGACATCTCGTTCTCAAGTTATCACATACATATGAATATACTACGAATGCGATGTAAAATACATATGACTCCACTTCTTTTCTACATATACCGGTATAGCTAGTGTAACACCCGTCGGTGTTCACTTATGCCCGCATTCTCAAAATTCAGGGATCCATTGCCTGTATGAAGAATATTTTATACAGGGATCTAGTTGCCCATATTGAAAATATGGGGATCTCAATACCTACTCCCGTGGGTTAAACATGAATGCTTGAATTGAATGAAATGAACCTCAATACCCACTCCCATGGGCTAAACACAAAAACTTGGAATGAATGTAATGAAACGAAATAAACACTTCCGTACCTTCCAATTGTTATAAACATTTAACGAAAACATGCAATCAGTGGAAAACTACTCATACTTCATAAGATTATCCATATTATAGTCATTCAACCAATTTATACAAACAAACATCCATGATGACTCAAAATGTACTTGCCTTTCGCGTTGCGACAAATTGGAATGTAGAGAAGGCGAAACCAAACCCAAGGACACTCTGCCTACAATAAAATACTTTACTCAAAACTGGTTTTGACAAGAAAGAACAATGCTAATCGCAATGCTCTAATCCGCACTCCCAATAATCCATATTTCATATATTTAATCTACTCAAACAAAATGACGGGCTAGCAGTAGCTCGATACTGGACAAAAACATTAAAAAAAATCCATAACTTCTATTTTGCTTATAAAAAAAATCATTCTCAGTCTCTCTGAAAAGCTTATGAAACTGTCTACAATAGTTAAGTTGGCCAGATCCTCTAATATGCCCTTTAACTAATTTTAACAGACAGATTATTAATACTGTTAGAATCTGACAGACATTCTGGACAGTAGGATTGAAATAGCTATAACTTTCATTCAGTTGATCCCAAAACTGTGTTCTTTAACATTCTGGAAAGCTAAAATAATTACTTACAAAAGTCATGTTGGTCAACAATCCTGATTCAACCGTTACTTATTTTTATTCTATCAATTTCTACCACTGCTACAACTTGACAGAGATTCTGGACAACAACATTTAAAATACCATAACTTGAAATCTATCCATCCAAATAACGTGAATTAAAATTCTATGGAAAGCTACTGGAATTTACCACATTTCTTCAGGAGATGAACAAACCTAATTTCGTAGTTACAGACTTAAAAAATACAGTACAACTAACAACGGTAAAAACCCGATTTGCTACCCAAAATCAATTGCATAGAAAAGAATTAAACAACAACAACGAAGAATTGAAGACCACCCTTGAAGACACGTAGAAACCCGCTGAAATCTTCACGAGAACCTCCTCTCCCCTTCCTTGTCTTCCTCCTTTCTTTCCCTTCCATCTTCTTTCTTCTACTGGTCGAGCAAAGAGGCAGCAGCACTTGGGAGGGGAGGTGCTACAATGGCGATGCTACAGTGCCTGCGGCAGTGCTACAGTAGCAGGAGCTAGGGTTTGGGTGGCCTCCCCCTTCCTTTTAAGGCCGGCCGACTCAATTGGGTCAAGACACTGTGGGCCAAAGGCCCAAGTTCTCCAATAACAGCAAAAATGCCCCTCTAAAACCTCCAATTCTTTCCTTAATTCTATTTAATTTCAGTACTAATCACTTATTTATTTTATGTTTAAATGGGATATTACACAAACAATTCCTCCGAGCTCTATCAATGTTCTGAATAACTGTGACAGGGAGTTTGAGAGCGCACATGTACAATGTGGGCAACAAAGAAAGCAGAACATTCACCATGGTTAAGCGACCTCCATAGGAAAGGAATTCAGCACATGCTACTAATCGACCCTCTACCCTGTCAATAAGAGGAGCAAAATCTTGAACTCTAGGTTTTGTGGTAGCTAGCGGAAGACCGAGGTATGTGAACGGTAGTGCTCCAATTTGACAACAAAATACAACAGCAAGGTTGGTCATACACTCATCAACAACGTTGATTGGGATCATGCAAGATTTCTTATAATTTACCTGAAGGCCAGATGATTGAACAAAAACTTCTAGTAAACCCTTGAGACAAATAAGTTGTCGAGAATCCGCTTGCACGAAAAGCATAGTATCATCAGCATATTGGATAATATGAAACACACCTTGATCTTCTAAAGGGATTGGTAATTTGAGCAAATTTCGATGGCAGACTTCATTGACAATGGATTGCAACAAATCGGTAGCCATGACAAAAAGAAGAGGAGATAAGAGATCACTCTGCCTAACTCCTCTCTTGCAATGAAAAGTTTTGCCTAGCACTCCATAAAGTAGAATTGACGATGTCCCCCGAGTTAAGAATGCTTCTCACCCATCGTATCCAAGTTGAATTGAAATCTTTTTTCTCAAGCATCAGCAAAATGGTATTATGCTCTAGTGTATCAAAAGCTTTTTCAAAATCCAATTCGAGAAGAATAATCTCTCTTAGAATGCTCACATTGGTGCAAATATTTATAAGCCCATGCTAGACAGTCTTGATGTAACACCCCAGCCCAACAAGAGCTTGGAATGCTACTAAACTAACATTGTATCCAATTAAAACTAAGACATCTTACTGGATTTTGGCAGAACCTCCTTTGTATAGTTAACTATACCGGAGGTCCCAACACTTAGTTATAACATAATTAAATAATCCAACATCTAGCATAATCAAGAGACATCCAAAAATTATGCTAATCATCACTATATTATCCATAGCATGCTAAACAACTAAAGTATAATCCAAATAGCATCCATAATCCTCTAATCAATTCTATTACAATTTATAATTCCATGCAAAGGGAGTAATCGTAAATAGTTCTTTAAGAAGATTACTCAAAAAGTAATTCAGTAATCCAATCAATTCAATGTAAATGGTTTGTGCCATTGTGCAACTACTCTAAGTTTTATTCCCCCTCATGCATGCCGTTCTTGTAAAGGGTACCTAAAAACATAACAACAGCAAGAGTTAGTCCAAAGACTCAGCAAGTACAATAAATGGCAACAATAATATAAACAATTGTAATCATCAACAACCATTCACAAATCTCTATAACAAACATGTTATATGCTCATGCTATGCAAAATGCTCAAATGCACTTTCTCTTCCTCTTCCTCTTTTGCATTTTACCGGTAATGCAGAGCATGCATTCGTCGATGCATACCCATGCCTGTGACATCTAGCATAGGGACCATTGCCCATACTCCACAAGTATGAGGACCTTAGCCCACGCTCCACAAGTGTGGGGACCATAAGCCTGGCATATTTATGACGGGGACCTCAATCAATGCTTGGTCACCACGTGACCAAGTCTTCAATATGTCAGCATGATGCATATGAACAAAACCTTAAACCATCATAATCATGCATTCGCAGCAACATCACACATGAATAAACTTATTCATACTACTAGCATTCATGATCATTGACGTTCATAATATTCTAGCATCCATGAATAGCACATATACTCACAATTCTAGCAAACAAGTTCATTCATTCATAATAAATCTATCAACCAAGGTACTTGCCTCAACCGTGCGAGAACGGAGGACGTGAAGAGGGCGCTGCCCCTGGGACCAATCCCCCACCTGAATTTATTTAAAGTACGCTAAGACAATAATACTAGACAAAACAAATCTAGAAGCAATTACGAAATCGCTACGTTCTCTAGTGCAAACCCAACTCCCAAAATCTTAAACTGCTGTCTGTTCCCTTAACAGACAGTCATATTCTAAAATCCATAACTTTTTGATCCGAAATCCAAATGATGCGTTCTTAGACTTTTTGGAAAGCTTAACAAATTCCCCACTTAAACCTATTTGGTGAGCCTCCCAGATTCGGCCATTTACTACCCTTACCAAGCTGATTAATCAGAACAGCTAATTCACATCGGGTTTCTGGACAGCGATATTAAAACTATCATATCTTTCAGTACAATTATCCAAATTTTGTGTTCTTTACCTTCCTGGAAATCTAAGCCAATTGTCTACATCTTGCATTATAGTGAAACCTTCCAAATATTCTTTTAACTATCCGCTTATGCCTGATTACTAATAACTGTCAGAATTGTAGCAGATTTACCGAACAACAGTGCTACGAAAATCATAACTTTTGAACCGCTCATCCAAACGATGTGATCTAATACTCTACGAAAAGGTATCGACATCGCCTACAACTCTATAGGAGGCATCCAGGATAGATTCTGCCGTTAACCACATCAGAAACGTCAGCTAAACCTGACTGTACTAATAGATTTGATACCGACATTGCCTAATTATCTAATTACGCAACTAATCAAAGGGGAATTAGGATTACCCTTGAAGAACCCGCTGTCAAACACGATGAACACCATGTGATCCCTCTCTCCTGTTGGAAATATGCCCTAGAGGCAATCAGAGAGATGATTATATTTCTTTATGTTCATAATATTGGATAAATGTTATTCTGTTCCATGAATGAATCATCAGTTATGAAGATTAAATGAGGATGTGACTTGTTGGTGAAGCTCTTTTAACTTATGATAATGTCGTTCTTGTAATACCCCAAAAGTATTCGAAAGATTATTCGAGAGAGAATAATTAAATTAGGAGAAGGACTAAATAGAAAATAGTTATTTAAGCAGTTAAATAGGGGGTTTACAGCGAAATTTTGACAACCTGGGCCGGGGCCTCAGGCCCATTGGTATTTGGCCCAAAGGTGGGAGGTGGTGACCGGCCATAAGGGGGGGGAATTAGCCAAAGTGGCCCATGGCCCATGAGGAAATCAGCCACCAACAAAAGAAGGAGGGGAAACCCTAGTTGCTACAGTAATTCCGTGCTACAGCACCGCCGCCGTCACTGTAGCACTGTAGCACGGCCTCCCCATTGATGCTGCATCCCCTCCATGCCGTCCTCCTTGCCCAAGCCATGTCGCCCCTTGCTGCTGGCCAAGGAAGAAGGGAAGAGAAAGGAAGAAGAGAGGGAAAGGGAGAGATCGTGGCCTCGGTACGTGATCTTCAGCGGGTCTTCAAGGGTAAGATCCGATGCCATTTCGATTAGTCGATTTATTGATTATTTAGCAATGTCGGTAATTAGGCCTGTTCAGGACAGTTCGTGTTAGATCGATGTTTTGATATATTTTTGTGCAGATTCAGTTCTGTACATCTCCTAGAGTAATGTAGAGGACGTCGCCATCTTTCCGTGAAGTGCTAGAACATGTTGTTTGAACCTCTGTAGCAGAAGTTATGATTTTATTAGTGGGACTGTTCTGCAGATTTGTTGGTTTTCTAACAGTTTGTAGAAAACTGGGTTAAGCCATTAGTTAAAGAAGAAATTAGAGGATCTTGTTATAACGAAAAATGTAGTTAATTTCCATACCTTTCCATAAAGCTAAAGAACTCAAGATTTGGACACTCGTAGCAAAAGTTATGGTGGTTTTAGTGTACTGTCTAGAGAACCCGACGTGAAAATTGATGTCATTTAAATTGGCTTGGTAGGGGTATTAGATTGCCGATTCAGAAGGGCCCCTCAACTAGGTTTAGTTGGGGAATTTAATAAATTTTCAGAAATTCCTAGAACACCTTATTTGGACCCATGTAGTGAAAGTTATGAATTTTAGAAGTTGACTGTCCACAGAGGGGACAGATCGATGTTCAGGAATTGGGGTTGGGATCGAGTTAGACGCTTGTGCAATTTCATGATTGCTTTTATATAGTTTTTTTGGTCCACTACTGTTGTCTTAGCGTGTGTTATAAATATATTCAGGTGGTGGATTGATCCGGGACAGCACCTTCTACACGTTCCTCGCTCTCGCGGTTAAGGCAAGTATAATGAGGATAGAATAGATCCTAATGATTGGCATTGTTTGATAAATACCATGAGTATTTGTGTTATTCATTGGTAAGGTGGAATGAATGGTAATGCTCATGTTTTCTAGTGTTAAGAGTTACGTGCTATCCATTGGTGTTTGAAAGTTATGAAGTTTATGATTATGAACATTGGTAGTATGAATAGGTTATTCATATGCAATGTTGTTGCGGATGCATGGTTGTGGTAATTTGAGATTTCATACATATGCATCATGAAAGCTTATTGAAGTCTTGGTCATGTGATGACCAAGCAATGATTTGAGGTCCCCGTCATGTATATGACGGGCTTGAGATCCCACACTTGTGGAATGTGGGCTTGTGGTCCCCATTACTATGAGTATTGGGCTCTTGGTCCCTGTGTTTATGAAGCACGTGCATGGGTATACATCGACGGTTGTATACCTTGCATTACCGTAAAATGCAAAAAGAGTTAAAGAGAAAGGTTGCATTGAGCATTGCATAAGCATATGGCATGATGTATGGTAAAGATGTGAGAATGAATCGATGTTTTAATGGTGCTTTATAATGTCACATTATTTGATACTTCTTTGAGTCTTTGGGCTCACTCTTGCTTTTGTTGTGCTTTTAGGTACCACCGCAAGAACGGCATGCATGGGAGGGAGTAGGATTGCTATGGATGCACTCACTACCACACACTCTTTAAAGATGAATATCATTTAGATCGTGCGAATAATAAGCAAACTGCTTAAGGATTGATTTTGGCTATGCTTGACTGTATGGATTATTTGAGTTAATGAGAGTAGTAAATTTTGATTATGTTTGCTTATGCTTTAGCTGAATAGATTATTTGTGAATGCTTGATGAACTTTGGATGTTGAGATAGTGATAATGATATTTGCATCTGTTGAAACCTCCGGTATACTTAGATATACAAAGGAGGTTATGCCGAAATTTAGAACCATGCCTTATGTTTAAATGGTTATCATATTTATTTAGTAACATTCCAAGCCCTAGTTGGGTTGGGGTGTTACAGTTCTAAATGTATCCCTAGTCGAATGTCACTGGTTGGAACGCTAGTGACTCTACGACCAGCACATGTATTGATTGATGACCATGTTTCACCGGTCATGGATATAGGGATATCGAATCGATAATGTGGACACATGTTAGAGAACATGGTGTTAGATAAGACCCACCTTGAGACACTATTGAGATTGTTATGATTCTATGTGTCGTTAGTTGGTTTCAAGCAATGATGATGCATAATCTTTAGACCTGAGATCAGCATGGTTTCCTACATGTAACTGGGTAGTTATAAAGGTAGCTTTCGGGCATGCTATGAAACATGCAGAGGGATGTGACTGGTCGGATATGGGATTTGCCTCTCCTAACATAACAGGAGAGATATCTCTGGGCCCCTCGAAGTGGTCAGATAAAGAAAGTGCATGGCCATGCCACTGGTGGTCGAAGAGTTCAACCACATAAGGTTATCCGATACTCAGTCGAGAAAGTATTGAACAGTCCATGGATAACACAACATCTCACCTGGAGTTCAACCAGATATCGTGAGGCAAAGGGAGAATACATGAGTAGGTTGCTTAGTTCGACTAGTTACGGACTGGTCGTATGGAGATATAAGCAAGTCGTAGACTGGTCGAACGTAATCACAGAGTGGTCGAAACCAAGTCGTAAGGAGTTACGAGTTGGTCGTGACCAAATGCGAACTGGTCGTACAGAGATAGAACCTGGTCGTAAGTGATGGGGACCTGGTCGTAGATCATATTGCATTAAAGTTCATCTGATATAATTTGTGTGTATTCGGGAATCGTTATGTCCTGCTAGGAACCGCTTCGACTCGTGATCGGAAAGAGTTTCCGAGTCACAACCGAACTACGCATGAACCTAACGGGTCACACACTTAACGGGTTGGAACAAACTAGTACGAATACGATTCGTAAAGCGTGTTTGGATAGGATCCGTCATGGGCACTATATAAGGAGATGCATGAGGCTGTTGGGCGCAAGACGAGTTGACGTGAGTTGCTCTCTCGAAACCCTAACCGCCATCTTCTTGAGAGCCTTGCCGTGCGACTTGGTGCTAGCACACCGGCGTACGGTTGTTCCTTCCCTAGACGTGTGAATACCATAGAGGCGCTTCTACGTTGTTGCGCTTGAGGATGATCCGCGATCTTTGCAAGGAACTGCAGAGGTGCTGGAGGAGACGATCGACTCGCGAGGACGCTGGACAATCGACTACGACCACTGCATCAACGTGCTTGACGTTGGACGATCGACTACGACCAGTACATCGACACGCTCTTCGTTGGACCAGGCTGCTCCGATGCTTCTTCCGCTGCTCTGCGCGTCTAGTGGTAACGATCTGTGATCATCTTCTTGCTTGGCTTCCTGGTTTATGTGGTAGAGATTTTGAATTGTTGCTATCGTAGCCTACCCGTATCCCTACATCCCCTCCCTTCTTCACCTTCCTTCTTCTTCCTTCTTCTTGGCCGACAGCAATGGGAGAGCACCACCAAGAGGGAGGGGAATAGCAATGGAGTGCAAGGGGCATCCACTATAGCACGTCACTATAGCGGTGGTGGGGGTAATGTAGCTGTGCGTGCTACAGTAGTGGCTAGGGTTTTCCCCCTCCTTTTATTGGTGGTCGACCCCTCATGGGCCTCCTGGGCCAAGGCCCGAGGCCCAGGTTGCTGAGGATTTGCATAAAACTCCTCTCATTTCCTTTTGCTAATGTAACACCCTGGCTATTTTGAAGCCAAGATGTCACCTAAATACACTAACATACAACCACATTGCGGAAGAACTCGAATAAGATATCATATAAAGGCATAAATAAAATATCTAAAACATGGAGAAGGTATCATTCCTTCACCATTTAATTTTATTTATTACAGTTCATCATTAATCTAGATTCACAAGCAGTAATAAATCAACAGTATCATGGAGAAGGTATCCTTCCTTCCCATCTAGATTTATTTATTACAGTTCATCAATAATGAATGAAAGATAGAACTAATTTATAATCTTGAACTTGAATAGGATGATGTGAATGAGTAGTGTATGTCTACTCCTCCCAAGTGAGTCAACATCAATGATTACCTAAAAAACAAACAACGCAAGAATGAGTCCAAGACTCAGCAAAGCAAATGAATAAATGGAACATACCACAAACATTAACAAGTCAACATCATTGAACAATATGTGAAATCACGTAATGTATTTGAATGAATGGAATGAATAGAGTGAATGGAATGGAGGGACTACACACATGCATATACCGGTATTGCTAGTGACACACCCGTCGGTGTTCACTTAAGCCCGCATTTAACTAAAGGCGGGGATCCAAGCCCCGTATGAAGAACATTTCATATGTGTCCCAAACGCCCACATTGAATGGTGGGGCCCACATTAGAATGGTGGGTCTTGCATGCCCATCCCGGAATTGATGGGTCTTTTAATTCACCCCGTGGATGGAATATGAAAATGAATGCATGGAATGAAATATGTATATTGAAAAGACATGCTCTCTAATCATGGAGATAACACACATGTGGAAGGAACATGAACTTAAACATTATCATGGATCTTAGAAAAAAACACAGGTCAACATCAAGCATTCAACATTTCCCAAATATCGAACATCAAGGTATTTGCCTTCGCGATGCGACAAGAGGAGGCAAAGGTGAAACTCCTAAACCCAAGCTTCACCGCCTAAACAAGTAAATAACTGAAATAAGGATACAATGAACACGACATTACTAAATAACGTTCTACAATGCTTTCTGGCGATTCAATATTTAACTAGAAACTCTAAACTGAAAACCACAAGATTTCGCCCTAAACCGCCTCGATAGCAGCACGGTAATTAACATATCTCATGATCTGGAACTCGAAAAGAGGTGAGCCCAGTTTCTATGGATTCTTAACTGACCAATCTACAATACTCTAGTTGACAAGATAAACCAATTCGGCCAATAAAGTATGCTAACAGAAGGTTGAACTTTCAGAACAGAAACTGCCTAAAAGAACAAACAGCAGTATTAAAACGATCATAACTTTTAATCTATAACTCCGAATTGATCGTTCTTTAACAATCTGGAAAGGTTATCAAATTATCTACAAAAGTCTAGTTGGGTGAAAACCCATATTCTCCCAATTACATTTTCATATGTTACGAAATAGCAAAACAGATTAATCGCGTCAGAAATCTGGACAGCAGATACTAAATCTATCATATCTTTTGACTCGAATGTCGGAATCAGTGAACTCGGTGGCCACAGAAAGTTAAGAACAACCTCTAGATATCTCAAGGAGATCAAAACTATTGGTTCGGCTTCTAAGATGTCGAAACAGCCCATGCAACATACTGGACAGATTTGATCTACAGTAGGACAAACTCGATCCAATCAAACTAATCTAATTTCGCATCTAAACAACATCAAAACAGCGGGGAAACGAATTGATACCCTTGGAGACGCGTGAAACGCTAAACAAAAACCCATGAAGATGATCTTCTTCTTCTCCCTTCTTCTCCTTCCACCATGGCGGCACACCTGAGCAACTTCCTCATCTTGGTAGAGCAAGAGGGGGGGGGTCTGCATAAAGATCACAGCGTGCTACAATGCGGCGTGATCAGAAAGCAGAGGTTAGGGGTTTGGGGAAGGGCACCCCTCTTCTTGACTCCACTACAAGGCCGGCCCACTTAGCTAAGACGCCTTGGGCCGAAAGCCCAAGGTCCAATCCTCCCTCAAATCTTGAATTTTCTTTTAATTTTCCTCTAAACTTTAGTGCATTCAAATTTGAATAAATTTCTCTTCCGAATAATATGTTCTCTCTATTTGATATTCGGGGTATTACAGCTAAACTCTTTTCTATTTGGTCCTTCTCCCCAATTTAAATATTCTCTCTCGAATACTCTTTCGAATCCATCTGGGGTATTACATGCTACCCCCCTTAAACAGAATTCGACCCCGAATTCTATCCACGCTTAACATCAAAGAATAAACACAGCTAAAAAACTTACTAATATTACCACGCACCTGTTGTGGATAATTCTGGATATGAGCTTGCACAAGCGAGACTCCAACTCCCAAGTCGCCTCTCTCTCGGACTAATGGGACAAAGGCACCTTGACGCAAACCAACAACTTGTGCCTCAGCACTTGCTCTGACCTCTCTAGAAAACGCACAGGATGCTACTCAAAGGTCAGCGGCTCCTGCAAAACTTCAAACTTTGGACCTCCCTGGTACTCACTCAGCCATGGAACAAACAAGACGATGTGTACTCTGTGCATGGACTCAATATGGTTCTAGCGATTTGCCAACTTCAAACATCCCCCCATAACTTCCGGAAACAACCCAATGTACCTTGGGCTATCTTTCCCTTTGGTATCAAACCACAAAATTTGCACGCAAATATATGGAACTCTTGTTCCATCTCTCAGTCGATCTCTTCATCATAATAAGGAGATCCTCTATTAAGCAGGGACGTGCCACACAACTTATTTTAATCAAACTTTAATAATCAGATTCAACTGAAAACAAAGGACTCACAATGCAATTCCAACTTTCCTCCAAAACACTTAAATCCAAAATCAGAGATTCTTCACGAAAACCTTCCATCCTTCCAACTCGGCAGTTTGCCACTAAACACCACATAAGCCAAAAGAGAATTCACTCGAATGCCCAAATCAAATACTACATTTATTTTCCTGAGCCGGATAGAACCACCTTGTCAACATAAGTTAGCTCAAATTGTACATGATCTCCATCATAAAAAATCCAACTCAAACAAGAATCAAGAGAGCACTTCTCTACTCGGGAAAACATTCTTTTCTCAGATATTCATTTAAGAAATAAATCTTCGCCCAGATCATGGGTTTCTAAATCATCACACTGCTTCCTTCCTCTTAACTGACAACCCCAAAACGATCCTCAAACTGAAAGATCAAACACACTTATTTAAAGGGACTCTACTAATCCACAGATGGATTTTCTAGTCCACTCCGATACCAAAGGAATTATTTGACAAATGGTTCCCAACACCGCAATAAAGACCTTTTACCCACAACCACATCATCTCATTCTGTTAGGGATAATCAACTGGAACTTCTCAGTGCACACTCTCATTTATTACAACGAAAAGGGTTCTATAAAAGATCATTACACTATTGGAATCCACTTTTTATTCTACTACTTCTACACATAGTCATTGAGCAACTAAGGGTCTAGTATAGATCACCAATCCACAATTCAATTCCCAAGGCTCCCATGTACCTTGGGCTATCTTTCCCTTTGGTATCAAACCACAATTCAATCTGGGGTAACTGATACGAAACTCTCAAATCTGAAGACTAAAATTCACACAATTCAAACATACTCAATCATTAGCACCAACATGTAAACATATTATCGACCAAATTATCTTTAGAGAGGTTCTAACTCCCAAAGGATTACTCACTGAAGCCAGGTCATACTTGACAACAACTCCACAATTCCTGTTGTCTCTTTAATTGCCATAATGATTAAATTACATTGCTAAATCCAACTCATTAAACCACACCATCATAAATCACCTGCACAACCTCACAAAGTTAATTACCCAATCGCGATACTCTAATAATTTTATCAAGATTCCATACTTTCGTTAATCCCATCATTCCAACATGGACAAAGGTTCTTGGATTATAATTCGCTATAGTTCCACTAGTTGTAACACTAATCAAATGTAGTACATCGACCAACATTCCATTTAAATAGAGTTCTCTCCAAGATTTATAGGTCAAAACTAATTCACCATCTACTGTTCTTCAAATAGATTGATTCCTAAAATCTCACCACTACCATATACTTGTCCACCCCCAACCAGTCGCTATAATACACTTTATAAGACTTGACAATACAAGTTGGTTAATTGCTTTCTCAAAAGGAAGAAACAAACAAATACAAGTTTCAACGCACAAGAAAAACGTTGCTCCTCGGAGTGAGCACGAGACCAGGAGAAACAGTCAAATATTAATGATCTCGGAAAACAAAATACGAGTCCGCAGATGTGGGCACATGTCCCACAAGATGGAACTTTCAAACCTCCATAAATCATAATATAACATTGCTATGGAAACCCAATAAACTCTTAAGCTGTAACAACAGAAGAGTTGCAGATTACAATTCTTAACTCCAACCTTAAATACTTATGGTACACATTTTTCGTTAACAAAGAAAGCAATTTTCTTTGATTACATCATTACTTGCCAACCCAAACAAGAAGTGCCTTTAAAACCAAATCACATTAATCACTTAAGAACCAAATAGAACCTTTCAATACGTCACATTGCTCAAACTAATTTCATCTACTACATAAATCATGAACTCCTAAAAGACCACGAATGCAAAACTCCAAACATTTCTTTTAACCGATATTTTGAAAGGCAATTAACTTACTTTCTCTCTAGAAGAATCATCACCACTCCAATGAGTCAGAATCTCTTGTGAACAATCTTACTAACATCAAGAATAATTCACTCTTAACAAGATTCGTTATCGTCAACTCTTCCTTTATAAAGCTCTCAAAGGCTCACCAAAATGTTACATACTCCTTTATCATCTCTACCAACTGTAACACCCTCACTACAATAACCACTTTATTTTAGAGGGAACCTACTACACAATTTAAAAGGTTATTCCAAAGCCCTTTCATCAGAGGCATACTATTATCCAACAATCTCACCATCATGAGAACACAGGTCACCTATTAAATCCGATCATAATCCTTTCCAAAAGAAACACAATAGATTATTTCTTAATATTGTTGCTATCTCAAAAAGATTGCAGCAGTCAACCTGTTCTAGAGTATATATAATACACAAACCGCACTATCGGAGCAAATCTCTTCTAGCAAGGGCATACAACCACAAGTCATCCTCATGAAACACACATGAATAAATCACTTTCAGATTTCAACCCTTCACCTATTCGAAATGCTCACACTAATTTAGTACACACTAATTCCAATCTCGAGGTTATCATAAACCATTGATGATTATTCAATCATAGACGAATTGATGATTCTTTCTCTATTTGTATTCTCACGACCAAAAATAAGATCATCAAACCACCAATTAAAGAAAATTCTATATTATTATCTACTAAAACAATAGTCGAACACATCCTTATATTTCTCTTCCTACACAGTTAGATTAATCCAATAAGACCAAATAATTCAACAAGTTTAGCAAACTAAACAATTCTAATGATCAACCATTTCATCAATGTTCTACACTTCTTATTAACTCTATTGATTCCAATTAAGTATAGCCATACTCATAATCACGGCTCATCAAGAACTACTACAAGACACTTTCAAATTAATCAACTTTCCTTTCAAGGATCTTAGTTCAGATCGATCATGCACACACTGTAGACCCAAACTGATAATTCATATCATATCCATTTAATTGCTTTGGTTATAACCTCTCACTTAACCATGACCAAACATCGCTAAAGAGTTTAACATCTTCTTTCATAAAAGAGAACCATTAATCTTAAACACTCAAAATACCCAAGGGAGATACATTGAGTCAAAGCCTCCATGTACTAAAGGACTTACAAAAGGAAACTTTCATTAACCAAAAACATCAAGCAAATAAATTAGTCATGTTTTCCAATAAGAAAGACAAAACTCCAATATCAAGGTCAATCTTGCCAATTAACCAAATTCACCAGCCGCAAGAATAACTCATCGGTTGGGAAAATAATGATTGTTTTACGAGACAAATTAAGCCAATGGAAACACACCAACCTTTTTTTTTCAAAGAAACCCATCAACCATAATGAACTAATAACCCAAGAGAAACTCATCAATCACAACTGGATAAGAGTTGACCAAATTCAAATTCAGGGAAGAGAACAAACTCTTCTGAAGATACTCACTATCAACACCTGTACTAAGATATCCGAGGTAACCACTTCCCAATTCTCATACCGCGAACAGTGGTGTAACCTGGTAAAGCCCAGGGCCACAACCTCGACCTCAACCTCTCAACATGGGTTATCCCCACACATAATTATCATATATTCAATTAACGAGCAATCATACTCAATTCATATCAGCAATCATCAATACGATATAGCGGAAACGTAAATACAATGCTTTGCCCTTTCCCATCCTACTGTGCACCAGTGTATCAAATTTTTAAGTTGATAAGACATTAGCAAATTTTAATTAATCTATTCACCACGGACCTAAAGCCCGCTCTGATACCAACTGTAACACCCCAGCCCAACAAGAGCCTAGAATGCTACTAAACTAACATTGTATCTGTAATACCCCAAATATAATTCGAGAGAGAATAATTAAAATTAGGGAGAAGGACCAAATAGAAAAGAGTTTAGCAGAAGGAAAAAAATGGGGGTTTTATGCAAATCCTCGGCAACCTAGGCCTCGGGCCTTGGCCCAAGAGGCCTATGAAGGGACGGCCACCAATCAAAGAAGGGGGGAAAACCCTAGCACTACTGTAGCACACGAGCTACCGTACCCCCACTGCTGCTACAGTGTCGTGCTACAGTATACACCCCCCCTTGCACTCCATTGCTATTCCCCTCCCTATTGGTGGTGCTCTCCCATTGCTGTCGGCCAAGAAGAAGGAAGAAGACGGAAGAAGAAGGAAGGGGAAGAAGGGAGGGGAGAGGGATCGTGTGGTGTTCATTGCGTTCGATAGCGGGTTCTTCAAGGGTAATCCCAATTCCCCCTCGATTAGTTGCGCAATTAGTTAATTTAGCGATGTCGGTATTTAGGGCTATTCAGGACAGATTAGAGAGGATCGAGGTTTTCATATGTTTAAATGCAGAATTAGTTCTGGATGTCTCCTAGGGTATTGTAGAGGACGTCGCCATCTTTCCGTGAAGTGCTAGAACACATAATTTGGACCTCTGTAGCAGAAGTTATGATTTTATTAGTGGGACTGTTCTACAGAATCGTTGCTTTTCTGACAGGTTTTAGAAATCTGGGTGAAACGATTAGTTAAAGGGGAAATCAGAGAAGCTTAGTATAATGAAAGTTGTAGATCATTGTCACAGATTTTCAGAAAGCAAAAGAACTCGAGATTTGGACAGTCGTACTGAAAGTTATTGTATTTTTAGTGTTCTGTCCAGAGAGCCTGACGTAAAAATCGATGTTTCATTAACTGGCTTGGTAGGGGTATTATTTAGCCGATTCAGAGAGGCTCACCTGTAATACCTCGGCCTACTCGTATGCGGCCCATGTGGCCCATGAGGAGTTGTGTGGTGGGATTAGTCCCACATTGCTTGTCTAAAGTGAGTTGTACTAGTATATAATACCTGTTGGGTCCAAACATAGCACCTCCGGGTTAACCTGTTACACGGCGAGGACGAAAGTGTAAGTGGGGTGCTATGTGTGCGTGGGTCCGCCCATGGTGAAATTTGGGCATTGAGCGGATTTTGGGCGTGGTGTTACAGATGGTATCGAGCATCAACTCTTGCACGCAGGCGCGTGCAGGGATGTGGGCGCGGGCATATGGCGATGGCGCGTGTGGTCCCGGAGTGGACACACGGCGTGGCATATGTGCCAAACCTGACGCACTGGACGTGTACCGAGGGGTGGTTCGGGCATTTGTCACAGATGCGGTGTGTGCCGAGGCGCGGCCCTTAAGGGGTGAATATAATACCTCTACCTACTCAGATGCGGCCCATGTGGCCCATGAGGAGTTGTGTGGTGGGATTAGTCCCACATTGCTTGTCTAAAGTGAGTTGTACTAGTATATAATACTGTTAGTCCAAACATAGCACCTCCGGGTTAACCCTTTTACACAAGCGAGGACGAAAGTGTAAGTGGGGTGCTATGTGTGCGTGGGTCCGCCCCATGGTGGGCTGGGCATTGAGCGGATTTTGGGCCAGGGTGTTACATCACCAACTAGACTTAGTTGGAGAATTTAATTACCTTTCCAGAAAATCTAAGAAAACCTTAATCGGACTCTTATAACAATAGATATGAATTTTAGAAGTTGACTGTCCACCGAGGGGACAGATCGGCGTTAGGAATTGGGGTTGGGATCAAGTTCGACGTTTTTATGAAGTTAGTGATTGTTGTTATATAGTTTGTTTTGGTCTGCACATCGCGCCTTAGCGCATGCGTTATAATTATTTATTCGGTGGTGGATCGTCCTCGGCAAAGACATCCTCGTTCTCTCGCGGTGAAGGCAAGTATAATGATGGTTATAATATATATTGTTGAATGGCAAGGTTTGATATAAATTATGAGAAATTGTGTGTTCATGAGTTGTGATGTTGGTATAGTTGGTAATGTTCATGGTTGCTAGAGATATGAGTTATGTGTTAATCTTGGATGTTTGGTAGTTGTGAAGTCTATGTTTATGAGCTTTGTAGTATGAATGGGATATTCATATGCAATGTTGTTGCAGATGCATGTTTGTATTAATTTGAGAAATTCATACATATGCATCATGTTGGCTTATTGAAGACTTGGTCATGAGATGACCAAGCAACTCTTGAGGTCCCCGTCATGTTGATGACGGGCTAAAGGTCCCCATGCTTGTAAAGCATGGGCTTTGGTCCTCATACTTATGAGTATGGGCAATGGTCCTGTGCGGATGGCACAGCATGGGTGTGCATCGACGGATGCACACTTTGCATTACCGTAAAATGCAAAAGGAAAGAGAAGGAAAAGGATCATTTTGAGCATATTGCATAGCATGTGTGTGTAAGGTGATTGATATGTGGATTTGTGAAGTATAGTTGATGAATTACATGCTTGTATGTTGTTGATGTCATTTATTATATTTGCTGAGTCTTGGACTCACCTCTTGTTGTTTGTTGTGTTTTAGGTACTTATACGAGATCGGCATGCATGGGGAAAAGGAAGAATTAGACTTCTTGCATTTTCGCATCTAACTACCCACCATAGAATGAAAGGAAAATTAACTAGGAGATGAATGAACTGTTTAAAGTACTCATATTGATTATTGCTTGATTGGATTAGTCTGTAATAAATGAATAGACGTTTTGGATGCTCATGATCTATTTCTTAGATGTTTAGTTACTATGGATGTCATAGTAATGAATAGTCAGTTTTGATTACGTCTTGATAAAATTGCAATTTAGATTAACTTTATATCTTATAACTGTCTGTTGGAACCTCCAGTATAGGTAACTATACAAAGGATGTTCTACCGCAATTTTGTAAGATGTTTTAGTTTGATTACGTTTAATTTATTTAATTTAGTAGCATTCCAGGCTTTTGTTTGGCTGGGGTGTTACATTTGGTATCAGAGCGGGCTGTAGGTCCGTGGTTTTTGAATTATTAAACTTGACACACTAAGCACAGTAGGTGGGATTGGGTTATTGCATTGCATTTACGTTTCCGTTACGTTGTATTAATGATTCCTGATATGAGATGATCTAATATATCTATGTTATAATATTATGGTTATTATGTGTGGGGCTAACCCAGGTTGAGAGGTTGAGGTCGTGGTTGTGGCCCTGGGCTTTACCAGGCTACACCACCGTTCATAGTATCAGAATGGTGAGTATCTTTAGAAGAGTTGTTCTCTTTCTTGAATTTGAATTGGTCAACTCTTATCTAGTGGTGATTGATGAGTTTCTCTTAGGTTATTAGTTCATCCCGGTTGATGGGTTGCTTTGAAAAGGATTGATATGTTTCTATTAGCTTAATTTGTCCCGTAAAGCAATCGTTGTTTTCCCAACCGATGAGTTATTCTTGCGGTTAGCGAACTTGGTTGATTGTCAAGTTGACCTTTTTATTGGAGTTTTATCTTTCTCATCGGAAAACATGACCTATTTATTCGCTTGATGTTTTTGGTTAATGAAAGTTTATTTTTGCAAGTCCTTTAGTACGTGAAGGCTTTGATTTAATGTATCTCTCTTGGGTATTTTGAGTGATGAAGATTAATGGATCACTTTTATGAAAGAAGATGTTAAACTTTTTAGTGCTGTGTTGTCTTGGTTAAGTGAGCGGTTATAACCAAAGCAATTAATGGATATGATATGGGTTATCAGGTTAGGTCTGTAGTGTGTGCATGATCGATCCTAACTAAGATCCATGAAAGGAAAGTTGATTAATTTGAAAATGTCTTGTAGTAGTTCTCGAGGAGCTGTGATTAAGAGTATGGTTATACCTAATTGTAATCAATAGAGTTAATAAGAGGTGTAGAATATTGATGAAATTGAGTTGATCATTTAAGAGTGAAACATTTGGTAAACTTCTTTGGTAAATTGGATTAACGGGTCTCAATGGATTAATCTAATCGTTTGAGATGGTTAAGTTCAAAAGGAGTTAGATCATTGTCTTAGTGGATATTAATCTTGGAGTAACCTTTTGTGGATACTTAGTGATTATAAGTAATTGCTAGGTGCAATTAGTGTCTATTAATGTTTGGTGTTGAGCATCACTAAAAGTTATTCATTTCTAGTTACACTTCTTATATTTTAATCTCTCAAAAACTCTGTATTGTAACTGATGGGATTTAATGGATGAACAATATTTACATGATGGTAGAACTATCAGATAATAGTATGTCTTTGATGAAAGGGTTTTGGAATAACATTTTAATTTGTGCAGTAGTTTTCCTCTAAAATAAAGTGGTTGTTGTAGTGAGAGTATAAGATTTTGGTATACACTCAATTGAGGATGAGAAGATAAAGGGGTATGTAACATTTTGGTGAGCCTTTGGGGGCTTAATAAAGGAAGAGTTGACGATAACGAGTCGTGTTAAGGGTAGATTATTCTTGATGTTAGTAAGATGTCCACCAGAGATTCTGACTCGTCATAGTGGTGATGATTATTCTAGAAAGAAAGTAAGTTAATTGCCTTTTGTAATATCAGTTAAATGAAATGTTTGGAGTTTTGTATTCGTGGTCTTTTGGGAGTTCATGATTTATGTAGTAGATGGAGTTAATTGAGCAATGTGACGTATGGAAAGGTTCATTTGGTTCCAATGTAGTTAATGTGATTTGGTTTTAAAGGCATTTCGGTTTGGGTTGGCAAGTAATGTTGTAATCAAAGAAAATTGCCTTCTTTGTTAACGAAAAATGTGTACCATAGGTATGTGAGGTTGGAGTTAAGAATGGTAACTTCCAACTTTTCTGTTGTTACAGCTTAAGAGTTTCTTGGGTTTTCCATAGCAGTGTTTTATTTTGATTCTTGGAGGTTGAAAATTTCTTCTTGTGGGACATGTGCCCTTATCCGCGGACATGTAATTTTGTTTTAAGAGATCATTTCCTTTTGACTGTTTCTCTTGGTCTCATGCTCACTCTGAGGGGCAACATTTTCTTGTGTGTTGAAACTTGTATTAGTTTGTCTCTTCCTTTTTAGAAAGGAATTAACCACCTTGTGTTGCCGAGTCTTCTAAAGTGTAATTTGGCGACTGGTTGATGGTGGACAAGTATATGATAGTGGTGAGATTTTGGGAACCAAGCTATTTTGAAGAGCAGTAGAAAGTGGATTGGTTTTGACCTTTTCACACCTGGAGAGGATTCGAAGGAATGTTTTGGCGATGAAACAAAATTGATTGGTGTTACAACTAGTAGAACCTATGTCGAGTTATGATCCAATAACTTTTGTCTATGTTGGAATGTTGGAGTTAACGAAAGTATAGACTCTTTATAAATTTATTAGAGTATCACAAATAGATACTTGGATACTTAGCAATATTGTGTAGAAGAGTTTTGATGGTGAAGTTAATGAGAGTAGCAGTGTAGTGAAATCTAATAGTCGTGTTAAATGATGGGATAGTAGGGATTGTTAAGTTACTATCAAGTATAACTTGGCCTCAGTGATTAATCCTATGGGAGTTAGATTATATCTAAAGATAACTTGGTTAAGAATACATATATTTATTGATGTTAGTGATTGAGTATGTTTGAATCTTGATTAATCAGTTAGATTATTGTGAATGGGTATATTGCGGTCATGTAGCTGAATTTGATTGGTGTGGGTTAGAGAAGGTCTAAGATTGATGTAATGTATCGCATTGGACGGTTACTTGATTAGCGAGGAATGTTGATATTAATAATTGAGGTTATTGTTGAGCTGTGTGAGATTTTTAGTAAATGAATTTGAGGATTTCCTACCAATTATACTAGAAATTTATGGTAGAAGACTTGGAGGTTGAATTTGGGGCTTTGCATTTTTATGCTAGGACCGTGGAGACCTGATATTATGTGTATAAGTGGATGAACATAAGCAAATTTTGAATAGTGTGTTGATCTTTGATAGAATACTTTGGGTAAAGTAAATGAGTGTGAATGTGGTGAATTTTAAGTTGATTATCCATAAAAGATTGAGGTGATGTGATTGTGGAGGAAATCTATATTGATGTGTGTTGGGAATAATTTTGTCAAAGTAATTCCTTTAGTAAAGAAGTTGATCAGAGTATGTTATTGTGGATTGGAAGAGTCTCTCTACATCGGTATGGATTTTGGTGTTTAGCTGAGCATAGCCTTGAGGTTCCCAAATTAAAAGAAAAGAATTAGTGTGCTATGCGATGATTTGGAATCTCATGGTTTAAGAGAAAGTTGAATTCTTAAAAGAAAGTTTGAGGAAAAGGTTGTATTATCGGATAATGAAATATTCTCTTGGTTTTATCTGAGCTTGTCTCTATGACAGATGCCAATCATATTGAGTTGGTTCTTCTTGGTATGCGTGATTCTTTTCGGTTAAGACAAAGAAAGGGAATGGTTGTTTTGGGCATACGAGTGATTTCGCCTTTGCCTTATGTGGTGTTCATTAACAAACTGCCTACTTGGAAAGTGGAAGAGTGTAATGATGAATCTTTTGGTTTTGGATTTAACTCTTTTGGTGGGGAGTTGGTAATGCGTGTTTGCAATGTGAATCTTGTTTTTTTCAGTTGAGTTCTGTTGTGCGTCCCTGGTTAAAGGAGGTGCTCATTGTTAAAGTGAAGAGATCGATTGATACAAGGAACAAGAGTTTTATGTGTAATGTGTAGGTTGTGTGGTTTGGTACCAAAGGGAATGTTGACCCAAGGTACATTGGTTATTTCCGAAAGTTGCGGAGATTTGGGAGATAGCGTATTACTAGGACCGTCTTGAGTCCTGGCGTGGGGCACAGATCGTTTTTTATGACCTAGTGTCGAGGGAGTACTGGAGAAATCTGGAGTGTGAAGTAACAGTAGGGCCGTTGACCCACAAGTAAGATCGTGCCTTCGAGTCATGTCCGTTGAGTGACTCTTGAAAGGATGGGACGAGTAATAAGGCGTAACACATCAGTTACGTCAAGGTGCGGAAGTCACAGTAGACCGAGAGAGAGGCCATCTGGGAATTGGAGTCTCGCATGCGCGAGCAATTATCCAAAATTATTCGCAGCAGTTACGTGGTAATGTTAGTAAGTTTTTTTTAGCTGTGATTATTCTTTAGCGTTAAGCGTGATTAGAATTCGGGGTCGAATTCCGTTTAAGGGGGGTAGAATGTAATACCCCAAATATAATTCGAGAGAGAATAATTAAAATTAGGGAGAAGGACCAAATAGAAAAGAGTTTAGCAGAAGGAAAAAAAATGAGGGTTTTATGTAAATCCTCGGCAACCTGGGCCTCGGGCTTTGGCCCAGGAGGCCTATGAGGGGCCGGCCACCAATCAAAGAAGGGGGGAAAACCCTAGCACTACTGTAGCACGTGAGCTACAGTACCCCGGCTGCCGCTACAGTGTCGTGCTACAGTAGACACCCCCTTGCACTCTATTACTATTCCCCTCCCTCTTGGTGGTGCTCTCCCATTGCTGTCGGCCAAGAAGAAGGAAGAAGACGGAAGAAGAAGGAAGGGGAAGAAGGGAGGGGAGAGGGATCGTCTGGTGTTCATCGCGTTCGACAGCGAGTTCTTCAAGGGTAATCCCAATTCCCCCTCGATTAGTTGCGCAATTAGTTAATTTAGCGATCTCGGTATTTAGGGCTGTTCAGGACAGATTAGAGAGGATCGAGGTTTTGATATGTTTAAAGGCAGAATTAGTTCTGGACGTCTCCTCGGGTATTGTAGAGGACATCGCCCTCATTCCGTGAAGTGCTAGAACACATAATTTGGTCTTCTGTAGCAGAAGTTATGATTTTATTAGTGGGACTGTTCTGCAGAATCGTTGGTTTTCTGACAGGTTTTAGAAATCTGGGTGAAACAATTAGTTAAAGGGGAAATCAGAGAAGCTTAGTATAATAAAAGTTGTAGATCATTGTCTCATATTTTCAGAAAGTAAAAGAACTCGAGATTTGGACACTCGTACTGAAAGTTATTGTATTTTTAGTGTTCTGTCCAGAGAGCCTGACGTAAAAATCGATGTTTCATTAACTGGCTTGGTAGGGGTATTATTTGGCCGATTCAGAGAGGCTCACCAACTAGACTTAGTTGGAGAATTTAATTACCTTTCCAGAAAGTCTAAGAAAACCTTTATCAGACTCTTATAACAATAGATATGGATTTTAGAAGTTGACTGTCCACCGAGGGGACAGATCGACGTTTAGGAATTGGGGTTGGGATCGAGTTCGACGTTTTTGCGAGTTAGTGATTGTTGTTATATAGTTTGTTTTGGTCTGCTACTGTCGTCTTAGCGTGCGTTATAATTATTTATTCAGGTGGTGGACTGGTCCCGGGGGCAGCCCCTCCTGCACATGCCTCGTTCTCTCGCGGTGAAGGCAAGTATAATGATGGTTATAATATATATTGTTGAATGGCAAGGTTTGATATAAATTATGAGAAATTGTGTGTTCATGAGTTGTGATGTTGGTATAGTTGGTAATGTTCATGGTTGCTAGAGATATAAGTTATGTGTTAATCTTGGATGTTTGGTAGTTGTAAGTCTATGTTTATGAGCTTTGTAGTATGAATGGGATATTCATATGCAATGTTGTTGCAGATGCATGTTTGTATTAATTTGAGAAATTCATACATATGCATCATGTTGGCTTATTGAAGACTTGGTCATGAGATGACCAAGCAACTCTTGAGGTCCCCGTCATGTTGATGACGGGCTAAAGGTCCACATGCTTGTAAAGCATGGGCTTTGGTCCCCATACTTGCGGAGTATGGGCAATGGTCCCTGTGCCAGATGGCACAGGCATGGGTGTGCATCGACGGATGCACACTTTGCATTACCGGTAAAATGCAAAAGGGAAAGAGAAGGAAAAGGATCATTTTGAGCATATTGCATAGCATGTGTGTGTAAGGTGATTGATATGTGGATTTGTGAAGTATAGTTGATGAATTACATGCTTGTATGTTGTTGATGCCATTTATTATATTTGCTGAGTCTTGGACTCACCTCTTGTTGTTTGTTGTGTTTTAGGTACTTATACGAGATCAGCATGCATGGGGAAAAGGAAGAATTAGACTTCTTGCATTTCTGCATGAACTACCCACCATAGAATGAAAGGAAAATTAACTAGGAGATGAATGAACTGTTTAAAGTACTCATATTGATTATTGCTTGATTGGATTAGTCTGTAATAAATGAATAGACGTTTTGGATGCTCATGATCTATTTCTTAGATGTTTAGTTACTATGGATGTCATAGTAACGAATAGTCAGTTTTGATTACGTCTTAATCAAATTACAATTTTGATTAACTTTATATCTTATAACTGTCTGTTGGAACCTCCAGTATAGGTAACTATACAAAGGAGGTTCTGCCGCAATTGTGTAAGATGTTTTAGTTTGATTACATTTAATTTATTTAATTTTGTAGCATTCCAGGCCTTTGTTTGGCTAGGGTGTTACAGTATCCAATTAAAACTAAGACATCTTACTGGATTTTGGCAGAACCTCCTTTGTATAGTTGACTATACCGGAGGTCCCAACACTTAGTTATAACATAATTAAATAATCCAACATCTAGCATAATCAAGAGACATCCAAAAATTATGCTAATCATCACTATATTATCCATAGCATGCTAAACAACTAAAGTATAATCCAAATAGCATCCATAATCCTCTAACCATTTCTTTTACAATTTATTCCATGCAAAGGGAGTAATCGTAAATAGTTCTTTAAGAAGATTACTCAAATAGTAATTCAGTAATCCAATCAATTCAATGTGAATGGTTTGTGCCATTGTGCAACCACTCTAAGTTTTATTCCCCCCATGCAAGTCGTTCTTGTAAAGGGTACCTAAAAACACAACAACAGCAAGAGTTAGTCTAAAGACTCAGCAAGTACAATAAATAGCAACAATAATATAAACAATTGTAATCATCAACAACCATTCACAAATCTCTATGACAAACATGTTATATGCTCATGTTATGCAAGATGCTCAAATGCACTTTCTCTTTCTCTTTCTCTTTTACATTTTACCGGTAATGCAAAGCATGCATCCGTCGATGCATACCCATGCTTGTGACATCTAGCACAGGGACCATTGCCCATACTCCACAAGTATGAGGACCTTAGCTCACGCTCCATGAGTGTGGGGACCATAAGCTCGTCATATTCATGACGGGGACCTCAATCAATGCTTGGTCACCACGTGACCAAGTCTTCAATATGTCAGCATGATGCATATGAACAAAACCTTAAACCATCATAATCATGCATTCGCAGCAACATCACACATGAATAAACTTATTCATACTACTAGTATTCATGATCATTGACGTTCATAATATTCTAGCATCCATGAATAGCACATATACTCACAATTCTAGCAAACAAGTTCATTCATTCATAATAAATCTATCAACCAAGGTACTTGCCTCAACCGTGTGAGAACGGAGGACGTGAAGAGGGCACTGCCCCCGGGACCAATCCCCCACCTGAATTTATTTAAAGCAGGCTAAGACAATAATACTAGACAACAAATCTAGAAGCAATTACGAAATCACTACGTTCTCTAGCGCAAACCCAACTCCCAAAATCTTAAACTGCCGTCTGTTCCCTTAACAGACAGTCATATTCTAAAATCCATAACTTTTTGATCCGAGATCCAAATGACACGTTCTTAGACTTTATGGAAACCTTAACAAATTCCCCACCTAAACCTATTTGGTGAGCCTCCCAGATTCGGTCATTTACTACCCTTACCAAGTTGATTAATCAGAGCAGCTAATTCACGTCGGGTTTCTGGACAGCGATATTAAAACTATCATATCTTTCAGTAAAATTTTTCAAATTTTGTGTTCTTTAGCTTTCTGGAAAGCGAAGCCAATTATCTACATATTCCGTTATAGTGAGACCTTCCAAATATTCCTTTAACTATCCGCTTATGCCTGATTACTAATAACTATCAGAATTATAGCAGATTTACCAAACAGCAGTGTTACAAAAATCATAACTTTTGAACCGCTCGTCCAAACGACATGATATAATACTCTACAGAAAGGTATTGACGTCGTCTACAACTCTCTAGGAGACGTCTAGGACAGATTCTGCCGTTAACAACATAAAAAATGTCAGCCAAACCTGACTGTCCTAACAGATCTAATACCGACATTGCCTAATTATCCAATTACGCAACTAATCGAAGGGGAATTGGGGTTACCCTTGAAAAACCCACTGTAGAACGCGATGAACACCACGCAATCCCTCTTCCCTCCCTTCTTCCCCTTCCTTCTTCTTCCTTCTTCTTGGCCGACAGCAATGGGAGAGCACCACCGAGAGGGAGGGGAATGGCAATGGAGTGCAAGGGGGTGTCTAATGTAGCGCATCACTGTAGCAATGGCGAGGGTACTGTAGCTGCACATGCTATAGTAGTGGCTAGGGTTTTCCCCTGCTTTTATTAGTGGTCGGCCCCTCATGGGCCTCCTAGGCCAAGGCCTGAGGCCTAGATTGCTGAGGATTTGCATAAAACCCCCTCTTTTCCTTCTACTAAACTCTTTTCTATTTGGTCCTTCTCCCCAATTTAAATATTCTCTCTCGAATACTCTTTCGAATCCATCTGGGGTATTACACTTGAATAGTTCTGCTTTTGATAAAACCATATTGATTCACATGAACTAAATTGATAATGACACTCTCAGGACGATAAACCAGAACCTTTGTAATAAGTTTGAGAATCATGTTAAGCAATGAAATTGGCCTACAAGCATTAACAGTTTCATGTTTCTTTTTAGGAACTAAAGTGATGTAGGAGGTATTTAAACTCTGAAGACTCAAAGTCTCTTTGCTAAAAACATCACATAGGCGAAAAATATCATGGGAAATGATCGGCCAACATTTTTTTAAGAAAGAGGCCATTGAAGCCATCTAGGCCTAGAGCTTTATCAAAGGGGATGGATTTAACCACCTGCTCAATTTCATCTTTGGAAAAAGGTTGCCTTAAATAATCCAAATCATCTCTTTTGTCAATCAGACTATCGAAATCAAAGTGCATATAGGGAGTGGAGGTGACCCCATTCGATCCTTGAAAGTCTTACAAATAATAGTTGTTTTCTCATTATGTTCAGACACTATTCTTCCATCATGAGTTGTGAGGAGAGCAATATGATTTTTTCGAATTGTTCTGTGGCTAGGGCATGAAAGAACTTGGTGTTTTCATCTCCAAATTGGATCCATCGAATCATACATTTTTCCCAATATAATTGTTTATATCGTAATAAATGGAGGTGACGAGGATATAATAATCCTCATTTAATTATTTATCTGTAATTCTTATTATAGATAATATTACCGTCATCTAATTCTTGAGTATACCCCTTGACATTTATAAGGGAGAAGCTAGAGGTTGTAAGTCTTTCTACGATCACCCCATAGTCGTAAGTCTTTTTATGACTATCCCATAGTCGTAAGTCCTTCTAAGACTATCCCCTGATCGTGAGTCATCCTACTATCAGTTTATGGTCGTAAGCTTTACAACGACCACCACCTGGTCGTAAGTTCTTCTACGACCAGTCTCTAGTCGATAAGGCTCATAGACATGTGGGCCTAGTCGATCAGGGAATCTTCTGTACCATATCTAAGGATATGAGTAGTCAATTACGCTGTTATTCTCTGGAATAACAGCATGATTTAACTCTCTGTCATGGTGATAACTACCTAGCGGCGTGGGAACATTATTACTCCCACAATAATCTCCACTTATGGCTCCATCATCTGAAGCATTAAGGCGCCCTTTGGACGAGAGAAACAGCAACCCGCTCCGAGTAGTGTATAAAAGGCAGAATCATCAGGAGGAGAAGGAGAGAGGAAGGAGGAGCACAAGACGCCTCACTCAAGTTTTTCTCTTGATCTTGTAATCCAGAATACTCAATACGTACATACATACAGGAGTAGGGTTGTTATTCTCCCCGGAGAAGGTCCGAGCCTTTATAAAAATCCCTGTGTCGCCTCTCTCTGCATGATTTGAGTCTTGGAGACCCCCCGAATCAAACAATCTTTACGTAAGTTCGGTTCTAAAACACCAACAGTTGGCGCCGACTGTGGGGATCTTTGAGTCATCAGCTTTCCTTCGCTTTTTCCCAACTCTAATGCTCCCATGGCAGGAGAGTGGAACGAGGAGAACTGGTTCAACTTGGCCGATTACGCAAATATCAACATGGATGCCGGTTTCGACTACGAGATGAGTATTGCATCATCTGATGGTGATGTCGCCTCCGGAGATCATTCTCTAAGAGACCATACCACCGATGGAGTTGAGGAGGGATCCTTATCCCCCATAACATTACATCTGAATAAGGAACCAGCTTCCTTAGAGGGCAAGGGTCAATCTGACCACAATCAGGACTGCACCAAGATAGGCTCAGAGCATGGCATGGGTTCCCCTTCTAAGTGTTCAAGTCCGTCTAAGACAGTTCGACCTGGCACAACAAGTCCTGTGGGCAATCATTCTAGAGCTTCATCAGCACCTGGTGGTCGTCTCTCTCAGGTTAGCCCCACAAAGGATGGGGTAGAACATGCTTTTCCTGCGAGTTCGACCAACCCATCGCAGGGCTCACCTATGAACGGAGACAGTTATAACCCGTGACGAGGATATAATAACCCTCATTTAATTATTTATCTATAATTCATATTACGGATAATAATGATGTCATATAGTTCTTAAGTATACCCCTTAATATTCATAAGGGAGAAGCTGGAGGTTGTAAGTCCTTCTACGACTACCCTATAGTCGTAAGTCTTTCTACAACTATGTCTTGATTGTAAGCTCTTCTACGATCAGTTTATGGTCGTAAACTATTCTACGACCACCATCTGGTCGTAAGCTCTTCTACGACTAGTCTCTAGTCGATGTGGCTTACAGACATGTGGGCCTAATCGACCAGGGAATCTTTTGCACCATATTTAAGGATATGGGTAGTAAACTACGCTGTTACTCCCTAGAATAATGTTACGATTTAACTCCCTGTCATGGTGATAACTGCATCGCAACGTGGGAACATTACTACTCCCACAATAATCTCCAGTAACGGCTCCATAATTTGGAACATTAAGGCACCCTTTGGACTGGAAGAACAGCAACACACTCCGAGTACTATAAAAGGCAGAATTATCAGAAGGATCAGGGAAGGGAAAATCAAGGGCATAAGGCACATCTTTTTAGTCTTTCTCATGATATTGTAATCCAGCATACTCAATACATACACACAGGAGTAGGGTTGTTATTCTCTCAGGAGAAGGCCTGAACCTGTATAAAAATCCTCGTGTCTCTCTCTCTGCATGATTTTGAGCCTAGGGGAACCCTCGAATCAAACAATCTTTACATAAGCTCGGTTCTAAAACACCGACAGTTGGTGCTGACCGTGGGGATCTCACGTCATCAGTTTTTCTTCATTTTTCCAAACTCTCATGCTCTCATGGCAGGAGAATGGAATGAAGAGAACTGGTTCGACTTGTCTGATTACGCAGATATCGACATGGATGCCGATTTCGACTACGAGCCGAGTACTGCATCATCCGATGGTGATGTCACCTCCGGAGATCATTCTCCAGAAGACCATCCCACCAATGGAGTTGAGGAGGGATCCTTATCCCCCACAACGATACGTCCAGATGAGGAACCAGGTTCCTCAAAGGGCAAGGGTCCATCCGACCATAACAAGGGCTGTTCTAAGGCAGACTCAGAGCATGGCGAGGGTTGTCCCTCCAAATGTTCAAGTCCACCTGAGGTAGTCTGACCTAGCACGACAAGTCTTGGAAGCTGTAATTCCAGATCTTCATTAGCACCTGGTGGTTCTCTCTCTCCAGTTAGCCCAGCCAAGGATGTGATCAAACACGCTTCTCTTGTGAGTTCGACCATCCCAATGCAGGGCACACCTATGAACGAAGACAGCTATAACCCAGAATACCCCTTCCTGGAGGGGTTTACTCCAAGTCGCCAAATGGTGTCATTCGACTACTCCTCAAGCGAGGAGGCCTCAAGCACAAGTGGAGGTCATCAACGGGAGGTCTTCGTCCTTCCCTCAAGTAGCAATAACTCTCCTAGAGGTAGGACTGAGGACGCTCCCCAACGATCATACCCTACGACCGCTCGTGGCAATGGCAAGGACACCTTCGGTGATGAGCAGAGTCAACACTCTGATGAGTGTGTGGGAAATCCTCGAGATTATCGCACTTTACTGAGGCAAGCTCAAGGATCAAGTATGGACGATTTTGAAACAACCCAACGGAAACAAATTGCAGCTTAGAGAAATTTGCCTGGGCGCATTCAATACCAGTCGAAAGAGGTTCAAGAACTCCAACATATCAATGATCTACTTGAGAACCCATCTCGAGAACTAGCCCGAGCGCTTGGTTACGACCTCTTCGCCGAAGAGATCGTACAAAGGCTACAAAGTATGATGAGCAAACTCGAGTGTCCTTACCGACATCATTCTAGAAGTCATAGCAGTACGACTCCGATAGCTTCTAGTCGTTCGAATAACTCACCGCATGGAGATCGCCGTAAGTTGTATTGTTCCCCAAACCGAAAAAGGGTTCCACGAATGCCTGATGATCAAAAAGCTCCCAAGAGAGGCGATCATTCGCCACTCCAACCCAGAGGTCTGCAACAGCAGACAAAATGCGAGGAGTATTACCCTCGTAGGATCGAGACTTATCATAAGTCAGATTCACCCATTGCCAGGTATTGTCGTGAACGATCGCCTGGTGACATCAACCCCTCTTTCTTGCGAAGAAGGCATTACGATGTGATTACCGAATGTCAGGCATTCTCGCCTGACCTCCGAGCAGTTCACTGGCCGTTGTGGTTTCGACTAGGGAACATGGAGAAGTTTGATGGGTCTCAAAATCCCATCGATTTTCTTCAGATCTACACAACCATTGTTCGAGCAGCAGGAGGAGGAGAGTGCATCGTGGCGAATTACCTTTCGACTGTGCTTGAAGAGTCCGCTCGATCGTGGTTGCTAAACCAACCGCTCGAGTCGATCTACTCGTGGCAACACCTCTGCGACCTTCTACTAGCCAATTTCCAGGGCACCTACAATCGCCCCGGGAAGGAGGACGACCTGCACAGGATAAGACAGAATGACCATGTGAGGACCCAGAAAATTTGGCTTGTAATGCTTAACCATCAACTTGGTCTTAGCATCGCAAACAAAATATCCCGTGCCTCGAGATACATGTACTTCCCAAGAATTTGCAGTACACATACCCCTTTACAAAATTATGCATCAATTCCATTCAACACATAGAACCAAAGCACAACTAAGCAAATCAAAAGACATACATAATAGAGTTATTACAAAAGGGGCCGACCGGCCAAATAACAACTAAATAGATAAATAAACAGTGGAAGCAAAAGCCATAAGATGATGATAAACAAGAGCCAATTAGTGTGCCTTTAACCCACAAGGCAACCAACCGGACCGCCAACCTAGTCGTCAAATCCCACGCACAGCTCACAAAAGTGGATCCCTTGGGGATCAGCTTCCTCCTCTGCAACAATTAGTTAAGCAAAGCAAATGAGTACAAAAATGTACTCGCAAGACTTACGTGTAGTGTAACAAGCCTATACATATTCTACATGCAAGCTTATTTAAGTGTAGGAGGCTCTAGACTCATTTTCAGCATAAAGCAAGTTTTCATTTGCAATAATGTAGTAGATTTAAAGCAATTTTACAATCTGTTTTTATTTGACAAAAACAGCGAGATACAAGTAACAATAATAAAAAACATCCTGGAAGTGGCTAACCCAATAGCCACCACAATAATAGCATGAATTCCCCATTCATACCACCCATATCAAGTTTTAATTAAATGTTATAGTCTAGTTCTTGCACGACCTTACCAAGCATGTCCATAACCTAGGACGAGACTATTCAAATAGTTTGAACCCTGCAAGGGTGTACCAATGTACTCACACGCTAGGCCGTCTTTGTTGCCACTAGATCAAGCACACTTCCGAAGGTATGCCGGCAAGGCTAAGTCCTACAAGATATTTCCAATATTGTACATTAACTACGAGTCGCCCGTATGGATAGAAACCCATACGTTGAGACAGAGTCATTGTAAAGCCGAAAGTCAACTACCACTATAGGGTAAAGCTCCTAGACAACTACAATGCCCTTCGGTGTGGAGAACCTAAACTGGATTCCACTCCCGCTCACCCAACACATAACCACACGTTTCTTTTTTAACACCACCCACACACACAACCTCCTGCGACTCGGAGCTAACACACGCCAAAGTACTAAGTCAAGAGAGGTCCCAGATCCCCCTCGTGTGGTTAGCACGCAATAAACGCTTGGCTTAGTGACACAAGTAACTCGGTCCTTGTTGACCCAGGCACCATTCCAGTCACACCATAAAATCACACCATCAACCATTGTGCCCAAGTCTCAAATATTTCATTTTTAGTTTCAGTTTTTGACTTTACAAAGTAACAAAGCACAAAGTGCTGAGCATAATGGTAATAATAATTTTGTGTGATCAAAGTTATCGACTAAGTCGATAACCGCCCAATTCTATCGGTAGCTAAGCATTTCTAAGCATGACACCGTAAAGACAATAAAAGAGCATAATTTAACCACCGGGCTCTAATTCACCAGCGAGATTAATAACTTATGTTTTGTGGCAGGGGATAAACAATTTAAGGGCAACCATGCAATAGGAATAACTACCTCTAATCGGGAAAATTACTTTGACACAAAAAGTATGCATACATACAATTTGTAAACAAAGTATTAGACTTTGAAAGTAATAGGGTTATTATGATCAAACTGCTTGCCTTTGTTTGCTGATAATCTAGACATTCTCATGAGCATCTCGATTGCACTCTCGCATTAACGTCATCTAACGATAAAAACCGCCAAAGCGAAAAACAGCAAATAAACACCAGAATTCCAAAATCTCCAAAAATTATGAAATCACTACAGAAGAAAGATATTGATTTTATAAGGTATCCAGATTAATCTCTCTAGTCATCTATCTTGCAAAAGATCCACTGCCAACTACTAAACATCCAAATAGCATACAAGGCTGGTCATATGTATAAGGTCATACTTCTAGCATTTTCCAATTAACCTCAAAGATTTACCCACTACCATGGAGCATTCAGTTAAGCTAGCAACAAAAATTCTTTGGTACAACCTTGCAACTTATTCTCTAATACTCTTACTAACCAAAACCATTAGTCCTCACTTAAGCTAAAACAAGATAATTTATATGCTAATAAACACCATACACACACAGAGGAGAGCATATAGTGTAGAGAATGAAACTGAAGCTAGCAAACTGGATGAACAGTAGGGAATCAAGAACACTAAGGCCGAAGTGGCTCGGGCCTGCTCAATGTCGACGGCGAGGAACTCCCAAGAAGGGCCGATAATGACGAATCAGATAGCACGAGCGAGGCGGCCTCAGGGTGGAGACGGTGCAGCTCGGGCGGCTGGTGGCGGCGGTTGAGCACAGGTGAAAGGGACAGGGGTGGCCGAGGCGAGCTCCACCTGTAGAGAAACAAAACATTCTTTGAGGCATTTATACAAACACACTGAGGGCAAGAAGGAGGGGGACCAAAGGCGGCTCGGCATTGGCTTGCCACTGGCGGTCGGAATCAGCAGGGCGACTGCGTGCGGCGGCCACAGCGCGGAGGAGCTGAAGCGGCACCAGCACGAGTGGCGGCGCACGAGCCAAGGTGCAGCATGGGCGTGCAACTCCAGGGAGGAGATCACGCATGTCGCCGCTGGCACCCTTGTCGGCAGTCTGTGCAGGGTAGCCGGGCCGGCTAGCAGGGAGGAGGCGCGGGTGGCTCGGAGTGGAGGTGGTATAGCTCGGGCGGGGCTCGGGCGAGCTGGAGTGATTGAGCGACAGTGAAAAGACGGGAGAGGGTGCAGTGATGCAGTGAGGTGGAAAAGCCAAGCGCGTGCGTCCAAAAACTAGGGTAGAGCCGCTGGCTGACACGGGAGTGAGCGGAAGCCACGGCAAGCTGGCGAGGCACCCTCGGCCGCGAGGAGAAGAAGAACAGGCCGGCGGGCCCGGGTTGCCAGTGACGCAAGAGAAAAGGAGAGCTGAACCGTTGATCGCAAATCGGACGGTCCATGTTGTGCGGTGCGGTGATGGCTGGCTAAGGTGGCTTGGTTGGACCAAGTTGGTTGGGTCCGGCTCAGACCAGAGGAACAGTGAAGTCATATAATGAATACAAGGCTTAGGAAGCAAAGGAATTTTTAGAGCTAGCTTGTTAACTCTAAAAATTCTGAAATTTTTATGGAAGATTACCGGATCTAAGAACAACCTTCTGTAACTTTTTCCGAATTTCTAATGCAATTAATTTATTTCTAGAAAAATCACAAGGTGCTGCTCTAGGGTTTTGACCAAAGGACCAACTGGTTTCACTAGCTGTTTTCAAATAGCAAATAAAATCTAAAAATTATGAAATTTTTCAGAGGAGTCACTAGGATGAACCTAGGAAAAATATTTCTAGAGGTTGATCGCAAGATTTTATTAAACATTTTAAAAAGGGGTTATGCTTCTAATCAATTGAAGCAATAAGTTTTTGAAATCACAAAATCTTTGAAAGAAAACAAGAAAATTTAAATAACAATCATGATGCATCAAATTTTTTAATTTCTCCTTATTTTCTTACATTCGAAACACAAACCAATTTTTTTGGGATGTTACAGACCACGAGACATTACGCCAATTCATCAGGTGTTTCAGTCAGGTTCACAATTCAATTCCTGAGGTTTCTGACTCATTTGTTATCAGAGCCTTCAAGCAGGGAGTCCGTAGCAGAAGGATCACAGAAGATATCACTTTGAATCCCCCGGTTACTGTCGCTAAACTCTTCGAGATGGCTGATCGGTATGCGATTACTGTTGAAGCAGTCGAGTGAACCAAAATCATCGATCGAGATGACAAGCATCCTCAAGAGGCCGACGAAAGTAGCAAAAAGAAGAACAAAAAGGCCAGAAATCTAAGAACAAGGCGAAGGGCCAAAAGCCTCAAGCCAACGGTTCTAAGGAGGTCCTGGCCGTAAGCGATAAGGAACCACAAAGTTCCAAACAATACTCCGATCGAGGCAAAGGTAAGCGCCCTGAACGGAAGAATGATAAGCCTAGGTGGTGCCCTTTCTATAAAAAGGAAGGACATGACATTCGCAATTGCCAAGTTTTCCAACGAAAACTCGAGGACTACTATAATGGTAAGGGACCACTTCCTACCCTCGAAGAGGTAGGGCAAGTTAGTGGTTGTACACAGTCGGACGACAACGAGGAGATGCTCTTTCAAGATCTTGAGCACACCATCGACCACATCATTAGGGGATCATCGGCATACGAGTCAAAACGATAGCTTAAGGCAGTCGAATGCGAGGTAAACTCCATTGTCCCTCCTCTTGTCAATAAGATACCGAAGTGGTCGAAAGTCACCATCTCTTTTGAGAAGGTTGACTGCCCGATGCCTTCCACTCAACCAGGTCACTTTCCGATTGTGGTTGAACCCACCATCAACAACTGTCGAGTAAATTGAGTATTGATTGATGGTTGTAGCTTGTTAAACATTCTGTTTACGAATACCCTGGACGAGATGCAAGTACCTGGGACCAAGGTAAGACCGGTATGATACTCTTTTCATGGTATCGTTCCGGGGTCTTCGGCCAAACCCATTGGTTAAGTTTCTCTTCCTTTAACATTTGGTTCACCAAGTAATTTCAAGACGGAGAAGATCTCCTTTGATGTGGTCGATTTCGACACGGCATATAACGCCATACTCGGACGACCAGATTTGGCAAAATTCTTAATGGTAACTCATTATGGGTATCAATGTCTTAAGATGCCAGGTCCCAAAGGAGTAATCATAATTCACTGTGATAAGAAGATGGCACATACGTATGACTGTCGATCCCTTGAGATGGTAGGTCAGATGCCAACTCGGGAAGAAAAAGGGCAGCCTTCGACCAAGCAAATAAGCGTAGCAAGACTCTAAAATTTGAACGACCAAGTCGAGTGGTTCCCTGGATCCGAGGAGCCTCAAGATCGTTTCAGTCGGATACTTCCGACCCCAAGTAGGAAGACGCCCTTATTACTTTCCTCCGGACAAACGCAGATGTCTTCACGTGGCAAGCATCCGACATACCTGGAGTTTCCAGGGAAGTAATCGAGCACAGGCTAGCTCTATGGCCTGACAAAGTACTCGTAAAACAAAAAATACAAAGATTTGCCCCTGATCGACGAGATGCAATAAGGTCAGAATTGGACAAGCTACTTAAAGCAGGCTCTATAAGAGAAGTTGACCACCTAGAGTGGTTGGCCAACCCTATGATGGTTAGGAAGTCTAACGGTAAGTGGCGAATGTGTGTAGACTTCACTGACCTTAATAAAGCTTGTCCAAAAGAAGATTTCCCTTTACTCTACTGCTGGTTGTGAAACATTATGTTTTCTAGATGCATATTCTGGCTACCATCAGATTAATATGTGTATAGAAGATGAAGAAAAGACCGCATTTATAACTCTATTTGGTATATTTTGTTATATCAAAATGCCATTTGGTCTGAAAAATGCTGGCGCTTCTTTTCAACATTTGATGCAATCGACTTTTTCACTTCAGCTAGGCCAAAATTTGGAAGCCTATGTTGATGATCTAGTCGTAAAAAACATTGAACGGCTTAATCATGTTTCAGACTTGTAGGAGACATTCGACAACCTCAAAAAACACCGCCTAAAGCTCAATCCTGTGAAGTGTGTTTTTGGAGTCTCTTGGGGAAAATTGCTTGGATTCCTAGTCTCTGTACGAGGGATCAAAGCAAACCCCAAAAAGATAAAGGCCATCATGTAAATGCACCCTCCAACCACGAAGAAAGAAGTCCAAAAACTCACAGGGTGTATGGCGGCTTTAAGTCATTTCATCGCACGATTGGGAGAAAAAGGACTACCTTTCTTCAAACTTCTAAGGAAGCACGAGGGTTTCAAGTAGTCAGAAGAGGCAAACGCTGCCTTTGAGGATGTCAAGAGATATCTTACGAGTGCTCCTGTTTTGGTTTCCTCAAAACTAGAAGAGATCCTCTTAATTTATCTAGCTGCCATACCACAGGTAGTGAGCGCAGTACTGGTCATGGAGCGTGCCCCCAGGTCCAAAAACTTCTCTATGCCCTCCTCATGTCTTCGAGGAAACCGCGGTATTATTTTCAGACGCACAAGATAATTGTGCCGTATGAGTTTCCCTTAGGAGTGATCCTCCAAAATAGGGAAGCAGCGGGACGCATGTCTAAATGGTCAGTAGAACTTGGGGAGTTCGACCTCCATTAAGTGTCCCGAAAGGCCATTAAATCCCAGATCTTGGTAGACTTTATCGCTGAATGGACAAATCCTAAACCTGTTCAGGATCCCCAATATGATTCCCACGACCAGTGTACGATATACTTTGACGGGTCACTTACTTTAAGTAACTCGAGGGCTGGGGTGGTCCTGGAATCTCCTAACGAAGAGACCTTAAAGTATGCCATTCAATTAAACTTTTAGGCCACTAACAAAGTGGTAGAATACGAAGGTTTGCTTGCTGGCATACGAGCTGCGAAAGCACTCGCGATTCGACGACTGCTCTGTGAGAGGAGACTCTCAACTAGTCATGAATCAAGTCGGAAAAGAGTACCAGTGCTCTAATCCGGCTATGTCTCGGTACTTATCAGAGGTTTGAAAGCTTGAAAAGCATTTTTTTGGTTCGAGGTACAATTCATCCCTCGAAATGATAATTTCCTCGTAGACCAGCTTACTCGAATAGCTTCTTCCCGATCGCAAGTACCAAAAGGAGTATTCCTGGAACAACTTTAGAAGCCGTCTCTGGTTGAAACACCAGAGACCTCTCCTATTGAGACAGCCTCTCTAGAATACGAAGATACCTAGATGCATCCCATTTATGAGTATCTTCAGACGGGTTTCGTACCCGACGATGATCTCGAGGCAGATCGTTTATCCCAAAAGACCAAAATGTATACTTTGGTCGAAGGAGTCCTCTATAAACAAGGCACTCAAGGGGTACTCATGCGATGCATACCGCAGAGAGAAGGACTAAACCTCCTTCACGACATACACGGAGGCATTTGTGGAACTCATACTTCCTACAGAACGTTGGTCGGAAAAGCCTACCAACAAGGATTTTACTGGCGAACAGGTCTCTACTATGCCAAAGAGTTGGTTAAGAAATGTGTACAATGCTAGTTTCATAGTAGGCAAATACACCAACCAGCTCAGGCATTGCAAACAATTCCTCTATCTTGGCCTTTTGTGACCTGGGGTCCGATATCCTAGGATCGTTCCCAAAAGCTCCAGGAGGCTTCGAGTTCCTTTTTGTGGCTATTGATATGTTCACAAAATGGATCGGTTTAACTGTGGATCGATAACAACGGAAGCCGCAAAATGGTTCATGATGAGAAGCGTGATTACTCGGTTTGGAGTCCCAAGTCGAATAATCACAGATAATGGTAAACAATTTTCGAGCGCAAAATTTCAGGAATTTTGCGACGAGTTGGGTACCAAGCTGTGTTACGCCCCTCCGTTGCTCATCCCCCAAAGCAATGGGGCAGTCAAAAGAGCAAATGGCCAAATAATGTAGGGAATTGAAACTCGAGTCTTCGACCAGCTTGTTAAGCGCTCAGGGGCTTGGGTACAAGAATTCCCCTCAGTATTATGGGCAGTTCGCACGACTGCTAGTCGAGTAACAAGCGAAAACACCATTTTTCCTAGTTTTCGGTGCTGAAGCCATGCTTCCTCCAGAACTAAAGATTACGTCAACAAGGGTCGAGAGTTTCAACAACTCATCCCAAGAACAACTTCGAGCGGATGACATTAACCTACTCGGAGAGAAGAGGAATCAAGCCTTAATCCGTTCAGCAGTTTACTAGCAAGCCCTGCGCAAATACTACGATCATAAGGTCCAACCTCGCAGCCTTGCTGTAGGTGACTTGGTATTGAGGAAAATTCAATCCTAGTCTAATCAGAACAAACTTTCCCCTAAGTGGGAAGGTCCTTACACAGTGGTCGAAGTTATGCGACCAGGTTCTGTACGACTGACAATGGAATACGGCCGAATTCTCTCTAATTCTTGGAACATCGACCAATTATGCAAATTCTATGTGTAATCGACCAACACTGCAATAAAGCATCATGTTCTTTCCATCTTTATTGTCGTACTTTGAGTAGAGCTTTGACAATTTTTTCAACCATACCCTAGTCGAAGGTCCACCTACGACCAGTTCCTAGTCGTAAGCTTTTCTACGACATTACACTGGTCGTAAGACATTCTACGACCAGTTCCCAGTTCATCTTTACACTGGTTGAAAGGATGGTAACATCACCTAGTCGAAGCCTTTCTTCTCTGCACGTGGTCCCGCCCACTAGAAGGAACTTCCTAGTGTTGACTCGTTCTCCCTTTTTGCTGCCAACACAAAGAACTTGGGTTTAAAACACGGTCGAAATAATATCAAGCCGACTCTTAGTACCTTAGTTTATTTATTCATTGATTTTTGAAAAATAAATTGAGCCGAGTACACTTTTTGAAACATGGTAAACTCACTTTGTTTTAACTGGTTGAAAGAAGTTGCAACACCTGGTTGAAGACTTTCCTCTCTGCATGTGGTCCTGCCCACTGGAAGGAACTTCCTAGAGTCATCCTGTTTCTAACTCTTGCTATCAGAGCGAACCTACCGAGTGCACTGAAAAGAGTTGAACGAATTTTTAAAAGGCCCTCCAGACGTTTATCTAACTTTCTTGATTTGATTAATCTGGTCAGAGATAGTAACATCACCCAGTCGAAGCCTTTCCTCTCTGCACATGGTCTTGCCCACTAGAAGAAACTTCCTATTGTCGACTCGTTCTTACTCTTTCGACTAGTGCATGATAATTGTGATCGAAAAACTACAATTTAGCTAAACCTCTTTTTTTTAAGAAAACTCATTTCGCACTATTTATTGGTTCATATAAATAAACCAAGCAAATAGTCATAGGCTAGGATAAAGTTATTAACTTGACTTCAATTCTCAGTCTTGCTCTTTTTTCCATTCATTATCTTATGAGTTACTAACTACTCGACAAGATGATTTTTAGAAGGAACGAAGGATTATATATCAACAATTACAAAAACTTGTCTTTACAGGACTCAGGACTCTGGTATAGACTACTCTGATGAAGGAGATCTTATTTGCATATCCTCTGTGACTTCCTTGGCAATCGGCTGCATTTCTGTCATTAACTGCTCCGCTTCTACTTTAGGGCAGGTGAAGTTGTCTATGACGGGTTGCAGATTAAGGCTGGGGTCATGAGCTTTAAGTTTTGCTAAAACAAATCTTATTCCCTCTTTGACCGGCTCCTTTATCGAATCGAATTGGTTAGTCTTCAGAGTAGTCACCAACTCCTGCAGAGTTCCGACTTGGTCGCCAATGGCACTCGAGTGGGCAGATAGTGTGTCTTCGCGAGGAGTAATTCCCTCAGCATGAAGCCCACCGAGTACATTGTTCAGAAGAGAAATGTTGTCTTGAAGATTAATCTTCGAAGCCTTCATTTCCTCCTGATTGCGAATCGAAGCCTCGCGAAGTTATTTTATTTCTACTACTTGCTCTAAAAAGAATAAGACTAGTCAGAAAAAACGACCTCGAAAGGAAAACAAAATCAATCACAGGTAAAGATTTTCTTACCAACTAGTTGAGAATCTAACTTCTTGACTTCTTCATCGGGAGAGACAATACTCTTTGTATGGCGCTCCTTCCACGATTAGACCTCTCGGTCTTTTTCTTTGGCGATACGGGTAATCTCATGAAGAACCAAGGTCTTTTCTTTGACCTTAGTTTCGAGTTTCCCCACTTCGACCACTTTTTCTGAAAAAGAATAAGAGTTAGAAAAACAAAGGAAGGTCATAAGTGGTTTTAACTTCAGCACTTACCGTTTATTTGTCTCTGCAACCTTTGAGTTGCAGAGTTTGCCTCCTGAAGCTTATTCAGGAGGTCTTCATTCTTCTCACTTAGCTTTTTTGTAATATCCCAAAGTTCTGTTACCAAAATAAAAATAAATAAAGATATTATTTTATTGAATTGTCTGATTATCGAAGTTCTTTCTTGATTTTCTGTAATTTAAAATGAGTTTCCTTTGTTAAAAATTAATTATTTAATTTCTTAGTTTAAAAGTCAAAAATAAAATTTATTGAGTTTTCTGGGATTTTATTTGATTTAAAGTGAAAAAGGAAATTTAATTAATTTCTGGAATTTTTTGGTATTTAAAAAGGTTTTTCCTATTTTCTAGAAAATAAAAATAATTACTATACAAAAATAAAATCCAAAATTAAGTTGGAATTATTTTATATAAGTTCAAAATAATTCAAGGAAATTTTGTGAATTTTTCTAGAATTTTTGGACTCAATTTGCTATTTTCTAAAAATCTATTTGATTTATCGCATATTTTGAAATACAAAAAAATCACGAAATTGTTTGGATCGCCCGACTCGTGAACAACAACCATGCACAGTAACTTGATGAACAATGTGTTGTGCAGTTCGGACCGTACGGTAAAAAAAATTCCTCTTTGAAAACTTCAAAAAAACCATATCTAATTCATTTTAACTCAAAATCAAGTGAAACCAATTTTGAAAATTTTCATTTTAAATGTATTTTATTTTAAAATAGGTTTCAAACTTGTCGCTGGTCCAGAAAATATAGTTTTATAAAATTGATCTTTAAACCGAATTATTTTTACACTAGAAAATGGTTTTAATTTTGAAAATTCATAGAAAATGTTTCGAACTCCAAATGAGTTGAACCAAATTATTTTGGTCTTATAATTTTATTCTCTATTTTATCCTTAAAACATCTCAGCTGGACTCCCCAAGCAATCTCGGACGAATATTCCCGTTTATCGGATGAGTTCATCCCAGATAGGTTGATCCCATTCACCTATGCAAAATCATAGTCTCAATTCAAATCCTTGTTCTAAAAACCCATTCGATTTATTGCTTTATCTTTATTTCGAATCTAATATATATATATATATATATATATAAATTCCCGTCGGTCACCCATCCTAGATTTCTCCCATGCAAATCCATGCAAACCTCCTTAACTCCAAAGCCTTGCATGCAGTCAACGTGAGGCCTTTTGGCTTCATTTGATTATATAACTCCCTCCCATCCACTTATACCTATTTAATTCTCTCTCTCCCATTCATCTTCTTCCTCCTGTGGACTTCATTTCCTGTGTGTTCTTTCTCTAACCGAATGCATTTGGTTGTCTGCCTCCCTAATGGCCGAACCTCACCTTGACCGCCAACTCCGGCCACCTTGCCGCCGGCAGCGTCGCTCCTCCCCCACTCCATCGCGCTACTTTCCCTCTCCTCTCCCTTGCCCTGCCTTGCTCCCAGCCGAGACCATGAGCTTCTATTGCCATTAATGGCAGTCGTTTCTTCTTTTCTCTCATTCCTCTCCATTCAAAGCCTTGAACTCGATTTCAATTGATGAGAAACGACTGCAATAACCTCTCCCATGATGCCTTTCTTCAATGTGCAGCCCATCAAGAGCAACCACTACTGTTTCTTCCATTTCCAACCGAACTGACGCCTGTAACTCTTCGCCTACCTAACGTTGCAGCTTCCAGTTGCAGCTATATAAGGGCATGACATCTCTTCATCGATCCTACACACCCTCTCCAAGTCTTTGAATCACCAGTGTCACCTCCATCCTTATATTCCACCATTGCCGCTGCTGTAGAGCATGGTAAGCCACCTCCGGTCACCACCGCCGACACTGCCAGCCAGCCCTCTGCCATCTTCTGCTTGCTATTCTTGCTTCATGCTTGTCAGATCTCGATTCACTACATTCTTCATGCGGCTACATGCTTTTTGCTTCTGTTCTCGTCATGAAGAAAGATGAATAGTGCACTTCCAACACATCTCTCCTCCGTTATCTCTCCTCGGTCACTCATTTCCCGAGCCGACCGCGTCACGGCGTGCTCCTCGGCTTCCTCTTCATATCCTTGGAATTTGCCCTCTATATGGCCTTAAGCAAAAAATTTCTGCAAGCGATCGAAACCACCTTTTACTGTCACTTCCGGTGCCGTCGTTGATCCCTCAACGACATCGTCCACGCCATTGGCTTCGCCTCGCAACATTCTACACGGTGCTCCCTTCCTTTTCCCTGAAACACACCCGGCTCACCGGCGCTACTTTTCCTCCAACACTATTTTGCGCGCCGCCACCGCACCAGACCTCCGCCGATGACGCGACCACCACCATTGGGTCCGTCTCGCTCCTAGGATTCCAATTTTTGTGCTTCGCCGGCCACCACTCCTTTCCCTTTTGCCAGCGTCGCCATTTCTCTGCGCGCTGTGCTTTTGTTGAAGCTTGCTTATTGTTCACATTGCATGGAAAATGTACAATGGCATAATATCTAGTCTTCCAAGTCCATATGCTTTACACATGCATCTCATTTTTGAGATTTGAACTTCTACAATTTCGTTCGTTGTCATACAAACTCCAAATCCAACGATTCTTTCTCCTAAATTCATCTAATTTCATTCTCTACTTCCAGTATTTATTTTGTAATTTTTTGGATTTTATTTGGATTTTATTTGAATGTTATTTGAATTTGGTTTATTTTCACGTATATATTTCGACGACTTCGGACAACTGGATTTCGACACCATTTGAGAACATCGATTATTCAAGCAAGGTAAGTTACATCTTTGATCATATTTGAACCCATTATTTCAAATTATTTAAATTCTGTTTTAAATTATTACTACATGCTTATTTATATTCAGCAATTTAAATCCCTGTTTTAAATTTATAGTTGTTCTTAATTCTTTTGTATATCCAAATTTTGACATTGAATAGACATACCTTGACACCTTGATGGAAATCTAGTTTATGCGATAGTATGAACTAGAACATTTTGAGAAAAATTATGCTTAGCGATGCTTAGACACAAAATTATTCAATTCGGGAACTTTCAGCCAAAAATCAAATGTTGTTTAAAAGTCTATGGCATTGGTTTGTCATGGAAGATTTTGTAAATGATTTTGAAAAGCAAAAAAGAAAATTTGGTTTGTACATGGGTGAAATGGATGGTTGGTGGGTGCAGGTTTATGCACGAGCTCAACCTGGTCAGGGTTGAGGCTCAGGGTTTTTATTGGAAGTCATCCAAGTCAGTTAAGGACTGGCCTGAGAGCCACTTTTGCTAAACTGCACCGTACTACCACATGTCTTGTGTAGGCAGGACTAGGCTTAATAATTTGCAAAACTCTACTGTTATATGTGCCATGTGTTGTGTGGGTGTTGGTTAGACAGTATTCCCACCTAGCGCAAGAGGGGGCTTCTGGAGGATGGTCAGTCCAATGGAAGTGAAACCTTAGCGGGCATAAATACTTTATGGTAGAGCATTGTAACAGCCTTGTGATTATTGCTTAGTCGGACACCTTCGGAAGCGTGTATTGGCCGACATCAAAAGCAAATTATCTCTTATGGGTAAAGTTGTACCACCTTTGTAGAGTGTAAATCTATTCGAATAGCCGTATCCACAGTTATGGACATGTTTAGCATTTGCCACTCAAAGTTAGACTTTGGTTTGGATATCAAAATGGTTTTGACACAAATGGGTTATCAATTTGGAAAGTTAGGTGGGTAGCCATGAGGTAGGAGGGTATCCTTCACATCTTTGTATGGAGGTTATCCAACTATAAAACTTGAGTTTCATAAAATGAATTTTAGTATAAAATAACTACCTTGGAACTTAGTATAAATATTTGAAAGAAACATGGCTTTATGCAAAATCAACCCTATAAGACTTCCTTTGTTATATCCTTGCATGCATTATAATCTGTTACTGGGTGTAACTTGTGAGCATGAAAGTTGTGCTCATCCTTACTTTATGCAAATAAATTTTAGAAGAGAAGGATTTCGCTGTGTGGATCTCGACGACTAGGCCGCTCCCTAGTTGATTGCCTGTGGCAGATCAGCTGGACTCCACTACTTCTTCGTCTTTCGCTGTGTTCTTTATTGTTGGCTTGTAAGCCTTTCTTGTACTAAACTCTGTTGATTATTAATAAAGTTGTGCGATTTATGGATGTTACCATATCTGTTTACTATGTGAAGTAGCTACTGATCATGAGACTAGTTCAGAAATGCACAGAGGATTTAGGGTGTTACTCCCGGGTCCGACATTTTTCGTCTCGGCCTTCTCATAGTCGAGAGAATCAGCTAAGATCTTCTCGTCACTCTTGAACCTACAAAGGAAAAGAGTAGACATCAGCATAAAACAAGCGGTCATAAGTTCTTCTACGACCAAGACCTAGTCGTAAGTTTTTCTACGATAATACCCTGGTCGTAAGTCCTCCTACGACCAGTACATAGTCGTAAGTTTTTCTACAATAATACCCTGGTCGTAAGTCCTCCTACGACCAGTACATAGTCGTAAGTTTTTCTATGACAATACCTTCGTCGTAAGTCCTCCTACGGCTAGTACCTAGTCGTAAGTTTTTCTACGACAATACCCTAGTCGTAAGTCTTCCTACAATAATCCCCACAAGAACTGTATAAGTGGTCGAAACATAGAACAGCTATGAATATCAGTTACTTACCATCTCTCTGCCTGCTCGCAGAGTACTACCTTCTCCTATCAGAGCTGGACGAGTTGTCTGTTGTACTCAAGAATAGTATCAATTTGCTCCAAGGCTTTCTGTATAAAAAGATAGTAAGAAACGAGAAAAGACATGTATGTAAATACCGATCAACAGGTACTTACATTCAGAGTCGTTGGAGCGAATGAAGATACCACTCTCGTGGGGTTCTTGAGCTCATTGATCTCCTAGACTCGGTCCCACCACACCTTTTCGAGACGTTCGTCATCAAAAACATACCCTCTGTTGGGAATGTCCTTAGGGTGAGGAACCTGAGCGAGAGATCTGAACGCGCGAGATCCCACAATGGTAGGAGGGTCGAAGAATCTGAAGAAATGTTTGAAAAATTGACATCCTTTTTCTTCTTCGACACCAACTGCATCAGCAGCTCCTTCTTGGGAATTGGGAGAAACGTCCTCGACGACTTCCTTCCCGGCACGGTGGACCAATGATCTATCACCTCGGCCTGATGCCTCCGCAGCATTAGGCGCCGTCCTCACCTCAGCCTCTACGACCACTCCCATGGTCACAATTGCTTCTGGTTCCTAACATAACAGGAGAGATGTCTCTGGGCCCCTCGTTGTGATCGGATAAAGAAAGTGCATGGCCATGCCACTAGTAGTCGAAGTGTTCGACCACATGAAGTTATCCGACACTTGATCGAGAAAGTATTGAACAGTCCATGGATGACACAACATCTCACCTGGAGTTCAACCAGACATCGTGAGGCAAAGGAAGTATACACGAGTAGGTCGCTCAGTTCGAACAGTTACGGACTAGTCGTATGGAAATATGAGCTGGTCGAGATCGGTCGAACGTAATCACAGAGTGGTCGAACTCGTCAGAAGAGTTACGAATCGGTCGTGACCAAATATGAACTGGTCGAAGTGATGAGGACCTGGTCGTAGATCATATTGTATTAAGGTTCGTCCGATATAATATGTGTGTATTCGGGAATTGTTATGTTCTGCTAGGAGCCGCTACGACCCGTGATCGGAAAGGATTTCTGAGTCACAACTGAACTACACATGAACCTACGGGTCACACACTTAATGGGTTGGAACAAACCAGTACGAATATGATTCGTCAAACCTGTTCGGATAGGATCCGTCACGAGCACTATATAAGGAGATGCATGAGGCTCTGGGGAGGGACGGGACGTGTGAAACACCATTGAAACCCTAGCCACCATCTTCCTGAGAGCTCTACCGTGCGACTTGGTGCTAGCACACCGGCGTATGGTTGTTCCTTCCCTGGACATGTGGATACCGTAGAGGCGCTACTACGATTGTTGCGCTTGAGGACGATCTGCGATCTTCACAAGGAACTGCAGAGGTTGCTGGAGGAGACGCTCGACTCACGAGGACGCTGGACGATCGACTACGACCACTACATCGACATGCTATACGTTGGACCAGGCTGCTCCAACCCTTCTTCTATTGCTCTGCGCGTCTGGTGGTAACGATCTATGATCATCTACTTGCTTGGCTTCCTGGTTTGCGTGGTAGAAATTTTTGTTTGTAGCTATCGTAGCCTACCCCGTGACCCAACAGTGGTATCAGAGCCATCCTACGTAGTTTTTGATCTGGATCGATCGCATATACTTGACATGTGGTAGTAGTAGATTGGATCTATTTCTGGTCAGGTCTGGTAACCTAGATCGGTTCATATAGATGGAACGATCTAGACCCTGGTTGATAAGATTGATCAGTTCTCGGTGGTAGTACGTGGGTCTACGAGGAGGTATGAGCTATAAGGACCAGATGGTTTATTCCGCTTGTTCGCGACCAGTCTGCATAACACTCCTACCGGTCGGAATTCCGCCATCGGAGTATGCCGCAGTGTGTGGTCGTATCAAGGCATTGATCGGATTGGTTCGGAATAGGGTTAATTTGATTAATCCGATGATTTCCAAGGCTCAGTTGCGTGAATAAGATTCATGTCTCAGAAAAAGTTTTCGAGCGCCGCGCCTTCAACCCCGCCTCGCTAACCGGCTAAGCGGACCGCCAGATCGGGAATTCAGCATCACAACAGTAGGTAGTGTGTGCTCATGTCGTCCGATATGCATAACCTGTTTTTGTAGGGTTTGATGTGAACAGTATGACCCATAATGGTTCATGTATGAGATACATGTATGTGTGTAATGTTCATGACCTGCGTGTCATATTAATTGCAGCCCAAGGCTGTATATCTATTTTTGTATGATGGCCTGCGTGTCGACTTGTGATACTTCTTTACTCCTTGTGTTTCATTACTAGTGCTATTAGAAATGATGGCTTAGTGGGAGTGCTTGGAGGAGTTGACCACTTGAAGACATGGCGAACAAGATGCATGGCGATGGAGATCACCATGAAGAAGGGTCATACTATATCACAATGCAATTTGATTGTCTATGAATACCTTTATATTCTTGTTCATTTATTGCTATACATGTTTTGCTTTAAATGCTTTTAACATGGTAGAAGTATAATTCCCTCAGATAATATTAAGTTAAATTGATGCCCTCCCAAATATGCTGCACCATCAAAAGTCATGTATTTTATTGGTAGGTCTCGCTATAACCCTACTCGATAGCTCTCCCGAGCGCCAGGCTACGACCTCTTCGTCAAGAGATCGCACAAAGGCTTTTGACCACGATGGCAAGATCGAAGCACTCACGACATCATTCAGAAGTCGAGTAATACGACTTTTCACTACTGATCGTTCGAACATATCACCGCAGAGAAATCAAGGCAACAATGAAGTCGATCGATCTCCTACTAGGAGAAATGTCTTTCGAACGACTGATGATCAACAAGCCCCTCGGAGAGGTGATCGCTCACCATTCCGACATAGAAATCGCAGCAGCAGATGGAATACGAGGAGTATTTCCCTCGTAGGACCAACCAACTTGTTACTGGGTATCGTCGAATATGATCACCTGGTGATATCAACCATTCTTTCCTGCAAAGGAGGCGTCAAGAAGTTATTACCGGATGTCGGGCATTTTCGCTTGACCACCGAGCTGTTCGCTGGCCACCTTGTTTTCGACCAATGAACATGGATAAGTTCGATGGATCCCAAAATCCCATCGAGTTCCTTCAAATTTATACAACAGCTGTCCGAGCAGCAGAAGGAGGAGAGCATGTAATGGCGAATTACCTTCCAACTGTGCTCGAAGGGTCTGCTCGATCGTGGTTACTAAACCAACCACTCGAGTCGATCTATTCTGGGCAACTCCTCTGCGACCTTCTACTGGCGAACTTCCAAGGCACCTACAATCGCCCTGGGAAGGAGGACAACTTGCACCGGATGAGACAGAATGACCACGAGACCTTGCGCCAATTCATCAAGTGCTTTAGTCAGGTTCGTAATTCAATTCCGGAAGTTTCTGACTCATCTGTCATTAGGGCTTTCAAGCAAGGAGTCCGTAGTAAAAGGATAACGGAGGATATCGCTTTGAATCCTCCCACTACTATCGCCGAACTCTTTGAGATGGCCGATCGATATGCGAGTGCTTCTGAGGCGGTCGAGTGGAACAACACAATTGATCGAGAAGACAATACCTCTCGAGAGCCAGGTGAAGTTGGTAAGAAAAAGGATAAGAAAGCAAAGAAGTCCAAGAACAAGGCGAAGGGTCAAAAACCCCAAGCCAGTGGTTCCAAAGAGGTCTTGGCTGTAAACGATAAAGAGCTACAAACCTCCAAGCCGTACTCCGATCGAGGCAAAGGTAAGCGCCCCAATCGGAAGAACGACAAGCCTAGGTGGTGTCCTTTCCATAAAAAGGAAGGACATGACCTTCGCAACTGCCGAGTCTTCCAATGAAAGCTCGAGGACTACTACAACGGCAAAGGACCACTTCCCACTCTCGAGCAGGTAGGGTAAACAAGTGGTCGTAGGTCGTCGGATGATGATGAGGAGATGCAGTTCCAAGATCCGCAACATACCGTCGAGCACATCTACGGGGGATCATCGGCATACGAGTCAAAGCGACAGCTTAAAGCTGCCGAACGTGAGGTAAACTCCACATACCCTCCTCTCGTCAATAAATTACCAAAGTGGTCGAAAGTCACCATCTCCTTCGAGAAGGGTGACTGCCCGATTCCTTCGACTCGACTAGGTCGATATCCGATCATGGTCAAACCCACCATCAACAATTGTCGGGTAAATCGAGTTTTAGTTGATGGTGGAAGCTCGTTAAACATCCTGTTTATGAGTGCCCTGGACGAGATGCAAATACCCAGGACTAAGGTAAGACCGGTATGATACTCTTTTCATGGATCGCATCGGTCTTCACCAAACCTATTGGCCAAGTTTTCTTCCTTTAACATTTGGTTCACTAAGTAATTTCGTGACGAGAAAATCTCCTTTGATGTGGTCGATTTCGACATCAAGATATAACGCTATACTCGGACGACCAACTTTGGTAAAATTCTTAATGGCTACTCATTACGTATCAATGTCTTAAGATGTCGTCCCAAAGGAGTGATCACAATTCATTGTGACAAGAAGATGACGATACCGCGACCGCCGATCCTCGAGATGGTTGGTCAAATACCAACTCGAGAAGAAGTCACCGACTAACAAGTCGAAGCCTAAAGTTGCACCAAAGCCGAACGACCAGGTCAAAGAGGTTCCTCTGGACGCAGGGGAGCCCTTGAAGACTGTTCGCATCAGGGATACTTCCGACCCCAAGTAGGAAGATGCCCTCATCACCTTCTTCCGAGCTAACGCAGATGTCTTCGCGTGGCAAGCATCCGACATGCCCGGAGTCCCCAAGGAGGTGATCGAGCATAGGCTAGCTTTACGGCCTCACAAAGTACCCATAAAACAAAAATTACAGAGATTTGCCCCTGATCGACGAGACGCTATTAAATCAGAATTGGATAAGCTACTTAAAGCAGGTTTTATAAGAGAAGTCGACCACCCAGAGTGGTTGGCTAACCCTGTAATGGTTAGAAAGTCAAACGGCAAATGGCGTATGTGCGTAGACTTCACTGATCTTAATAAAGCTTGTCCAAAAGATGATTTTCCTTTACCTTGTATCGATCAGTTGGTTGATTCTACTGCAGATTGTGAAATGTTAAATTTTTTAGATGCATATTCTGGATACCACCAGATCAATATGTGTCTAGACGATGAAGGAAATACCGCATTCATTACACCATTTGGTATATTTTGCTATGTCAAAATGCCATTTGGTCTAAAAAATACCGGCGCTTCTTTTCAACGCTTGATGCAATCGGCTTTTTCATCTCAACTAGGCCGAAACCTAGAGGTCTATGTTGATGATCTAGTCGTTAAAAGCATCAAGAGACTTAATCATATCACTGACCTATAAGAAACTTTTGACAACCTCAGAAAGCACCGCTTAAAACTCAATCTTGAGAAGTGTGTGTTTGGAATCTCTTCAGAAAAATTGCTTAGATTCCTAGTATCTATACGAGGAATCGAAGCAAATCTTGAAAAGATAAAGGCCATTCTCCAAATGCGCCCTTCAATCACAAAAAAAGAAGTCCATAAACTGACGGGGTGCATGGCGGCTTTAAGTTGTTTCATCGCATGACTAGGAGAAAAAGGACTACCTTTCTTTAAACTTCTAAAGAAACACAAAGGTTTTGAGTGGTCGAACGAGGCAAATGATGCCTTTGAGGATGTCAAGAGGTATCTTACGAGTGCTCCTATTTTGGTTTCTCCGAGGCCAGAAGAGACGCTCTTAATTTACCTAGTTGCCACGCCACAGGCAGTAAGCGCAGTACTGGTCGTAGAACGTGAAAATGTACAATGACCGGTTTACTACGTTAGTGAAGTTTTACACGGGCCTAAGGAGTGTTACCCTCAGGTCCAAAAACTTCTATATGCCCTCCTCATGTCTTCGAGGAAACTACGGCATTATTTTCAGGCGCACGAAATAGCCGTACCGTCTGAGTTTCCCTTAGGAGCGATCCTCCAGAATAGGGAAACAGCGAGACGCATGGTAAAATGGTCAGTCGAACTTGGGGAGTTCAACCTCCATTTCGTGTCCCGAACGGCCATTAAATCTCAGATCTTGGCAGATTTTATCGCCGAATGGACAAATCCTGAACCTGTTCAGGATCCCCAGTACGATTCTCACGACCAGTGGACGATGTACTTCGACGGGTCACTTACTTTAAGTGGCTCGGGGGTTGGGGTGGTCCTGGTATCTCCTACCGGAGAGACCTTAAAGTATGCCATACAATTAAACTTTCAGGCCACTAACAACGTGGCAGATTACGAAGGTTTGCTAGCTGGCATACGAGCTGCGAAAGCGCTCTCGATTCGCCGACTACTCGTGAGGGGAGACTCTCAACTAGTCGTGAATCAAGTCGGGAAAGAGTACCAGTGCTCTAACTCGACAATGTCTTGGTACTTATCGGAAGTGCGTAAGCTAGAAAAGCATTTTTTCGGTTTCGAGGCACAACTCATCCCTCGAAAGGATAATTTCCTCGCAGACCAGCTTGCTCGAATGGCTTCTTCTCGATCTATAGTACCAAAAGGAGTTTTCTTGGAACAACTCCAGAAGTCGTCCCTGGTTGAAAAACCAAAGACACCTCCTATTGAGACGGCCTCTCTAGAATATGAGAATACTTGGATGGCTCCCATCTACGAGTACTTCAGAAGGGTTCCGTACCCGAAGACGATCCCGAGGAAGATCGCTTATCCCGAAAAGCCAAAATGTATACTTTGGTTGAAGGAGTCCTCTATAAACGAGGTACTCAAGGGGTGCTCATGCGATGTATTCTACAGAGTGAAGGATTAACACTCCTTCACGACATACACGGTGGTATCTGTGGAACTCATGCTTCTTCTGAGCCGGGTCAAGAAGGCCTTTCGACAAGGTTTCTCCGGGCACAAACCAGACGATGCTAAAGAGTTGGTTAAAAGTGTGTCCAATGCTAGTTTCATAGCGAGCAAATACACCAACCAACTCAAGCATTACAAACGATACTGTTTTGGCCTTTTGCGACTGGGGTCTCGATATCCTAGGACCGTTCCCCAAAGCTCCGGGAGGTTTGAGTTCCTTTTGTGGCTATTGATATGTTCACAAAATGGATCGGTTTAACTCAGAATCGATAACAACGAAGCGGCAAAACGGTTCATGATGCGATGCGTAATTACTTGATTTGGAGTTCAAGTCAAATAATCACAGATAATGGTAAACATTTTCGAGCGCAAAATTTCGTGAATTTTATGACGAGTTGGGTACCAAGTTATGTTATGCTTCATTGTCCATCCCCAAAGCAATGGGGCGATCCAACGTGCAAACGGCCAAATAATGCGGGAATTAAAACCCGAGTCTTGACCCGGCTCGTCAGCTCGGGGCTTGGGTACAAGAATTACCCTCCATATTATGGGCAGTTCGTACTACTACTAGTCGGGCTACAGGTGAAACACCCTTTTTTTCTAGTCTTCGGAGCCGAAGCCATGTTTCCTCCGGAACTAAAGATACGGTCAACACGAGTCGAAACTTTCAATGACTCCAACCAGGAACAACTTCGAGCGGATGACATTAACCTACTCGAAGAAAGGAGAAACTAGGCCTTAATCCGTTCAGTAGTCTACCAACAAGCCCTGCGCAGATACTACGATCGTAAGGTCCAACCTCATGACCTTCTTTGTCAGAGGTGACTTGGTATTGAGGCTCTGTCAATCCAAGTCTAATCAGAATAAACTTTCTCCCAAGTGGGAAGGTCCTTACAGAGTGGTCGAAGTTACCTAGCCAGGGTCAGTACGATTGGCAATGGAAGACGGCCAGGTTCTCTCGAATTCTTGGAATATCGACCAGTTACGCAAGTTTTATGTGTAACAAACCATTCAGACAATAAATCCTCAAGTTCTCTCTACCTCTATTGTCTTATTTTTGATTAGTGCTTTTATAATCTTTCGACTACATTCCAAACACCCAGTTTTCTTTACACTGGTCGAAAGACAGGTAACATCACCTAGTTGAAGTCTCTCCTCTCTGCACTTAGTCCTGCCCACTAGAAGGAGCTTCCTAGTGTCGACTCGTTACTCACTTTTGCTGCCAATACAAAGAGCTCAGGTTCTGTTCGGTCGAAATATTCTTAAAGCCAGCTCTTTTCACCTTAGTTTATTTCTTCAGTTATTTTGAAAAATACTCTAAGCAGAGTACACTTTCTTAGATTTATTCAACCGCCTTTGGTGTACTCGTTCCGTCCCAACTGATCGGAGGAAGAAACATATCTACTCAAAGTCTCTCCTCTCTGCACGTGGTCCTGCCCACTAGAAGGAACTTCCTACCATTGTTCAGTTTCCTACTTTTGCTACCAGGACAGACCTATCGAGTCCACCAGAGAAGGACGAACGAATTTTTTTTAAGTCCTCTAGACGTTTGCCTAACTCAAGTTGCCGTTCTCGATTTAATTAATCTGATCGGAGATGGTAATATCACCTAGTCAAAGCCTTTCCTCTCTACACGTGGTCTTGCCCACTAGAAGGAACTTTCTAGAGTCGATTCATTACAACTCTTTTGACCAGTGCATGACAATCGTGATCAAAAACTACAAGTTAATCAAACCTCTCTGTTTTCAGAAACCCTTTTAACACTATTTACCTAGTTTATCTAAATAAACTAAGTAAATAGTCGGGGGCTAGGATAAAGTTATTAATTTGACTTCAATACTTAGTCTTTTGTTCATCAATTATCTTTTGAGTTACTAACTACTCGACAAGATAATTTGCAGGAAACAAGATGGATTATATATTACATCAGCAAAAGCTTGTTTTCACAGGTTTTTATTACAAACTACTCTGAAGAGGGAGATCCCAGTTGCATCTCCTCCAAGACCTTCCTGCCGACTGGCTGCATTTCTTCAATCAAACGACTTGCTTTTGCCTCAGGGCAGTCGAAGTCGGCATCGATTGGTTGCACATTAAGGCTGGGGTCATGAGCTTTAAGTTTTGCCAATACATAACTTACTGCACGTTCGACCACCTCCTTTATCGAGTCAGCTTGGTTGGCCTTTAGAGTGGTCACCAGTTCTTGCAAAGTCCCGACTTGTTCCCCAATATTACTTATGTGAGCAGCTATCGTGTCTTCTGGAGAAGTTTTTTTCCTCACCACGCAACTCACCAAGTATATTGTTCAAGAGCATGATGTTGCCTTGAAGATTAATCTTCATCGACTTCATCTCCTGTTGGTTACGAGTCGAAGCCTCGCGGAGTTGTTCATTCTCGACTACTTGCTCTGAAAGGGGTAAGTCCAGTCAAGCAAAAATAATTCCTAGAAGAGGAAAGAACTAGTTCACAGGTAAAGAATTCCTTACTTACTAGTCGAGAATCTAACTTCTCGATTTTCTTATTATGGGAAGCAATGGTCTCAGCATGCCGCTCCTCCCATATTCTAATGTCCTTTGCGTTTTCCTTGGTAATGCGGATGGTCTCGTTAAGAATCACGGTTTTTTCCTGACCCTTAGTTTTGAGCCTTCCCAGTTCGAGTTCAATTTCTAAAAAGAAATGAGAATCAGAATAAGAAAAGAACTCGTGAAGAACTGCAGGTAAAGAATTGCTTACCTGCTTGCCGAGATTTCAGCCTTTCAACCTCTTGATCTTTATCTTTGGTGATACGAGAAATCTCGTGAACAACCAAAGTTTTATCTTTAACTTCGATTTGGAGCCTTCTCATTTCGCCCTCTTTTTCTGAAAAGAAGTAAGAGTTAAAAAGGAAAAGAACAACGGCATAAGCAGTCTTAAGTTCAACACTTACTATTTATCTCTCCCTGCAATTTTTCAGTTGCAGAGTTAGCCTCCTGAAGCTTCTTCAAGATGTTTTCTATCTCTTCCCCTAGCTTTCTCGACTCATCTTTTTCATAATCGAGCGAGTCGGCCTAGGTCTTTTCATCGCTATTTAACCTATAAAGGATAAAAGTAGACATGAGCACTATCTAACTGGTCGTAAGTCTTTCTACGACTAGTACCTAGTGGTGAGTTTTTCCACGACAAACCTCATAAGCACTGTATAAGTAGTCAAACCCTAAAACGACTATGAATAACAGTGACTTACCACCTCTCTGCCTGTTTACAGAGTTTCGCTTTTTCCTGTCGTAGCTCTATAAGTTGTCGGTGATATTCACCAACAATAATAATTTATTCCAAAGCTTTCTGTAAAAAGAAAGACAGTAAGAAACAAGAGAAGACCACACATATAATCTCTACTACTATAATTTAGAGTTTACTCTGCGCACAGAGAAATCGTCCCACCCACGATCTGCCTGGTCGCACGATCGGCAACCGACCAACTGCATCTCCGCACCTCCTTTTCTTCTTTCTTCTTCCTCAGTCGTCGTCGCCTCAAAATTATCTGCTCCGTATTCTCCTCGCTTTTTCTGCCCTCCCTCGTCGCCTCGCTCGCCTTCTCCCCTCCAACCTCCGCTCGCCTCTCTCGCCAGCCGCGCCGCCCTCGCCCGCCGCGCCTCCCTCGCCCGCAGTGTCGCTACCGACCTGCCCTTGCCCCTCCCCCCGACTCGAAACCGCAAGTCAGGCAGCACCACCGTACCAGGCGCGGCACTCGGAGGAAGCGGAAGCGGAAGCGGCGGCGACAGAGTGCGTCTTCTTTTCTCCTCCGCCGCCCCCCTCTCCCTCTCCATCGCGCCGCCGCTCCCTCTCTTTCTCCCCTGGCGCCCCCTCCCTTTCCCTCCTCCCCGCAGCGCGCTCGGGACATCTCCGTCATCGACGACGTCGTCGACATCGTCCGCGAGGACTTCATCACCCACGGCGTCGGCGACGCCGTCCTGAACGAGCTCCAGGCTGTAAGTACCTCCGATTTTTCGGGCCTCTGGTACTACCTCTCTCAAATTGCTGGTTGATTTCCATGATTTGACGGTTGCCTCTCTGATCTGGCCGAAAACCTAGCTCTTGGGAGATGAAGATGCTGCACTGCGGCGCAATCTCAGGGAACATCGACCGCTCCAAGGCGCCTGTCGCATCTGCCGGAGGCGCGCCTGGCTCCGGCGCTACCCCGCCCGTGCACGACCTCAACGTGCCCTACGAGGCCACCTTGGAGGAGTACGCCACCCCACGGCAAAAGGGGCGGGCCTGGGGAGAGACCCATGTTCGGGGAGCGCACGAGCTCCGACCGGAGGAGGCAGCTCGGGGAGGAATTCTACAGGGACATATTCCCCTAGAGTGAGTCGGTGTCGCCCAGGCGGGGCGCCGCCGCCGGGGATTGGGATGTGTTTGGCGCGCCGGCGTCGCACGGGTCCACGAGCCGCTCGCGGCTGAGGTATTTTGGTTAGTACTAAACCAGTTTTTCAGTGAAGTGACGTGAGGTATTGGGAGTTGATATCAAATTGGACAACTTGTGTATCCATCTCTTCATCCCAAATTAAATCACTGATATTTTGATGGCTCTCTATTTGTCTAAGTAATATATAACTAACTACTTGTTGATCATAAAACTTTATCACACTGAAACGATGGAGCATTGGACATGACGAGTGCATCACTACTATCTGATCATATCTTCTGCATTTTAGTTCCAGTTAGGATTTAGGAATGCACAGAAGTACATATCAAATGCCACAATTCCACATTTATGTGTTGCTATTACGTGCACTTTTATTGATTTTACTTGTATCTACTTCTTGCAGCTTCTCCATGAAGTTCACCTGAGGCGTGGACAATTCATTGCTTACTTCTCCATCCCGGTATACATCTAATGGAAACGATGATGGAACATCTTATACTCACAGCGTTCCAAGCTGAATTATTTTTTGCCTTAATTTATGTTAGAGAAAATGTGCAATGCCATTTTAGGATAAGTGGATAACAAAGAGGTTTCATTTTGTATCTTATCTTATCTCTACTACTTAAAAATAGTACTTGGTGGTCGTCCGTCCTCCCACTCTCTTCTGCGTCCGTTGGATCGGCGAGCCTCGAACCGACGGCTAGATCCCATTGCGGTTGGGAACCTTTCTGCTGGGCGTTGCCCTACCTCCCTCTCCTCTCTCACCAGCCCACCCATGTCGCCCACCTCCCACGCCAAGACGCCTCCATCCATCCTCCCCAAGAAGTCACTGAAACAATCCCATACGCCAGATTTGAACAATGTTAGCTTTGACTAATAAGAGTTGTTGGGGGAGGTAGTGTTCATGTGTAAATATCACACATTTGGTGAAATATTTTTTTCTAACACTCCAAAAGCATGCTCATTAACTTTTCTTTTGAGATATGGTTAAGTAATTGTTCAGTTGGTCGTTCTTGCCATAGTTATGTTCAAGAAACATGCCTTTGCCACCTTGACAAACCATGTCGTGGCCTGCCCGTGGAACACCATTGCCTCCAAACATGAATCATTCTTGCCGCAGGTAAGCGGTTTTGTTTTAGAAGCAAGTAACACTACCTGATTGTATCAATGCTCTTGAAGGCTTTGGTAAAATAGTGATTCCTACGATTGAATAGATGATAAAGGAGTTGCCTCGGCCCTTGGTTATGATAACCTAAGCATTATGGACTTGTTTCAGCTGGGGTCAAATATCTTGCATGCTCGATTAACTCGCCAGATTTAACAATGTGCATCTTAATTATTATCTATACAAAACTTTGATTTTGTATATTTGCTTGCAACATAATTTGTTGAGTTTTTTCAGAAGCAGCCATGGTCTGCAGACTAAAAATTTTAGCATTTTCTCGGAAGCAATTGTGGTCTGCAGTTATTTAGAAATCTTGAAGTCATTCTCTTACAATTTTGGCTATTGCTGGAGAGACAATACGCCAGCACCTTGAGGGGGTTGAGGTGCAGATGCATGCTGATGTGTAAGATACTAAGATCTTGTGCCAGTGCTACCTAGAAACTACACCCTCTTATCTGCATATGCAAAATAAAATTGTTATTGGCTTGATGCAGAAAGTATCACATAAAATAGAGGATATTTTTGATACATGGCATTTAACTGTGCTTTCAGGGACAAGCTGGTCAGTGCCGGCAAATCTAAAAGGAAACGTTTAGAATCAACATTTGAAGGTAAAACTTTCGTTATGTTAATGCAACAATTAATTGGGGAGCTCTGTTTATTGTGAATTATAACAGTGGGATCCCTTCAGAAAGCAGTTAATCTATGAAGATGTGATATACTGATGTTTCGATCCAATTATTGAAGTCATAACACAGTCATTGAAGTCGTAGCATTTTGATACTTCTACTCCACCTATTTGCATTATTCAAGTAAAGCAACATACAAACTCTTTATTCATCAGTACAGAACTGTAATTTTTTTAGAATCTAGAGCGGCTAAACAATTCAAGCTTTGAATATAACCAGAGATAACCATATTCTGTTAGTTGTGATCCACCATGCTATGCATGGCCTACACATGCTAAACTTCAATAGAACATAATAGGATGATAACCAATGAAGCAAGTAAGCAACGATGAACATGGGATGCAAATAGAAACCACAAACCTGAGATTACATAGGTTGATTTGATTCTTGCAATCTCTTTCATTATCTGCACTTCAAAGCATAAAGTCAATGCCATGAACGATTAGTTTGAGAAAAGCTAATGTAGCATTTCTTTGAATCTGCGTGCAATTATCCAATATGGCTTGGTCTTCATCTTCTTTGTTATTTGGACCTTGTATTGTATATGCCTATATGGACGGAAATCTCAAAAGTTGTAATTATCGTGTTTTCCTGCGTCTTTTGTTGTTTTCATTGAATGATGTTAGCTACTCAATTGATGTGATCTAAGCCTATGTCTTCTGGTTTGCAGAGCAATAAGAAAAGTTAAGGATTCTTCGTGATAAGTTCAAGGACGAGGTTAAACAGCAGCTGCTCGGTTGCAGGAACTTTCTTGAGGATTTTGAAGCCTATCATGCAGAACTTAAGGGAGTGGCTGACAAGCAAAGTAAGTTTAACTTCATACCTAACAATAGAGCAATGCAATTGAAACATTTACTTGATGGACCATTTCTTACCAATGGACTCTGTACCAATTACCAAAATTATGAATCCATGTTAACCTTTGTGGGAGCCTTATAGAGATAGTTGTTAGTATCACTGTTGGAATGTTCTGCTTACAAATTGGGAGTATTGTATGGTATACTTGATCCAGGCATTTCAGTTATATCCTCCCAAAATTGTTCCACTTAAAGCTTATTTCTGAATAATATGGTTGAACCACATGTTTAACTGAAAAGAATGATAGCCCAATCTGCATGTCACGTTATTGTAAAAAATATTGACCAGTGAAAAAATTATAACTTTGGTTCTTTGTTATCACTGTTAAGATGCAAATTATGGAGTGGTTAATATCATATCCACTTGAAGGAATCGGTTTATACTTTAACGCACTCTGTTTTTTAACCATTGGCCATCTGAATTACCACTGACACTGAACCATGGTTCCCTTTTATGATTGCATCAACAGAAGCGTCACACAAGAAGCTCCACCTAAATGCTAAGAAAACGGTAGGCTCTGAGCTCAACGACGCAGAAACCCAAATTGCCGATGTTCAGAAGGTAAGGCAAACACAAATCTTAAACCCCAGCTATCCCGTAGCGATCGAATCTTCACCTGTTCGTGGCGAATTGTTTTGCAGAGAGCGCGGAAGAGGATGAATGGCTTGAAATACGTGCTCAAGGAGCTCATCATGGAAACGGCAGATTGACCACCGAAAGGTGTCAGAATTCATACAAGTTTCTTACAGGTTGAACTTTGCCAAGACGGTAGTAGTCTATCCATAGCATCAGTTCACCCGTTCTAGCTTCGCATACAGTTTTGCTTTGCCTGACAGGTGTATCCAACCTGACTAATCACTAGCTAGCGCTGGTACTACTGGTCTACCATTTTGCGTGCGTAACTTACCGTCCGGAGAACCATGAAGCAAATTCTTTGTGTACTGCTATCGTTTGTTTTTTCCCACACAAGTCGGAAGTTAATTGGAACAAGAATGTCACAACAGTGCGTTCTTGTAATGTAAAGATGCAGTGCAAATGCTTCCATTGGATTTAGTGCCATGTGAATTTGTTAGTTGGGGGAAAAAAATTCAAATACGTGGTTGGTGATATATTTGATTCTTTTTTCAAGGTGTTTTCTGCACTGGAGTACAATGTCGTCTGATGTTGTATTCGGCATGAGAAACAAGAGCGTAACGTTCTTCATTATTTCGGCCTGTATAAACGTAACGTCTGTATACAAATGGTTATCTAGCCGTACATGCAAAATTCGAGCTAACCATCTCCCGTGCAGATCCCAGGACTGCAATGAGAATCTTCACTGGTTCTGCATGGTTCTACATATATAGTATATCGCTAATCTACTAAAAAAAATTCTCTGCTTATTGTGCCCATCTGCGTCTCAAAGGATCGGACGGATGATGCTTTCTTCTGATGGAAGACCAAAAACCATCAGACGGGTGATACTGTCTTTGGAGGTACTGTATTTACTATACACCACCTATATGTTTAGCATCACTGGAATGGTGCTGATGCCTTGCAACAGTCCTAAAAAAAAGGGTGAAATGTACCAGCAGGCAAAATCCTAAACTGTGCAATAAATATCAATTTCGGGTCAATGGTAACCACGGCAGTAGCCTTGAGTCACTACCGATGCGGGCCGGAGCGATGAGGCTCCATCGCCGCCCTCTCCACTCCCACCCTTGTGTGTGCCATCTCCTCCAGACCCGTCGCCGCCCCCATCTCCCTTCTTGGCGCCTCCGCGTGTTTAGAAGGGTAGAGGAGCAGCTAGGGTGGGCAAGGGACTTGCGAGTAGTTCGGGTTCGTTGTATTTTTTTCATTTAGGAATTTGGGATCCAGTGTTTTGCATTTTATTGGTTGCGTCCACATAACTCCTTGCACAATTCTTGTTATTCTGATGTTGCATCTAATGTGATTGTGATACTTTGGTTTTTTGTTTCCTACGAAGACAGAGGCTAGAGGGTGTATCCTCCTAAATTTAAGAAGTATCTATTGCATAATTCTTTTAAGTCATGATTTTTATTCCGTAGAACATAAATTTTGGAGTTTGGATATGTGTAGTAAAACCATGAAATTCTGGCAAGAAGATTTCTCAGAACCAGCATTCCTTATGTGGTGTTTGGAAGATGCTCCTTGTGGAGAGTTATATTTTGCTTCATATGTGTGAAAGAAAATTGATATTTATTGTAGTATTTAGGATGTCATTTGAAATTATGTATCAATCTCTTATCTTTCTTTCGTTCCGTTGCAATGCACGGGCACCCCACTAGTATCCTTAAATACTTAAATTCATGGTCGTCCGAGCAAACATCGAGAAAACTATCGCTGGACTCTTTAGCTTATCTATCTTCGCGACTTGATCCCACCAAACCTTCTTGAGACGCTCGTTGTCAAAAATTTCCCCTCTGTTGAGAATATCTTTGGGTTGAGAGACTCGATCGCGAGATCTAAAAGCAGAAGACCCCATGATGGAAGCAGGCCCAAACAAATTAGCACAGAAGTTGAAGTACTCCTCGTCTTGTGATTCTGTAATTGCAGTTTCTCTTTGGAGACCGGAAGGTACGTCGGCAACGATTTCCTTCCCGGCACGGTGGTCAGGTACATCACCACACTGGCTAAAGGCTTCTACCGCTGCCTCTGCTGTCTCCACGACCACCTCAGCAGTCGTAGCAACTACCTCAGTGGTTGTAGTTACCACTTCAGAAGCCACGACTTCCTCCGCCACTCGGGCAGTAGGTGATCCTTCGACTACTCCCATTGTCGTCTCTCCATCCGCTGGAGAAGTGGCAATGAGCTTCTCAATAAAAGCATTCTGGGTCAAGGAGTCGCTAAGAGCAACAAAAGGAAAGACGTTAAGTTGTGAAAAGCCAAAGGTAAATCTTTGTTTTTACATTTTAGTCTTTTTCACATACCTCGCACTCGACCTAACCAGAACTTAGGAGTCATCTTCCCAATGAAGATTTCTTCGACTTCTTTTCTACGACCATGTCCGGTGAAGTTCGTTGAAGAATGGGCTCGGCCACCACCACGCCCGTCGTGGATTTTGAACAGAGCCATCTCTTTGGTCTCTCGACTTTCCGGATGGCCGAGATTAGTCTCGACCACTCCAAGAGCAAATACACCTCGCCATCGCAGCTCTCTTTGGATCAAGATTGTCCTTCACAAAAGACATAAAGTCCTTCCAGTTCTCCTTTTCTAGTTGCTTAACAAAACTGGGAGAGGCAGAAACTGTGAAAGTTTTCTTGTCAAAATAGAAGGGTACCTTGGCCTTGCGGGCTTTACACTTAAGAGGTTCGGCTGCTTTGATCTCTTCAGCTTCAGCAGCTTCGACCTCCCTGGCTTCAATTGCAGCCGTGTCTGCAGCAGATTTTGCAGAAGATCTGGTCGAAATAAAAGAACTTGAGCCTACCCCTCCCTTGTCGGTGACTTTCACGAGTCGACGCTTCTTAGACAGAGGAGCTGGACTTTTTCCGCTGTCATCCCTGCGCCGATGGTTATCAGTTCGACCTCTTGGTCGTCCTGACGGTTTTCCATGCCTACTTTCTGTAAGAAAAACAGAAAAGTATTACTGACCAGTCGTAAGATTTTCTACGACCAGTATCTAGTCGTAAGTTTTTCTACGACATTTCTTTGATCGTAAGGTCTTCTACGTTCACTACCAAGTCGTAAGTTTTTCTACGACAAACAACTAGTCGTAAGTCTTTCTACGACTCTAAAGTCCCAAGGATAAAATCAACTTTGATTACCTTTAGGCGCTCCATCTTCTCTTCTGTGGATAAAACCGCAAGCATTTGAGGAACCGCCACTCCAGGTGGCAGAGATTTCTCATAAACAAGTTTGACCCTAACGTCGATCTCTGCTTGTGAAAGATCTGTGCAAACAAATATGACATTCATTAGACTGCTTTAAAGAAAGACCAAACCAAGGGCTAAGTCGAAGATTCACTTACCCACCTCGTAGTCCCTGGTTGGGTCTTCTGGCCCCATGTACCTCCACATAGGAGGTACTCGTTTCTTCAAAGGGCTAATTCGACATGTGATGAAATCCTTCACCACATGCCATCCGGTCAGTCCCTCCTCTTTCAAGTCCTTGATGGCTTGAATATAGGGAGCAATCCGACCGAGATCCCTGGGAGTCGAATCCCAGGAGGAATTCTTTTCGGCAGCCTTCCCCGCGAAAGTGAGGCTGTCATCTTGGGTGATTTTCCAATAAAACCACCTCTTCCTCCATCCCGGCCACGAAGACCGAGTAAACATCTGAATATACTCCTTCGACTTCTCGTCATGGAGCTTTAGACCACAACTCCCAGCAATCCCAGATTGTCAAGCCATTCCATAGAAATATTGAAAGAGCTCGAGATCCGTTGGAATTCCCAGGTATGCCTCACACAGATACACGAATACACTTAGCATAGTGATGGAATTAGGGCCGAGGTTCACTAATTCCACCCCAAAGTGCTCGAGTACGAGTGTGAGAAAGGGTGAGCAGCAATCAAGGCCACACTCACAATATGCCCGAAGACGGGATTTGCCCAATCTCCCCGACGGCCAATGCCGCCCAACCGCCGCAATCCACTTCACAAGAACCTTCTCGAATCTTCCCGGCGTCGACCAAGGCTTGAATCTTCACCGCATCCGTCTCCGACTTGGCCCACTCGTAAACCTGCTCCTACCATCTCTCGTAAAGGGAGGTTTTGGGTTAAGGAAGGTCTTAGGAGAAGTCACGATTGAGTTGACAGCGGAGAAGGCAAGAACTCGATGAACAGTGGGAGCGATTTAGGGAAAAGTAGAAACCCAAGTCTCACCCCCCGGTAAGTATTTATAACCGTATGCTTGGGCTGAAGGGGTGGAAATCCAAGGGTTGCCACCGTTTCGGGAACCACTCCAACAAACAGACATATAAGAGACGGTTGCGATTCTCTAAGTTTGTCTACCCAAGAAAACCAGGTTCGTTTTTACACCTCAAGCAAAATTACTTTCTTGGCCAAGTCTTTCTGGTCAAATGAAATATCAATCGGAAAAGTTTTACTTCCGATCACCATACTACGACTACTTCATAGTCGAAAAAGTTTTCTACGACTATCTGGTAGTCGTAAGCAACCTTCTTGACCAAGTATATTTCTGGTCAAAGTAATGTACAAATGTCGAAGAGTTTTTCCTTCGACCATATTTTCACAACCTTCTCGTGGTCATAGGACCATCTATCACTCCTTAACCAAGTAAGTTATTTTCACTTGAAGCTGGGGGGCTAGATGACGAGGATCTAATAATCCTCATTTTATCTTTTATCTATAATTCTTATTATGAGTAAATATGATGTCATGTGTTCCCTAGGTACACCCCTTATATTTACAAGGGAGAAGCCTACCAGGTGGTCGTAAGTTCTTCTATGACCACCCCCATAGTCGTAAGTCTTGCTACGACTACGTTATGGTCGTAAGTTCTTCTACAACCACTATCCAGTCGAAGTTATTCTACGACTACCTCATGGTTGTAAGCTCTTCTACGGCCAGGACAGCCACGACTACCTTATGATCAATAAAACCTACAGATGAGTGGGTCCAATTGATTAAGGAATCCAAGCAGTCAACATACGCTGTTACTCTACGAAGTAATAACACGTAATACCCCATTATCTTTGACAAGTAACTGCTAGGCGGCGTGAAGGGGTTACCACTCCGATGATTACTGTAAACATGCGCCCGTTACTGGACTTGATGAGGCGCCTCTTCACCAGGAGAAAACGGCTATTCCTTCACGACTATATAAAGGCAGCGATCAAAGAGGGGAAGGGGCGATCGGAGAGGACAATAAGCAATCAAGAAGACAGTTAGACACTATCTTCTGTAATAGCCTTAGTCTTTCTCCCGATTGTACGAAACACACTCAATATGATACACACACAGGAGTAGGGTTGTTATTCTCTCCAGAGAAGGCCTGAACCTGTATAAAAATACCTATGTCAATCTCTCTACGTGATTCCATTCTAGGAGACCCCTCGAATCAAATAATCTTTACGTAAGATCGGTTCTAAAACACCGACATTCATAATATTGGATAATGTGTTATCATGTTCCTAGAATAATATCGATAATATTTTTATCAAGCATGTAACTTGATTGTGAAACTCTATATTTTTGCGATGATTATTCTTAAACGTTCCCTGGTTGGAAACATATGAGAACACATATGAATAGACTAGCATATGTATTGGTTGATGACTATGTTTCACAGGTCATAGATATGGAGATATGAAACCAATAATATAGATACATGTTAGAGAACCTGGTGTTGGATAAGACCCACCTTGAGACACTATTGAGATTGTTATGATTTCGTGTGTCATCAGTTGGTCTCAAGCAATGATGATGTGTAATCCTTAGACCTGACATCAGCATGGTTTCCTACATGTGTAATAGCACTCTTAGGGGTTGCCAAACGCTACTCGTAACTAGGTAGTTATGAAGGTAGCTTTCGGGTATGCTATGAAACATGCAGAGGGATGTGACTAGTTAGATATGAGATTTGCCCCTCTTAACATAATAGGAGATATGACTCTGGGCCCCTCGTTGTGGTCGGATAAAGAAAGTGCATGGCCATGCCACTAGTAGTCGAAGTGTCGATCACGTGAAGTTATTCGACACTTGATCGAGAAAGTATTGAATAGTCCATGGATGACAAATAATCTCACCTGGAGTTCAACCAGATGTCGTGAGGCAAATGGATAATACACAAACAGGTCGTTCAGTTCGACCAGATAGTACGACTAATATCCTTTCTCCACATGTAGGGATAACCACTTTCTAGGACCTCCTCTGCCTGGAGTGGTCTGGGAGTGGTCCTGGAGTTGTCCGGAAGTGGTCCTAGAGTGGTCTGGGAGTGGTCTTAGAGTGGTCCAGGAGTGGTCTTGGAGAAACCTATCGAGGAGGTCCAATAGGACGTCTTGAAGCTAGTCGATGATTGGTCGTATGGAGATATGAGTAGGTCGTAGACTGGTCGGAGCTAGTGGTAGACTGGTCGAACGTAATCACTAACTGGTCGTAAGGAGTTACGAACTGGTCATGACTAGATACAAGCTAGTCGTAAGTGATAAAGACCTGGTCGTAGATCACATTGCATTAAGATTCGTCCGATATATTCTATGTGTGTTCGGGAATCGTTATGTCCTACTAGGTACCGCTAACGACTCGTGGTCGGAAAAGAGTTTTCGAGTCACAACTGATTACACATGAACCTATAGGGTCATACACTTAAAGGGCAAGGATTTGATTTGGATGGTGATCCAAATTCTTGTAGGCCTCAAGTTCCTAATGGGCCTCAAGTTGGAGACCCATCATGGATGCCTATATATAGAGGGGCGGTGGCATGGGGTGAAGTAATCTTTTTGGAAGAACTCCCGAAACCCTAACAGCCATGCCTTCCTCAACCACACCATAGGCGTTAGCACTCCAATGCGTAGTGTACCTGCCCCATACGTGTGGATATCTTGGAGGTGTTGTTACGAAGCATCTGCACTAGGACGATCCGCAACTCGTGACGATCATCGGAGCAGAAGGAGAAGACGCGCGGCAAGTACGACTATGACTGCATCAACTCGCTACATCGACTCTACTTCCGCTACGAGTCGGCGTGTCTAGTGGTAATCTCGTGATCTATTACTAGCGGAGGTTCCTTTGTTGCGCGGTAGAAATTTTTGTTTTGTGCTATCGTAGCCTACCCGTGACCCAACAGTGGTACCAGAGCCATCCCGTCTAGTTTTAGATTTAGATTAGATGCATATAGTTATATGAGGGAGTCATAGATGTGATCTATTTCTGTTTTCTGTTGGTCACTCTGTATGATAGATTCTTTTTGGCGATGGTCGATATGATCGACCATGGGTGGTGGTCATAAGGTGGTTCATGATCGTTATTCCGTGATCGTGTTTTTATGGTCGTATCACGACTTGCCTCTACCGGTCGGTTTCCACCGTCGGGGCAGATAGTGATCGTAAATCCATGGAGCACACGAAGATCAATCTGGTTGATCGAATCAGAGTTGCGATCGAAAAGGGGTTAATGTGATTAATCCAATGCGATTTTCATGGATGGAACAATAGATTGGATCTACGTAGTCCAAAAAAAAAATTCTTATACAAGGGCTGCCGCCCCTGTGACCCTGCTTTGCTCACCGGCGAGCGGAACCGCCGAAAAGGACCTTAGTATATGGATAGGGCTACCGCCCTTCTGGTGCGGGTTGCCACCCCTATGGACTAGGATCATAACTTGGTTTTGGTATTGCTAGTTCACGCCATCTGTTAGATAGAATGCGATTCTATGTATAACTTATTTATGTAGGATTTTGTGAATAGTATGACCCACGATGTATGAGATGCATGTATGTGTGTAATGTTCATGACCTACGTGTCATGTTTATTGCAGCCCAAGGCTGTCCATATTTGTATAATGATCTGGTGGTCGACTTGTGATGCTTCTTCACTCCTTGTAATTTATTACTAGTGCTATTAGGAGTAATGGCTTAGTGGGAGTACTTGGAGGAATTGACCACTTGGAGACATGGTGAACATGGAGCATGGTGATGGAGATCACCGTGTGGAAAGGTCATACTATATCACGATGCAATATGATTGTCTGTGAATGCCTTTACATTCCTATTCATTTATTTCTATGCATGTTATTTAATTGCTTTAAATGCTTTTAACATGGTAGAAGTAAAATTTCCTGACATAATATTAACTTAAATTGATGCCCTCCCAATTAGCTGCACCATCCAAAGTTATGTATTTTAATGGTAGGTCTTGCTAAAGCAGAATGCCATAAACTTTTCTTGACTAGATGGGTTTGTGTCGGACACTTACGTACATGCATAGCATTGGTTTAACTTAACAAGGTCATCATAACGGTTATGGACCTTGGGGCATAGGGTTGGGTGCCGGAGCATAGAGATGCTGCCCAACAATAAGAGTCATATAGAGATATGATTAGCAAAGGGTTGCTTACCAATTTTACTAATCTTCTAGTAGTGATGCCAAAGCTCACTAGTAGATTAATTGATTATGGGTCTTGAATCACTAAATGTCATAAGAGGGATATGGTATTTAGTGGTAGTATCTTTATTAAATTGTTTAATAGAAGTTACTTTTCTTGAACATATGTCTTAGTTTTGCATATTTTATGTTGTAGATCATGGCACCAACTGCTGTAACTACATCCAGTTTTGCTTTACGTTCGATACTTGATAAGGAAAAACTTAATGGAACAAATTTTGCGGATTGGTCCCGCAACCTAAGAATTGTTCTTAGGCAAGATAAAAAAGGAACATGTTCTAGAGGAACCAATTCCAGATATGTCTACTGAAAATGCTGCTGGTACTATTAAAAACGCCTATAAAAAGGCATGTGATGAGTCCCTTGATGTTAGATGTCTCATGCTTGCTGCTATGATCTCAGACCTTTAGAAGCAGTTTGAGAATATAGAGGCCTACAATATGATCGTAGCGCTCAAAGCATGTTTGAGACATAAGCAAGAACTGAGAGATATGAGATCTTAAAGAAGTTGTTTGGGAGTAAGCTAGCTGAGGGTAGTCTGATGAGCCCATATGTGATCAAGATGGTTTATTACATACAGAGCTTGGAAAAACTTGGTTTTCCACTTAGCCAAGAGTTGGCTATAGATTTGATTCTTGCTTTGCTTCCTGGTAGCTATAGGCAGTTCATTCTAAACTTCTATATGAATGGTTTAGACAAGAATCTCACCGAACTGCATATGATGTTCAAGATTGCAGAGGATAGCATTAAGAAAAGCAACAGTCATGTAATGATGGTGCAAAAGCGTACAAGCTTCAAGAAGAAGGCCAAGACTTGGGTCAAAGGAAAGGGCAAGGCTAAAGTTTTGGATGGGATCCAAACTAACAATCCTAAGCCCAAGACTAAGTCCGACCCGACTCAAGAGAATGAATGCTTTTACTGCAAAGAACCAGACCATTGGAAGAGGAACTGCAAGAAATACCTAGCTGATCTAAAAAAGAATTGTGAGACCAAACCTTCCACTTCAGGTATTAATGTTATAGATGTTTTTCTTGTTGACTCTTCTGTTAACTCTTGAGTATTTGATATCGGATCGGTTGCTCATATTTGTAATTTGATGCAGAGTCTAACAAGGAGTAGGAGAATAGCAAGAGGCGAGATGGATCTCCGTGTTGGGAATAAAGCAAGGGTTGCTGTATTAGCCGTCGGGACTTTGCCATTACTTTTGCCCTCAGTATTTATTATGGAATTAAATAATTGTTATTACGTTCCAGCCATAAGTAGAAATTTCGATGGGACGATGACTGTGAACGCAGCTTCCTTACCTTGAAAGAAAAGCTACTGACTGTGTAACACCCTGGCTATGCAGAAGCTAAGATATTACCTAAAGTCTAACACTAAGCAATATTATGAAATAATTTCAAGAATCTTTCAACTAATAACATATAAAGATCAACATCTAACAGAACGAATATAAGAATTGAATCAGATTTCAATAACATATCACAAACTCTAAATATCCAAACATATTGAGTCAATTATGATAAACCTATCAATAAACTATACGAAGATCATAGGCAGTTATCAATTCAACCATATCATAATGAAGGATAATATCAACCATCAAACTCCATTTATTACAATCCAATATTTAACAAATGAAAGGAAAAGACAAGTTCATCTAATTAAAAAGTGAATGATGTGAAGTGAATGCAGTGATCTGTGACTATTCCCTCCCAAGAATGTCATCCTTATTGTTTACCTCAAACAAATAAATACGGCTAGAATGAGTCCAAGACTCAGCAAGTACAAATGAATAACATGAACAACAATGACTAAGGACATAACCATCACACTACAGAATATGAATGTAGAATGGCAGAAATCGTATGAATGAATGAAATGTATGGTCTTCTCTTCTGTTTATACCGGTATAGCCAGTGAACACCCGCCGGTGTTCACTCATGCCCGTATTATCCAAAATACGGGGATCCAAGGCCCGTCTGAAGAATGTTTCATAATGGGGATCTAATTTGCCCACATTGGAATGGTGGGTCTTACATGTCCATACTAGAATGACGGGTCTTTACATCCCACTCCTATGGGTGAATCATGAACGATGAATGAATGAATGAATATATGAATTTGTAAGACAAAAACTCAAGAAGCATGTATTCACATACATGGAATGAAACAAAAATCAATGAAAACTACTAATAGACCATAGTATTCAGGCATGGCATGAACATCAAACACTACGAACAAACAACAACAATACATTACACAATGTACTTGTCTTTCGCGTTGCGACGCCTTAGGAGGCAAAGTTGAAGCCACTAATCTCGAAGCCTCTCCTCCTACACAATTAAATTACTCAAATAAGAACAACATGAACATGACACTACTCGCAACTCTTAATCTCATCTTGCTAAACCCAAGGTTTATATGATTGTTCTATTCAATTTAAATGACAGTCTAGCAGGACGTTATATTGGACAGCGGTATTAAAAACTTCATAACTTTTGATCTGAAACTCAAAAATTCATGATCTCAGATTCTCTAGAAAGTTAATGAAATTCTCTACAATAAAATAGTTGGCGAGCCTTTCTAATTCGGCCAACTTCTGTCTCTAAGTATCAGCTGAAAGTCTAAACCATAATCTGTCTGACAGAATTAAACAACAGTAGTATAAAATTCATAACTTTTGATTGGATTAACCAAAATTCAATATTTTTACCAATCTGGAAAGATTAGGAAATTTTCTACCACAATCGTGTTGGGTGAAATCCCTGAATCTGCATTTAACACAATCTTAATCAGTGAACAAGACTACTGCTAGAGCTCGTCAGACTTTCTGGGCAGCAGTATTGAAATCGACGTAACTTTTAGGCCACAACTCGGAACTGGGTGATCTTTGAACCTATGGAAATATGAAGAAATGCCCTACAACTCTCTAGGAGATGAAATCCTCCAATGCGGATTAGATCTACACCAAAAATGACGCACAAGAATGGACAGAAATCTGATTATAATCACAGCAGGATTAACGACCCTAATTACGACATCGATCCAAAGGAATGATTGAATTAAACCACAAGGACTCGAGATTACCCTTGAAGACCCTCAGAAATTCGCTGAGCAAATCCCACGAGAACCCTTCTTCCCCTTTTGTAACAGCCCAAAAATTCATAATTGTAAAAATGAGGGGTTTTTAAAATTTTTTGTATAATGTCTATTGTCGTTCGTTTGCCTGCATATTTGAGATGTGCTTGAGGACATTTTGCATCTCTTCTGCTCTCATGATTTTATCTACCATCCTGTCAATTTGTCTTTCTCAAGTCTTTCTAGTTTTTCTAGTTTTCCTTTGGCTAAAATGTTGATCAGCCTAGGGTCTGATCCGACCAACTACAAAGGTGATAAGTTAACAAAGCTATGCATGTCTCGGATAGTCAGTTTGCATGGTGTGCCCAAGCGAATTGTCTCAGATAGGGGTTCATAGTTCACCTCCCATTTCTGGGACAGTCTTCGTGGGGCCTTGGGTACTTATCTAGCCTTCAGCACAGCATATCACCCTCAGACCGATGGTCAAACTGAAAGGGTGAACCAAGTCCTAGAAGACATGCTAAGAGCTTGTGCAATAGACTTTGCTACTGACTGGGAGAAGTGTCTGCTATATGCTGAATTTGCCTACAATAATAGCTGCCAGTCTAGTTTGAAGATGTCCCCCTTTGAAGCCCTTTATGGAAGACAATGCCGAACACCTCTGTTGAGGTTAGAAGCTGGGGAAGGGTACCTTTTCGGACCAGATTGCTTAAAGCTAAAGATAAGGTACGTCTTATTCGAGACCGCCTACTGGCAGCACAATCAAGATAGAAGAGCTACGCCGACTGTCGTCGCAGAGAATTGGAGTTCAATATAGGTGATTTTGTCTACCTAAAGGTATCTCCTCTCAGAGGAACTAGAAGGCTCAAGGTTAAAGGGAAATTGGCGCCGAGGTTCATAGGGCCATACCAAATCGTCGCCAAGATGGGAAAGGTGGCTTATCAACTGGAGCTGTCCGAACAGCTGTTCGACATACACAATGTATTCCACATATCACAGCTCAAGAAATGCCTCCATGTGCCTGAAGAGCAAACTCGATTGGAGGATATTGAACTTGGCAATGATTTGGCTTATGCTGAACATCTAGTGGAGATCTTAGAGGTAGTTGAGAAGTAGACAAGGTGTTGGTGATATGCCCTAGAGGCAATCATAATGATGATTGTATCACGTCTATGTTTATGAGTTAATGAATAAATGTTATTCTGTTCCTTGAATGAATCATTAGTTTTATAGATCAACGAGTATGTGACTTGTTGGTGAAACTCTTTAACTTATATGATGTCGTTCTAAAAGTATCCTGGTCGAATATCACTTTGGTGAACACCAAGGACTCTACGACAAACACATATATTGATTGATGACCATGTTTCACCGGCCATGGATATAGGGACATCGAATCAATAATGTGAACACATGTTAGAGAACATGGGGTTGGATAGACCCACCTTGAGACACTATTAAGATTGTTATGATTCTATGTGTTATTAGTTGGTCTCAAGCAATGATGATGTATAATCCTTAGACCGAGATCAAGATGGTTTCCTACATGTGTAATAGCACTCTTAGGGGTTGCCAAACGCTACTGTGAATCGGGTAGTTATAAAGGTAGCTTTCGGGTATGCTATGAAACATGCGAGGAATGTGACTGGTCGGATATGGATTTGCCTCTCCTAACATAACAGAGAGATATCTCCGCCCCTCAAGTGGTCGGATAAAGAAAGTGCATGGCCATGCCACTCATGGTCGAAGAGTTCGACCACATAAGGTTATCCGATACTCGATCGAGAAAGTATTGAGCAGTCCATGGATGACATAATATCTTACCGAGTTCAACCAGATATCGTGAGGCAAAGGGAGAATACACGAGTAGGTCGTTAAGTTCGAGCAAGTCGAGATCGATCAAAGTTGTAGATCGGTCGAACGTATTCGCTGAATGGTCGAAACTAGTCGTAAGGAGTTACGAATCGTCGTGGACCGAATCTAACCGGTCGTATGGGGATAGGACCAAGTCGTAAGTGATGAGGACCAAGTCGAGATCATATTGCATTAAGGTTCGTCCGATATAATTCATGTGTATTTGGGAATCGTTATGTTTCGCTAGGAACCGCTACGACTCGTGGTCGGAAAGGGTTTCCGAGTCACAACCAAACTACGCATGAACCTAACGGGTCACACACTTAACGGGATGGAACAAACCAATACGAATACGATTCGTAAAGCGTGTTCGGATAGGATCCGTCACAGGCACTATATAAGGAGATGCATGAGGCTATCGCGAGGTAGAGGGGTTGACGTAAGTTGCTCTACCGAAACCCTAGCCGCCATCTTCCTGAGAGCCTTGCTGTGTGACTTGGTGCTAGCACACCGGCGCTCGGTTGTTCCTTCCCTGGACGTGTGGATACCGTAGAGGCACTGCTGCGGTTGCTGTTGCGCTTGAGGATGATGGAACATCGGAGGTTGCTGGAAGAGACGATCGACTACGAGGAAAGAGGACGATCGCCTATGACCACGACATCGACACGCTCTACGTTGGACCAGGTTGCTCCAACTCTTCTTCCGCTGCACTGCGCGTCTAGTGGTAACGATCTGTGATCATCTACTTGCTTGGCTTCCTGGTTTATGCGGTAGAATTTTTGAATTGTTGCTATCGTAGCCTACCCATATCCCTACACAAGGAACCGGGTCTACCGCTTGTGTAAGGTTAGATGGAGCAACCACACAGAAGGGGAGGCTACATGGGAGTGTGAAGATTTGTTGAAAGCTGAATACCCTCAGCTGTTTGATAATTGACAAGGACTTGATAGACCTCATCCTCATCAGATGTCTACAACTCGGGTTGGAGGTAGAAGAACCTTGGTGATTTTAAGGGTCTTTTGAGACCACTGTAATTCCTACGACCTCCCTTGATCAAAAGAGCTCCCACTACCAGTGCCTGGTCGAAAGACCTCCCCTATGACCAGTTCCTTATCATTGGTATTTGTATCTTTGTCGGTCAGGTCCAATAGGGAAACTGTAACATTATATGAATCTCGGGGTTGAGACTCTCTTAAGGGGGTAGGGTTTGTAATAGCCCAAAAATTCATAATTGTAAAAATGAGGGGTTTTTAAAACTTTTTGTATAATGTCTATTGTCGTTCGTTTGCCTGCATATTTGAGATGCGCTTGAGGTTTTGCATCTCTTGTGCTCTCATGATTTTATCTATCGTTCTGTCAAATTGTCTTTTCTCAAGTCTTTCTAGTTTTCCTTCCTTCTCCCCATACCTCCTTTGGCTAAAATGTTGATTAGCCTAGGGTCTAATCCAGCCCACCCTACTCCCGTGCATTCCCTCTCCTATTCCTCTGACCCACGGCTGGTCAAGCTGATGTAGCCAGACCTCTGGCTGTAGACTGGGGCAGTTGGGTCTCCCCCTTTTTACAGGTGCAAAGTGCAACCAGGAGTGCACACTAGCAGAGGCTATTAATCGTCCATTAATGACCATCACAACATCTACACTGTGTTGCCTATACCGTCAACTACACCAACCACTCTAGCCACTCCCCCTGGACAGGCTGCGTGCCTATATGTAGTTGCTCTAAGTCCTTGTTGCCTCCTGCCGCTTTTCTTTGCCATTCTAGTGCTCGCCTCACTTTCTTCCTCCTCCAGGTGAACTTGAGCTCCCCTCAGGATCAGTGCTCGTTTCAGTCAAGCGTCGTCACCTCGCTGCCTTCGCCGCCAACATCATCGGGGTCGCCTTTGGCCTCGTACTTCCTCCCCTCCGACCAGAAGACCTCGAGACATCTCTTCAAGACCACCTACCCGCTTCCATGGAGCTGCCCTGAATATTGAAGACCAACCCTTTTCCTCAAGCCGCTCCTACAGTGCGGAGCTTCTCTCATTGTCTTGGTCCATTGACGACAGCTCAACTCCCGCTAGCCCATTCCCTAGCTCTATACTGGTGAGTTCTTACTAACCAGATGCTCTTCCTAGTTCGAGCCTATAACGTCCCATTTGTCCAGAGTTTTGAAAAGTTTTCAAAATAAAAATAACCATTCGGTTTGTTGAATTGTTCAAAGCTTAACTTGAAGATTTTGGAAATTTGGAGATTTAACTTGAACTAACCAAACTTCAACTAAGTCCAGTTGGTTGGTGCTCTTTGATTGGTTGAAGTTCTCTGGTGTTCTTTGGCTTTTGCTTCCCTTCTCTCTTTTTGCTTTGTGTGCCCTTAGGCCCAGCTTCTTTTTCCAAGGACCTCCTCTGTGTCTGGACCCCTCTCTCTCGGTCTAGGCCTCCTTGTCCATAGGGCTTCTTTGTCCCTGGGACCTCCCCTTGGTCTCTTGTGAGGACCACCCTTGATGTCCAAGGCCATCCTCATAGGTTCAGACCTTCCCCTATGTTCGGACCCTCTTGAGGCCTTCTCCTTGTGATCCAGACCTCCCTTGTGTTGGACCTTCCCTTGTCCAGACCTCCTAGTAGGTCTAAGACCTCCTTCCTTTGGTCTGGACATCTTTGTATGCCTAGACTCTCCTTTTGTTGGACATCCCCTGGTGTCCAAATCTCCCTCTCACTCAGACCTTCCCTTGTTCTCTGGACCTCCCCTGGTTTGGATTTCCTTCTCTCCAGACCCCCCCCCTTCTTTGTTGATTTGAATCTCTTTGTGGGTTAGACCTCCTTTGGACCTATCTGGGTTCATCTTGACCGTCAAGACCTCCTTTGAACCTCTTTAGGTTCATCTTGACCGTCAAGACCTCCTTTGAACCTCTCTGGGTTCATCTTGACCGTCAAGACCTCCTTTGAACCTCTTCGGTTTCATCTTGACCATCTAGACCTCCTCATGCCCTTTGGGCCTCCTCTTGAGTCCTTTTGGACCTCCCCGTGTTCGCTCAAACCTCCCGCTTGCTCCAGATCCTATCGCGGCTGTACCGCTGTTCTATCGCGGTTGTACCGTTCGATTCACGTTGGACGGGTTGATCTCGTCGGCACGTTCGGCCGGTCCGAACGTCCCAACCTTTCTGTACCGTCCGATCTGTGTCGGACGGATTGATCGCACTGCAACCTTTGCTCAGTCCGAACGGCCCAATCAATTGGCTCTGTTCGATCAAGATCTGATGGCTCCAGCCTTCCCCGCATTTTTCCTCGCTTCCCTGCATTTTTCCTCGCTACCGCTCCACTTCCCTTGTTCAGATCTTGACCGTTAGGACCTCCTCTTTGGAGATCTTAGCCGTCAGGACCTCCCCTTTTGTAGATCCTGACCGTTAGGACCTCCCCTTGTGAGATCTTAATCGTCAGGACCTCCCCTTATTTAGATCTTGACCGTTAGGACCTCCCCTTTGGAGATCTTAGCCGTCAGGACCTCCCCTTTTGCAGATCTTAACCGTTAGGACCTCCCCTTTTGAGATCTTAGCCATCAGGACCTTCCCTTTTGCAGATCTTGACTGTTAGGACCTCCCCTTGTGAGATCTTAACCATCCAGGATCTCCCTTTTGTAGATCTTGACCGTCTCGGATCTCTCCTTTGTAGATCTTGGCCGTCCAGGACCTCCCCTTTGTAGGTCCTAGCCGTCCAGAGCCTCCCCTTGTATATCTTGCGGTTAGGGCCTACCCTTTGGTTCAGACCTCCTCCTTGGATTTCCTTCATTGGATCCTTTTCCTTTCAAATATCCTCCGTCAGGACCTCCTTTCCATCTGGAACACCTTTTAAGTCCAGACCTTCCCTTTATCCTTTGCGCGGTCCGCTCCAGCGCCATGCTCTCCCCTCTTGAGGACCATCCGATCAGGATCGGATGGCCCTGCTTTGCTGTGCGCCTTTTCCTTTGTCCCCAGGACCTCCTCCTGGTTGTTTTGCAAGGATCACCTCCTTGATCTTTGCTGGTCTTTTTGCAAAGACCACCCTCCTGGTCCAGATTATTCCTTATGATCAGGACCTCCCCTTGGGCCACGACCTCCCCTTTTGGTTGTAACCTCCTTTTGATCCTTTTTGCAAAGACCACCCTCTGGGTTACTTTGCACAGACCATCCTCTCGGTATTTTTGCAAAGACCACCCCCCTTGGTTGGACCTTGTCCTCCAGGCAAGACTTTCTCCTTTGTGATTTAGACCTCCTGTGAGGTTTAGATCTCCTTTGTGATTTAGACCTCCTGTGAGGTTTAGATCTCCTTATGGTTTAGACCTCTATTGGTCTAGACCTCCCCTTTTGTGTTTAGACCTTTGTGGTCTAGACCTCCTCTTTGTGTTTAGACCTCTGTTGGTCTAGACCTCCCCTTTTGTGTTTAGACCTTTGTGGTCTAGACCTCCTCTTTGTGTTTAGACCTCCTCCTTGTGTTTATACCTCTCTATAGATCTAGACCTCCACTTTGTGTCCAGACCTCCCGGATGGTCTAGCCCTCCTATTTGGGATTAGACCACTGTGGTGTGGACCTCTCTGTTGGTTCTCTTTTGGCTCAGACTTCCTCGTTGTCTTTAGGACCTCCTGTCCTCAAGACCACCTCGTTGTCTTTAGGACCTCCCTGTCCTCCGGACCTCCCTGTGGTCTTTTTGTAAAGACTACCCTTGTGGTCTAGACCTCCCCTTGAGTTCATGATCTCTGGTCTTTTTGTAAAAACCACGCTCGTGGGCCATGACCTCCCTCGTGGATCACATCCTCCCCTTTTCGACCTCCCCCTGGGTCCCGACCTCTTCAGTACCCCTTGCCTCAGGACCACCCCTTCGGGACCTCCTTTGACTATCACATGACCTCCTCCTGTTTGTAACCAGTTCCCTTGTCACTCCTGTCTATACCTTCCGCACCTTTTTATATCTTTTGTCATGTCCTTGCCATTGCAAAAGTGTGTGCGCATTAAGTGTTGTCAGTTTTCCCTTGACTCTCCCTCCACTTGTCTCCTCCTTTTTCCTAATCTAATCCTTTTTCGTACCATTTGGCAGTATGCCTCTGTCCCAATACCTTGAACCTGATGTTTTCCTTTTTGTGGTGCTCCTATTCCCTTTTTCCTTTAAATAGAGCACCAGGGGCATCCACTTCCTCCTTGTTCCTCACTCTAACCTCTCCCTCGGTTCTCCCTGTCCTGGTGAGCTCCCCCAAGCTCCTTTGGTTCAGACCTCCTTGGGTTTGGACCTCCCTCTCTTGGGACCTCCCTCTCGGACCTCCTCCTCTCAGTGGACTTCACCTCTTCTTGCTTTAAGTAAGTTCATTTGGATTTCTTGGAGTCTCTTTGCTTATTTGGTTTATTTTGCGAACGTGTAGATCTCGGTTTTTGCTGAAGAGCTCGTGGATCAAGCTACCTCTACGAAGCTTTTCTCTCAACAGAGGCAAGTCGTGGAATCCCTTGATCATCTTGATCCCATTTTACAAAAGTATTTTGATTTGTTAAACTTGCATAGCTACTTTTTATAGAACTAGTTTGGGCAGTAGTAATTCTCCTACTTGACATTATGCCTCCTTGGACGCTTGAACCCGACATGTTGTCATGATCACATTGAACACCTTAGAATGGGTATTTTTAGTTGGTATTGCTTGATATTGCCAACATGGGACCATAAGTTTATGCTTAGCCTTGCTGTAGAACCGTGGGTCTTGTGAATCATGCCTCATCAATTAATAATCTTGACTAATGGAACTATAGAGCTGTGGTTGGTGCCACTGTTAAGCAGCTGTGGTGCTGAGGCCATAGCTGTATTGGTTGTGGTGTGATGCCACCTTGTTAAAATTTGCAGTGCCAGGACTGGGTGGTCCAGTGGCCGGGTTGAACCCAAAATGTTTTCACACTCGGACAAGTGATCGTGCATTAAGGGGGGTGCCATGTGCACAATGGGATGAGGTTGCTTTGCCTGAGTGGATTAAGGACCTAACTTTGTGTCTGTGGATCCAAGTAATCCGTGCAACCACAAGGTCATTTTATGGGGATGGCCTGGGACAAATAATTAGCAATGAACTGGCTTGTTTCTATTGTGGTGGAGCGTGCTGAGGCGTTGGCGCAAGAGAGGGCACCCAATAACCCGGTAGGGGGGATTTGGGAAACCCTAGCGGGTAGCTTCGAGCCAGTTCAAAGCTTTGTAAAGGCCTTGCCACGCTCTCCAGACTGCTCACCTTCGGAAGTGAGCAAGGGTCTTTCTGGAACCCGTCCCGCTAGAGAGATCGTGGATTGTGGGTAAAGTTGTACACCTCTGTAGAGCGTAAAATCTATTCGAATAGCCAAGTCCTTGGTTATGGACATCTCCCGGAGAAGTGGTGCAAAAGGGTAGACTTTTGTAAAATGTGTCCCTGGGCACTTCTGCGAGAGGCCGTGGCTTTGCCTCGAAGAGACCTTGGCCGACTTTAGAGGGGTCATGGCTGGCTCGAGTTGTGGTCCAGGGGCTGGTTGCGGCTCTGGAGTGGGTGCTCCAGAGTGGTCGTGGGATAGGTCCTAGTCGTGGGTGCAACCAGGACTCCCACGAGTTGTCTTTGGGAGCTCTGGAGTTGGTGCTCCAGAGTGGTCTTGGGAGAGGTCCTGGTCGTGGGTGCGACCAGACCTCCCCCAAGTGGCTTTGGAAGTGAGCTGGTGCTCACTCCCTCCTTTCAAACAAATGTATTTATGTAATATGCTTTCAACTTGAGCTTTTCAATCTACTATTATTACTTGCTATCAAATATTGCTTTTTGCAACTAACCATACAGCTCTCTTTTGGCAAGCCCTTCATAAATATTTATTGCATTTATTTCCCTACGGCTTGCTGAGTACATTCAAAAGTACTCATGGCTTGTGCCCTTTGTTTTAATCAGCAGATCAGGGAGTTCCAGGTAGCTCAAAGCTCCAAGAAGAAGAGGTCTTGGGAGGCCTTGCGTGCTAGGGGACGTCCTCCACTCGATAGCCTGTGGGCTGATCGGCTGGACCTACTCGTGTGGTTTTTGCGTTTGTTGCAAGTGCTCTTTTTGTAAGCCCAAGGGGAAAACCCCTGTAAGAAGCTTGACCGAAAGGTCTTTAATAATATATGTTAAGTTCTCTTTTGCTTCTTCTCAGTTGTTGTATGGATTTGATCACACCATTGTCGGTCTATGCGAGCTAGCTTGGGTTCTTGGGACTGGCTCAGTGCACAGCGGCCAAGACCTCTAGGAGGTCTTGAAGATCTCCTGGGAGGTCCTGGCAGACCTCCTCTCAGAATATACTGAGCGGTACTACCTATCCTCCATGCGGTAGTACCGCAGCTCAAAAAAAAACTCAATCAGTTCCATGTATATTCCGAGAAGGTCCTTATAGAGCCACCATGTTCTTTCTTGGATGTTTCTCTGGTTCTTCCTTTGGCTGTTCCACTAGTTCAATAGATTGTGACAATACAGCTGAATCTTCGCTTCTTTTGGCCACCGTTGTGTCATCAATCACTTCTCTCGATCGACTACACATGGTTAATACTCCCACAACCTCCCTCCTTGCACAGACCTCCTATTTTACAAAGACCACCCTCGTGATCGCGACCTCCCCTAGTCGGAACGCTCTCACGACCTCCCCTGGTCATAACGCTCTCACGACATCCCCAAATCGTAACACTCCCACGGCCTCTCCAGGTCGTAACACTCGCACGACCACCTCAAGTTGTAGCACTCTCACGACCTCCCCTAGTCTTAACACTTCCACGACCTCCCACTGGTCGTAGCACTCTCACGACCTCCTTTGGTCTTAACACTTCCATGACCTCCCTAGGTCGTACACCTCTACGACCTCCCCTGGTCAACAGTACCTCCGCGACCTCCCTTAATCATAGTAACTGCACGACCTCCCCTAGTCACAGTAACTCCGCGACCACCCTTGGTCACAATAACTCCGCGACCTCCCCCGGTCGTAACGCTCTCACGACCTCCCCAAATCGTAATGCTCCCATGACCTCTCCAGGTCGTAACACTCGCATGACCTCCTCAAGTCGTAGCGCTCTCACAACCTCCCCTGGTATTAACACTTCCACGACCTCCCACTGGTCGTAGCACTCTCACGACCTCCTTTGGTCTTAACACTTCCATGACCTCCCTAGGTCGTACACCTCCACGACCTCCCCTGGTCAACAGTACCTCCGCGACCTCCCCTGATCACAGTTTCTTCACGACCTTCCCTGGTCACCACCGTAACTCCGCGACATCCCCTGGTCACAGTAACTCCATGACCTCCCCTAGCTACAGTGATTCCAGACCTCCTTGGTCATCAGAATCATGACCTCCCTTGGTCATCAGAACTCCACGATTCTCCCTAGTCACAAGAACTCAGGATCTCCCTAGCTACAGTGATTCCAGGACCTCCCCAAGTCACAGTAGCTTCTACGACCACCATAGATCTGACGACTACTAAGTTTTCAACTGTGCTGGTCTAATATTTCTAATTTACGATCTAGCATTATTTGGAATTCGTTGCATATTGAAAACAATTTTAGTTTGAATATATGCTTATTTGCCTTTTCGGTTGTTTTGCGATTATAAAAAGCCGAGGCGATTGAAGAACTGTTCGTTGATCAGGATCTCGATCAGCAGCACCCAGAACAAGGCGAGTCAACCTTTTGATCATATTGCACCTACCTTTTGCAAATTATGTTGCTTTAAATTATGAAATTGCATTGCTAAGTTTTAAAAACTATGTCGGTCTAGCTCATAGTTAATGCCTTAACAAATAATTGTGTATAAACTTCCCATCCTTGAATTTGGACATTATCCTTGTCACCCTAGACTTAATGGATTACATACTAGCTGATAAGTCTGTATCTAAGTGTCATGCTTAGCCTTGCTTAGATACAATGTCATGCAGGCATTAAATTGCCTGACCACAATCATTAAAAATATTTTGAAAGTGATTTGGGGCAGTTGAGGCTGGGAGCCTGGCTGGTATGTTGAGCTAATGATATTTTCAAAACAAATAAAACCTAAAAATTGTTTTCAATTTGGGCGGCTAGAAAGAGAGGCTGGTGCCAGGGGCACGAGAGATGGTTGGTATGTGGATGTACAGCCCAAGTCAGTTAAGGACCGAATCTGGTGATGACCTCTCATATAAAAACAGTGCAACCACAAGTCTATAATGGGTACGACCTGGCCAACTAATTTGCTCGCCTCGGCGTGGCTTCACCATTGGAAGAGTGTGGTGTGGGTAAAGGGGAAAGAAGCCACAGCGAAACCACACGGCGCAAGAGGGGGCCTCCTGGAAGTGCATGGCACCGAGCGGTGAAAACCTTAGCGGGTGGGGCTGCGTCGAGGAATGAGCATTGGAAAGGCCTTGTGGTAATCTCCCGTTAATTCACATGTCTAAGGAAACGTGTGTATATATCAAGATGATTACCTCTTGTGGGTAAAGTGTGCAAACTCTACAGAGTAAGAAAACTATCATGAAAGCCGTGCTCACGGTCAAGAGCGGTGCTGAGAACTTGCTTGATATAATTTTCGTTTTTACAAAACCATTTGTGATGTAAAGGAAGGATGGGGTGGGACCCTAGGGATTTGAGAAAGCCTGGTCGGGGACCAATGTTAAATACAGGATAGCCGAAGCATTGGGTGGATGGAGCCACTCAATGGTATAGGAGGTGGGACCTCCGCTAGTATTTTTACAAATGAAACTGCATTCATAAAACCCCATTTGTAAAAAATGCTAAGTCTCAGGATTTTCTGTTAAGTCTAATTCAAACTTGGCTTTGTGCAAATAAAAGAACTCAAAACCTCCCTTGATTATCCTTGCATCTATAAGAACTGCATTGTGGGTTGGCTCACGAGTACGGTTGTGTACTCAGGCTCTACCAATATAATCTTTTCAGACTCGAATGAACAAGACCCCTACCAGTACTTCATGGAGGATGAACCAGACGGTGGTGATGATAATAAAGCTTAGGCCGGGACCCCCAGTCGCTTGCTTGTGGGCAGAGTGAATGGATCCACCACAACTTGTTTTGCTTCTGTACTTACCTTCTATTCTGTACTCTTGACTTTTGTAATACTCCTGCCTAAGTGGCGCTTTTGTAAATGGTTGGCCACACAGCCGAATGTTTATGTAATATATTATGGGCTCGCACTGTTCGTATCAAGTACTGCACAAATTGAGTAAGATTCACAATCAGTTTGTGCCTAACCGCTAAATAGATCTCTTACGACCACCCCTAGATGTTCACTACTAGGTGACTTAGGACAACCCTTAGCTGGTCTAGGACCTCCACATGACCTCCAGGACCTCCTCAGGAACTCTTAGGATCTCCCAAGACCTCCTCGTGAACTACAGGACCTCCTAGGACCTCCCTTGATTTTCCCCGGATCTCCCAGGACATCCTCATGAACTGCAGGACCTCCCAGGACCTCCTCAAGTCCCACAAGACCTCTTCAGGTTCCCCTAGGACCTCCTCAGGTCCCACAGGACCTCCTCAGGATCTTCTAGGACCTCCGTAGGACCTCCCTCGACCACTTCAGGACCCCCCCTACGGACGTCCTCAGGACCTCCCTCGGCCTCCTCAGGACCTCTCCTCAGGACCTCCTCTCAGGACCTCCTCAAGACCTCTCCTCAGGACCTCCCTTGACTCTCAGGACCTCCTCAAGACCTATCCTCAGGACCTCCACAGGACCTCCTCGGGATCACTCAGGACCTCCTCGGGATCACTATAGAACCATCCCAGGAGCTCTTCAAGACCTCCCAGATGTCCTTCATGTTCGAATGTGGTTGCAGCTATGAACCTAAACGTGTGTTTGCTATAAGCTTCCGTAGTTATGCAAGTGAACCTAAATGTAACTGTGCTTGTTAGCTACTGATCCAGGGAATGACATCTTATGCATAGTGGATCCTAAGCTCCAAATTTGGGGTTTGACAGTCTTGTTATCAGAGCCCACGACTGTAGGGTAACGGCCTTAGCTAGCTGGACAATAGAAACCTAGGACTTCACACTAAGGAGCAGTTTAGCAGCCCTTCAAAAGTATATATGTATTTTCTGGTTGATTCATTTCTTTTGATTTTGTGGAACTCGTCTTTGGTTTAAATGCATTCCTTTGATTTTTACAAGTTAGCTTTGTGTGTGCTGTTTTGTATTGGGTAGACTTGTGATGGCTTCATTCTGTCATCATGTTATGTTGTCGCGTACTGCTCTCTAAAGAGTTCTCGTTAATAGATGCCTCCAAGGAGAGCAGCCGTGGGTCGTGGTCGTGGCCATGGTCGCGGCCCAGCACCAGCGCCAGCACCACCACCACCACCACCTGAGCATCCCACAATGACTCAAGTGATAGCACAACAAGCCCAAGTGTTGGCGCAACAAACCCAGCTGCTACAATCAATGGTCGCGGGTCAACAAGCCGGAGCGGCCAGCCACGGGTCTAGGCTCGGGGATTTTATGCACACCAAGCCTTCTGTCTTCTCCTGTGCAAACGAGCCACTAGCAGCCGAAGTTTGGCTACGCACAATAGAGAAGAAGTTAACTCTAGCTCGATGCCGAGAAGAAGACAAAGTGGTGTATGCCACACACCAACTAGCGGGACCAGCTGCTGACTGGTGGGATAATTACATGGCTGTCAGAGTTGAGGAAGAACCTGCGGCTGATGACAAAGGAGCTACAGCAGAGGTGGGATGGGCTGAATTCCAGGAAGCTTTCAGGTGCAATTTCATCCCCTCTAGTGTTATGCGTATGAAGAGGAATGAGTTCAGGGCCTTGAAGCAAAGCAACCTTTCAGTCACTGAGTACCTCACTCGGTTCAATCAGCTGGCTCGTTACGCACAACGTGATATTACAGAAGAGGAAGAGAAGATCAACCGCTTTAGAGAAGGGCTGCGTGATGGTCTGAGAGTGCAGTTGATAGTTCATGACTTCCGAGACTTCCAACAATTGATCAACAAGGCACTGCTCCTAGAAAATGAACGCAAGACATTTGAATCCACTCGCAAGAGAAAGATGGGCACTTCACAGGGCCGTCATTTAGTGCTCAACCATCCTATGGTGCACCTTTTGGTAGTGGCTCTCGACCGGCCACTCTACCCCGGTCCTCAGCTACATCAAAGTGGCCTAGTGGTGCCTCATATACCACCCCAGTCCGACCGAGCCAATCTCAACAGACCAGCACATAGCCTGCCGGCCCATTGTGCTTCAATTGCAATGAACCTGGGCACTTCGCCCGCAACTACCCTGCAAGACCTTCACCCCTGTCAAGTTTAACGTGGGGAGTACCCCGGCAAGAGTGCCACACACCCCGACAAAGAAGAAGGGAAGGACGGTGATTGCATCAAGACCAGACCCTCCATCACAAGGGCAAGGCCGAATAAACCACATCACCACAGAAGGAGCACATGAGGCACAGGATGTACAGATGGGTACGTTCTCAGTTAACTCCTCTTCAGCTCATGTTCTCTTTGATTCTGGAGCATCGCATTCCTTCATTTCCCGCAGCTTTGTGGATTGTTGGCAATTGCCAACCTTCGTTCTCATGAGACCTTTAGAGCTTAGCCTACTTGGGGGACTATTATGGGCCCAATTATTAAGCCCTGGGGTGGAAATTCGGTTTGAGGAAATATTATTTCCAGCTAACTTGATGGTGCTAGAAGCCTAGACCCTAGACATCATCCTCGAGATGGATTGGCTAGCCAGGTATCAAGGGGTAATAGACTGCACCAATAGGACAGTGAGCCTTACCAATGGACCTAGCATGGTGGTCATAGTCAAGATGGACCACCCATTCTAATGGAAAAGGGCAATCTGCTATGCTATAGGTGTCCCATTAGAAGGAATGCCAGTGGTACAGGACTACCTGGATGTCTTCCTAGAAGAATTTCCAGGAGGACCACCAGATCATGACATAGGAGTTCATCATAGAGCTATTGCCTGGGACAACACCTATATCCAAGAGATCCTACAGGATGCCGGCAAATGAACTTGAGGAGCTGAAGAAGCAAATCCGAGAGTTGCAGAATAAAGGGTTTGTTAGACCAAGTTCTTCTCCACGAGGATCTCTAGTGCTATTCATGAAGAAGAAGGATGGCAGCATAAGGATGTGTGTAGACTATCGGTCCCTGAACGAAGTGACTATCAAAAATAAGTACCCACTGCCCATGATTGATGACCTATTCGATCAGCTCAAGGGGGCAACCAAGTTTTCCAAGATAGATCTTCGTTCGGGGTATCACCAATTGAAGATCAGGTCTAAAGACATCCCCAAGATAGCTTTGTCTACCCGATATGGCCTCTATGAGTTCACTGTTATGCCATTTGGACTAACCAATGCTTCAGCCTATTTCATGAACATGATGAACAAAGTGTTCATGGAGTACTTGGACAGATTTGTAGTAGTATTCATTGATGACATTTTTGTCTATTCCAAGGATGCCGAAGAGCACGCACAACATCTGAGATTGGTGCTAGATACGCTCAGGGAGCATCAGCTGTATGCCAAGTACAGTAAGTGCGAGTTCTGGCTATCCGATGTTAACTTCTTGGGCCATGTCATATCTGTGAATGGAGTAGCCATGGATCCGACCAAGGTGGAAGCTATCCTTGAGTGGCAGCCACCTACCTTAGTGACTGAGGTTTGGAGCTTCCTCGGATGCGGGATACTACCGTCGATTCATTGAGGGATTCTCCAAAATTTCTCAACCTCTCACCCAGCTGCTGAAGAAAGAAAGAAAGATTGAATGGACCGATGGGTGTGAGAAGAGTTTCCAAGCACTAAAAGACCACCTGACCTCTGCCCTAGTTTTGGTCCTCCCTGATATCCATAAGGGCATCGAGGTATACTGTGACGCCTCTCGTCAAGGTCTAGGAAGTGTGCTGATGCAAGACAAGAAGGTGATAGCTTTTGCATCTCGACAGCTTCGACCACATGAAGAGAACTATCCTACTCATGACCTAGAGTTGGCATCAGTGGTGCATGCACTGAAGATATGGCGCCACTACCTCATTGAAAACCATTGCAACATATGCACAGATCATAAGAGCCTCAAGTACATCTTCACCCAACCAGATCTTATCCTAAGGCAACGAAGATGGCTGGAACTCATCAAAGACTATGATTTGGACTTCCACTATCACTCGAGCAAGGCCAATGTGGTGGCTGATGCACTAAGCAGGAAGTCTTATTGCAATCACCTTGTGACTTATGAACAGCAGCCTTCCCTAATGGGAGAACTTGAGAAGCTCAACGTAGAAATAGTGCCACAAGGGAGCCTCTCTGCCTTGGAGGTCTACCTGACCTTGGAAGAAAGGATCAAAGCTGCACAAGTAGGGAACACAAGCACAGAAAGGCTCCAACAGCTTATAGAGCATGGGAATGCCTCCAAAATGACAAAGGATGATCAAGGCATCCTACGTTTTGGAAAGCGCATCTTTGTGCCCCATCAACAGGATCTAAAAGAGTTGATCCTCAAAGAGGCCCATGAGTCAGCATACTCAATTCATTCGGGTGGCACAAAGATGTACAATGATTTGAAGCCACGTTACTGGTGGCCACGAATGAAGAGACACATTACAGAGTATGTAACACGCTGTGATGTGTGCCAACGAATCAAGGCTGAGCACCAGAAGCCCGCCGGCTTGTTGCAGCCCCTACAAGTACCTGAATGGAAATGGGAAGAAATCAGCATGGACTTCATCACTAGTCTGCCCAAGACCAGGTCAGGGTATGATTCGGTCTGGGTCATAGTTGATAGGTTGACTAAGACTGCTCATTTCATACCAATCAAGACCAACTAAAAGGTGATAAGTTAGCAGAGCTATACATGTCTCGGATAGTCAGTTTGCACGGTGTGCCCAAGTGAATTTTCTCAGATAGGGGTTCGCAGTTCACCTCCCATTTCTGGGACAATCTTCATGGGGCCTTGGGCACTTATCTGGCCTTCAGCACAGATAAGCAAGTTTTATTTGTAATATCAATACTTAGTACTTTGCAACAGGAATTTAAAGAGCAGTTAAACAGATATTGAACAACAGGTAAGTACTTGAATAAATAACACATCGCAACCCTCCTCGGTTGCGATCAACATCTTATTTCCAGCCATAGACACAGCACTCAACTTAAATATCAACAACAAAACCATTCTCTTATTTTCCAACAAGAACCATTTATTTTGCTAAAAACCAAGACTATACCCGGCAATACTGCACTTAGCACACTAATCACCGTGATCATGGCTATTTAAATAGATTTACACTCTACAAAGGTGCACAACTTTACCCACAACATACGAATTCTCTAGTTTTTTGGCATCCGTTGATACCATCGCTCACTATCCTTTCATAAGTAGTTTAGAGCACGTATCACACCTGTTACATCACCTAGTCTTAACCTTGCACTAGCTCGGTGAATGAATACCCTCACTTCACTCTAGTACAGCCCCCCGTCTCAGTGAGGAATTCACTGTTATGTTGGAAGCCTTTGTTCCCAACACCTCGATGAAGAGTGCCGCTTCAAACATACCTACACAAGTCATGCTTGCACTACCACGGCCTACCAACGTGCAAGGATAGTTTTTGTTGACTTAATTAGCTATGATCGCCCTATCCGACACATGTGGTTATACGCTTACGCTTAGGTTAGATATACTGGTGTTCGGTCCTTAATTGACCCGAGCGAGGATCCCCCCTGTTTACTTGTGAGGTACATCAGTCACACTCCTCATATTATAATATAACTCGCCCACGTCACAAACTAAGTTTTTTATTTTTATTTTTATACAAAATAATAGAGGTAAACTCCTCTAGACCATCATTTCAAAATCTCCCAAACTCATATTCAGCATGTCATCTATTTTTCCAATTTTAGTAAAGACTAAAGCCCGGCTAAGAATTTATGCGATATTCGCATTCAAAAAACCCAATTCGACATCATTCGTTGTCTAAACCATACCCTAATGGCTAAAACAATAAGGGTGTCAATATTTCAAGGAGGATAATGCATCGAATAGGAATATGACTACCGTTATCCCCAGATATAGCAATTTTAAGCAAACATACAAGCATGAATAATAGATTTTGCAAAAAAAAAAGGAAAATGTTTAAAATAGTAGGATCAACATGGTCAAAAATGGTGCTTTCCTTGCTCTAGTTTCTCTGAATAAGAGGATGAAGGATCGTCATGAATTTCGTTCGATGTATCGATGTCTAATTAAAAGAGCCGATAGCAAATTAAATATAGAAAAATAATTTCAACAGCAACAAAATCCAAATATTTTTGTATATCCATATAGACCATGATTTTAGATGAATTTATAAAAAATATTCATTTGATTTGGAGGTCATATGCAAAAGTTATTAGAATTTCAATTTGCTTCGGTTTTGAAATTCCTGAAATTAATAAAAAGGGTGATGTCGAAAGTGTATTCTCTGAGGTTTACGCTTTCCAACAACTAAAGCATATTTTCCTCTAAGTTTGATTAAGGTTTACGCTTTCCATTAGATAAAAGCTTATTTTCCTCTGAACTAAAGGTGTCTTTTCTCACTTTTCCGAATTTTATTAACTTGCATGTGAGGCCTACTTGTCAGTGACTCATAGTTTTATTTTCTGGATTTTATTTAAAAAGCAGAGGCGGTGCCACATGTCATAGACTCATTATTATTAACTAAATGATTAAACCTATTTTTAATTTTAATGATCCAACGAGTGGGGTCCACATGTAAGTATCTCGATTTTAATACGTGTTTTAAAATTGGGAATGGTGCGTGGTCCCACATGTCATAGACAAATTTGCTAAAAACGTTTAATATTAGATTTTCGTTAACATTTTCGATTGGTCTCCCCTTTTCATAGACTCTTTACACTTAACCTATGCCATTAGTGTTAACTAAATCCTAAATGCCAGTGGGTCCCACCAGTTAGAGAGAAAGAGGGATGGAGCAGGGCCGCCTACATGGCTGAGCACCATGGTGAGCTTGTAGCCGATAAACAGTGCGATGATCAGTGACGTTGAGCGGCGGAATGGAAAAAGGGAAGTAAGCGGTTATGGTGTATGGTGGCGGCAGATATATTGGCGGCAAGATTGCGCGGCGAGGAGCAGCGAAACACATTGGGTCCATGATGTACTTCGTGTAGGAGGCATCCCCCAGGCTAAAAGAGTGGCGTACTGGGCTTAGCGAGTCTAGGCGATGCTAATGGACTGGGCACCGGGACTTAAGGTCATCGGAGTCGAGCCGGCAGCATGCAACCGCGGCGACGCCGTGGGTGGCAAAGAGGGAAGGTGTACTAGGGACTCGTACTTGGTGAATTGATGCGCACATGAGGACCTATGACTCACCACGACCACAAGGGGTCATGAAAATGAGGCCAGGGAAGGGTTGAGGCGGCTTGTCGACCATGAGCAGCGGTGGTGTAGAGGAGGTTCACGATGGCAGCTCACCACAGCAACGGAAGAGGTATGAGGAGTGTCGCGTTAGCTTATTGAGAGGTGCTAGAGATGGTGTAGGAGCAAGGAATCGGTCCGAGGCTCATCGGCCTTCGAAGGAGAACAAATACGGCGGCGGCGGTCGTGAGAAAGGAAGATGGCAGCGATGCTCGGATTCTTTGTGAATCTCTCTACGTTGTGACACGCTCGAGTAGAGGTCGAACTCACAGGAGCGATGGGAACATGTTGGTGAGATCGGGTGCTCGCCGGAGTTGAGGACGAAGGTGAACACAATGAAGCTACGAGACTCCCGGTGATGCTTTGAGCAAAGGAGGGAGATGAGTGATGCAAGAGGATCACAATGACACAAACATCATGGGTGAGGAAGCTCACCAGAGCGGCAATGGCACAGTGGCGTGCTCACCGGCATCAAGAATGACACATGCGTTCATGTGAAACCAAGGAGTGATGAAGCTCGGGTTTGCGTGAAATGGAACATGATTGAGCTGAGGATGGTAGTGCATGCTCTAGCGCTTAAGTAGCCAGGACAATTGTGCAAGAAAAGTGGAGAGATGCCAGCAGTCGTGTGACAAACTCACGGGGCTGCTCTGGTCTCTCTGTTTTCGTGAGAAAAGGGCGCCATCAATGGGGTGTATAGCATGGGCAAGGCAAGCGGAGGTGACGGAGGTGAGGCACCAAACTGTGGGCGGTGGTTGAAACCAACGGGCGAGTGGTGGAGCTAGTGAGGGCGAGCTGGCGCGCGGGGATGAAGGCGAGGTTGAAGGCTGGTGCTGATATGTGGGCCCGGCATGTCAGCAGGAGAGGGAGGCAAGAGTTGGCACGGGCTTGAGCGGGGCGAGCGAAGTTGGGCCGACTTGGATTCGGCCTATTGGTTGAGCAGGAAATTCGAATAGTATTCGGAATTTCTAGAAAAGGCTGAGAATTTGCCTAATTTTTAAGCTTATCAAACATGCTCCAAAATTCATGAAAATGATGGTTTGTGACACCGTATAGTTTCTTGTGCAATTTCTTTAGTATTTTATCTGTTCTGTGATTTTCTCGATAATTCTTACAAGTTGTTGTTTTGTATATAAATTCACTATCTGATTTATGCAACAGTTCAAAAATCTCGCAAAGATAGTTTTCCACACAAAACATGCTCAAAATCACTTTCCCACCTATTTTCATTATACTTTCCTAAAATTGTGATTTTTGGGTTGTTATAGACCTACCCCCTTACAAAGAATCTTGTCCCCGAGATTCGGTGGGCTCGGTAAAGAAATTGGGAAACTCGGCTCTAAAATGGTCTTCTCGTTCCCACGTGGTCTCATCTTCGGTGTGGTTGCTCCACTGGACTCTTAGCATCTTGATGGCGTGGCTATAAGTGTGTCGCATGGCTTCGTCTAATATTTGAATCAGATGCTACCGGTAAGAAAGATTCAGTTGGTGATCGATGTTCTCCAACTAAGTGAGGTCGTTCGGAGTCCAAAGGCACTTCTAGAGTTGCGATACATGGAAGACATCATGTACATCTGAAAGTTGAGATGGCAACTCCAGTTGGTATGCCACTTCGCCTTTCTTCTCAACTATTTAGTACGGTCCAATGTACCAAGGTGCCAATTTTCTATGAACTTGGAAACGACGAATGCCTCGCAGTGGTGAGACATAAACATAATCGTTCACCTAGAAGTTCAGCTCGCGATGGTGTCAAACCCGGGAGTAACACCCCCAAATCCTCTGTGTATTCTACACTAGTCTCTGGAACAGTATCTAGTGTACACTGTAAACAAATATGGTAACATCCATAATTCGCACAATTCTATTAATATTTATCAGAGTTTATTACAAAAAAGGCTTACAAGCCAATAATAAATAAACACAACGGAAGACAAAAAAGTAGTAGAGCCCAGCTAATTTGCCACAGGCAATCGATTAGGGTAGCAACCTAGTCGTCGAGATCCACACCGGTAGTGAAGTCCTTCTCCTCTGAACAATATTTTATTAAGAAAGGGTGAGTACAAAAATGTACTCCACAAGTTACACCCTTAACATAGTTAATGGATGCATGGATATTATCAAAGGAAGGCTTATATGGTTGGATTTGCATAAAGCAATGTTTCCTTTTTATATATTTGTACTAAGTTCCAAAGCAGTTATAATATAGCTATAATTCTTTGATTTTAAACTGTCAAGTTTAGTGCATGATGCAGTACTGGTGAAGGACTAACCCCCGTACACTAAGGCTTTTTGCCCAATTTTCCCACATGGAATAAACATACATGAAATCATTTTTGTCAAATCATTTTTAAAACAAAACTATAGTCCATGACCGTGAACATAGCTATTCAAATAGTTTTACACTATGCAGAGGTTGTACAACTTTACCCACAAGAGATAATCAACTTATAATGTCCACTTTACACACTTTTGTAGATGTGCAACTAAGTGATTATCACAAAGCCTTTACAATGTGTCATTCCAAAGTAGTTATGCTCGCTAAGATTTCGCTGCCGTAAGGTTTCTGCGCCAAATGAAATCTCCCTTTTCTGCCATGTGGCAATATAAAAAGTAGGTCATTCTGACACCCACACAACCGGATGGCACAACTACATTGAAACGTTGCAAATTAGTTAGCTAGGTCTGTCCCACTCTAGTCTTATGGTAGTACAGAAGGGCTTTGTAATCCGCAGCTCGTAGACCGGTCCTTAATTGACTGGGCGACTTCCAAAAGTAACCCTCGCAGGCCGGTCCTTAATTGATTGGGTGACTTCCAAAAGTAACCCCGGGGCCTCGACCATTCTTGAGAAGAGCCCGTACATAAACTTGCATCCACCAACTATCCATTTCGCCCAAGTCTAAACTAGTTATTTTATTTTATTTTACTTTTCAAATCATTTGTAAATTTCTATGGCATAAAAATGACATAGAAGTCTTTGGCTAAAATTCCCCAAATTGAATATTTTTTGTCTAAACATGACTAGGCATACATTTTTTCCAAAGTGTTCTAGTTCATACTATTGTATAAACTAGATTTTCATCTAAGATGTCAAGGTATGTTTAATTCAATGTCAAAGTTGGCTATACAATGGTAACGGGAATAACTGTAATACCCCAAATATAATTCAAGAGAGAATAATTAAAATTAGGGAGAAGGATCAAATAGAAAAGAGTTTAGCAGAAGGAAAAAAGGGAGGGTTTTATGCAAATCCTCAGCAACTTGGGCCTCGGGCCTTGGCCCAGGGGGCCTATGAGGGGCCGGCCACCAATCAAAGAAGGGGGGAAAACCCTAGCACTACTGTAGCATGTGAGCTACAGTACCCCCGCCGCTGCTACAGTGTCGTGCTACAGAAGACACCCCCCTTGCACTCCATTGCTATTCCCCTCCCTCTTGGTGGTGCTCTCCCATTGCTGTCGGCCAAGAAGAAGGAAGAAGACGGAAAAAGAAGGAAGGGGAAGAAGGGAGGGGAGAGGGATCGTGTGGTGTTCATCGTGTTCGACAGTGGGTTCTTCAAGGGTAATCCCAATTCCCCCTCGATTAGTTGCGCAATTAGTTAATTTAGCAATGTCGGTATTTAGGGCTGTTCAGAACAGATTAGAGAGGATCAAGGTTTTGATATATTTAAAGGCAGAATTAGTTCTAGACATCTCCTAGGGTATTCTAGAGGACATCACCCTCTTTCCGTGAAGTGCTAGAACACGTAATTTGGACCTCTGTAGCAGAAGTTATGATTTTATTAGTGGGACTGTTCTGCAGAATCGTTGGTTTTCTGACAGGTTTTAGAAATCTGGGTTAAACGATTAGATAAATGGGAAATCAGAGAAGCTTAGTATAATGAAAGTTGTAGATAATTGTCTCAGCTTTTCAGAAAGCACAAGAACTCGAGATTTGGACACTCGTACTGAAAGTTATTGTATTTTTAGTGTTCTGTCCAGAGAGCCTGACGTAAAAATCGATGTTTCATTAACTGGCTTGGTAGGGGTATTATTTGGCCGATTCAGAGAGGCTCACCAACTAGACTTAGTTGGAGAATTTAATTACCTTTCCAGAAAGTCTAAGAAAACCATAATAGGGCTCCTATAACAATAGATATGGATTTTAGAAGTTGACTGTCCACCGAGGGGACAGATCGACGTTTAGGAATTGGGGTTGGGATCGAGTTCGACGTTTTTGCGAGTTAGTGATTGTTGTTATATAGTTTGTTTTGGTCCGCTACTGTCGTCTTAGCGTGCGTTATAATTATTTATTCAGATGGTGGACTGGTCCCGGGGGCAGCACCTCCTGCACATCCCTTGTTCTCTCGCGGTGAAGGCAAGTATAATGATGGTTATAATATATATTGTTGAATGGCAAGGTTTGATATAAATTATGAGAAATTGTGTGTTCATGAGTTGTGATGATGGTATAGTTGGTAATGTTCATGGTTGCTAGAGATATGAGTTATGTGTTAATATTGGATGTTTGGTAGTTGTGAAGTCTATGTTTATGAGCTTTGTAGTACGAATGGGATATTCATATGCAATGTTGTTGCAGATGCATGTTTGTATTAATTTGAGAAATTCATACATATGCATCATGTTGGCTTATTGAAGACTTGGTCATGAGATGACCAAGCAACTTGAGGTCCCGTCATGTTGATGACGGGCTAAAGGTCCCCATGCTTGTAAAGCATGGGCTTTGGTCCCCATACTTGCGGAGTATGGGCAATGGTCCCTGTGTCAGATGGCACAGGCATGGGTGTGCATCGATGGATGCACACTTTGCATTACCGGTAAAATGCAAAAGGGAAAGAGAAGGAAAAGGATCATTTTGAGTATATTGCATAGCATGTGTGTGTAAGGTGATTGATATGTGGATTTGTGAAGTATAGTTGATGAATTACATGCTTGTATGTTGTTGATGCCATTTATTATATTTGCTGAGTCTTGGACTCACCTCTTGTTGTTTGTTGTGTTTTAGGTACTTATACGAGATCGGCATGCATGGGGAAAAGGAAGAATTAGACTTCTTGCACTTCTGCACGAACTACCCACCATAGAATGAAAGGAAAATTAATTAGGAGATGAATGAACTGTTTAAAGTACTCATATTGATTATTGCTTGATTGGATTAGTCTGTAATAAATGAATAGACGTTTTGGATGCTCATGATCTATTTCTTAGATGTTTAGTTACCATGGATGTCATAGTAACGAATAGTCCGTTGGAACCTCTAGTATAGGTAACTATACAAAGGAGATTCTGCCGAAATTTTGTAAGATATTTTAGTTTGATTACGTTTAATTTATTTAATTTAGTAGCATTCCAGGCCTTTGTTTGGCTGGGGTGTTACAATAACTATAATTCTAAAATAGGAATTTAAATTATCTTGAATATAAATAAACATACAGTAATAATTTGAAATGTAATTTAAATAATTTAAAATGTTGGGATCAATTATGATCAAATGATGTAACTTGCCTTACTCAATTTGTTGTTGTTCTAAAATGGCATCGAATCTGACTCTCCGAAATCGTCGAAATCTATACCCGAAAATAAGCCAAATTCAAATAAACTCCAAATTAAATAATTTAGGTTCTTGGAGATATATATTGAATTTAGATGAATTTATAAATTTGAATTACTTGAATCAGAGCTCGAACTAAGGAGAACATGCTCTTGAAAGATTGAACTTCATATGAAATGGTAGAATTGGAATTTTTAGAATTTATGGAATTGTTTTTCTAAAGGAAAAAATATTGCGTCAGCATGACATCAGTGACTGTAAATGAATTTTGACTGAATTATTTTTCTAAAGAAAAAGGAAATGTGTCACTAACGAGTTTGCTCGGGTCTATAGACCGGGTCCACGAAATCACTCCTTGGTCCATGGTGGACCAAGTGTGGAATAGTGTGGCTTGCCACACAAACGCACATGTAGGTGATGACAAGGCTGAGGTGGTGCCTGGTGGAGCTAACATGGCATGACGTGACCGTGGTGCGCGGGTACCGGGGAATGCTGGCGAATGGTGGCGTGGTTGCGCACAGCGAGCGCATCATCGGAGAGAGGAAAGCATGGGGAACATGATGCTCACCTCGTTTGAGGTAGGGAGTGAAAAGATGGCTGACAGGCGAGGGCAAAGGTGGCGGCGATGCTGGGCTCGTGGCAGCGTGGCGGTGCCCAGAAAATTTAAGAAATTAATTAAAATTTTCTTTTTAACTTTAAATCCAAGAAAATCTCAGAAAACTCAATAATTTTTTCTATTTGACTTTTAAAAACAAGGAAATTCAATACAGCAAGAAAATTCTTTCCTCTTCCTTCTCCCCCTTCCTCTTCCTCTCTTCCTTTCCTCTCTTTCCTCCTATCCAGCAGCAAGATGGAGGGTTGTCTGACCCCAAATTTGGAACTTGGGATCTACTGTGTATAATTGTGACATTCCCTAGATCAGTAGCTAGCACGCACAGTTACATTGTTGGTTCAAACACATATCACGAAAATGTAAAGTTATTGCATAATATTAAATAAAACATAAATATACCTTACGGCTTTTGACTTGCACAATGGCCGAATAGACCAAATACTTTTCAGAGAACAACAGCGGAAGCAGATTCAAAGTAGAGCATGTGGAACCCTCACGATATGCCCACCGACAATCGATTGTGGGCTCGCGACCTAGTTCTTGGCCTTCTTGATCTTCAGTCTTGTCCAATGCTCATATTCGTGCCTGTAGTCTTCTTTTGTGCTTACTGACTAAAAGAATGTAAATAGCGAGCATGAGTACACAACCGTACTTGCGAGCCAATACACAATGCAATTATTATAGATGCAAGGCTCAAAGGGAACGCTCATGGTTCTTTTATTTTGCACAAAGCCATTTTGTGAAATAGGGTAAGTAGTAGCAAAACCTGAGACTTAGCATTTTAACTAACACAGGTTTTAGAAACTGAGTTTTCATTGTAAAGTACTAGTTGAGATTCCGTCCCCTATACCATTGAGTGAGTATGTCCACTCAATGCTCAGGCTATCCCGTAATTACCACTAGTCCCCGACCAGGCTTTCTCAACTTTCTAGATTGCAACGTCAACATTTCCAACTGCTGGGCTCAAACCCACCCTTTTCATTCCACACACAAACACACAAATGGTTTTATAAAAAGGAAAGATATATCAAGCAAGTTCTCAGTATCGCTATTGACCATGAGCACGGCTGTCTAGATAGTTTTCTTACTCTCCAGAGTTCGTACACTTTACCCACAAGAGATAAATCAACTTATACTGACCCGACACACTTCTGTAGTTGTGTGGCTAATGTTGATTATCACAAGGCCTTTACAAAGTCACACTTTTTTGCACTTTCAAGCCGTTAGGTATCACCTCCTTAGGTCGTGCCCCCGGGAGGTCTCCCATTGGCGTCGTGCAGATCGGTGACTACCTTTGCCCTTTGTACACTCCACACATCCACCTCTGATGAAATTGCGAGGAGGCAGACAAATTAGTTAGCCAGGTCTTAAGTGTTAAGACTTGTGGTTGCACTGTTTTACATGAGAGGTTGTTACCAGATTTGATCCTTAATTGACTCGGGCAGTACATCCACATACTAACTTTCTCTCATGTACCTCGCACCAGCCACCCGAGTCGAAATCTATTATTTAGGTTTTCCTTTGTTTCTAAAATATCCTTTAATCCAACATACCAGCTAGGCGTCCAGCCTCGACTACCCAAATTCATTTTCAAATATTTTTAATGAAGTTTTGGGCAAATTAATGCCCACAAGACAATGTATCTAAGCAAGGCTAAGCATGACACTTCGATACGGACTTATAAACTAGTATATTAACCATTAATTATAGGGTGACAAATGATACTATCCAAATTCATGGATTGAAAGTTTATACACAATTATTATTAAGGCAATACTATAAATAAACACAAGATAGAGATTGCAATTCACCGAGAATAACATAACCATATTACCAAGTGCCAAGTTCAACAATATTACCATGATGTCATAAAAACATAATACCATAACAAGGTTCACAAGTCCATTACATCACAATGAGAGGGAAGATGAGCCAAGGTGTGTTCAATGGAAGTGACTCTCTCAGTGAGGGAGGTCACTTGATCACCAATGGAGTCCATCTTGGTGGAAAGAGATGCAAACGCCTCGGCTTGATTGTCACGAATCTGGAGGACGACCAAGTAGATCTAAAAAAGGGAAACTTGTTCTTCTTCTAGTGCATCTTCCCTTTGTTGATCCCGGGGATGAGAGGCTGGAGGACCCTCACGTGGCTTGTATGGCTTATAGGCGGATCCCAAGCCTCCACGATATCTGGTCTTCCAGAGCTGGGGGGCTAGCTGACGAGGATATAACAATCCTTATTTTGTTATATATCTATAATTCATATTATGGATAATAATGACGTCATATAACTCTTGAGTATACCCCTTAATATTCATAAGAGAGAAGCTGGAAGTCGTAAGTTCTCTTACGACCACCCTGTAGTCGTGGGACTTCCTACGACTATCCCATAGTCGTAAGGCCTTCTACGACTATCCCATGACCGTAAGCTCTACTATGATCAATCTGTGGTTGTAGGCTTTCCTACGACCACCACCTGGTCGTAAGCTCTTCTATGACCAGTCCTCAGTCGACAAGACTCACAGACATGTGGGCCTAGTCGATCAGGGAATCTCAAGTACCGTATCCAAGGATATGAGCAATCAATTACGCTGTTATTCCCTGAAATAACAGCACGACTTAACTCTCTGTTATGGTGATAATTGCCTAGCAACGTGGGAACGTTACAACTCCTGTAATAACCTCCGGTAACGGCTCCACGATCTGGGGCATTAATGTGACCTTTATACTGAAGATCCAACGGCGCACCTTGGGGACAGTATAAAAGGCAAGGATCATCAGAAAGAAGGGGGAGGCAAAAGAAGATTAGAAGGACAATACTCTAGTCTCTGATTCCATGTTGTAATCCAGTATACTCAATACATACACACAGGAGTAGGGTTGTTATTCTCCCAGGGGAAGGCCCAAACCTGTATAAAAATCCCCGTGCCTCCATCTCTGTGTGATTTTGAGCCTAGAGGAACCCCCGAATCAAACAATCTTTATGTAAGTTCGGTTCTAAAACACCGACAATTGGCGCCGATCGTGGGGATCTTTGAGTCGTCAGCTTTCCTTTGTCTTTCTGATTCTCATGCTCTCATGGAAGGAGAGTGGAACGAGGAGAACTGGTTCGACTTGGCTGATTATGCAGATATCGACATGGATGCCGATTTCGACTATGAGCAGAGTGATGCATCATCCGATGGTGATGTCGCCTCCGAAGATCTTTCTCGAGGAGACCTTACCATCGATGGAGTTGAGGAGGGATCCTTATCCCCCACAACTATACGTCCAGATGGGGAACCAGCTTCCTCAGAAGACAAGGGTCAATCCGACCACAATGAGGGTTGTCCCAAGGCAGACTCGCGACACGGCGAGGGTTCCCTCTCCAAATGTCCAAGTCTGCCTAAGACAGTCGACCTGGCACGACAACTCCTGCAGTCGTAATTCCGGATCTTCATCAACATCAGGTGATTCTCTCTCTCCGGTTAGCCTAGCCAAGAATGCAATTGAACATGCTCTTCCTGCGAGTTCGACCATTCCAACACAGGACTTGCTTGCCGACAGAGACAGTTATAACACGGAATTCCCCTTCCTGGATGGGTTTACTCCAAGTCGCCAGATGGTGTCATTCGACGACTCCTCAAGTGAGAAGGCCTTTAGCTCAAGTGGAGATCATCAACGGGAGGTCTTCGCCCTGCCCTCAGGTAGCAATAACTCTCCTAGAGACGAGGCTGTGGATGCTCCCTGATACGGGGGATGCCCGATCTTCTCGGTGAGGAACCGTGGATAGATGATGCGAAGTAGACGAAGTCACTAGCTGAACACTCGCGCCAATGCACGAACCCTCAACTCTTTGGAATACGCCCAAAACACACCGGATACATGATCGTCGCGAGACCACAAACGACGATCGCCAAGTCCCCAATTCCCAATGGAACGACGGCTTGACCTTGAATTGCAAAACGAATCAATGGATCGCCTAGTCCTCTCTCAAAGTCCTTGCATGAACTCTGGTTTAGAAAGAACAAGCAATAGCTATGTTTCAATTCTTATGCATAAACTGGTCTTCCCATACAATGGGGGTCTACCCCTCAATATATAGTGCCCTTCTCCACCATATGGCTGGCCAAGAGGCCCTACTCCTACTCTATTTCGGAATTAGAACTCCTACTCCAAGTCGGACACAATCTAAAACAAAAAAAGGAAACTCTGAGTTTACAACCGTCACATTGTTTTGGACATATCTTTTGATACATGATGAATCTGAGGCTGAGCGAGCATCCATTGGATCGGGCTTGAAGTTAGCTTTCCAACAAGTATAAGAACACCCAAATCGGACTCCATTTGTGAAAGTTATGACCTTTTTAATCCGGACTGTACTGCTGATTCCGAATCCGATTTTGATGCTGATTCCGAATCTGAATTGAATCTAAACTTTCCTAACTTCTATTTCATTAATTGAAACGACTTGAATCCGTGTGAAACTTGAGAAAGGGACTCTTGTAAGCCTTTGGAAAGTCATGGCAAAGCTGGATATCTTCCCAAGATGTCGCAAGTCATGAATCATCAACTTTGTCAACTCTCACGCGTTGATCGGTCTGAATGTGCAGCATGCACTCGAATAGCCATAACTTTTTATAGAAAGCTCCAAATCACGTGCCGTTTGATCCGTTGGAAAGTAGACTTGATAAGCTTTTCAAATATATATATATTGTTCATGCTAGATCCTTCCGAGTTGCTGCAAAGATCGTCATGAACCCATACCTTCCATGCGTCCCACAGGCTGCATGCTATTTTTGTGAGCATCAAAACACCCCGAGAAGCATCGTGTTCTTGATATTCACATGAAGCATCTCCTTCAAACCTAACAATAAGCAATGACCCGCTATTAGGTAGTATAATATTCTCAATTAAACTTAAAGGAAATTCATGGAACAGATTCACCTTTTGGTTAAGCTTCTTTGCACAAGCTTCACCCACAAGCTTCTCTTGTTCTTCAACTCTTTTAGTAAGCTCATGTTGTTCTGAGGTACTTGTTGAATTGAAAACACTATATGGAACAGTGTAGGTAAGGATGTCCGCATCATCCTCTCTTTCTTCAAAAAAAGCCGTCCTCGGCTTTTGATAGTCTGAAAATGTGCTAGACAAAGAAAACAACGTATATACATGGTATATGTATGAATCAATTATTGTGTTCTTCTTGTTGTTTTGCACAATTGATAGCTCGAAATCATATTTCAAATTACATAATTGACTCATATGATGAAATTTCACCTTCCCATCATGAAATTTAAGTAAAGTGGGTAAAAACCAATTGATACCTTTCCATGCTTCAACTGTGCTACTTTGATTAGTTATACATGTAATAGATAAACAAGTAGGCATCATGTTGTATTCTAAACAATAGGCACTTGTATTGAAATCCATCCCAAAGTGACCATCACAGGTAATGCTTATACGATAAACATAGAACTGGTCATCTACACCATAATTTCCAATCAAATTGAACATATATGTGTAGGCATTAGTATTAACTAGTGATTTTAAACATGAAACTTCAGCAAGGTTCTCAAGCACACTAGATAGCTCTCTAGGAACATCGAACATGATATAGTAGAAAGAATCATCAAGAGATATTCTAGTAAGAACTTCCTTTCGAGTAATCAATTCCACATTATGTAAATTGAGCATAGATATTTCAGAATATGGAATATTCAAAGGAACACTAGAGTTCTCACTCATACGTACCTCTTCTTGATGAGGATTCAATTCAACACCATGATTGTTACCTTTAACGTCCTCCTCGGTTGTTGTAGGTGTTGTAGATATCAAATCATCATCATGAAACCACGGACGACAAGCACTCCATCCCCAACCGTAGTTATCTCCTCGTCGTTTACTTCCAAGATCATTGGTTGTTGAACATTTAACTCCTCTTCTTTAATATCAACTTGCACAATATGAGAAACAACACTAGAAGTAGAGAGTAAATCGTTAATTTCAGCAATAACCTCAGTTTGGCTATCATCTACTTCCCTCTTTTCTGTCGATGTATCTCTCTCACACTCAATTGAGATGCTCTCAACCTCACATATGGTGGAATCACATAGCTCACTCTCTTTATCATTCTCACTCAATTTGGCTATGTGGCTCTCATTTTCACATGGGTTTGGATACATCGCATCCCCCAAAGATTGTGGGTCATCAATGGAGCAATTACCAGCAACCACAATCTCTTCATGAAGCAATGGGGCAGCACTACATGAAGCCTGGACCGAAGGAAAAGTCCCATGCTCGGTCGCCTTCTCATGTGACACACTAGTGGACTTCAAATCGTGTCGCAGCCCTGTCAACCTTTCAACTATGGAACGCTTGTAGTGGCGAGGTACAAAACGTGCACAAAAATGCTGCTTCATCTGCTCCCAGGTGATAAGTGGCAATTCATGGTGTTCCATACGCTTACGAACAAACCGCTCCCACCAATGTGTGGCATAATCACTCAAACTATTGGACGCAAGTACGAGCTTCCTCTCATTGGAATAGTTGTGCATCCGAAATAGCGTATCAATTTGCAGCTCCCAAGTGAGGTATTCTTCCACATTTGTACTACCTGAAAATATAGGGATAGGAAATTTGGGTTTATCAACAAAATCCTCGGTGTCGCCGTAAATTAAGCGACAATGCACGTTGGAGTGGTTGAACATGGCGCGTAGCTCCAAGAAGTTGTTGTTGATGTCCGTGACGCTTGTTGCGTAACCTCCTCCCCGAGGTTGTTCAATCCAGTCTTAACTTCCCCGAGCTCATCGCGCACACTAGTATCACGATTATGAAGTTTCTTTTGTAGCATTTCGTGCAAGCGAGTGTACTCCGTCCACGTAACCGGTGTTTTTGGATTAGGTGGACCCTTCTCGTGACCTGGCATGGCAACAATTCACAAATAGCAAGCGAGATTATATCCAGTTAGTAAAACAAAATCTCTCTCACGCTCTCAACTCATCATCACGAACACAAGGCAAGCTTACCGTTCCAAAGTGAATCAAGGACGGCAAATTGACACTTGTGACCGCAAACGACCTCAACCCGGTAATGTATGAGCGTAACCAAGAGCAAGGGAGTACACAAACGGGTGTAGGTGGAGCTTGGAAGGTAATTGTATATCCTATGCAAACTGATATTCAAGATATTGTAAAACTAAGTAATGATCCAAGCTAGAGTATTTTGCCTATGTGCTCATCCAAAAGGTTTAAGAGAAGTGTATGAACGCACACGCAAAGATAAATGTGACTTAATGCAAACAAAGGAATGAGCTAGTGAGAAGCAATCGGAAATTGCGATGCACAAGCTCGTTTTGCACCAAGTACTAGGAGAGACGCTAGCCAATTGCAATGATTATGAATATAAGGGCACAAGATTTCTCAAAGAGATTAAAGACACAATCTGAAATTATGGATTAGGGTTTACTCTTCCCAAATTCGGCCAGCTCCTTTTGTCTTTTCTCTTTTCTTTCTCAAAATCGCAAGAACAAACTCTTCCTCCTTCGGCTATTAAGGCAACCGAAAGGAAAAGTTGGTATTGGTATTTGCGGGTTTGTCTCTTTTTTTTTTACTTTTTTTTTTAAGCCGTGGCTTTTTCTTCAAGTCGGCTGCCTTTTTCTTTCTTCTTTTGCAATGGCCGAATGAAAGTTTTGATTCACCCTTTGATTTGCATGTCTCAAAAATTTCAGAAGTGTAAACTAATGCCAAGAGCAGCCCTTAATGCAATTATCAAAAGCTAGTCTCAAAGGAAGAAAAGGTAGAAGTGAAGATACAAATTACTCTCTCTTTTTTTTTGGTGCTAATTGACGGAAGCAACCAGCAATTTTCTTGGGTTTAAGTAAACACAAAAGATAAAGCAACGCAAAGGAAACACAAGGATCAGCACTAAAACAAAAAAAACTCTAATGGATAAAAACTTAACTAAACTCACAAGAAAAAACAGATTGAATCTAGGGTTTGCAAATTTTTGTGTTGTAATTTTCGGTTTAATGGACTATAGGACAGAAAACAAATCTAAACTATGGGTAAATAGCTCTCACTGAGTAAACCTAGAATGTGATACCATATGATACGGGGGATGCCCGATCTTCTCGATGAGGAACCGTGGATAGATGATGCGAAGTAGACGAAGTCACTAGCTGAACACTCGCGCCAATGCACGAACCCTCAGCTCTTTGGAATACGCCCAAAACACACCGGATACATGATCGTCGCAAGACCACAAACGACGATCGCCAAGTCCCCAATTCCCAATGGAACGACGGCTTAACCTTGAATTGTAGAACGAATCAATGGATCGCCTAGTCCTCTCTCAAAGTCCTCGCATGAACTCTGGTTTAGAAAGAACAAGAAATAGCTATGTTTCAATTCTTATGCATAAACTGGTCTTCCCATACAATGGGGGTCTACCCCTCAATATATAGTGCCCTTCTCCACCTTATGGCTGGCCAAGAGGCCCTACTCCTACTCTATTTTGGAATTAGAACTCCTACTCCAAATCAAACACAATCTAAAACAAAAAAAAGAAAACTCTGAGTTTACAACCGTCACATTGTTTTGGATATATCTTTTGATACGTGATGAATCTGAGGCTGAGCGAGCATCCGTTGGATCGGGCTTGAAGTTAGCTTTCCAACAAGTACAAGAACACCCAAATAGGACTCCGTTTGTGAAAGTTATGACCTTTTTAATCCGGACTGTACTACTGATTCCGAATCCGATTTTGATGCTGATTCCGAATCCGAATTGAATCCAAACTTTCCTAACTTCAATTTCATTAATTGAAACGACTTGAATCCGTGTGAAACTTGAGAAAGGGACTCTTGTAAGCCTTTGGAAAGTCATGGCAAAGCTGGATATCTTTCTAAGATGTCGTACAAGCCGCGGAATCATCAACTTTGTCAACTCTCGCGCGTTGATCGGTCTGAATGTGCAGCATGCACTCGAATAGCCATAACTTTTTACAGAAAGCTCCAAATCACATGCCATTTGATCCGTTGGAAAGTAGACTTGATAAGCTTTCCAAATATATATATTGTTCATGCTAGATCCTTCCGAGTTGCTGCGAAGATCGTCATGAACCCATACCTTCCATGCGTCCCACAGGCTGCATGCTATTTTTGTTTTGATGATGGCTTGAACTGATCAAGGACTACAATATGGGAGTTCATTATCACCCAGGAAAAGCCGATGTAGTGGCCGACGCTTTTAGCAAAAAGTTGCAGTGCAACTACTTGTCGGTAACACCTAAAGCCAAGGAATTTTCTGAAGACGCCCAAGGTATCATTTGGTTTGGCAACCGTTTAGTGGTACCCTCAGATTACCAGTTGAGAGAGCTAATTCTTAAAGAGGCTCACAACTCCAAGTTTTCCATACATCCTGGGAGTACCAAAATGTATCAGGATCTAAGGAAGAAATTCTGGTGGAGCCAAATGAAAAGGCAAATTGTACAGTATGTTGCTGAATGTGATATTTGCCAAAGGGTCAAAGCTGAACACTTGAAGCCAACTGGTACCCTTCAACCACTGCCTATTCCCAGTGGAAATGGGAGGAGATCGGTATGGATTTTGTTACCGGTCTTCCACGGACTCAGAATGGGTTCAATGCAATTTGGGTGATCATTGATCGTCTGACAAAGGTATCACATTTTATTCCCATCAAAACCACCTTCAATGGCCATAAGCTAGCAGAGCTATACATTTCCAGAATTGTTTGTCTCCACGGTGTACCGAAGGTCATTGTCTCTGATCATGGCCCTCAGTTCACCTCATACTTCTGGAGTTGTCTTCAACAAGTAATGGGGACTGAACTCTCTTTCAGCACCGCTTATCATCCTCAAACTAGTGGTCAAACCGAGAGGGTGAATCAAGTGATGGAAGATCTTCTCAGAGCCTATATGCTATCATATAGCAAGAACTGGGAAAAGTGCTTGTCGTATGTGGAATTTTCCTACAACAATAGCTACTAAGCAAGCATTCAAATGTCACCGTTTGAAGCATTGTATGGAAGAGCTTGTAGGACACCTCTGAACTAGTCTGAGTCTGGAAAAAGACCATTCTATGGTCCAGACTTGGTGGAGGAAGCCGAAGAGCAAGTTTGTCTGATCCGAGACCGACTGCGCACTGCACAGTCTCGTTAGAAGAGCTATGCTGACCATTGTCGTCGAGAGTTAAGCTTTGAGGTAGATGATCATGTCTATCTTAAAGTATCACCTATGAAGGGTACTCATCGATTTCAGGTAAAGGGAAAGCTAGCACCTCGTTATATCGGACCTTTCCGAATCATTGCAAAGCGAGGGGCTATAGCATATCAATTGGAGTTACTAGTCTCTCTTTCAGCGGTACATGATACTTTTCATGTCTCACAACTGAAGAAATGCCTTCGTGTTCCTACCGAAGCAACTGCTTATGAGAGGCTTGATCTCCAACCCGATCTTTCCTACCAAGAGCAACCGGTGCGTATTCTCGAAGAAAGGGAATGCAAGACAAGAAACCGCACCATCAAGTTCTTGAAAATTCAGTGGAGTAACCACACAGAAGAGGAAGCCACTTGGGAGCGTGAAGATCTGATGAGGATTGAGCACCCTTACCTCTTCCATGATTAATGTACCTTCGAATCAAGAAAGGCAAGGTTAAACAAAGCAATGTAAAAGAAGGTGTAATAACAACACTATGTTGTTCTTAATTATCTTTATTTTTCTATCTTTGAAGGAAATAAAGACAACAAATGTTGTTTATCTATCTTTCTATCTTTGAAGGACATCAAAACAACAAATGTTGTATTTCTAGATAAGGACTGTTTAACATCATTCTATTCCAACTTCTGAACTACCTGAAATCTCGGGACGAGATTCTCTTAAGAGGGGGAGGTTTGTAACAGCCTCAAGTTAGTGAAGAGTAATAATATGCATTTCATATCATATTTGTCATTTTGGAGCTTGTGCATAAGTTGTTACCTATTAAAACCTAAAATCCAAACCCTAATTTCAAGCTTGTTTGAAGCTTCAATTGAAACTACAAGTCAATACTTGTATTGAAGCCTAGATTATTTTTCGCAAATTAACATAATTTTTTAGATTTTTGAAATCAGTTTGAACTTAAGAAAAACCTATGTTCCTTATTTAAACCATTTCGGTTAAGGAATTTAAAATAAGTTTTAAAACCATGAATAGTGAGTTTTCAAATTTTATATGGGACATATCTCATCCCAGTAGCTTCTCTGAAAAATTTCGTATTTTTATAAATTTATTTGATATTTTTAAACCTCTGGTCAAACTTTTGAAGTTTGATTTTAGTTCTAGTTGACCTTAGTTTAACCCAACCTTGCCAATCGGACTGACCCGAGCCACGTTCTTAGGGCTCAGCTCAACCTCAAGGTTGCACGCAAGCCATCCGATTTTGAAACGAACGGACCGGATCAGTTGTGACATTCGGACCATCCGAGCGATCCATGCAATCTGGGCCGTCAACTTTCAATCAGACCATCCGCATTTTCATTCGGGACGTGCCATTTTTCAAATGGTAAAGCCCAATGCGCGCGAGCGGTTCGATTTAAATTCAACCACCAAGATCGAGTGTGACGTTCGGACCATCCGAACGCGCATTGCTTTTGGACCGTTGGATCTAGATCGGATCGTCCGCATCGAGTGGGACGTTCGAACCATCCGAATAGCCTTTTGATCTTGACCGTTGTATCTAGATCAAACGGCGCCACTTTTTCACTCATTTGAATCTAAAGCACGCATCTTTTCGAGGCCGTTAGATTTTGATCGCACGGTCAATATGAGTTGGGCCGTTCGGACCATCCGCATGCCCCACTCAATCTGGGTCGTTCATTTGCGATCAGACCATCCGCATGCATTTGAGCCAACCACATCCTTCACCGCTAAGACTGACGACTCGGGCTCACTCGTCAGCCCCTCTTCTTTGTCTTCTCCACGCCACTGACCCAGCATCGAGCACATCATGCGTGAGGTGGCTTCGCGCCCGCGTTTTTTGTTGCATGCAAATGCCACTTGGCCTCACCATGATGACTAAGCTTGCTCCGGTGCTACCACGAATGGCCGTCAGTGTTTGCCCCGGCGGAAAAAGCTTCATCAAAACTCATCATTTCCACTCATGGCCGTGTAGGCAAGCCGGCATTTCCATCCTCTTCACTAAGGCAAATACTCTGTTCTCTACGCTATTCTTTTTCTTCTTGCTTGCCACTCTCATTCATGCTAAGCCGAATCTCTTTTGTGCAGCACAGCATTGGGATCATGAGCTTGTCTTTTGAGTTGTCCAGAGTGCGCTCGGAGCGCCGCCGTTGTGGAATTCTTCACTCCGGTGAGCTCCGTCGTAATCTTTGCATGTCATATCTTGTCTTAGGGTTTATTGAGTAAAACCCCTCAATCAATTTATCTTTTGATTCACAGGGTTACCACACTACTACCGAAAAGGTATTCACAGACGGTTCAAAAACGTCACCACAGACGGTTTCGTGAGCCGTCTGAGTTTATGGGTCAGTGATGACATAAGGTCATCACAGACAGTTTTCAACCGTCTGCGAAGCTGTGGATATCATGGGGATATATGCATGATCTTAGGATAGTGATACAATTGGCAATGGCTTTTGCGGTTTGTCGAATCTCGCGTTTTCGGCAGAGTTTCAGTTCTGTCAGGTCATTGGCGGTCAGACCGGCCAGATTGGCGGTCAGACCGGCCATGTCTCGAGGGATTTTCTGGTTAAGTCCCAGGGACGGTCAGACCGGCCAGATCGACATGGGAAGCAGTAGGCCAATGTCTACTCCCATTGCTACATCCACCGTGCTGGAACCTGATGAGGATGGAGAGCCTGTGGACCAGAAGGAGTACCACAGCATGATTGGCTCTCTTCTCTACCTCACGGCATCGAGGCCAGACATACAGTTTGTTGTGTGTCTGTTCACTTAATTTCAGGCTTCCCCTCGTGCCTCTCATCGTCAAGCAGTGCGTCGTATTTTCAGATACCTCTAGGACACTCTTGACTTTGGACTTTGGTATTCTTCTAACTCTGCCCTCTCTATTCAAGCTTTTTCTGATGCTGATTTTGTAGGGTGTAGAGTGGATAGGAAGAGTACTTCTGGCACTTGTCATTTCTTAGGCACATCTCTTATCTCTTGGTCATCTAGGAAACAGTCCTCTGTTGCACGTATCTCATTCCGAGGCCGAGTATGTAGTCTATGACCCGAAGAGTTGCTCTCAGGTTCTCTGGATCTTATCTACTCTTCGGGACTATGGGTTGTCTTTGGATAGTGTTCCTCTTTTCTGTGACAACACTAGTGCCATAAACATTACCAAAAACCTAGTGCAATATTCTAGGACTAAGCACATTGACATTCGATATCATTTCCTTAGAGACCATATTGAGAATGGTGATGTTGTGCTTCACTTTGTAGAGTCCGAACAGCAGGTTGCGGATATTTTCACTAAAGCTCTTGATTCTTCTCGTTTTGCTTCTTTGCGGGGAGAGTTGGGGGTTATTAGTCCTCTTGGCCTGTTTTGAGGGGGAGTTTGCTCTTTTTGCATTCATTGTGCCATAATGCATTTTAAAATTCAGCAACTTGCATTGTAATATAAACTTGTGGAGCTTTGATTATTATCCATGTATGACATGATTTCATACTTTATACCCTGACATGTCTTGTGCTAGTTTGATAGAATTCTTTTATGGCTTTTTTGTATAGCTTAGCTTTTATCAAGCTAGCTTTATTATCTGTGAGCAAACTGAATCATAATATGACTTGTTGGATCTTATGGCTAGTTTTGCTATAGTGATCCTCTCATGATTCATGCCATGTCATATAGGCTTAATTGAATCTTGTACTTATTTTGAGTTATAACTTGAGCTATGATAATTCTTAAGTCAAGCAAATGATAAATGAGTTTTTCTGTGTGAAAAAACTGATCTCACCAATTCTTTCTCATGAGACGGCTTGCTATTGCACTAGGCATGAACTCAGGGGGAGCTTTGGATGACCTAGACCACTCTCTTAAGCTTCTTACTTGGGATGGTCGCGGCAAGACTTGAGATCTAGCACAATGCTAAGAAAATAATTTGGCAATTGGTTGAAGCTTAGGAGGCAGTTGTGGATGGCTCCTAGTTCAGGACTTGCTTTACTAAGATAAAACCAATCATTTTCAGCAAAGTGCTCAAAGTGCTAAATTCTAAATGCTTAAACAAATTGATTCAAATTTGAACTCCTAGTGCTCAAAATTGACTCAATTTCTAGTTTCTAGTCTCCATTTTACTTATAGACATGGCTTGACTTATTTTTGAATACCTTTAGTGAAACTATGATCTTGAGCACCTTGTCATACTATCAATTCATTTAATCTCAGATTATTGCTATTTTGGCTTTAGCTTTGCTGTACATGTTTTGCCATGATTGAATTTAGCATCTTCACATAATATGGCTTGGTGTAATACTTGTACAGTCCTTTTGGATAATCTTCATAGCTCCTTTTTGCTAAAAATTAAACAAAAACTGAAAAATTGAAATACTGCATCCATTCCATTCCTTTCATGTTCTATCTTCTTCCATGCACCTTGATGAATTCATTGTCAAAGGGGGAGAAAGATTGGTAAAAATGTTGTTTTAGAGCTTTTTGGAGTCATAGGGAGAGAATAGATTTTCTGGAATTTTGGTGATCATAGTGAGTGGGAGCATCTCAATTGCATTCTTTTTGTCTTATTGCCTTTTCTGAATTCGAATTGCAATTCTTGAATATTCACAATGATCGAAGGTCAAATAGAACAATTGTTCTTTCATATGGACCTTAAGTGAGGTTTTGGAATTTTCTAGAAATTGAAGCCTTCTTGTCTTCTTTTTGTAATACCCCAAAAAAATTAAATCGGGAGAGAATAATTAAATCGGGAGAGAATAATTAAATCGGGAGAATGTTTCTTTTAGCAAAGCGATTGAACAGGAGAAAGAGGGGGTTTTAATGTAATACTCCGATTTATTCTACGAAAGAAAGCGTTCAAAAGAGAAATTAGATATAAAAAAGGGGGTTTCTGCAGTTCTTCGGCAACTTGGGCCTCAATCCTTGGCCCAGGAGGCCCATGAGGGGCCGGCCACCAATACAAGGAAGGGGGAAACCCTAGCTGCACTGTAGCTACAGTACCACTGCCTCCACTGTAGCACGCCCCTCTCCTCCATGGTGGTGCCTCCCTTCCTCGCCGTCGGTGCTCCCTGCTGCCGATCAAGTGAAGAAAGGAGAGGAGATCACCTTCGCGGGGAGAGTTCATCGTCTTCCTGCGATTCTACAAGGGTAACATCGCGTGTTCTTCGCTGGTTGATGTGTATTAGTTGCAATTGATTTCGTTTGGTAGATCGAGTAATCAACAGTTAATAGATCGTGTTCTGTCCAGTAGATTGAACGACGGTTTTCATGTCTTTAGACGTAGAATCTGGGGATCCAACCTCTTAGAGATAGTTGGGTTATGTCATTAGCTTTCCGTGGCCGCCAAGAACGCCCAAGTCCGATTAACGGTCAGAAAGTTATGAATTGTTTAGTGTCGCTGACCTAATAATCTGTCAACATCCAAACAGTCTGTAGAAATCTAGGTTAATCTATTAGTTAAAGAAGAAATCAGAGGATCTTGTTGTAACAAAAAATGTGGGTAATTTCCATACCTTTCCAGAAAGCTAAAGAACGTAAGATTTGGACTTTCGTAGCCAAAGTTATGGTGATTTTAGTGTACTGTCCAGAGAACCCGACGTGAAAACTGATGTCATTTAATTTGGCTTGGTAGAGGTAATAGATGTCAGATTCAGAAGGGATCCTCAACTAGGTTTAGTTGATAAATTTAATTACCTTTCCAGAAAGTATTAGAACACCTTATTTGGACCCCTGTAGAGAACGTTATGTATTTTAGAAGTTGACTGTCCGCAGAGGAGGCAGATAGATCGGTAGAAATTGGAAAATTGGAAACGCTTGGGAGTTTAGCGAGTTCTTTTGTGTTATTAATTATGCTTTTAGTCCAGTATGATTGTCTTAGCCTGGTTATAATTATGTTCAGGTGGGAGTTTGATCCCAGGGGCAGCGCCCTCTCCGTGTCCACCGTTCTCGCACGGTTGAGGCAAGTATAATGATGGTTATAATATATATGGTTGAATGGCAATGTTTGATATATATTATGAGAATTTGTGTGTTCATGAATTGTGATGATGGCATAGTTGGTAATGTTCATGGTTGCTAGAGATTTGTGTTATGTGTTAATCATGGATGTTTGATAGTTGTGAAGTCGATGTTTATGAGCTTTTGTAGTATGAATAGAATATTCATATGCAATGTTGTTGCGGATGCATGTTTGTGTTAATTTGAGAATTTATACATATGCATCATGTTGGCTTATTGAAGTCTTGGTCATGTGATGACCAAGCAACTCTTGAGGTCCCCGTCATGTTGATGACGGGCTAAAGGTCCCCATGCTTATAAAGCATGGGCTTTGGTCCCCATACTTGCGGAGTATGGGCAATGGTCCCTGTGCCAGATGGCACAGGCATGGGTGTGCATCGACGGATGCACACTTTGCATTACCGTAAAATGCAAAAGGAAAGAGAAGGAAAATGATCATTTTGAGCATATTGCATAGCATATGTGTGTAAGGTGATTGATATGTGGTTTTGTAAAGTATAGTTGATGATTTACATGCTTGGATGTTGTTGATGCCATTTATTATATTTGCTGAGTCTTGGACTCACCCCTTGTTGTTTGTTGTGTTTTAGGTACCTTTACGAGATCGGCATGCATGGGGTAAAGAAAGAATTAGACTTCTTGCACTTTTGCACGAACTACCCACCATAGAATGAAAGAAAAAAATTAACTAGGAGATGAATGAACTGTTTAAAGTACTCTTCTTGATTATTGCTTGCTTGGAGTAATCTGTAATAAATGAATAGTCATTTTGGATGCTTATGGTCTATTCATTAGATGTTTAGTTGCTATGGATGTCATAGTAACGAATAGCCAGTTTTGATTATATCTTGTTTATTATGCAATCTGGATTATCTTTATTTTTTATAACTGCCTATTGGAACCTCCGGTATAGGTAACTATACAAAGGAGGTTCTGCCAAAATTTTATATGGTGTTTTAGCTTAATTACGTTTAATTATTTAATTTAGTAGCATTCCAGGCCTTAGTTAGGCTGGGTGTTACACTTTTGCCTTATCTCACTTACTTATGCTATTCTGGAGCCAGCTTGATCATTTCCTTTACTTTTTCTTGTATTTGGACCAAGTTGTGCCTTTGAGCGAAAACGTCGAGTACTTTCATTTTCAAACCTCAAACTTACATTTTCTGAGAAATTGCCAATGTGTTCATCAAGGGGAAGATTGTGGATATCATGGGGATATGTGCATGATCTTAGGATGATGATCCAATTGGCAATGGCTTTTGCGGTTTGTCGAATCTCGCGTTTTCGGCAGAGTTTCAGTTCTGTCAGGTCATTGGCGGTCAGACCGGCCATGTCTCGTGGGATTTTCTGGTTAAGTCCCAGGGGCGGTCACACCGGCCAGATCGGCGGTCTAACCGATTTTGACTTGTTTCGTCGAGTTGTTTGGTGATGCTTGTTGGGTTAGCTTAAGGGCATGGGTTTCAGTACATATGTGTTGCATGTTGTATGTTTTCACTAACGTGGGTCAAGTTGTGAAGAACTTGTTCCCGGATTCGATTTGCTTGTCTATTGGTGTGCAGGTTGCTTGGAGGTCAACAACGGTCAACGGTGAGGAGGATCGGGACTAAGCTTGGAGAGCTGAGGTCCAGAACGATCAAGGATGCCGGGTGAGGTCGATGGACTCAAGCGTGGCGCAGAATGGACAAGGATGACCGAACGGGCAGTTCGGTGCGACTGGTTGATCAAGCGGTGCGGGGGTCAGTGCAAGTGCCATGGTGGTCCGATGGGAACCGGATGGGAGAGACGTGCCGACACGATGAGAGCCGCTGGATCAACCTACACGTGGCCAAGCATGGATGTGTTTCGCGTAGTTCGGACTCGGTCTTCGAAAAAGATCGAGAAGGGGTATTTTGGTAATTTCACCAAATACCGTCTTTGTGACCTTGGGCTAAACCGCGGCGCAAGACGCTGCGTGGAGAAGCGGTTTAGGTCAAGAAGAAGTTGAAGACGGTGCCTTAAAATACGTGCGTATGTGACCCGTTTGTGTTGGGCCTTAACGGGAGCCCATTAGGGTTAACTCTCTAGAAGCTAAGCCTCTATATAAATAGGGGTGGCTGCTGTCAAACAACCATCAAGGACTTCATTTTGTAAACCCTAGTTTTGTGTTTGGGCATTAGAGAAAGAGAAGAGACTTAGGGTTTTAGAGAGTTGAGTTGAGTTGTGTGCTCATAGATTGAGCTTTGTCCTTCATGGATGGAGTGGCTGTAAACCCTCTCAACCTCAGATCAATCTATGGATGATTTCCCAAAGATGAGTCTCTTTTGTGTTCTTGCTCTATATTTGAGATTTTGAAGGGTTCTTTGATCTATTGCTTTTTGGTTGGTTTCGTGCCCTCTTCTACCTTGTTGTAACACGTGGGAACATATCTAAGATCACCTAGATCATCAATCTCCCACGAGCAAGGTTTTGATCAAGTTTTCGTTTTTGCCCGGTTTTGAACCTTCCTTCGGTAGAATGGAAAAAGGTTGAAACTTTGACGTGGATCTACTCAATCTCTGCTTGGAATAGGTTCCTAATATCCTTAGGAAGGTGTGTTCCAAATTTGGTCAAGTTTGGCCATGTAGATCAAAAGTTAGACCGATTTTCGTTTTGGTTTTGGACTGTCTGCACTGTTTCTGGTCAGGAGCGGTCGGACCGATCCTATAACGCCGGTCAAACCGCCAATCGGTCTGACCGAATTTTTGCCGGCGGTCTGACCGATTTCCAGATTAGGGTTTGGTCTTTTTGTTCCTTGCTTTGGGGATTTTGGTTTGGATTCATCACAAGTCTTCTGCTGTTCTTGAGACTGTTGATCTTCATAACTCTCATAGCTATTGAAGTGATCCTGGTGTTGAATCTAAACGAGGTAAAAAATAGGCGAGCTCCTATTCACCCCCCTTTAGTCGCCTTTCCGGTCCTACAGATGCATACTTTCACAGACGGTTTGTGACTGAAACCGTGTGTGATGACTTTTCTCTATAAAACCCCAAGCAGTGGCTGCTTGTGCCGTTAAATCCGGCATCATATATATATATATATATATATATATATATATATATATTGTTACGTAGTCTCTCGGCCACTTTGGGGATCGTCCACATGACATGAGAAGGATGAGGCGGTAGCCACGAACGCGTCATTGAGCCTGCAAGTTTAAAAATATGGATGCCAAGAGAGCGTCAGGACATCCAATTACCTTGATGTTGTCGATAGTTAATTGGACCTAGGTTCAGAAAGTGACGTGGACGCGCAGGTATTCCGACTGGGAAGTGGTATCATGTATCAGCAACTAACCATTCTTGAGCATGTAATCGTCTTTAAACCCAACAAGAACACCAAGCAACCATTCTCACGTTTCAAAAGAATTCTCAACTTGTTGCTTGGTGTTCTTGTTGGGTTTAAAGATAATTACATGCTCAAGAATTGTTGGTTGCTGATAGATGATGCCACTTCCCAGTCGGAGTATCTGCGTATCAACGTCACTTTCTGAACATAGCGACGTCCAATTACCTATCGACAACATCCAGGTAATTGGATGTCCTGACGCTCTCCTTGCATCCATACTTTTTAAACTTGCAAGGGCTCAATGAGGTTGCCCGTAGATACTATCTCATCCTTCTCATGTCATGTGGACTAACCTCTAAAGTGGTCGGGGACTACAATATAATATATATATATATATATATATATATATATATATATATATATATATATATATATATATATATATATATATATGATGTCGGTTTTAATGGCACAAGCACCATTGCTTGGAGCCTTTATAGAGAAGAGATTGTGAATGGAATGGTAGGACGCACTGGACGCATGAGGTAGGAGAACTTGACCTAAGCATGAACACAGCTATACGCATAAAGGTGAAATGAATGGTGAGAGACAAAGATAAGACTATTAACATCATTACATAGCAAGGGACTATTAATATGAACTAATTATCAATTCAATTTCAGCATAAGACTATTGACATCATTACATCACGAGCAAGGGACTATTAATATGAACTAATTATCAATTCAATTTCAAGCATAATACTATTGACATCATTACATCACAGAGCAAGGGGACTATTAATATGAACTAATTATCAATTCAATTTCCGACCAGAACTGTAGTTCGTTAGTAAACCTTTAATCCTTGTCGGCTAGTACTATTGAATGTTAATCTGGTTTAATCCTTTACTAAAAAATAGTTTAAAACATAAGTATTTTGTTAGTTAAATCACTTGCACATTAATAACTTTGATCATACATCTTTTCAGCATTTTGGCATTTGGTATTTTTTTTCCTCGATGATCATTTGTTATTGCTCTTTTTAGATTCTGGCTTTCCCGACGTGAGTGATTATACCTCTGATCAACCTGAGGGTGAACAAGTGGTTTATTATCAAGGCAAGCATCCTTTTGCACCATGTTGACCCCAGTTTTGATACTTTAGTATTTTGAAATACAGTGATATCTGTGTGCATGCTATTTTGAAGTATCAATAATTTGTGAGTTAGTTAGTTATTTATCCCAATCTTTGTGGCTTACCTTTAATCTGTTCATACACTTAAGCTTAAGGTAGTAATCATTCATTGAAATACTTAGTCTTTAGATACTTGCTTAGCCATGCAAGTCAGTAGAGCGATAATTTGATTGACAAGCTTATCTTGTCGGTCATGGGAGACACTAAATGAATTATATTTTTGGTTCCTTTGTTCAGATTGTTAAAACTGAAAGTTAAGTTATGTTTTGTTTGATAAAAACTTGGTTTAGATCTGGACAAGTGCTAGATAGTGATGGTGCCTTCGTGCACGAGATTGGGTAATATGGTAGTCTTGTCCGGATCATTAAGGACCGAACTTTGATGTAGTCAATTCAAGTACCTTACGTACTTCCACACGCAGTGTATGGGCGCTGCTTGGTTAAGTAAAGGGTTGATGTTAATGAGTTGAGGAACTGGTGCAGTGAGGACATGTGTGTTTGATCACATGTTTCATAGGGCTCCGATTGCAATTTAATATGTGCGAGTGAGCACAGGTTTAGATTTAGTTCATTGGATCGGCATTCCCGACACAACATGTGTGCCCCGGTTAGCAGGCGCTATTAGTCGTTTGTACTAAGAGGGATTAGTCACACATGGGTGATTCAACTCAATAATATCAACTTGCTGAAAAATACCGAGTCTTAGTTTACCCAGCCGGCATACCTAAGGTAGTGTGCTACTCTCCCGGAGGCTTACGGGCTGACCAAGTCATGTGGGTAAAGATGTACACCCCTGTAGGGTTAAAACTATTCGAATAGCCGTGTCCACGGTTACCGACGACACTTGTTTTGATTGACATCATAGTTAGACTCTGAGAAAAATTTTGACATGGGAATACTTGGTACCGCATGAACATGGTTGTTCATGCATGTTAATTCGTTAAAGTGGACAGCCATTTTGACATTGTTTTGTTTGTTGATTAATTCTTAAATTACTTGTTGTTTTAGTCCAAACTTGTTTATAAAATTGCCTTAGCAAAACTTAGTAAGTGTAGGAATAAAACTGGTTACTTTACGCAAAACTAATGCCACTATAATCTTCCCTTTGATCAGCCTTAAGCATATAAAAGTTCTAATCCTTTGGTTAGATCCTACTAAACACTTTCTTTTAGTAGTTTCGTGTAAATCTTACGAGTACCTTTTGTACTCAGGTGCTTTAACCACTTGTTGCAGGTGAGGATAGTTATGTTTACGACCCATCCATTAACGCCGTTCAAGGCGACGCTAACGAATGACGTTGTTTCTATCTCCACTCAGTTGCCTAAGGGTGTGAGGCACACTTGGTGGTTCTTTTGTTATTTATATTGTTTTCGCTACAAAACTTCTGTTCGATGACCAATAGTCATTGTATAAGTTGTACCAAACACTAGTCTTGTAAAAATTCATGTTATATGTATGCCTTGTATGACTGTGTACGAATGTTGTAAAGGATATGTTCATATTAGTCTTGATCTTTAGAACTAATGTGAGACACATATCCGGAAACCTGGCATTAGGTTTGTTTCCTGTTAAAAGTTATGCCTCTGATATAAATCTTTTAACTTGAAACCGATCCAATACTAGAGGCCCTCACACTGAAATTATGAAGATTGTTCTATTGCTCCATATAAGATTGTTCTCTGCTGGGTTTGAGAGAACATTTTGCTTGTACACCACACCAAGTTTATCTATAACAAATAGTCAACAAAATCAAGAAAACTATGGGAAACATGCAGTGCAAAAGAAGCAAAGAAATGCCGGACATTTAGCAGCAAGCGAGCTTCTTGAGGCCTTCCACACCGAGTCAAAATAAACAATTCATTTTAATATTGACCTCAAAAGGCAATAGTCTGAAAAGCTGCAGTTCGTACTCCATCCTCACGATCAAATGTTCAGATGATCTTGAAAAACCAGTTAACGGATCAACTAGTTCAGCAAACTTCGATGTAACTTCCAGCACTCATATGCAGTCATGAAGCTTGCTTATTCACCTGAGAGTTCAAGCTTGCATACAGGGCAGAAAGTGCCCCACTTTGTAAGCCAGGGATCAATACACACCATGTGAAATTCTGCATACGAAATTTAGTTGGGGAGTTATCAGAAAGGTGAAGTTTCAAGCGCAATTGCTGATAATGGAAATCATTGCCTGGCTCAAATAAAAGGAATTATGTGAAAAGAGCAACATATTGTCCATGTAAATCCTCTTGCAACAGAAACCTATTTTTTGCTGAATTCTCTTTTTTTTTTAATGTGGGAAAGCAGTAAAATCAATCACTGTATTTCAACATTATCAAGAAGCAGTTACCCTTACTCCTTATCATCAGAAAATGAAATTTCAGGAGAAAGGGATTGCAGAGTCAATAGACACGTTTTGATTGTCCTGCCTTTGAGATATCCTCACATCATTAAATCACCCAGTGCATCCAGCAGCTACCTTCATTTTATAGTTTTGTTTGCAAGTATGACAGCTTCATTGATTTGATCACAATTACCATATTACTATTTTTCAAAAACAATTACCATATTACAAAAGTTGACCTCAGGACTGTAAAACACGGTAGGTGACTAAGTGGCATAATCAGCCAGCTAACAATCAATACCAACCAGGAATTACACAAAATGAATGAAGGAAAAAGTCTATTCTATGGTCCCTCAACTCTTTCAGTCATTTAATTTTCGTCCCTGATGTCCAACATCGTTTAGAACATGTCCCGCAACCGGCAAAATCATTGCAAATCATGTCCCAAATGCAGTTTTGTGGGTGGTTTTAACGACATGGTTTCCACACACTGGCTTTGTCATGCCATCTACCACATCATCAACTTAGCCCCACATGTGAGCCTCTCCTCTTCCATGATGTGGTAGATGACATGGCAAAACTGATAATGTGGCAGTCACATAACTCAAAACCACCCACATAACTGGCCTCGGGACGTGATTTGCTTTGGTTTTGCTAGTTGAGGGATGGGTTCTACACGGTATTGAACATCAGGGACAAAAATTAAACCAAAGAGTTGAGGGACCAGATGGACTTTTTCTGGTCCTTTTTCCATAAATACATGGTTCTTATTGATTGGCTTGGCTTAGCCAAACTGGCAATTTTAAGCTGGATCTAGGCCCCAAATGAGAAGTATCTAACATCAATGACTTCAAATGACAAAATTATTTAGATTTGCCCTTAGTTACCACCTGTCCCCATCCAAAAACATGCTACTCCGTCTGTTGTTTTTTCTAAGGTGTATTTGTTAGGACACGGATTAAGAGAGCTTTAAGATTGAGAAAGCCTAGTCACCATAGAAAATGATCATAATGCCCTTCCTAATCTTTGGAAAGATGAGAGATGATGGTTTGTGTAGGTGGTCATGCATTAATGCTTCGGAAGGCTATGAAATAAATAAGGGCAAAAGAGAAAAACTAACATTAAATCTTGCTTATCAGAAAACAAAGCTATAAATGAATGGCATGTCCCTAAATGAATCTGGTGCAAACGGAATATCCAAACTTAAGTGCTGATTGCATTACAATGGCCCCAGCTTGCATCCATAACAAACACAGTTAAAACTAGGAAAGAAGCTGGTTGAAACTTAAAACAAGGCCAGATTCACTGAAATCTGCTTTTTTGGGATCTCTCTTATTATAATTTATTGTGTTCATTTCTAAAGAGCTATCCTAAATGTAAGAACATATACAAGCTTGATTAAAATTATTCAGTACAGCTCTAGCCTGATCCTAAGACAATATGTTTTTACTGTGGTTGAGTGTCCTCAAAAAAGGAAATGGAAGCAAAATAGCTAAAAAAACGATAGTTTTGGTGAACCATCAGCATATTGTTTCAGCTCTGTGGAAACCCAATTCTTTTCCCATCCCAAATCTGGACAGTATTGCTGCATGCCACTGGACACTATGTATAAATGCCATAGGTAAACTAAACACTGTTAGTGTAGAATATGAGTTATGAACGGCTACACCAGCAGATCAGTGACCCAAAACCATCTTCCAATCAGTTTCCTGGTGGTGTTTGGGACAATACAAATAGAACAGCTAGCCCCAATTTAGTACCATATAACAAAATTATGAATTGTCTGGTTGGAATCATTTGAAGAGAAAACTCAGATGTAATCATTAAACAGATGGAATTGTTCCATGGCTAGCTTGGCACGAGAAGCTTAAAACTTAATATTTGAACAAACATCTAATTTACCAATATCAGTTTGAGTCAAGGGATACTGTGGTACTGCAGCACGTGATGCCTAGTTACTATTCACGCAGCATCACCTCTTGGGCAGCATTAGTTAGTTTCCATCTATTAGAGATAAGTTTCCATCTATTAGAGATTTAGAGATAAGTTTCCATCAGAAGGTACTATTCCCCTTTATTCTATTTCTATTAGATAAGTTTCCATCTATTAGAGATGGAATTTTTTTTAATACTAAATAGGGAGGTTATACCTAAGGTTCATAAATCAAAGATGAAATAAAGACTAGTCTTTGTCCCTCTTTGTTCTTCTCTAGTCTCTCCCATTCTACCCAGTTTTCAGGTCCTTACCCAACAGGCCAAGAGTGCAACATCCAAGCTCCAGGTAAACCACATTATTCAATTATCACTATTATTATTACTTATTAGTTCATTTATTTGCGTTTTTTCTTTTTTAGTGGTGGTGGCGGCTGTTATTTAAAAAACCTCAACAGTCGGGCAAATTAGCCAAATGACCAGTTAAAAAAATGCTGTGGGTCATCCATGTTGATGATGGATGGAACCCAATTGCAACAAATTGCCGATGTGGAACTTAATCTTCGAAAGTAAAAGTAGTGGAACGAAAACAGAATTCTTTTTAAAGGGTAAGGCCAAATGTTAAATTTTCTCCTAACAAAAATTTACTTCTGTAATCAACTGTACAATTTTTAGACAAGCATACCATGACAGGCTACTAAAATGGTGTATATATACAGCTCAAAATTTCAATAGCAACACAACAACTTATCAAGGCTGTTCGTCATATTTTGTGTACAGAATTCTTAGGGGCTGTTTGGACAAAAGATTATTTTGATGGCACAGGTGAAGTTTTAGAAATTTTGATATTGACTCTTGGAAACTTTCCTAACACTCCCAGACATTTTTGTCTTAATCCACGACACCCCTAGAAGATTTTTCTGGAAATTTAGGCCCTTGCACAGTGTTACCAGGACACGCGAGTCCAAAATTTTTTTGCCGCGTCGACACGCATCCCTATGTCAACGCTAGTCAGACTCCTTGCGACACGTATCGAACACCCCATGGAGAGTTCTTGTGAGGACTAAGGAGTAGAAGGGAAGAACTAGCTCGATGCCGGTGTTTAGATAGATCTATTACAGAAAGAAGAGAGGAAAGAGATGTCGGTATGGTTATTAAGGCGGTAAGGCGAGGCGAGGCGACCCACCCCCCTGGCACCTTTTAAGCGCTAAGACGCGAGGCGAGACGACGCCTTACACACATCCTAAGACGCTAAGGCGGCAAATAAAATGAGCATTTTAGCAGCACATATGTACCTTCTTGTTGCCAATTCTTGAGCCCATGTAGCAGCACATATATAACTAGTGACCTATCATGCGAAATTTTAGAGAAAATGAATGGCATTCCTTCTCAGGTCGTGGATACCTCTGAAAAATTGGCTAGATTACCCCCAAACCAAAATAAAAAGAAATGAAGGTCCAGTTAGTAAAGTTACACACCAACTTCATTACAATGGAAATGACCAAAATCTGAGTTGTAATATCTCGTTTAAAAAAAGAGAGAGAAGGGGGTGGAATTGGGCCAGGCCAGCCCGAAACTACCTAGTCTTGTGCATATATAAGAGGAGCAGGGCAGGGGTGCTATGCCCTAGCCACTGCTCCCTGCTCCCCCTCTTGCTCAAGCCGCCGCCATCCGCTTCTCGCTAGCTATCGCCCTCTCAGGCGCTACCATTGTTTCTGCCGCCACAGTCGTCACCACATCGGAAGCCGCTGCGGCGTATCAAGGGAAGGCAACGACGTTGTCGCCGTCCCTTGCTGACCACACCGTCATTGCATTGTCGTGCCTCCTTGCGCCACCGCCACAGTAGGGAGAGAAGTCATCGTGGCTTGCCGCTAGTCGTTGCCGCACTTTCCAGATTCCTCCTCTCGCGCAAGGTGGCTTTTGCAACAAGACGGGGCGACCTTGACCCCGGCAGCTTTTACCATGGATGCTGGTGCTCTAGCATGATTTAGAGCTATTAGAGGAAGGAGAGTCGGGAGTAGAGTGGTAGTGCTTGGTCGAAGGAGCATGTGAAGGAGAGTGAGGCTGGTCTGATGAGAAGAAAGAGAGGGAGAAGAAGGCTAGTGAAGCTGCGAGAGACCTCAGCTGTAGTACTTCTTTATTTATTTATACATCTAACAAGGCATTGGACAGCTTTTGCTACCATTTTTAAAAGGGTGAGTGGTGTGTAGCTGGTCTTTCTTGTGACTAGGCGATGTTAACAGTGTCTAGGATCTTTTGCAGCAGTTATATAGTGTTGTAGTAGTGTACCTAAATTAAATATTTCATTGCATAAATCATTTTATTTTAATTTTTGAAGATAAAAGAATATATATTACACGAATCCTCGAATCCTATTTTCTAGAGCTTGCCAAATCATACACCCGAATCCGAGTCAGGTTCCAACACCCGTGTCCGTGTCCAAGTAACACTACTTACCTTACATATCGTCCTAGTCCGTATCACCCCTATAATCAACCCAGATACTAAATTTTATGGGAAAAAAAGCATATCCCATAATGACCATTATTTACAAACTCAGAGGTAACATTTACCATATAGACACCTAGATGTTAGTGCATCTAGGAGAGACATCATGTTTAAGTGGTCATAAAGTAGACACAACGTTAGTTGGGGTAGCCGATTAGGCATGATAACCCTTTAATAGCCATGGATGAAAAATAGTGGTGACATGGCTGCTTTTTTTTTTTAGAATTAGCATCGAAATCAACAGTAAATGGTGATTTTGACTTGGAGGCAAATGCAAAGGTGTTTCGATGAGGGTGCCTTTTCGGGATTTAGACTGGTGATGTTATCAGCAATTGTGAACAGGCCATCAAGTCATAATTGTGTACTAGACATGACATAGCACATGATACAACAAATAAGCAAACATAATTTTCAAAAACTTTGATTAATGATTACATTGATAATATACTTCCTTTCTTCAATTGGGGCCCTTATACATTATTAAATAATTAAACTACCTTCGTAGACAGTTATAATGGTATATTTGTATCTGTCCAAGAAAAGAAGCAGTGACCATTAAAAAGTCTAACTGAGCATCTCAATCTTTGGCAGCTACTGCGCGAGCAATAATATGTAACAAGTAGCCAAGCACTCAAATTTCTCACACTCTTACCATGTTTGCACGGGAGAAGTCTAAGCATATCACCATTGTTGTAGTCCTCTAAACAAATCGCACAAGCTTCTTGAAAATTATTGCCACTCGAGCAGGGAGCTTTATATGCCAAGCAAGGAAGCTTTTCGACCACATGTTTCTTGATGTAAGGTGGGCGATTATCAACTCCATGGCGTAGAAGTCGGCAGTTTCGAGCAAACAGAAAAGAAGCAAGAACTGATATGATGACAACAAGTGATACGAATGACATTACCAACACTGTCCCTGCAGTCTCATCCATTGATGAGTTTATACAGCACTCACCATCTTCACCTCTAGCAAACTTCTTTAGTGTGTCCCCAGCCATCTTGGAAACGAATACCGCAGGTATGTGTATGCCCTCGGATTCACCAACCACTAAATTAAGATAAAGGAGGAACCATTAATCCTACAAAGTATATCCCACAGGCCGCAAGAACTAAATAGATGAAAACACAATATTTTTTTCTAAACACCATTAGCCCATAAATCATTTCATCATCTGTCATAAACCTTAGTTCATTAGGGTAAACACCGTAGAAAGGAGACCGACGGCGATGGTTAGAGATAAAACAACGCTAGAGGAGACTAGGAGAGAGAACCTGCTGGGCTATAGAGGGTCTAGATTAGGGAGAGGGACTTGAGACTAGGGGGGAAAAAGGCCGGTTACCACCGGTAACCTGGCTTACCAGTGGGGATCGGGAAAGGAAAAACCGGCCGGTTTTTCCCAGTTTCGCAAATTCAAATTCCAATTTTCGAATTTCGGCTGGTTTTTAAGCAAATTCAAGCGAATTTTGTCCGGATTTTTAAAATCCGATTCTGCAGTTTTTTTCCGCCAATGATCGAATTTCCACCGGAAACGGGTTTTGGATCCTTGCTTGAGACTAATTCATCTTATTGCTTAATTGATAATGGTAGCATGCGGCTCCGCTTATACAGAGGTTGAGCCCCTAACAATCCAATCTAATCTTTCCAACTAATAAAGACAACCTTCCTAATAGATAAGATCTTGTTCTATCTATAAGTGAGACATACTTGAGGGCTAAGTAATATGGCTTCCATTGCGTCACTTCCATGGACCCGCATATCCGGCCCATGACACATCTCCTGACATTGGTAGCCGGATTTAACCTGATGCTGACATTCTCACTAACATCAGGGACCCTTTCTCTGGTTATTTTTATGGGTATAAATTATAAAGGTACACTAGCATTAGCTTAGCTATATTTTTGCAATGATAGCTAATTAGAACAAGTGTCATTTACTTAAAGTTGAAAAACAGAGAAATGCTATATGAAACACATGACAATTGACAAGTAATTGCATTTAAAATACATTTGCTCTTGTAGCCTGGTAAGCCACTAATATAAAGGAGCAGGTCAGTACTAGTAATAGATTGTGCAGCACTACATTTAACTTGATAGCAATCTTCTGGCTGAGATCAAGAAGATCTTAATCTTAAGGGTTATACTTCATCTTCCAGATAACAGTAAACTGATGTTTAACTATGTCAATATATCTTTCTAATGGTAGCCAGTTAGAATAAGTGCCACTGACTTACAGTTGACATCAGAGGACTACTAGATGAAACGTGAAACAAATAGAAATTGAATAGCTATATGACATTTCAGATTCCTGGTAAAGCACTAATAGAAAGGAATAAGTCGGTATTCATTTTCAATTTCACAGCACAACAGTTTTAATGGCTACATCTGCTTCATCAACTACCTAAGGTTTCACCATATGATTACTAAAACATAAACAATAATTGCTGAGTTTACTTGTGTTCTCCAGTCGTGTTAGTCTTATATGCCTTACCCAGTGAAAACATACTTCGGCAAAAACAAGAAACCAAGAATTCACTCGGTGATCAAGTATGCATTTAATTTCAAGCTACCTTTAGATTTAAAACAAATCATCCAGTGTTGAAGTGAAGAATTCACTCAGTGGTTGATCAAGTATGCATTTAATTTCAAGCTACCTTTAGATTTAAAACAAATCATCAAGTGTTGAAGTGAACTCATACTGCACGGTAGAACAAAATAAGCAACCCCCGGGAAAATTGTTAGTACTTTGTCCACCATTCCCAAACTTTGTCCCACGGGGTTATAGTGCTTCGGAACAAAGACAAGTTTATTTTTTGCAACACAAACAACTAGAACGATTGGGACAGCAAATCGAAGATCCGAAGCATATTTGCCACAATTTTAATCAAATTCTACACTTGCACGAACAATGTAACTTGCATTAACTCTTAACAACTAAATCAGTCTTCTCTTCAGATAAACCCACGCCCTCAATTGGGGACCAAATGAACTGCTAAAGAAGTACTAGTTCCTAAAACAGGGCGAGGGTTAGGACAAGCAGAGAGAGAGAGAGAGAGAGCTTGGTGGTGGCACTCACTCGAGTAGAGGCTCGCCTTCTCCTCGTCGTCGTACACGACGACGGCGGCGAACCCCGCCTGCTGCGCCGTCCGCACCTTGTCCTCGAAGCTGCAGTTGCCCCTCGCTACCAGCACGAATGCCCCCCGGCCAGTGGCGTCGCCGCCGTTCTTGATCGACGCGCACGCCTCGGCGGGGTCCGCGGCGCGTAGCGACCCACAGATCCCATCGCCGCCCACGCGGGGCCCTGCGGCGCCAAGCAAGTTAGAAAGAGGGGGCCGATTCAAGGGGGAGGCGACTGATCGAGAAGGGGTCCGATGCTCACCGAAGCGCGCGGGGGCGTCGAGGAAGGTGAAGGAGAAGGAGCTGGCGCGGAGGCGGACGAGGGCCGAGCAGGGGCGGAGGGCGGCGGCGAGCAGCAGGAGAAGGAAGCGGGGGCTCATCGTCGGGAAATCCGAAACACAATTTTTTTTTTTTTGTTGTTCCTTTTGTTACTCCTTTCTTCCCCAGTACGGCAGTACTTCGATTTTGGATCGAGAATGCCGAATTTTTTTAAAAAATAATTATAAAAATAAATAATCGATTTTTTTTTTTATAAAACAGTACTGCCGCTATTCTAAATGATGACAAAAAAAACCTTCGCAATTTGTAATGGCGACGTGATCAGAGAATTTTTTTTTAAAATAAAATTGAAAGTAACTGCATAATAAGAAACAAAAATAGAAAGTAACTGCATAATAAGAAGCAAAAACAGAAAGTAATAAGAAATAATATTAGCACAACGTCATCTCATAGTTTGTCGACAAATCACAATGATATTACAAAATATTTTAATACAACGTTATCACATAGTTTGTCGACAAATCATAACGATATTAAAAACATTTCAGCACAAAGTCATCACATAGTTTATCGAAAAATCACAATAATATTATAAAATACTACAGCACAACGTTATCATATGGTTTGTCAATAAATCATAATAATATTACGAAACATTCAGTACAACATATTTGAACAAGACAAACCATTACCGTGGTCGCGACCTCAACGTTCGCCATGTCGATCTCTACGATGCCCGTCTCGAGTGGGGCAGTCGAATGAGGTCCCCGCGACACCGTCCAGACTACCGACCTCTCTTTCATTCCGTGCATTTGTCGTAGGGCATTCTTGCAGATATGCTCGGACTCTCTGCAAATTGAGCACTTCTTCGTACGACGTCCGGCTTCTGCTTCGTCCATGTCGTTCTTAATACGTCATACCTGTCATTGGCCAACATTTTCCTTCAGCCTAGTAATGTTCGCAGCCCAGATCAGTTGCTCCCAAGTAGGATGGTTAGTGAAATGGCCAACTACGTTGTAACCATACAGCTTTGCATTCCAAGTTTGCTTCACCTCTTCCTTGGTGAAATATTCGAAAAAGGTACTGGTCGGGATGTTGTGCCACCATCAAACATGCGGCCATGGCATGCAAGCATGGCCTATGCAGAAGAAGAGGCTTGTCGCAAGTGCATATGCAACTAGCGTGGCATAGCGTACACTCGTGGATGATCCTCTCGCGGTTCGTCCCGCGGCGTACTTTCTCCTTACACAGTATCTTGAAATGAAGCTCTCTTGTGTCCATCTTGAATGCCTAGTGCATCTCACCCTTCTTGCTTATCTCCTCTATGTATTTGATGATCATGGCTGAGTACATTTTTCTGTCATTTGCTATGGAGAGCGACGCGTTGTTGCTTCGATCAACAAAGTACTTTGTGGTCCCGCGCAAAATTGCCTCCACAATAGCAACCAAACGGAGGCACCTGGCGTCGTGCATGACGCAATTGTACACCTCGGCTAGATTTGTTGTCATAACACTATAACAAGCACCATCCTTGTCATATAGCAACAACCACTTCACCTTAAGCTCGTTCTCAATCTAGTTTGAGAAGCATTTCACCTGCCCCCCACATCTTCCTCGTCACACCAAGACCGTCTGTGGGTAACTGGCAATGCCTTGGGGATATTGTCAGTGTTTGTAGCGTGCTTTTTTGTTGCCTCCCTTCTGTGCATCCCCATCCACTCATCCAGAATTTTTCAAAGTGCGTCGAACTTTCTCTACTAGTTCTCATTGCATAACCGTTTGAACAGGTTCATCAAGTCTTTTGTGGAACTGCTTGTAGAAGTTTGCACCTAAGTGCCTCATGCACTACCTGCTTTGCAGATCCACCCATGAAAGTGGCTCGTTTTTCTCTTGTTGTAGCTGAGTTATTGCACTCAATAGGCTCCGCATGCCGATAATGTATGACTCATGCATTTGGATAGCCCTATACAATAGAAATATTCACGTTCGTTAGAATCCACAACTAATTGTCCATGTTCTCGCTTTCAACAAACACGAAGGCCACGGGAAAAACCAGATTGTTCCCGTTCGTCGCAATTGTAGTAAGTATCTGCCCCTTGTACCTCTAAGTTAGGAACAGGCCATCCACACACAAGATCGGACGGCAATGCCGGAATACATTGATGCATGCACCAAAAGCAAAGAATACTCGCTTTAGTACCCTCTTGTCGGCCCACCGCGGATGTGTCCCTTCTTGAAGGTCGACATGAGTGCGGGGATTTTTGTCTTATATGGCTCGGAGTTGTCCGGGTAGGTTGTGGTAAGAGTCCTCGAACGTACCAAACCTTAATTCCAATACCTTCTACTTTTCCCTCCACACCTTAGCATAGCTGATTGTGTACTAGAACATTGCCTCTATTGCCTGAATGATGGATTGTGGCTCGAAATCCAGATTATCCACGATCTCACCATACATGATGTTCGCGATGAAGCTTGATGACAGGTTCTTGTGGGATTGTATTGATTCAGCGATGACAAATATGTGAGGGACTACCATAGAGCATTTCAAGTAGGTATCTCATTTAGGCTGGAAAGCATGCACTTGCCAAGGGCATCCTTCTATGTCTCACTTCATGTCGTAGCTGTGATGCTCTATTTTTATTAGATATTCACTAACAGTGACAACTTGTTCCAAAACTCTCTGAATGAAGAAGACAGTGAGATGTAAGATAAAAACCAAATATGTAAATGCTTGCTACCAGGTACTTACATTGATGGTTGATCGAGCAAAATTGGTATACACCCTCTGGAAATCTTTCAGTTCGTCGATGTCTTTGACTTTGTCCCACCATATTTCTTGAAGACGCTCGTCATAAAAAATAGTCCCCCTATTAGGAATGTCCTTGGGGTGTGGGACTTGGTCACGAGATCTGAACGAAGAAGATCCCAGATGGTTGCTAGGCCAAAGAACTCAGAGAAGAAGTTGAAGTACTCTTCTTCGTCTTCGTTGCTTGCATCAGCATCTCTTCCTTGAGGGCCAGGAGGAACGTCCTCCATGACTCCTTTCCCGGCCCGGTGGCCAGATGTTTCTCCTCTGACTTGCCCGGAATCTTCTGGTGATCGAAGGACCAAGTCCCTTGTTCGATTATCGATTTCATCAATAACTAGCTTGATCATCATAGCGACTAGTTCTTTCGCCGTCTTTGCCTTGGCATCTACGACCGCCTTGGTGGTCACAGTTGCTTCTATGGCAGTACCCTCCTCCACCACAGAGATGGTGATCAATCCCTCGACCACCTCCACTGTTATCTCTTCGATTGTAGAAGAAATAATAGCATGCCTCTTGATAGGAGTGTCCTTGAGGGTTTGAGGAGCAGGGCTAAAATTCCCGAAAAGAGAAAACATGTTAAGGGTGTAAAAGAACAGAAGGTAAATGTTATCCTTATGTTTTTGATTTTTACATACCTTGGCTTTCTAACTTTAATTGTGAATCCAGAAGAGATCTTCCCTAAGAAAAGTCTCTTTCTCCTTTTCTCATCGACCACCTCAATCCTCGCAACACTTTCAGCCCTTAGGGGGCTTTCAATGCCACAAGATTGAGAGGTCGGGGCTTCTTCGACCACGTCTGATCGCAAACCTTGTTGAGGGCTTGGGACCTCTACGACCACGTCTAGTCGTAGGTCTTGAAAAAGAGCCAAAGCTCCCGAAGCTTCCTGCCCCTCTTTAATGTGACCATGCCACAAACGCATACAACCATACAGGTGAATTTGTTCCTTCAGCTTCAATTTGTTTTAAATAAGAATATGAAGCTACCTAATAATGAAAATGTATATTTGTGCAGCTATACAAGGAGGAATGCATCGACACCTAAAGTGTTCAAGTTGGATATGTTCTGGAATCCAATTCGGCCTCCGGATACAACACTGACTTCAAACATGCATAACTTTCACATACAGCATTCGTTTGAGGTCCACGAGTACTTGATGGAAAGCTTATCTCATTCTCTTTCCAACGGATCTAGCCTCACCTCCAAATTCCTTTTGTGTGCACCGCAATTATCAAAAAAATGTGCTGTATCACCTGTTTAGGCCAAATTAGGCCTTGTAATACTTTGGCCCAAGGGAAAGCACCACCCTAGGCGGCCCATACTGTTCATAAGGCACTATTCACATGTAAACAGTGCTATGAATAGTACCACCCCCTATTTTCTTAGCTATGTGCGCCCCCCTCCTATATTTAAGGAGGCCGCACCCCTATAGTTTTCTTGGATTTTGTTTAGTTAAAAGTTAGCTTCATTGCAACTTCATGTATTGACTTGTGTTGATTAGACCAACCATAATACCGCTTCAGAATCCCAACTTTATGAAATATTTTAATCCTATTTGCAATTTCAGATTGCTATTTATCATGTTATTGCTTGTTCTTTGATTGCATGTAGGAATAGACCTTCGTGATAAGGTCGATCGTGCTTCTAGCAAGGTCGATAATGATCTTGGAGTTGGTTTAGCGATTGCCGGGTATATTGGTCATGTACAATTGGTAGTCGAATTGTGAGAGTCGTCTCCACCAAATCGAGTTATCCTTCGCACCGAAAGATCGGGACACCCTTTGCCTCATCACTCTTGGTGGTCGGAACTTGTTTCGATCACCTTAAGTCAGCACTTGCCTCGACCTCGGTTTCTGCTAATGCAGCAATATCCTTCATAAAAGACACAAAGCTTTTCTATTTCTCCTTCTCTAGTTGCTTGACAAAGCCATCAGAGGCAGAAACTGAAAAAGTCTTCTTGTCATAGTAGAATGGTACCTTAGGCTTTGGGAGCAGGCAATTCGACCCGTCCTTTTTTCTCTACAGCAATCATGTTTGCAAAGAATTTCTTGATATGACTGGTCGGAGGAGGAGCAGAGCTTGACCCTTTTGACTTTCTTATCAACAGCCCTTACAAGGCGGCGCCTTTTGGCTGGAGGAACTTTTTCTTCCTTTGGCCCCATTTTGATAGCCTGCGGCTCGACCTCTTGGTCGTCTCGATGATTTGTTGTGCCTACTTTCTGTAACAAACAGAAAAACAACATCACTCGATAATCGAAATCTACGACTACAGAATCCTAGAGAAGAAATCAACCCTTGATTACCTTTAGACGTTCTCCCTTTCCTTTGCGGATACGATCGCCAGGATTTGAGGAACCCCATTCAACGTGGGTGTTAGAGCTTTTTCACAGATGAGTTTGACTCGGGAGTTAATCTCTTTTTGTGGGAGATCTGTGATGGTGAAGAAACTACTCAACAATAAAGCTCAAAATTAATAAAAAAAAGAGTTGAGTTGAAAGGTTATTTACCTTCCTCGAAATCCCTGGTCGAATCTTTAGCCCCCGAGTACATCCACATGTGATGTGCTCGTTTCTTTCAAAGGGCTGATACGGCACGTGATGAAATCTCGCACCACATGCCATCCGGTAAGCCCCTCTTCTCTCAACTCTTTTATGACTTGAATGAAGGGAGAGATCCGGTCGAGGTCGCTAGGAACCGAGTCCTAGGAGGAACTCTTCTCTACAGCCTTCCCTACAAAGAAGAGGCTGTCATCGTTGGTCGTCGTCCAGTAGAACCACCCCTTCCTCAATTTCGGCCATGACGACTAGGTGATCATCTGAATCTACTCTTTTGACTTCTCGTCGTGGAGCTTCAGACCGCAACTGCCTGCGATTCCAGCTTGTCTGCTCATCTCGTAGTAGTACTGGAAGAGCTCGAGGTCTGCTGGAATCCCCAGGTAGGCTTCACACAGGTACATGTATACACTTAACATTGTGATGGAATTAGGAACAAGGTTCACCAATTCCACCCCAAAGTGTACGAGTACCAGTGTAAGGAAGGGGTGAGCAGGCAATCGAAGACCGTATTCATAGTGTGCTTGAATAATAGAATGATGCCTTCCTCACCCGAGGGCCAATGCTGCCCATCAGCTTCAGCCCACTTCACATACTCCTTCTTCGGGATCTTCCTAGCAGCCACCAAAGCCTTCATCTTCATCTCATCCATCTCCGACACTACCCACTTAGATACGATTCCGACCATCTTTTCTAAGTGAGGTTAACTTGGATTTGGAAAGGCTTCGAAGAAAAGTTCAACTTGGTTGGAGGCGGATAAAGCAAGGGCTCGAAGAACAGTTAAAGCGAATGGGAAAAGTAAAAACCCTAAGTCATACCCGCGACGGATTTTTATAGCCGCGCGCTTGAGTTAAAGATCGTGGGAACTTAACAGTTACCACCTCTTCGGGAACTACTCCAACGGACAGGTCTGTGAGGGTCAATTGATATTCTTAAATTTGTCTGTTCAAGAAAATCGATTATGTCTTTACAACTTAAGTGAAATTACCTTCTTGACCAAGTCAATTTTTGGTCAAATAAAATACCAGTCAAAAAGGTTTTGCTTCCGACCACTATTCTACAACTCCTTTACCAAGTAAATTATTTTCACTTGAGACTGGGGGGCTAGATGACGAGGATCTAATAATCCTCATTTAATTATTTATCTGTAGTTCTTATTAAGATAGCAATATCTTTGTATTACTCGCAAGTATACCCCTTATCATTCATAAGGGAGAAGCTCAACCGAGTGGTCGTAAATCTTACTACCACCATCCCCTAGTCGTAACCCTTTTCCATGACTAGTCTCTAGTCGTAAGCATTTCTACAACTCGCCTTAGGTTGTGAGCCTTCTCTACGAGCACCTTGTGGCCATAAGTCTCTCCACAACCTAGTCGGTTATGATTACCCTGTCATCGATAACGCCTATAGGTATGTGGGACCAGTTGATTAGGGAGTCTTATACGCCGCATTTAACACACGAGGCAGTTAACATACGCTGTTATTCTATGTGAATAACTGCACGTTTTATACCTCTGTCTCTGACAATAACTGCCTAGCGACGTGGAGAAGTTATTTCTCTGATAGCAACCTCCACCAATGGTTCATCCTTTGGAATGTTAGGACATCTCTTGGCTTAGAGGAACTGCCACCTCTCCATGCGCTATATAAAGGACGAAGTCGGCGGACAGAGGGGGACAAGGAACAAGGCGATCGAGCGAAGCAATCTGGAGCACAAGACATTAGGCTTTAGTTTTCCTCTTGATTGTATGTAGTACACTCAATACAGTACAGCAGGAGTAGGGTTGTTATTCTCTTCGGAGAAGGTCTGAACATGTATAAATCCCGGTTTCATCCTCTGCGTGGTTCTAATCCTAGGAGTTCCCCCGAAACAAACAATCATGCGTAAGATCGATAGTAAATCATTGACAAATCTGAATTCTAGAATTTTATTCGATAAGTAAAAATCCAAACTAGAATTCAATGAATAGTTGATGCACATAATATATGAGTGGAGATCAAGACAACAGACATACACACACACACACACACACACACACACACACACACTAAGATGATGTAACTTAAAGCAACCGGGAATGAACTAGCAAGATATAAATGAAGAATAACTAGCTCGTGTTACAAAAGTTATCGAAAGACCCTAGCTTGTTGCAATTGAAATATAGGACGCAAGATTGCATAAAAGGAAACAATTAAATGGAAGAGAGGACAATGCTCAATCTATGCAATGGGTTTGGCTGCCACTTGTTTTTCTTCTATTTTTTTCTTCTTTTTCTTTCTTGCTTCAGTTTTTGCTCTGTTTTCTTGCTCTCTTTTTCTTTCTTCTTTTTGCTAGTAATCGAAACCAAAGAACATGAGATCAACAAATTAATTTGTGTTCAACTCTCTCGGCTTTAATCAATTCAAAGATTATGTGCAGACCTAATGCAAACTGAAGTAGCTAGTTTTTGTAGGATCAAAGTTTTAGCAAAAATTAGAAATTGGCTCTCAAAGGATTATACTTCTCTTCGGTTTGCACAAAGAGGAAACAAAAGTGTGCTGAAAATCACACTTATGCAACTAGGGTTTCACAGCTCATGCACTCGGTTTTGCCTCTCTTAGTGCCAAAGCATGCATTTGTGCTTACGGCGCAGTAAGGAAATTTGGCTAAAAGATGGTGCAAGCACAAACTGAAATCAATTTCCCAAGCTAGAGCACGACTCAAAAATCCAATTCAGTTAGACTTGCTCACAGCTCAAACAAATTTTGGCCTTAGGAGACCTAATGGAGCACGACAAGGAAATCGAATAACAATAGTGGAGCTCTTGGTCGGCCACGACAAGGATGCCAAAAGGAAGTTTCGGCCAAACTGAAGAACTCCAATTTGCCCAAGAGACCAAATTGTACACAACAAGAAATCAATTCGGTTTGCAATCTTCAAAACCGAAACCAACTCAAAACTCAGAGATTGAATTTAACACAAAAGATTTCGGATGAGAAGTCCCTAAGGTACATGGCAAGGACTCTTATTTGGCCGGCCAAAAACCTCTTGCACCCAATTTGCATTCGGTCAAGAGATCAAACCGTGAGCTAAAAATTAGATTGGGTTATAGCAAAGCTACACAAAACTCAAATACAGACAGCAACCAATAATTTAATTCCAATGGATTCAAACCTAGCAAACTCACTAGAAATTCAGATTGTAACTAAGGTTGCGAAAAAAAATTTATTTTGGGTGGATTTTCGGTGTACAGGACAGCACAAAAGAAAAATCAATCTACTATTTTTGTGGGATTTTTCAAAATTAATGAACAGTCCAAAATAGTGAATGCTATTTACTCTTTTGGTGGAATTTTAGGATGAACAATACGTAACAGTAGTGAATAGTGCTAAAACAAATCTTCTAATCAAAGATAAAGATCCTAATGTGTCAACGAGGCTCTAATACCAAGATGATATGGGGTACCCGATCTTCATGACTTAGGATCTTAGATACTCGATTAATCCACCGAATTTGACGAAGCCAATCGATGCCAATGCAACAACCTATGACGCCTCTGAATTCACTGTTTAGTTTCCTGTTTCCAACTCCAAAGATTACCCTAGAATCTACCAGAATAGTCTACTTCACAATTTTGTATCTTTTTTATATAACTTGAAAAGTATTAAAAATAGTAGTTCTTGAATCTACTAAACATTTTCTAGCTTATTTAAGTTATGACAATAATTAAATTACTCTATTTACTAGGTGTAATCAGCTCATCTACCTGATAGCTTCCATGGATGACCGTTTTCTGGATAGTGATCTTCCAGAGGCCATAACTTTTCTCTCATAACTCCACATTTAGTGTTCTAGACCTTCCAGGAATGCTAGTGAAATTCCCCACATTTGTTCCAACTAGCTAAAACCCTAAATCTAAACGTAAGTACCCTTAATTGCCCCCGCAAGGTTATGCAACGTAGTTCGACGAATTAGGGCTTGCTGAAAACTATGTTATTGTGACCCACAACTAACAATAAGTTCTAGCAAGCAATTCAATAATAAAACCCGTCCACGGGTCACAATAACCTGCAAATCCTTCGAACAGCTTTACGGGCACCTCTGATCACTAACAAGTCCTCAAGCTCATTGTGGCACTTCATACTATGATGACAGATGCGACTTCCAATCCTCACAATGAAATACACACTCATCGCGAGTCCAATTCTGTGCCTCTTCACTTTCGTTTCCTTGGTGAAGCAAGTTGCACACCTGCTTGTTCCCAAACTCTACAACAACCATTGAAGAACTACAGACCAATCTCCACTTTGATCACGAAACACTTGAGCCATCTAAAGAAATTAACACGGCAAGAAAGGCAAATTAAGATTACAAAGCAATGTTCAACAAAGACAAGAGCCAAGATTTCTAGAACAAGATGATAAAAGAATAGAATAGAATAAGAATAGAATAGACTGAGGTGAGAAAAGAAATCGAATAGATGAGAAAAGAACAACTAATCAAGTCAAATTAAGTTGTTTTGATTTAAAAAAGAAATAAGTCTAATTTACCCCCCTGAACTATAGATCGAGTCCAAAAAACACCCCGAACTACAAAACTGTTTACTTTACACCCCTCAATTGTTAAAACCAAATCAAATAACCCCCTCGAGCCAAAACCAGGTGGTTTTAGCTGACGTGGCGTCCACGCTGGCACTATTTCGCTAACGTGGCGTACTGATGCCCTTCTTCTTTTGCCAGACTCCACCGGCTCCACTCCACATTCACTCTCCACCCCCCACGGCATCACTCTCCACTAGCTCCAGCCCCAGCGCCTCCTCCCTCGGCACTGCCAGGTCCACCGCCTCCGGCTCCACTGCCTCTGCTGCCCTCCGCACCTCCAAGATCCTTCTCCTCAGCCAAGGGGAACTGTGAGGCGTCAATGATCTCCATGAGCTGCCACGTACACCGCTCAATCTGGTGGATCTCCTTGAGCAGCCCACATGAGTGCTTGCGCTCCTTCTTCTTGGACTCCTCGAGGATGCGCTCGTAGAGCGTTGTGATGGGACCGGACGTGGGAAGCTCCTAGGCACCGACAAGCGCGCCGAGGCCACGATCCCGCACGAGATGGCGGCACAAGCGCCAGCAACGACTAAAGAGCACAACGCCCATGGTGTACACGACGGAAGCGAGGCCTCCGTGGCGGCGATATCGTCTTGGCGCAGGGCACCCAGAGGCCTCCCCAATTGCCTCATACCGCATCGGCACGACCACGACCGGGACACACTCCACGAGAGCAACCTAAAATGGGAGCCGAAACCGGACCTTGAGCTATCGCCGCCGCTGCTCTGGCAGTGGTGGCTGTGCCCATGGGCGTCCCTGTTCGTGCGGCCAAAGGATCGATTGTGCTGGCCCCACGACGCCGCCGCCGCCCTTGTCGTCGAGCATGAGGATGTTCAGATCGGTGAGCGCCTTGCGGGTGCGGCGGATCTAGCCCTCCCTGAGCAGCGCGGTGGGGTCGGGGGAGGCAAGCGCCATGGCGGCGATGGCGAGGTGCTTGCTCCACTAGTGGATGAGGTCGAGGCATTTCACAAAGACCGCCGCCTCTCAAGATTTCGTCGAACAACTTCCGTGGCGACATCCGCACATTCCAAAGATCGTACATCTCCATCATCAAGCTCACGGCACGATCCCACCGAACTCGGTCTTCATGGTCGCCTCCGGCGCTTTGCGCCCTCGACCGATAGCTTGAGCACCCCGACGCCTTGAGCACGAACGGGTAGGTGTTGCTTATCGGCGAGACCGCCATCACCGAGGCCGAACCGCACGGGGAAGCCGAGGGCGCAGCTGGGCCAAGCCACTGGCGGCGGTGCCGTGGGCACAGGCGAGTGGCATGGGACCGGGTCAAGGCGGCACTGGGCCACGCACGAGCCAAGAGAGAGAGAGAGCTGGGCGTGGGGTGGAGTCGTGTGGAGTAGCCGGAGGTAGGAGCCGGAAGAGCACCTGCAAGGCCATGGGCTGGGTGCAGGCCACGAGTCGAGGAGAGGCGACGTCAAGAGTGGAAGGAGAAAGAGGTGAGGTGGAGTAAGAAGCAAGTGGATGGGAGGAAGAAGAAGCACAACTGACATGAATGTGCTGACGAGGCGAAATAGTGCCAGCGTGGACGCCACGTCAGCTAAAACCACCTGGTTTTGGCTCGAGGGGGTTATTTGATTTGGTTTTGACAATTGAGGGGTGTAAAGTGAATGGTTTTGTAGTTCAGGGTGTTTTTTGGACTCGGTCTATAGTTGGGGGGGGGGGTAAATTGGACTTATTCATTTAAAAAATAAGTTTTGAAACTTTTGGTTAAGACAACCATGCTAACTAAGGTTGTATTCTACAGTTGATATGGCTCTAATACCACCTCTATCGGGACCCAGTTTTACACATTTGAAACCCTCTGTGTATTCTGAATTAGTCCCATATGAGTAGCTAGTTAACATAGAAAATATCGATGAAATACCACCCATTTATCGATTTAACTAAAAAGATCTCAAAATAACAGATAGTAATAATAACCGGATCTTGTGGTCAATGTTTACTTAACTTGCCATGTAGGGCTAAAAATAAATAAATAAACTCTTGCAGCGGAACAGGATAACTTGGAAAGGCCAATCAACATGCTCACATGCAATCGAGTAGAGAACGCTTCCTAATTCACAAAGTCTTCATTGTACTCCTTCTCAAAGAACTCTTGAGCAGCTTGATATTCTTCAACTGAGCAGCAAAATTTGAAGTCATGAGTACATAAAGTACTCAATAAGTCATAGGGAAACAATATGCATTTAATACTCATACAAGACTTGAACAAAGCATTAACTGTATGGTTCTTTTGCAGAAAGCAGTATTGATGATAAATACAATAAATAGATTGAATTGCGTAATTAAAAAGAATAGTAAATAAATAAACAATTCCTTTGAAACAACCAGTGAACTTCCCATTCACTTCCAAACCAAACCAATAAGTGAATTCCCCATTCACCAACCGACACATTTTATGAAGAAACTCTACCTCTCGTGTGAAATCCCCAGACATATCCATAACTGCGGACGCGGCTATTCGAATAGATTAAATTAACACTCTTTAGACGCTGTACACTTTACACACAAGATACAACCAGTGTAACTAGCACCAATCATAACAAAACCTTTCGGATGTCTCATCTCAATAATTGACTCTCCCGATGTGCATACTGTCACCCCAACCTCACCATTGGACCTAGAGACGGCGAACCGCCCATAGATGTGACCTTAAAAGGGGTCCACACCTGCACCCATATACTACCTGAGTAGTCAACGCCAAAACTCTACAACTTACTAAGTTAGGTCTGTCCCATCAAGCATGTGGTTGTACGATAAGGCCTAGTTCAATAGCGCACAAGATTAAGTCATTGACAAGTTACTCAGGAGAGTCTACCACAAACCCACAACGTGCTAACCCGCACCCCTACTTCACAACCGCTCGCCTGAGCATAAATCATTTTATTCAACCAAGACAAATGACATACCCTGTCATGGTACACAAATTTTAACAACAGTGGTTACCAGTCACAATTCCATATCTCATTAAGTCAAATTCAACATTAGTGTACATGTGATCATGAGCCTATCGTAACTAAGCATAACTAAGCATATGTACGATATCCGTGTTGGTGATACAATTATGTCCAACTAAAATTAACCATTCTATGGTGACAAGCTATTCAAGGTATTCCAAAGTTCAATGGAGGTATAATGATAAATAGGTGATAACTAATCCCAAAACAATTGATATAAAGATAGTATGCAATTGATATAAAACAATATAATTTTGAAATCATAGGTTCAATATGATCAGAAGACTAAGACAAGCCTTGGCTTTGGCTCTGCTCAGTTACCACACTTGGATCTTCAAAGTTTGCTTCTGCTCCTGCTCCGTGAAACAGATCGTCTGACAAGACATAAAACAACAGGCGAAGCACAAATAAATTCAAAAAGAAATCCAAATAAAATCCAAAAATAGTAAAACCAACTTTAAAATAAAGAGCTCAATTTTAGATTAATTTAGGAATTTGAATGGATTGAATCGGGGTTCGAACAAAGGAGAACAGGCTCTCAGAAGATTTGCCGGAAAAGGAAAAGAAGAGAGAAAAGAATATCCAGAGAATATTCTTTTGGCTGGAAATAAAATAAAAAGAAATTGGAACTTTACAAGTGGGGCCAAGGTGTAAGTGATAGAGAGAGAAAATTAGAGAATGACATGTGGGACAAGGTTGCTGGAGAGAGAAAGAAAGAAGGAGAATTACAAGGGGGTCCCACATGGCATTGAGCTGGGTCTACGGGTTTTGGGTCTAGGGTTTTGGCTCGGCTCGCCACATGGCACCGATAAGGATGACACGGGGCGACAAGGCTGAGGTGAAGGGTGAGGTGGCTGTCTTAGTGGCACAGAGAGCAAACGAGAGGTAACAGAGGGGCACTGACAATGTGGACCCACAACATAGAGAGATAAAATAGAAGCTAGCACAGCAGAAGCAAAATAGAGGACTTGGCCGTTGGCAATGGAGGCGGCATCGACAGCAAACGGCGGTGAGGGGAGTCCAGCAAAGTGCAAAAATGGAACCCCACGGGCATGAGGAAGCTCTGGGTGGTGGTGGCCCGGCCAGGGCGACGGCGAGGTTCAGGTACACAAGTGCGATGGCGAAACAACGACGCTCGGTGGCGATGGAGACGAGCAACATGATGGCGATGACTCGAGGAACACACCGAAGTGGACAAGGTGACCAGAGGGTGATGAGGATGGCAGTGTGACGAAGATGGCTGTCGACGAAAAGGATGAACGACAACGACATGCTACGGTGGCAATGAAACTGAAAGAGAGGTGGGAACCGGAGGAGGAAGGTTCAGAACATGCGTTGACGCATTTAAGACTACGAAGGAAACTCACCGGAGAGGATCGAGAAAGGGCGGCGCAGCCGATTTTAGGGACGAAGACGACAAGTCGATGATCTTCGGCCGAAGAGGGGGAAGCACGACGTAGAACATCGCGAGGTGAATCCAAAGGTGAAGACGGCTCGACCGAAGAGGCTTTTACGGCAACAAACTCTGGTGAGGAAGACTTGTAGCAGCGGCGGCTTGTTGGCAACAATTCGATGCGAAGAAAACCAAATAGGGGCCGAAGCTTTAGGGTTTTGGGAGAGGAACACGATGCGAATATTTTGACACGATCAGCCACCTTTAAATAGGGCCGAAGGAGGAGAGTTCGCGAGGGACACGACGACGCATCGTCTCGGACACGAACTGAGGAGTTGGACCCAGGGATGGATTGGAGAAGATGCACACGTGGCGCTGACAACACGGGCCCACGGGCAGAGAAAGCAAAAGAAAAAGGAAAAGAGGAGAAGTTGGGCTTGGCGCGGGAAGAAGAAGGAAGCGGGCCAAGGCGGCTGGGCTTCAGCACGTGCAGGAAAAGAAGATGCGGGCCAGGCCGAGGGAAAAGAAAACTGGGCCAAAGGAAAAGATTGAGCCCGAGAAGAAAATCCGTAATTAAAAAGGATTTACGAATTTCAGAAAAGATATTAAATAGACCGAGATCAAATAAATAGCAATTAAACTCTAAAAATTCTTAGAAAATTCCAAAAAAAAATCTCTGGAACACAAGGAATCCAAATAAAATAACTTTTAATTTAATTGAAGTTTAGATTATTCACATCAAATTAAGCTTTGACTTAAACAAGAAAATTTAAATAGTTATTTTGTTTTTAAAACTTCAAAAACAAACCAAATTTTGGGATGTTACAAATCTAGCCCCCTTAAAAGGAATCTCGTGCCCGAGATTCAGGCTGACTAAAGGATAGGTTCAAAACCAAACCTTGTTCACTCTTCAAAAAAGATTTCTCTTACGAGTGAAACAAAGTTGCAACTGACATAGGGATAACTTAAAGACTTACCCGAAATGACGTTCTGAACTGGTTGAACTTCTTTTGCAGTGACGTGATGTAGTTGTCCTCTTACTGAAGTTGACGGAGTCCTAGTAGCTTGACTTGGAGTCTGAGGCATTCATCTTCCTACTTCTCGCAAAAAAGTCCTGACTGGTGTAGCACCCAAATTGAAAGGAATTGGTGTTGGCCCTTGCTTCTAAAAACACTTGTTGGCATAATGACCTATGTCATGGTAGTTAAAACATGTAACTCCTACAGTTGGATTGTTGGTCCTTTGAGGTTGATGATTGTTGCTGTTGTTGACATTGTGAATTCCTAAGTTCACCGAATGAGATACTGTGCAAGGGTTCTCAATATGGCAAATGAATTATTATAACGAACAGGCTGCTAAGCATTAGTTCTGGCTCTCTGTAGATGATTCTGATGAACTCCATGTTATATCATTTTCCTTTTGCGAGATTCATCCAACTCACGATGAGAATATTCTATAAGTACGACCTTATCCACCATATACTGAAAATCCACATAATCATTTCCGATAACTTACAATTTTAGATTGGGATTAAGTCCACGCTTAAATCGCTTCTGACGTGTATTATCTGTAGCAACATCTTCTGGAGCATAACGAGAAAGTTTAGTGAACTTGTTGAGATACTCATTCAATGATATGTTTCCTTGTTGTAGATCACGAAATTCATTCTTCTTCATTTCCACTATACCATTTGGAACATGCGCTTAACGAAAAGCTACTGAAAATTCTTCCCAAGTAATGGCTTGCGAATTCTCATGAGCTATAATATAGTTCTCCCACCATTTTACGGTTGCACCGTCCAACTGATGTGAAGCATAAAGTACTTTCTCATGATCTTTGCATTGGGCAATGACGAGCTTTTTCTCACCAGATCGAAGCCAATCTTCTACGTCCAAAGGTTCTGACAAATGAGAAAATGTAGACGGACGAGTCCTCATATACTCTGATAACTTGGAATGTTGATGAACTGACGGTGAAACAGCTGCTGCTTGATTATTCTGGTTCAACAAATTGACTATTGCAGGGCGGTCTGATTCTGCTGAGTCTTCATACTGTTCATGTTCTGCATCATTGCATTCATGAGTTGAGTCTGAACTGCTAGAAATTATCCCATGTTTGGATCTGTGACTCTAAGTACTAGTGACTGTCCACTAGTATTGACATTGTCATCCTCCGATTGAGTATGGCTTGATGTGTTGCGAGTGTCAACCATCTGCAACGATTCTCCACAGGTTTAAAAGGTAAGATAGAGAAGCAATGTAGATGAGAGGGAATAGTACAATAGATGAGATAGAACAAGATAGAGAAGATAGAGACAACTTAATTAGGGAAAATGGATTATACCCAAGGACAAAAGACAAAGAAGACATAGCTAGAACGCTATGAAAGAACTAATAAACTCTTCAAGTTAAAGCTTTAGTGTGACTGCAACATAATGCTTAACAGCGAAACTGCAGCTCCCACTTACACACAACCCAAATAAAACCTATGCAACACGATCTACAAACGCTACTAAAGACTCTAATCTAATGGCTCCCACTTTAGACTAGAGAACGAAGACTCTTCAAACTCTTGCTCCGAATTATTGTAGAACACCCACGAGTTGCGAATCACTGGTGGAGACTCCGGAAGAACAACAAGAACAAAGCGACGAAGATACTCCTGACGATTGCCGGTGATTCAATGACTTTCTTCAGGACTAGATGGAGCAGGTGACGACAATAGAACTAGCGATAAACTAAAAATTCTTCCAACTCTTCTTCTGGCTCAGGAACAACTGGCACTGATGCTACTTACATCACATACTTCTGGATCAACTTGGACAAACTGATTTGATGTAACCTACAAAACCTTCGAACAGCTTTACATGCAAATCTGATCACTGACAAGTCCTCAAGCTCATTGTGGCACTTCATACTATGATGACGGATGCGACTTCCAATCATTGCGATGAAATATACACTCATCTCGAATCCAATTATGTGCCCCTTCACTTTCTTTTCCTTGGTGAAGTAAGTTGCACACCTGCTTGTTTCCAGACTCTACAACAACCATTGAGGAACTCCAAACCAATCTCCCCTTTGATCACGAAACACTTGAGCCATCTAAAGAAATTAACATGGCAAGACAGGCAAATTAAGATTACAAAGCAAAGTTCAACAGAGATAAGAGACAAGATGATAAAAGAATAGAATAAACTGAGGTGAGAAAAGAAATCGAATAGATGAGAAAAGAACAACTACTCAAGTCAAATTAAGTTGGTTTGATTTAGAAAATAACTTTTGAAGCTTTTGGTTAAGACGACCATGCTAACTAAGATTGCGTTCTACAGTCGATATGACTTTGATACCACCTCTATCGAGACCCGGTTTTAAACATCCAAAACTTTTTGTGTATTCTAAACTAGTCCCAGATCAGTAGCTAGTTAACATAGGAAACATCGATGAAATACCACCCATTTATCGATTTAACTAAAAAGATCTCAAAATAACAAATAGTAATAATAACTGGACCTTATGGTCAATGTTTACTTAACTTGCCACGTAGAGCTAAAAAAACAAATAAACTCTTGCAGCAGAACGAGATAACTTGGAAAGGCCAATCAACATGCCCACAGGTAATCGAGTGAAGAAAGCTTCCTAATTCGCAAAGTCTTCATTGTACTCCTTCTCAAAGAACTCTTGAGCAGCTTGATATTCTTCAACTGAGCAGTAAAATTTGAAGTCGTGAGTACATAAAGTACTCAACAAGTCGTAGGGAAACAATATGCATTTAATATTTATGCAAGGCTTGAACAAAGCATTAACTGTATGGTTCTTTTGCAGAAAGCAATATTGACGATAAATACAATAAATAGATTGAATTGCGTAATTGAAAAGAATTACCAGATGTTGCGTACCTCACGTATGGACCCGAGACGGTCATAGCGATACGCCCACATACTAATCCCCGCAATTGACAAAAACAAACTAATGTATCACGGGCCAACTTCCCCTTTGGTACTAAATCACAAACATGCACAACACACATGGAACTCTTATCCCACTTCTCAATCGGTTTCTTCATCTTAACATGGAGCACATCCTTTAACCAGGAACACACAACAGAACTCGCTTTAAACAACTCTTTCATAACTAGAACTCAACTAAAAATAACGGATTCTCATTGCAACCACAAATTGGCAACTTCACACAAAAAGGGCCAAATTCGAAAGCGGAGATTCATCATGAAATCTCTTTTGCTTTCCAAGTAGACAGTTTACAAATAAACACCACATAAGCCGAAAGAGCAACCGCTCAAACACCAAATCAAATACTTCCTTTCTTCTTTCTAAACTGATAAGGACCACACATGCCATCATAAAGCCAAGCTCAAATTACGAAAGACATCCGTCCTCAACACAAAGCTCAAACGAGAACCAAGAAAACACTTCACTACCTAAGGAAATATTCTTTTTCTCAATTTCTCTTTTAGGAATAAAATTCCTCTCAAACCTTGGAATTCGAATTTATCACATACTACACGAGTTCAAATCTCTTAAATTAGCATCCTCAAAATTATGCTCAATCCAAAATACATCATCCACACCTTTGTAGAAAGGCTCTGTTGATCCCACCAAAACACTCTAGCCAACTCCTTCTACTAACCAAATTAATTTGACAAATGGCACTCAAAGCATCTCAAAATAGATCTCACGCAATCACATCACCTTAAACTTTTAAGAATAAACAATTCAGAATACTCAGTATACCCACTTATGTACTACATCAAAACAGTTCTATCAATGATCATCCTACTGTTCAGAATCTGCCCTTATTTTGTTTCCTCTACAAAATCATTGGATGACCAAAGATCTAGCATCAAAAATGCAAAGTCCAAATTTAACCTCCAAAACACCTACAACGAACTTTTTGTATAACAGATAGGGAAATCCTCGGATTAAACCCTAAAATTCCCATAATTCCAACATACTCGCTCATTGACATCATCATGGAAACATTTTCCTGACCATATTACCTCTACAAAGATTATAACTCTCAGAGGGTTACTCAATAAGGCCGAGTCATTCTTGACATCAACTCAACCCTTCCCGGTATCCCATCAATTGCCATAACGATTAAATTACTTTGTAATCCCAGCCTCATTAATTCACATCATCATGAATCACATACACAACCTCGCAATAACAACCCAATCGCGACACTCTATAACTTGATCAAGATTTCCATACTTTCGATGATCCCAACATTTCAATCATAAACTAAGGTTCTGGGATTACACTTTACCATAGGTTCTACTTGGTCATAACACCAATTAGTTTTACTTCAGCGATAATCATTCCATTTGAATCAAATTTTCTCCAAGAGTTATAGATCAAAACCGATCCATCTTCTACTACTCCTCCAATAGCTTGGTACCAAAATCTCACCACTACAATTACTTGACCACCACCAAAAAATTGCCAATTAACGCTTTATAAAACTTGCAACTCAAAACTGTTGATCATTTCTCAAAAGGAAGAGGCGAACAAAGACAAGTTTTGGCACACAGGAAAACGTTGCTCCTCACAGTGAGCACGAGACCAAAACAAATAATCTAATAGCGATGATCTTAGAAAACGAAAGATGAGATCACAGTTGAGGGCACACACCCCTCATAAAGAGAATAGCAAATATCAACCAATAAGAATATGACATTGCTATTGAAACTTGACAACTTGTGTGCGAAAAAAAAACAGAAAGTTTAAGCACGTTTCAATTAAACCGCACGTTACAAAACTCGACTCCAATCCTTAAACACTCCTACTACACTCTTTCCTTTAACACTAAAAATACTCCTTTGATTATAACAACACTTTGTCATCACAAACAAGATAAGTTCTTAAGACCATACCACAAGAACCACTTAAGAACCAATAAAATCTTTCAACCCTTCATTTTGTTCGGAACAGTTTCAAATACCACATAAATCATGAGATCCAAATAATCACAACCGCAAAACTCGAAACATTTTCATTTACAGGATAACGCAAACAAAACAATCAAATTATTCTCCTCTTGAAGGAATCGACATCACTCTCACAACCATATACTGAGAAGTTTTCTAACATCATATAATGCTCTCCTGGCATGGACCAACATACCTTACTATCCCATCATAAATCTTTCCAAGAGAAACACAATAACTTGTTTCTTATATTTTCTTCTAATAGGTTGAAGTACTTAACTTAGCCAAGAGAATAACTAATGCACAATCCACACTATCGAAGTAAACCATCTTTTAACAAGGGTATGCTGCCTAGGTCACCCTCGTAAAACACATATATAAAGATCATCCTTAAATTCCAATCATTAACCTATTAGCAATGCTCAACATCAATTTAGTGCACACCAATTCTAATCTAGCGGTCATCATAGACATTTACAATTATTCAGTCATAGAAGAATGTATGGTCCTTTCTCAATTTGCATTCCCACTAGCAAATATAGGATCATCAAGCAGCCAAATAAAGAAAACTTCCAGATTATTATCCACTAAGACAATAGTCAAATGCATCCTCATCTCTCCCTTCCTACACAGTTAAATTAATCCATTGAGATCAAGTAATCCAACAGGTTTAGCGAACTAAACAATTTTAATAATCAACCCTCTCATCAAAACATTATATTATCCTACCACTCCACCATCGTGTAAACGTAGATCCCACTTACATCCCATCAATTCAACTCTTAGGGATGCTCAACACCATACTTCGATACATAATAATTGCACCTAGCAATTACATATGATCAGTACATATCCATAAATATAAATCCAAGTTTAATAGCCATTATGACAATAATCTGCCACCTTCTGGACTCAACCATCCCAAAGGGTTAGACTAACACTTTGAGACCCGCAAATCCAGTCTACCCAAAAACTTACCCAATATATACCACCCATAGTGATCAAACTAATTCATCCATGTTCCATACTTTTAATAACCCTTCTGATTCCATTTAAGTATGGACATACTCTTAGTCACTACCCATCAGGTAATTATTCTATGATAACATCAAGTTTATCAACTTCAACCCCAAGGATCTGGGTTAATACTAATCATACACCATGGTACAAATCTGACTTGTTAACTCATACCTTAACAATGAACCTCTATGTTTACCCCTTCACGTTAAACATAGTAAGATGTCGCAAAAGGATTTTTAACTTCTTTCAGAAAAAGAGGCATTAAATTTCAACACTTAAAGTAATCTCAAAAGAAATACATAGAGCCAAAACTTCCACATGTTAAGAAACTTGCAACAGAAAACTTTCTTTGTCCAAAATATCAAACGAATAAACGTGTCCTATTTTCCAACAAGAAAGAATGGAAGCAACCATGGAAATTTCAATCTCACCATTGAACAACGTTCATAACTAGCAAGAGCTACTTAATAGTCGGAAGAGCTAATAATTACTCCATAACCCAAGTAAAGACCAAGTGAAATCCCAACAACTATCTTGAAACCAATCTCCCAAGCAAATTCATCATTCGCAACTATACCCAGAATTGGCCTGAATCAAACTCAAGAAGAGAAACAACCTTTCTAAAGAAATTCACCCACAACACCTGAAACTATGGTAAGGGTAACACTTCACTAATTTCATATCCCAAATGGTGGTGTAACCTGGCAACCCAATGCTACAACCACGACCTAAATCTCTCGTCATCTACTGTTATAACATACAATAATTATATAGGCATATCATAAGTATCCATAACCAATTCATAACAGCAATGCTCAAAGCGACATAACGAACGCGTAAATGCAATGCTTGACCCATTCCCATCTTACTGTGCACAGTGTGTCAATTTAATATTTCAACTATCACGGACCTAAAGCCCCCTTTGATACTAACTGTAACACCCAAGCCCAACATAGATCCTAGGATGCTACCAAACTACTCTACTGAACCAATTAATTTCAACAATAACAACTAAACATTCAATCATGAATGACATAAGGCTAATAATCATAACTAGCACAATCTACAAATTCTCAATAAGATGTATATCATCTAACAATTGAATATAAGTCCATCATGACACCTTCTCTTAATCAAACCATTCTAAAGCAATCCAACATTGCTACACTAAGGCAGCCAATAAACAAATAGATACATCTAAAGCATCAAAGATCCACAACACAACGAGGATGATAGAATAATCAATTCAAATAGCTAAATCCATCAAATAGGATTTAATGAACTCAACTAATGAAGTTTTAAGAGCATAACAGGACCATCCATGATCACAGTTAAAACATCCACCACGAAGGATGAACACAATTTGAATCTAAAGTAATTATCAAGAATATGAATGGTAGATAATTGATCTAATTTAATTGTCGTGGTTTGTGTATTCGTGTCGTGCATCACATCTACCTCTTCCCATGCATGTCGCTGCCTCGAGAGGTACCTAGAAAACACAACATAGCAAGAGTGAGTCCACAACTCAGCAAAGTGCGACAGTAATAATTAACATAGCATCATAAACAGCCAAAGGGGATACTCAATCCCATTATGAACAACAATAATAAATCACAAATCCATCTCTTATGCAAGAATGCAATGTACATGTCATGAATGCTCTTTCTTCAACTTCTTTGCAATTACCAGTAATGCCGAGTGTAGTGTATCTGTCAATACATACTCAAAGCCTGTGCCCTCTAGGCACAGGGATCCAATGCCCACACTCCACGAGTGTGGGGACCCAAGCCCGTCCAATGCATGACAGGGATCTATGCCAGTCCCATGCATGACGGGGACCTCAAAAGAATGAACCATTGACTACAACGTAGACCAAGGTACAGAAATGTATGTCATGATGCAACTTGAACTCACAATATCAACGCATCATGAAAATGCAAATGCTCATCAACATTACCAAGTATAAAGCTTCATCATTAAACTATGGTATTCATCAAGTATGAAATATATCAACTCATTAATACTACTTGCACTTGCCTTAACCGTGAGATAGAAGACAACGACAGAAAAGCTCTAGCCCCTGATGTTCACCACCACTTGGCAACCGTAAAACAATATTCTAAGTACACCAATCAAAAGTGTACAGCATTGAAATAGACCAAAATGAGAACATGCATCCCTAATTGAAACCCAAACAATTAATCATTATGCTCTCAAATTCCCAAATCTGTCCAAACAGACCGTTGTTAAGGAAATATTCATAACTTTTGAGTCAGAACTCCAAAAGCCATGAATCTAATTTTTATAGAACCTACACAAACCTAGCTACAACTTCTCAAGTGATCGAAAGATCAAATTACCACATCTAATCCTTTGATTTTAATCCCGAAGACTGTTTTGTCATCTTCGGTAAATCTGACTTGGGAAAATCATAACTTTTGTTTGGCACAAGCAAACACATTGTTCTAATACTCTCTGAAAACTACAGGAAACCAGCTAGATCAATAAAATTATCACAAATATTCCCACTATGCAACAAAGGTTGCAAATAGTCCCGTAAAACTCTTCTGTTCACAACAGAGGGACAGATTACAGCATTAGCTTCTAAAAATTCATATCTTTTGATCTAGAAATCCAAAAATTATGAAATTTAACTTTATGGAATCATAATGAAAATAAATACAAAACTCATGGAGGCCAACTGACCCAAAACAGCAGTCTACAAGATCAAATTTTCAGATCTATGTTCGCTGCACAAGTCCTGAGACTAATTTAGCACCTAGTCTTGCGAAATTCATAACTAATTCATCGTTTACCCAAAAATTATGAATTAAGACTTTCTGGAAAGCTAATGCAATTCCCCATCTAACTCCAGGAGACTCTAAACACAGATTCTACCTAGAACTATCTCAAACTCGCATGTCAACAGATCACAGATTAAATCGATCTACTACAACAGCTTCCATCTAACATATGGAGACATTATGCACAAGATCGATCTACCAAAACTAAAGGGGGATCACAAATTTATCCATAAGAACGATGTGTGATGCCACTGAAACCTTTGTGAAGACCTCCCCTCCTCTACCTCTTCCTCTTCCTCTTCCTCTCTTCATCTCTCTTCTTCTTCTTCTCTTCTACCATGGCTGGCAGCACCTAGGATCTTCCTCCTCCTTCCTTTGGCCGGCATCAATGGAGGGAAGACCACCAAAGGATGGCAGCAAGGTGCTCGGTTGGGAGAGGAGGTGGGAGGCGCAAGGGCAAGAGGAAGGGGTGTGTGTCGGCCAAGGGGAGGGGAGAGGAAGAGGGGCGGCCAAAGGGGTGGGGGAGAGGGGTGGCTAGCGTTTAGGGAGATGGCGCCCCCTCCCTTGGCCCACTAATGGGCTAGCCCACACTAGGCTAGGCTGCCTCAGGCTGAAGCCCACGATCCAAACTTCCCCAAAATATTTTAAATTTTCCAGTAATTTTCCTCTCCAATTTATGTTGCTCTCTCTAAACTTTGTTGCATTCACTTGAATATTCGGGATATTACATAAATTCAAAAGAAATCCCAAAACAGTAAAACCAACTCTAAAAGAAAGAGCTCAATTTTAGATGAATTTAGGAATTTGAATGGACTAAATCGGGGTTCAAACGGAGGAGAACGGACTCTCAGAAGATTTGCCATAAAAGAACAAGAGAGAGAAAAGAATATCCAGAGAACATTCTTTCGGCTGGAAATAAAATAAAAGAAATTGGAACTTTACAAGTAGGCCAAGGTGTAAGTGATAGAGAGAGAAAAATTAGAGAATGACATGTGGGCCATGGTTGCTGGAGAGAGAGAGAGAAAGAAAGAGAATGACAGGGGGGTCCCACATGGCATTGAGTGTGGTTCATGGTAAGCTGGGTCTACGGTTTTGGCTCAACTCGCCACATGGCACCGACAAGGATGACATAAGGCGATAAGGCTGAGGTGGAGGGTGAGGTGGCTGTCTCAGAGGCATAGAGAGCAAATGAGAGGTAACAAAGGGGCACTCACAAAGTAACCCCCAACACAGAGAGATAAAGAGAAGCTAGCACGACAGAAGTAAAATAGAGGACTTGGCCAGCAGCAATGGAGGCAGCATCGACGGCGAACAACGGCGAGGGAAGTCCGGCCAAGTGCAAAAATGGAACCCCACAGGCACGAGGAAGCTCTGGGTGGTGGTGGCTCGGCCAGGGTGGTGGTGGCGACAATGGCGGCGGCGAGGTTCAGGTACATGACTGCGACGGCGAAACAACGACGCCCGATGGCGATGGAAACGAGCACTGTGACGGCGATGACTCGAGGAGCACACCAGAGTGGACAAGGCAACTGGAGTGCGACGAGGATGGCAGTGTGACGAAGATGACCGACGACAAAAAGGATGAACGACGACAGCATGCTACAGTGACAATGAAACCGAAAGAGAGGTGGGAACCGGAGGAGGAAGGTTCGGAACATGCGATGATACATTTAAGACAGTGAAGGAAACTCACCGGAGAGCATCGAGAACGGGTGGTGCGGCCGGTTTTGGGGACGAAGACGAAGACGGTTGTTCGATGATCTTCAGCAGAAGAGGGAGAGAGCACGACGTAGAACGTCACGAGGCAAATCCAAAGGCGAAGACGGCTCGGCTCGACCAGAGAGGCTTTGACGGCAATGAACTCCGGTGAGGAAGACTTGCGGCGACGACAGCTTGTCGGTGATGATTCGGCATGAAGAAAATGAAATAGGGGCCAAGGATTTAGGGTTTTGGGAGAGGAACACGATGCGAATATTTTGACGCGATTGAGCACCTTTAAATAGGGTCGGGGGAGGAGAGTTTGCGAGGGGACACGGCAACGCATCGTCTCGGACACGGACTGAGGAGTTGGACTCGGAGATGGGTTGGAGAAGATGCAGACGTGGCGCTGACAGCACGGGCCCATGGGCAGAGAAAGCAAAAGAAAAAGGAAAAGAGGAGGAGCTGGGCTTGGCGCGGGAAGAAGAAGGAAGCGGGCCAAGGCGGCTGGGTTTTGGCGCGTGCGGGAAAAGAATATGTGGGCCGGGCCGAGGGAAAAGAAAACTGGGCCGAAGGAAAAGATTGAGCCAAGAAGAAAATCCATAATTAAAAAGGATTTTCGAATTTCATAAAAGGGCTTAAATAGACCGAGCTCAAATAAATAGCAATTTAACTCCAAAAATTCTACAAAATTCCAGAAAATTCTTTGAAACTCAAGGAACCCAAATAAAATAACTTTTAATTTAATTGAAGTTTAGACTATTCACATTAAATCTTTTTGATTTATGAAAAATCAAATTAAGCTTTGACTTAAACAAGAAAACTCAAATGGTTATTTTTGTTTTTAAAACTTCAAAAACAAACCAAATTTTGGGATGTTACAAGGCATCACCTTAAAACCATTCATTCCCATATATCAATATCTCAGTTTCTCATATTCATTCTCATCAGTTTCCATTCATGTGTCTTATTATCTCACACCACCTTTCACTTTTTCATGAATGTAATGCAATGCTTATCATGCTTATGTCTCAACTCATCTTCTACCTATACCAGTATAGAGGAGTGTAGCACCCATCGGTGTTCACTTATGTTTGAATTCTTTAATATTGGGACCAATTGCCCGCCCTTTTTCATACGGGATCCTCATTGCCTTACATGTGGGGACCTCATTCCATTCCCGTGGATCACATCTTTCCATCATGAATGCTCAACATGTAATGCAATGATTATTATCTTTCATTGTTACTAAATGATATAATCATCATTCTTCCATACTCATCATCATCATCAAGTTATCCAAAGCATGTGAGCAATATGAAATAGGCATAATGTTGGGATACAGGTAGGCTATGATAGCAACAAATCAAAAATTTCTACCACGTAAACTAGGAAGCCAAGCAAGTAGATGATCATAGATCGTCACCACTAGACAGAAGAGCAGAGGAAGAAGAGTTGGAGCAGCCTGGTCCAACGAAGAGCGCGTCGATGTAGTGATCGTAGTCGATCGTCTCCTCAAGCGACCTCTATAGTTCCTTATGAAGACCGCGGATCATCCTCAAGCACAACAGCAACCGTAGTAGCGCTTCTACGGTATCCACACGTCTAGGGAAGGAACAACCATACACCAGTGTGCTAGCACCAAGTCGTATGGCAGATCTCTCAAGAAGATAGCGGCTAGGATTTTGGTGGAACAACTCAACTCACGACTTTCGTGTGTCTTGTCTGTTACGTTAACCTCTACCATCCCAACAGCCTCATGCACCTCCTTATATAGTGCCCATGACAGATTCTATCCGAACACGTTTTGTTCCAACCTGTTAAATGTGTGACCCTGTAGGTTCATGCGTAATCGGTTGTGACTCGGAAACCCTTTCCAATCACAAGTCGTTAGCGGTTCCTAGCAGGACATGACGATTCCTGAATACACACAAATAATATCGGATGAATCTTATTGCAATATGATCTACAGCTAGGTCCTCATCACTTACGACCAGGTCATATATCTATACGACCAGTTCGTAACTCCTTACGACCAGGCTACGACCACTCTGTGATTACGTTTGACCAGTCTACGACCAGATTGTATCTCTATACTACTAGTCCATAACTGATCGAACTAAGCGACCTACTCATGTATTCTCCCTTTGCCTCACGATATCTGGTTGAACTCTAGGTGAGATGTTGTGTCATCCATGGACTGTTCAATACTTTCTCGATCGAGTGTCAGATAACTTCACGTGGTCGAACACTTCGACCACTAGTGGCATGGTCATGCACTTTCTTTATCCGACCACAACGAGGGGCTCAGAGACATCTCTCCTGTTATGTTAGGAGAGGCAAATCCCATCTCCGACCAGTCATATTTCTCTGCATGTTTCATAGCATACCCGAAAGCTACCTTTATAACTACCCAGTTAAGAGTAGCGATTGGCAACCCCTAAGAGTGCTATTACACATGTAAGAAACCATGCTGATCTCAGGTCTAAGGATTATACATCATCATTGCTTGAGACCAACTAACGACACATAGAATCATAACAATCTCAATAGTGTCTCAAGGTGGGTCAATCCAACCCCATGTTCTCTAACATGTGTTCACATTATTGATTCAATATTCATATACCCATGACCGATGAAACATGGTCATCAATCAATACAATGTGCCGGTCGATAGAGTCACTGGTGTTCCAACCATTGACATCCGACTAGGGATTCATTTAGAACGACATCATATAAGTTAAAAGAGTTTCAACAACAAGTCACATACTTGTTAATCTTCATAACCAATGATTCATTCAAGGAACAGGATAACATATTATCCAATATTATGAACATAATGAAATATAATCATCTCTATGATTGCCTCTATGGCATATTTCCAACACATAATTCATATGAATAAGCACGGCAAGTATTCACTTAACCAAATAATAATTTTGAGCACTCAAATACCATTCTACCATGCATTTCCCTCTTATCCTTATATTATTTGGAGAGCTTAAACGGCAAGACGCTTTACGAGACCACACTCCCTGGAAAAACAATCCAAAACGTATCTCAAAATCATACATTACACCACTTACACTTTATTCTAACCGTCATCACACGTCTACGCCAAACCGACCTTTTTAACCCGAAACTACCGGACACACTACCCGCTGTCCCAGTAGTTAAAATGGTCTTATCTTACTCATCTTAACTCCAAATTCGGCCATCCAAGATTTTTTGGAATCCTCACGAAACAACCTACATTTTTCTAGTTATGACAAAACTCTGATTCTACCATTTTCTACCATGTTTCTTTACCTGAAGACCGTTCCAAATTCTGTCAGAACAACCCGATTCACAATTTTATAACTTTAATTCTACAACTTAAACATATATGAACAATATGAGTTCTGGAAACTACATAAAGTTTCCTGCACTTTTCAAGTTGACACCAATATCTAATTTTGTGAATTACTACACGAAACTGACCAAGCTACACGAAGTTTACCATCTACGTCCCGAATCTGGACAACAACCTTCCGGAGGCTGTATCTTGCTACTTTATTTTTAACGATCCATACCTTCCTAGAAATCTAACGCGATAACCTAACTTTTCTCTAATTACACCGAACTCTAATTCCAAACCTAAATAGTCCTAATCATCCCCGCAACGTTCTGCCCTAATCTTGACGAATCTGGGCATAAAAGTCATCTACTCTTCCCATGATCCAAACGATCTACAATTTGAATAGCGATTAACCTAGGGCAATTCTAAAGGATTAACCTAGAGCGATTCTAAAGGATTACAGATCGTTACCCTCGGAGATTACGAAGCCAATCACGAATTCGCGTGAAACTACTCCTCTCCTTCCTCCTCCTTTCATTCCCTTCCCTTCCTCCTCTGGCCGAACCCCACTGATCCACTTACCTTTGGTCGGCAACAATGGCAGCAAGGGAAAGGCGCTGGCCTAGGGCAGTAGGTGGAGGGGCAGCAATGGAGGGATGGTGCAAGGGGAGGGGTTGCAGGGATGGCGGCTCCAAGGAGGAGGTGGCGGCTGGAAGGGGGAGGGGTGGAGGCGCAAGGGGGCAGGGGCTAGGGCTGCTGCCCCCCCCTTGGACCCTCTTAAGGTGTCGGCCCACTTTGGGCCTTGGTGCCACGGGCTGGAAGTTCATGGCCCAGGTTTTATTAAATTTTCAAAAAACTCCTCTAATAAATTTCGTTCTCACTCTAAAGCATTTGAGAGTATTACATTTCCGCTCTAATTCATGTAGTTCTCCAAGGATAAACGAGATATTACATTCTATCTCCTTAAATAGAATTCGACCCCGAATTCTGCTCGTCGTTCTACTCGAAAGAACAACCACAACTAAAATAAACAACAGTTAACACGTACCCGACATGAACAACTCTAAATACTGCTCACACGTGCGAGACTCCAACTCCCAAGTCACCTCTCTCTCAGACTGATGCGACCACAACACCTTGACGTGATTGACATATTACGCCTCATCACTCGTCCCGACCTTTCTAGAGTCATCCAATGGACGAGACTCGAAGGTAAGGTCTTACTCGTTGGTCGACAACTCTAACGAAACCTTAAACTCCAGATCTCTCAGGTATTCCCTCAACACCGGGTCATACAAGATGTTTTGTACCCCGTGTATGGACCCGAGACGGTCCTAGCGATACGCTATCTTCCAAAATCCCTGCAACTATCGGAAATGATCCAACACACCTTAGGCTAAGCCTCCCTTTGGTACCAAACCACAAAACCCGCACAATCCACGCGGAACTCTGGTTCCCTCTCTCAATCGATCACTTCACATTAACAATGAGCATCTCCTTCAATGAGGGATGCACAAAAGAAGTCGCATTAAACCAACTCCCTTACCAAAAAGAACCCAACTAAAATAAAGGATTCACAATGCAACTAACTCATTACCATCTTCCTTCCAAAAGACTCCAATCCAAAATCAAAGACTCCTCAAGAAATCTTTTCCTCTTCCCAAGTAACCAGTTTGCAATTAAACACCATATAAAGCCAAAGGCGAAATCACTTGACTATCACATTACCTTTTTTTCTTAACCGGGAAGTACCACGCATACCAACAAGAACCAATTCAATTTGCAAATAACATCCGTCATAAATATATAGCTCAAATAAGAACCAAGAGAATATTTCACTACCCGATAATACCCCCTTTTCCCCAATCTTTCTTTTAAGAATTTAACTTCTCTTAATCCATGGGATTCCAAATCATCGCATAATACACTAATTCATTTATCTTAAATTGGCAATCTCAACGCTATGCTCAAAACAAATACATCATCCACACCTTTGTAGAGAGACTCTACTGACCCCACAATAACATATTCTAGCAAACTCCTCTACCAACGAACTTACTTTGACAAATAATTTCCAATGCACCTCAACATAGATTTCACCCACAATCACATCACTTCAATCCGCTAAGGATAATCAACTTGAATTTCACATCACACACTCTAATTTACTACATCAAAATGGTTATATCAATGATCGTCACACTATTCAAAATCCACTATTATTCTACTAGTTCTACACCAAATCATTGGGCACCCAAGGATCTAGCATAAATCACAAGCCTAATTTCAATAGCCAAGGCTCCTACAATGAACTTCTGGTATAAAAGTTAGGGAAATCCTCAGATTTGATTACTAGAATTCCCATAGTCCAAACAATATCCTCAGTCATTAACATCAATAATCCCCACTAATCAATTAACTATCCAAAATAATTAGCTTCACCAATCTTGGACCCTCACTAAACCACACCATTCGATTTCACCTACACAACTTTGCAAAGACACAATCGCAATACTCTAACTATTTGATAATTTCAATATTCCGCCAACATGAACAAATGTTTTTGGATCACCATTCACTATATGTTCTACTAGTTGTAACGACATAATTAGTTTTTGCCTCGAACGACCATAATTCCTTTCAGATCCAATTCTCTATAAGATTTATATCACGAAATCAATTCATCCTCCAATGCTCCTCAATTAACTTGCAACACAAGGTCTCACAACATCATATACTTGACCACTAGTAACCACTTGCCACTATACACTCTATAAGGTTTTGTAAAATAAATCAGTTATTCCTTTCTCAAAAGAAGAGACAACTAAAAATAATTTTCAGCACATAGAAAAACGTTTACCATTCGTAGTAACACAAGACCAATAGAAATAGTCAAATAGTAATGATCCCGGAAAAGCAAAATAGGAGACCGCCATTGAGGGCATAAGTCCCATAAGAAGAGAATATCAAACCTCAACTAATAAGAATAAAATATTGCTTTTGAAACTCAAGAAACTCTTACGCGGCAAAACAACAAGGTTAAGCATGCTTCAAAAAGTTGTAGGTTACAAAACTTGACTCCAACCTCAAATACTTCCACTACACTCTTTCCTTTAACAAAGGAAATATTTTTTTCTTTGATTACAACATTACTTTGCAAGGTTCATCATACCCTACTACCCATCATAAACTTTCAAAAAGAGACACAATAAGTGGCTTCATAATATTTTTGGTTATCTCAATAAGATTGCAACAATCAACTTGTTCTAGAGAAAATTTAGTACGCAAACCACATTATTGAAGCAAAACTCTTTTAACTAGGGCATAGTATCATATGACCATTTCGCAAGACACACTAATATAGACCACTTATTGAATTTATCCATTCAACTATTAGTGAGGCTCAACAGCAAACTTAGTGCATACTAATTGCACTCTAAACATTACTATTAATAATTGATGACTATATTAATCATGAAATAATTTATGGTTTTACAGCTATTTGCAATCACACAAGCATATATAAACATATATTTCAACGTTCCACCTTATATTTGAAAACTAGAGTAAAATATCATTAAAGATTTAATAACATAATCTTTAATAAGACAAAGTTTTACAAAGCGATACATCAACATTTATGTAGTCATTTATAAATGTTTCAATCATTTTAGCATGTCAAGAATTTGGTAAATCTAGTATTTATATAAGATAATCAAATAGACAAATAGAAGTCAAATTCAGGATTAATATCTATTAAGGCAATAATCTAGCACCTGTTTAACTTAACCACTCCGAACGGTGAGGTTAACCAAAGAGACCAATTAATCAAGTTTATATCATAAGTTTAGCAAATTAAACAATTCTAATGATTTAATCTAGTTCATCAATGATCCACACTTCTTAGTTACCCTATTGATTCCAATTAGGAATTGATAAACTCTTAGTCACAATTCATCATACAACTATTACAATGCAGCAATAGATTAATCAACTATACTATTAAGGACAACATTTAAGATTAATTAACTCGTCTTCTCCAAATCTGGCCAAGAAAGTGCTTGGTTTTCCAATTCCAATCTCAGGGATCAAGCCTCCATCTTCATCTTCTTCCCCCAATGACGTCCTCCAAATTTACCTCCAACACAGGCGTGTCTTGCTATGGAAGCACACAATAGCGACGATTTTTCAACCGACGCATGCTGCGACCTGCGGGTGGTCGACTAGCGGTCTCGGTCCAAGCGACGCCTCCCACCCACAAGAATCCCCTTCAGATTATTGTCGGTTGTCCTCAAAAGCCCTGACAACTTCATCAGCAACCGGTCAGTGCCGACCTTTTCCTACTTCTCCGGTGAGGTGACTTCCTCTGCGAAGCATATAGGAGGATTATGGAGTTTGCAGTTTAGTCCAAAAAGGCTTTGTTGTAATTTTCTTTTCTGTTTTGGATTGCAATGTAAATCTTAAGACTTTGTACTGTGCTAGCTCTTAATATAAATCGAGGGTTTTACCTTAAAAAATGTATCTTTTTTTTATGAAATTACATTACATACATCATGATGCTTGAATGTATTATGTTTCCAATATATTAACGGTTTTAGTATTGTGCAATATATATAGTTATATTATTTTATATGGTATATTGCAACAATGGTGCGGGCACTCAGCTAGTAGGCTGAAATGTACCAGTAGAATTTTTCATACCCTATGAATTTCTTTTGAAATAAACCTATATATTCAAACACTATTTATTGGATCCCCCATTCGAATCGAATTCGCCGATTTTTCTCCAAAATTCCTTTGTTTCCAAACACCCGGCAGAAAGGTTTTAACCTATCCGTTCGATGAACGACTACGGCACTACGCCAACAGCTGTAGCCGCTCGCCATGGCGCACGCCGCCGCCGCTGCCGTGCCGCTGCGCCGCCCGCTCCTTCTCTCCCTCAAGCCGAACCGCCTCTTCTCCTCCCTGGCGGCCCTCTCGCTTCGTCAGCCTCACCCGCGCACCCTCCGCCCTGTTGGTCCCTTGCCCTCCGACGCCGTAGACTCCAACGATCCAGACGCCGGAGACGGCGCCGCCGCGCCCCTCAAGAAGAGCCGCAACGAGCTGAAGCGGGAGGCTCGCCGCGCCGTGCAGTGGGGCATGGACCTCGCCAAGTTCTCCCCTCCCCAAATCAAGCGCATCCTCAGGTGCCGATGCAGCCTTCACGTCCGTTTCTTGGCAGGATTTTGTGGCGAGACACCTAGTGGGTGATTCTTGTTTTTCAGGGCTGCATCGATGGAGCACGAGGTGCTCGACGCTCTCATGCTCGTGAAGGTACATCTGTTGTTCTGGTAAGGAGCTTGTGGTCGATCACGGATTTGTGACGTTTCTGCGTGTTTCTTGGTTCGTAGAGATTTGGGCCGGATGTGCGGGAAGGAAAGAGAAGGCAGTTCAATTATATCGGTCTGTTTGTTTCTCTGATGCTACCTTGATACCCATCCATCAACTGATCAACTTGTAATTGTGTAACGCCTTGTGGTAGTGTATTTGTTTTCACTTTCATGTGAAACTGTGGGCGCAGGCCAACTCTTAGATGTTTGATTGTGTCCCCTTCAACAATAAAAGTTGCAATCTTAAGATGGTAATGTGGATGCTGCTCACCACTTCTGAGTTGCTAAGTCCGACTATTGACTAATAGTCAGGTCATCTACCAAATTTGTTCCATGAATCAATTTGCTTCAGAATTAAACTTGTTTTGTATACTGCTTGATTCTATATTGGTTGTGTATGTTTGTGTTGGTTCCTTGTGAAATTGGTGAATGATTTCTTTATTGCTTTGCAAGCTCTTATTGCGGTTACCATGTCCAAGTGAACAGCTAGCAAAGGGTGCAGCTAGAACTCCATTGAACACATAACAGCATGACAGAACCCCATTGAACTCTTAATCTGATCTGCGTATGAAATTACATGAATTTTTACAATGTAAGTTGGCTTAGACAAAGCAAAGCATGCTACACCATATATGGATTGGCAGAAGTGATGACGGCGGGTTTGTGTCAAATCTGGATAATTGGTCTGATGTGCCAATTTCAGGTTTTGTTTAGTTAAAGGGTCTAATATTGTAGTGGCCGGAACCAGGGAAGAAAAAACCGGCGGTAACTGAGAACAGAAAAACTGGCAGGTTTTTCCGGGTTTTGCAAATTCAAATTCCAAATTTCGAATTTCGGCTGGTTTTTAAGCAAATTCAAGCGAAATTCGTCCGGATTTTTTCCAGGAAATCCGGTAACCGGCCGTTTTTCTTTCGGCCACGACAAGGATTTGGTACGAATCGGCGTTTTTTTTCGATCGGCGGCAATCGATTTGGTCGATACTAGCTTTTGGATCCTTGGCCGGAACGCCTTATTTTATCTATTTTTCCCCACTTCAACCCATTATATTATTATTTTGAGAGAGAGTTAATTGGTTCATCATTTTTATTTTCTTGCCTTGATTTTGTGCCTCCTTAGACAGTAATATGTGTGCATAAAGCCTTTAGGAACTATATTAAAAAACAGAGGGAGCATTCTAAAGCACTATGTATACAGATATAAATGTTAAATGAAAATGCTAATGATACCACTACAGAACTGGGTATGTATACAGATATAAATGTTAAATGAAAATGCTAATGATACCACTACAGAACTGGGTAGCAGTTAGATGTACGTGTGGGAAAGTTCAGTTTGGAAAATTCAGAAAATTTCTAATTTTGAGAAACAGTACTTCGCTTCCAACAATACGCATGCTGCAAGTGCGAGCAATCCGTTAACTTCTGTGAGATGCTTTGTTCCAATGTTCTTGAGCATTATGCAGCTACACACAAGAAGGATTAACTATATTTTGAAGTTGACTGGTTGGATTAAGGCATGATGTTGTTGTTTGACAGTGAATGAGTTTTTTCGAACTGTTTGAATTAGGACTTTAGATGTGCGGTATTTCCAATAATGTCCTTTAGTTTATAGCAAACAAATCATTTGTTATTCAAGTAAATCTTTGTGACCTTAAGTTTTTTAAGGTTGTTGATGGTGTACCGTGTATATGGTTTTTGTATTTATAGTTTCTAAACTTGTGATGTACAAATGTAATTTACGTAGTATGTGTTGACCCATGGACATGAATTCAGTAAAGAAGTAATTCTTCAAAAAATAAAAATCAGTAAAGACTACTTCTGAAGGTTATATGTTGTCATATATCTGCTATTTATTTTATGTTAATATGTGAATAGTTTCTACCAGGAAGACTTCTGCGCAGTGCACAACCTGAATTGATGGATACTCTCATCCAGGCTTCCATGGATGGAGATGATAGCAGGTTGCATGCTGTATTGAGTGAAGATACATCGTTGATGGAAGATGAGGGAGTGGACGACTTAACTTATGACGAAGAGGTAGCTCAGATAGTTAATATTACTAGATTTTACATAGTACATACTGAACTAACTGTTCATAATTTCAATAGGGTGATGAAGAGTATATGGAAATTGCAGATAGATGGTTTGAGGGCCTCCTTTGCAAAGATATTTCAGTTACAAATGAAGTTTATGCGGTGCACAATGTTGAATTTGATCGTCAGGTATTCTCTTGACAATTTGGCAAGAATGTTAGTTTGTGCATTGACTTGACAGATAAGAGATTAATAAGGGCCAAGTAGATAAGATAATGAGGACCTGTTTGACATAGCCTAGAATTCTTCTATAAGCAGCTTCGAAGGGTTTTTAGACCACAGGTATAATTGGTCTACTTACAAGAAAGTCAATTTTTTTTTTGTTGCAAAATTTGCTTCTATGCTGTAGAAAAGCTTCACTGAAAAGTAACAAGTTGGAGCCCCCAGACCAGGGCAACTGCAGCTTAATAGTTTAGTCCACTGAAACTAAGTTATAAAACCCATTCTGAATATGATTCCTAGATGGTCCTAGCACCAATTTTCTTTCCTGGTGGCTCTAATCTAGTATGGTTTATCTGAAGTGCTTAGTTGAAGTTGATGTAACAAAATATAGAGCTATGTTTTTTTTGTCTTCTTGAATAAAATTGTAAATTATTGTGTTCTCAAAATAGCTATAGAAGTTCCAAATCTGGTCAAAAGTAGGGGTGATTATTTGGCCAAATTGGCTGGCTTTTAAGAAACTTCAAGCTGATAAACATATTTCGATTTTGCAAGTTTTTACAGTGAATTAACCAAGAGACAATTCCTTATATGCCACTGAATAAGTGTTAAATCCCTCAAGGCTTAAAAGGTGGGTCCTGACCCACATGTCAGTGAGTCATTTAGTGGCATATAAGGGTTGCGGAAAAGTCCCATTACTCAAATCTGATTATCTAAATGAACCAATTAACTGCACAAAGGTAGGTTAACTTGGGCTGTTAATTCCAGACACTAGTAGGAGAAATTTTCTAACGGAATGGGAAAAATAACACAAAAGTACTTGATGAACACACAGAAATGTGGAACAAGAAATAGTCCGTGGAAGATTATACATGAGATAAGTACCTGGGTGTCTCCTGACAAAAGCCATTTTAAAGAAGAGAAATTAAGTGCAAGGATTACAAGCGAAGAGGAGATTCTGGGCTACACATGAGAATAAATTGGAACTGAGAGTGGAACTACTGAGCCAGCAATTGTTTTTTTTTTTGGTCAGCTCTCAAGAGTAGGGTTCATGGAGGGCTAGTCTCTGTTGTCGTATTTCTGATATTAATCCGATGGTAGAGATAATATAGGAAGGAACATGAATTGTGTTCATGGCTTCAGGCCATCAGTTATATTACAGCCTTTCATGCAAAAACCAACCAAACAGTGATAGCTGAAATGCGCCTGAAATATCACTCAAACTGAATTAGCTATCCAAGATAACTGGCCGAAATAAAAAAATAGGACATTTTTGAGTTAGCTTAAATGCCTAATTGGTTGTTTTTTTTCCTCACTGCCAGTAAGTCACTGCATCTCAGATTTCTCTCCTACACATGTTTCAAGCCTTGATAGGCAACCAAGAAACTGGTGGTTATCTGCTTTTTCCCGATTGTGTTCTTCTCCTTGCTTGACATTTCAGTACCACCAGATGTTTTGTTTTTTTGGCTGACCTCTCGACTTGCGCTTAATCTGGATTGTGGTACAATAATTGCCAACATAACGGTTCTGTATTGGTTGCATAGTTGTAATTAAGTAAAATGTGAAACTCTGATGTTGGTAGATGTTACCCTGGTTTATTCCTTTTCTAGTTGATGTTGGCAATCTTACGAATTACTTGCTCTGGTCTTTCATAAATAATGTTTTTTTAACCTTTTGTTGTCTTTAAAGTGTGACTATGACCATTAGTTTTTCTATGTACATTACTGTAAATTACTAAAAAAAATTATAATACTATGAAAGTGTTTTCAATGACAAATCTAATGATATAATTCTCATGTGGCCAATGCAAATAAAAACATATACTGTCGGTCACATGTTAAAAGGTTTGACTTCATGGATTTTGAAGCACCATTCGTAAAAGTTTCGATGACAAATCTATTGATATAATTCTCATGTGGCCAATCCAATCCAAATAGTTTGACATATATCGGCGGTCAAATTTCAAAAGGTTTGACTACGGAGGGAGTAAACATAAGAAGTTGTTTGATGTATATTGTTGTGGACGTGTAGCTGTCCGGACGTACGTATGGGCAAGGGATTCAACGCCAGCAGCAAGAGTCCAGTAGCAGCGTCCTGTAAGAAGTTGGTGTCCGAGATGGAGTCCAGGAGTAGTATAGTTAGTAAGTTTAACTGAAAATAAGTAAGTTAGAGATAGAGTTTGTGGTCTGTTTGGAGATAGAGTTTGTGAGTTTTAGCAGGTAGACATCCTCTATATCCATGCATTGTATCTCAGTTTTAATCAAGCAAGAAGAAATCCCTCTCCTCTATTTGCTATCTCTCGACCCCTCCTGTTCGCTCATCTCAATCTATGTCTATCTTCTCCATCTAATACCCTAATCCCCTTCAAGCCATGCTGTCTGGCCATCCTCTGCATGGTGGTTAGTTACCCAGATTTGAAACAATCACATCGTATATACGGAGTTACATCCTCTATGGAGAAAGCTGTTTTTTTTTAATCTAGAAGTATCTGTACCATAGCCAATCCCTGTTTCTAAATTAAATCTGTACCATAGATCGCATGAATAATTCTTAAATCTGTTTTACCAAGTAAGATGAGGCCAAAAGCTATGCAGATCTGGAATGAATATCCAGTGGGTTTTAAGCCATATCAGAGAATCTTAGTTGGTGCTTACGCTGGTTGAATAGTTGATCTGTAGTGTTGGTAGTTGATATTGTTTCTTTGGGCCACTAGTAGGAAGCTTTTTGGGCCAAATATATCTTTGGCATACAGCTGTTTCCATCTTAACAACTGATGACATGAAAATTAAGTAGCAGAAGCCCACACCATTATTTCGTATTTTGCATTAAAAGTTTAGGAGCTTGCAGCATAGTATCCTGATCAGCTGGTTTTCAACAAAACCAATCAAAATAGATTGGTAGCTTACCTGTTTCTGGTTTCTGAAAAAAAAAAACTTTTTTATTATTGAACTCATGCTGTTTAGTGGTTCCTGCTGGTCACCGGCTGGAAATTTGTACCAGATCAGCAGTGCAAACTGGTCTGGTTCCCAAATTTGGGAACTTGTGGCAGGTCTATTAATAATCTTTTGATTTTTTCTTGTTATTTAACCAAAGTATGCTAAAAAGGCCATAAAATATGTGTGTATCTTTTCATCATTTTGGTACATGTCACTAACATTCTTGGAGTTGTGTCATGTGTCATGTGTTCATATGTGTCATGGTGCTGTGCGTGGTTCTATTTACCAAGTGTAGCCAGGTATAACCACTGAAAGCAAGCAGCACAGAAATGGGTAAATGCTTTACTTCATTTTAATAAAAAAAGATTTTTGCAACAACCCTGGTCACTGAGAGAAACTTCGGTGCAACTATGAAATTGCAACACCGGGTTTCAATTTTTATTTAGAAAAAAAAACCAACCTACATTATTCAAACATGAATACTTGACATCTTTATTATGTACCATTATATTATGGATGACTATTATTTTCCCTGATTGTTTAAGAATTTCAATCTGGTTCCCTCACAACATGATGTAACATGACAAAGGTTCACCTGTGCCCTACAAACAATAAACCTTTTGCCAATCCCCTTTGGACGCAACATGATTCCGATTATCATATATGGGAAGCACTGTTATTTGCATTCTCATCTTGACATCATGATGCGTGTTCACACTAATAATGGTATTCGCACTGCATCATAAGACACATCATTAACCTTATTAAAGCTGCACCCATGTAACTCTGCTGGTTGGATGTTTCCTTGTACTGTGAAAAGCGAGACCATAGAATCAGTTCGTGAGGCTTTTTATTGGTTGTGCTTTTAGGTATGCAAAAGGTGAACCCTTGTAGTGCTAACCCTTAAGGTATGCAACATGTCAGGACTGATAACAGACATGTTAGTTTACTTTAAATTCTAACACTTTCACTATTTAATCTTCTACATTGTAGCAACATGAATACCTGTATATGCATCTGTGATGCGTGTACACCACCCAAACTATAATGGTTAAAGCAACTAACTCAACTGCATCTTTTATGGCTTAATGTTTGGATCCCTCAGCTGCACTAACGTTGTCAACAGGAACTGCGGAAGCTTGTGAGGAGAGTCCACATGGTCCAAGAAAGCAAGGGAAATAAAGATGGAGGGGAAGAATCTAACATGAAGCTTTCCAAGGCAAAGAAACCACTTTTGAGGTTCCTTCGCTCCCTTGCAAAGAAGGCATACGATGAATAGGTGAGCCACGTGTTACCCAGATAGCTTCTAATATGCTTATTTATTCGATTGTAAAAAAATACCTATATCATTGCAAAAGTACCACTTAAAGGTCTGCCGTTAAGTTGTGTCCTTATCTCTAGTATTCTTTCTCCCTTGTCACCATACTAGCTAATCACCGAGGAAGGTGCGTGCACAAGTGCAACTGATACTAGAGTAGTAAGTGCCAAGTGGATATGGATTATCCGAATCATTCAACACCTGAATTCGATCAGATGTGAATATGGTTTGGATTTTTTCCCATCTGAACGGTATTTTCTTTAATATTCGATTTCGTATTCGAAAACCAACATAAAAAATATGGATATTAATTTTGTTTAGATTTTTCTGTTGGAAATGTATTATGTGCGTTGGAATTCAAATTTCACAATGCAATAATTTGTTTCAGCGCGTCAAATTGATTAGATACTTTTTTCGATTTAGTGACCATTTATGTTCCTTAAGCTTAATTCATCATATTAAAATGATTCATTGTGTTGTATACGAGAATATAATCCTATTATTATACTGCGGCATACAAATTATGTGGATGTCTGATTTCAACTGAATTGAATAGATATTCGACTCGAATTTGTATTTGACCAGTATTCAAACCCATCTCCATATTCGACTTAAAAATATGGATGTGAATGTGGTATGAGTGTATGATCAATATTCGATCCATTTCCGCGCCTAGCTGATGCAAAGCTACATAGCTTCACGCCATGTTAACACGATGCCCCTATGGTGCTTAGCTGCGTCCATGGTATCCGCTTGTGGCTTCCATCTATGGTGATCGAGTGGAATGTCTTGAAGGGCGGGGACATTGAGTGGTGGCCATGGTGGAGCACCTTGGCCTTTGGTCTTGGACTCATTGTTAGCGGGGTGTTCATGATGATAACTTCATAGAAATTTCTACCCACGTTGGAAAGCTCTACTGGGACAATTGAAATAGGTCTAGGTTTAGTTTAGTTTAGTTTGTTTTCCCTAGATTTTGTCGCCTGCCGGTCTACATTTAAGGTGATGATGCCTCCTTGTTTGCATCTATATGTATGGAATTGGCAGGGCAGGATGTGGGAGGAAAGGAAGAGGAGGGAGAGGTATAACTAGCAGTAGATAACAAGCTGGCTCGGCCGGTCAAGCTCGTTAAGGAATTGAGCTCGGCTCGGCTCGGCTCGGCTCGTTAAACAAACGAGTAAAAATGTCTGCTCGGCTCGACTCATTATGAACTCGTGAGTTGGCTTATTTGGCTCGGGACCATGGGATGGGTGTTGGGCAGGACGCGGAAGGATATATACTGGGCGGGGACGACGGAAGGAGAGGCGTCGAGGCGGAGGGAGGATCACGGAGGTTAGGGCAGGGCAAGATCTGAGGAGGCCTCGGGCGGTGGATCTGATGCAGAGGAAGGGTCGCCGAGTGGAGGTGGAGGAGGCGCCGGGTGGAGGCTGAACGCTGAGCTGGTAGGCTTAGGCTGGACCTGTTCTAGCTAGGCTACTAGGCTTGTTGGGTTGGGTTCTAATATAAACGAGCTTAACGAGATGCTTGCGAGTTGGCTCGAACACGGCTCGTTTATGGTCTGTGTTAAGCTGAGTCCTTAACGAGCTAAGTTTGTGTGAGTTTCGAGTTTTTTTCCACCCCTAGGTATCACTGGAATTTTTGAAATACATAGATTTAAAATGTTTTTATTGTCAAATACTAAAGAGATGTTACGGTCAGTATATTTCTGAAATGCGTGATGGTAAAAATACTTATCAGTAGATTATTACAGTGGTATGTTGCTAAGGATATATATTTGAGTGATATTTTACGAAAAGGGTACTTTTGCAGGGCTAGGGCGCTAATTTTACGTACGCCTGTTAATTTTTAATCTAATCTGGAGCTAGATAAAAATAAAATTCATGTAACGAACCAAAAGAAATGTTGGAGTAGAGGCATCATAACGATTTCTACGATCTGCAGTGGTTCGGAGAGAAGAGCGGCAGTTGCTGCTATGCAACAAGAATTCTTATGCTTCTATGAGTAACAATAAATTTGTGGGCTCGTATGGCTTATGACGAACTCAAAGATAGAGGTACAGGTTTAGATGGATGCAACAGAAGAAAAAAAAGGACTCAAAGGAGCAACAGACTAGTAGCAGCACTATTTAATAACGGAAGAAGCTGTGAGAAGTCTGAAATGAGAGACCAAGCTAGCTGAAGCGAGAAGTTTAACCTAAAACGGCCGAGTGGGCTGCCGGCTGGCGTGGCAACCAAAGACACACACCTGATCGGCAGCGGCAGAGGCAAAGCACGCGCAACCAGCACACACATGCACTACAGGCGACAGAGGCAAAGCACGCGCAGCCGGTTTCCACCTCTCTTCTCCCTCCAGTGCAGAGCTTCCTCTCCATCTTGCTTGAGAAAAACCACGTGGTGGCGGCAAGCGGAGGTTGCTGGCGACTGGGTGCGGCGGCGTCGTAGCGAACCGAGGCGGCAATGAGATTCGAGCAGGGACGGCGTGGCCCGATCCGGGGTGGCGCAGCTCGAGGCGGTGGCTTTTCGTCGGCGGAAGGAGCAGGATCCGATGAGGAATGGCTCGATCTTGCTAGATCCGACAAGGAGGCGGCGTCGTCACCCCAGCGCTGTGATCTGGAAGAAGAGCTCCCCGAGTGGCGAATCGCGACTAGGCGCAGGCAGGTAGCCATGGCGTCGGGCGAGGTCATTGGCGTCGGCGTGGAGGGCTTAAGCCGTGCGACGAAGCGGCGGGCGGCTATCTGTGATGAGGTCGGCGTCGCTCGGGCTCGGTAGAAGGCGACTGAAACAGTGGCGCGACGGCCACGCGTGGTGATGAGGTTAGCGTCGCTCGGGCTCGGGTCGGGGGCGACTAGAAGTGGCGGAGACTCGGAGACGTCGGGCAAAGACGGCACACCGGATGGATCCGATCTGACCGCCCCTGGGAGTGGGTATTGCTCCTCCCAGGGGCAGCGGAAGACTAGCGAAAGCTAGGAGGCAGCAGCGGTTATAGTAAATCCTAATCCTAACCTTTGCTCTGATACCATGTTATGAATATTGTGTATGTATTTAAGAGTCCAATGGGTAATATATATATAGGGTATAAAGGGGACACATGTAATACTCCACATGCACAATTCGGAAGGGAGCAATAATTCAAAGAGAAGGTCTATTTCGGAGTCGATTTGAAGAAGGATCAAATAGAAATTTCTCAATTAATCAAATAATAAAGGAGCTAACTTGACACTTTGGGGGCAACTTGGGCTCGGGCCTTGGCCCATCTGACCCTAGTGGCCGGCCAAGGAAGGCACCCTTCCCCTAAACCCTAGCCGCCCATACCTCTCCCACTCCTTGGCCGCCTCCTCACCCCCTTGTGGCCGCCCTAGGCACTCCTCCTGGTCCTTGCGCCTCCCGCACCTCCCCGCTGCAAGCAAGCTCGCCCTCCGCCCACCGATCGTCCAAGGAAGGAGAAGAGGAGGATCGATCGCAGCGTGGTGGTCGACCAAGAAAGGAGAAGGAGGAGGAGGAGGAGGAAGAGGAGAAGGAAGAGGAAGGGTTCATGGCTGTTCGTCATCTCCAACAATTTCATCCTGGTAACTTTCGTTCTCCTTCGATTAGGTGTTCGATTAGTCATTCTAGCGATGTCGGTATTTAGGGTTGTTCGGGACAGATTAGAGAGAATCGGGTTTTTCGTGGGTTTAATGGCGAATTGGTCCGGGATGTCTCTTAGGATATTGTAGGGGCGTCGTCACCTTTACGTGAAGGGCTAGAACACGTAAATTGGACCCTCAGAGCAAAAGTTATGATTTTAGTAGTGGACTGCTCCGCAGATTCGTTCTTTGTTCAGCGGGTTTTAGTGTCTGGTGGAAACGATTAGTTAAAGGGGAAATCGAGAAGCTCAAGTATAGTAAAAGTTGTAGATCAATGTCTCGACTTTTCGTAAAGATCAAGAACTCGAGATTTGGATACACGCACCGAAAGTTATGATAATTTTAGTGTCTTGTCCAGAGAACCCGACGTGATAATTGACGTTCGTAGATTGGCTTGGTAAGGCGATAGATGGCGTAATCGAAGGGCTCTCAACTAAGTTTATTTAGGCAATTTAATTACCTTTCCGTAAAGTCTAAGAAAACTGAATTGGACTTCAGTAGCAATAGTTATGAATTTTTGAAGTCGATCGTCCACCGGGGGACAGATCGACGTAAACTGAGGTTGGGATCGAGTTAGACGCTCTTCAAGTTAGCGATTGTTGTTGTATGCTTTGGTTTGTTCTCTCATCGCTATCTTAGTATGCGTTATATTAATTACTCGGTGGTGGGCGGGTCTCGGCGGCACCTTCAAGATCCTTCTCTCTCTCGGTTAAGGCAAGTATAATGAGCGGTTATAATAGATATTGTTGATTGGCAATGTTTAATATATATAATGGGTATTTGTGTGTTCATGATCGTGATGATGGCATGTTTGATAATGTTCATGGTTGCTAGAGTTATGATTTACGTGTTAATCATGGATATCGATAATTGTGAGTTCTATGTTGATGAGCTTTATGAATAGGATATTCATATGAAATATTGATGTGGATGCATGTTGTGATAATTTTGAGAGTTCTTGCATATGCATCATCTTTGAATTATTGAAGTCTTGGTCACGTGATGACCAAGCATCTCTTGAGGTCTCCGTCATGTTGATGACAAAGCTAAAGGTCTCCATGCTTGAAGAGCATGGGCTTAAATCTCCATCTGGCGTGGCGTATGGGCAATAATCCTATGCAGATGGTACATGCATGGGTGTGCATCGACGGATCGCATTTTGCATTACCGGTAAAATGCAAAAGGAAAGAGAAGGAAGAGAATTGTCTTTTGAGCATATTGCATACATGCATGTGTAAGATAGTTGATATGTGAGATTGAGAGGTTTAGTTCTTTGATTTACATGGTTGTTCATTGTTGATGCTTTTTATTATACTTCTTTGAGTCTTTGGGCTTACCTCTTGTTTTCTTTGTGTTTTTAGGTACTTCTTGCAAGAACGGTATACATGGGAGGAGTAGGATTTACTAAGGATGCACTCACTACCACACATTCTTTAGAGATGATCATCATTAGTTCATATCTTAACAAAAGCAAACCGCTTAGGAATAATTTTGGTTATGCTTGGATGCATTGGACTATTTGTAATAATGAGGGTGGTAAATCTTGATTATGCTTATTTATGCTTTAGCGGAATAGATTCACTATGGTTGCTTGATGGATTTTAGATATTGAGATATTGATAATAAATTATGCATCGTGGAACCTCCCAGTATACTTAGTAATACAAAGGAGGTTCTCACTAATTTTTGTATGAAGTTTTAGCTTGTATATGTTTTAAATTAATTATTTTAGTAGCATTCTAGGCCTTGTTGAAATTTGGGTTATTCTGATTAGTATCGAGAGAGGCGATGGTCCGTGGTTAATGAAATCTTAAATTTGACACACTAAGCACATGAGTGGGGTTTGGGTTTGTATTGCATCTACGCTCATTGATTAATCTAGTTTTATGTATACTAAATATTTGAGTTTATGTCGTTTGTGATGTTTTAGAGATGGCAAGGGTGGAGGCCGTGGCGTGGTCGTGGCCGCAGGTCTTGACGAGGCCGTGCACCGCCTCACCAAGTTCGAGAGCTCAGTGGGTGGAGAGCAGGGTCAAGAAGAAGTGGCCAGTCAGTCGAGGTCGTCAGCGCCACCTGCACATGGCCGCTCTGTGGCAGTTCTGCGATGGTGCGGCGGTGGGTGCTATGGGATTGCATCGATGGAATGCTTCTACACGACACTTTTGATAAATTTGAGCACGCCTTGATTGATCGACTAAGCGGCCGTCACATAGAGAGGCATTTGGGAGCATTGGGATTGACTTGAGCAGAGGGCTCAATTCGTGGCCTTTCGGCTAAAAGGCGGCGGATCTCGGTGGGAAGGAGTCCTATCGGCTAGAACCACGCCCATGGACCAAACAACTTGGGAACTATTTGTGGAGCGATTCGGGAGGAGGTTCTATCCTGCCTCATTTGTGGAAAGGATGGAGGTATCTTTGAATAGTTACAAGCGAGGGAAGATGTCGGTGATGATCATCGAAGTGGGTTTCAATAACTTAATCCGCTTGCGTTCGGTAGTGGCTACCAACGAGGCGGAGAAGGCTAAGAGGTTTCACAGAGGGCTCAGGCAGGAATTTCGTCAAGTGTTGGGGGCATTGGAGTTGCGTGATTTTAGCTCCCTGGTAGAACAGGCCAGGGGCATGGAGCTAGAGATGCAGATTGGGGAAGAGTTGCAGGTCTGAGGTACCATGGCTCCCGAGGCGCAGTGGCGATCACAAGAAGGGTACTGGAGGAGGAAGCGGGTCATCTCAAGCCTGTTTCCAAAAGTTCAAGGGCCCGCAGAACTCTTTCAGATCCAGGTTCACAAAGCCACAATCATCCTCCACTTCTCGACCGACAGCGAATGCTCCTAGGATGCGCCTGGTCTTAGGACAAGGTATGAAGTGCTTCAAGTGTGGTAATGAACATTGTCTTTGCAGAGTGTACAGTGGTGCACTTGTCGCCACTGTGGTCAGGAGGGCCACAAGGTGTTGGTTTGTAAGCGGAACCCCGACAGTGTTATCAAGGGGAGCCAGTTCAGGCATCGGCACCCGTGCCGGCTGCTTCTTCTCGAGGGTCGGTGCCCACTCAGCCATGGATGTATCCACAGCCCTACTATCCTACTCCTGGAGGGATCCCACCACCAGGGTATTTTTGGCGCCCTCACATGACCTTGTTTCAGCGGTGGCGCATTCAGCACCTCCAACAACCGCTACATCGCCATACCAGGGTGTTGGGGCTCCGCCGCCCAAAGATCGCCCCCACGCCATGCCGATCGCCGAGTCGATGGGTCGTCGTCTTGATGGCAGTACGCCATCTTGGTGGATTGATGGAGGCTTTTGTTTTGTTTGATTCAGGGCTACTTTCTCTTTTGCATCGTTAGAGTTTGCTAGCCGAGGCGAAGTTGAGTATGCGATCTATAGCTCATCGATTTTAGTTAATTCACCGAGGATTCTTTCTAGTTCACTGATTTGTCCGGTTGTGTGATCTCTTTAGACGGGAAGATTTTATTGCTAATCGATGGTTATGAAGATGGAACCCTTTGACGTTATTTTGGGTATGGATTGGTTGCATAGCTACCGTATTTGTCATATCATGCTTTTGGAAGACAAGTAACTCTGCAGCTCCGTCTGGGGGAGATAGTTTTTGAGGTAGTGCCCTTCTTATACTCCCCGTGTCTTTGGCTAGTTTGTTTCTGGTAGTCGGGCGGCAAAAAGTGGCTTTCTTTTGTCATTCTTTGGAGAAGCCGAGTTCGCCTTGACTGCTGCAGTATTCGATGGTTCAGAGTTCTGGGCGTATTTCGGTGATCTGCCAGGATGCCTCCACCTCGCCCGATGGAGTTCAGATTGATTTAGTTCGGTGCTCGTAGGTTTCTATGAACCCGCATCGTTTGGCGCGACCTTTTCGAGACTAATCAAGAAGTAGTTAGACGATCTAAAGGCGAAGGATCTTATTCGCCCGTTTCTCCGTGGGGCCCTGTGCTTTTACCAAGAAGAAGGATGGTAGTTGGCGCATGTGTATTGACTATCGTGCTCTCAACCGGTGACCATTAAGAATAAATATCCTTTGCCACGCATTGAAGATTTATTTGATCACTAAGAGGGCAAAGGTATTTTCAAAGATTGATCTCAATCGGGATACAATCGATTCTGTCCGAGAGGAAGATATTGAGAAAACGGCGTTCTCTACAAGGTATGGGCACTTTGAATTTAAAGTTATGTCTTTTGGACTAACGAATGCCCCCTTTGCCTTCATGGAGACAATGAGCAGGATCTTTGCATGAGTATCTGAATGATTTTGTCGTCGTCTTTCTTGATGATATTTTGATCTACTCCAAGAGTGAAGCGGATCATGGGCGTCATCTAAAATTTGGTGTTGGAGACGCTAAGAGAATAAGTTTTATGCCGTGAAGAAGTGCGAGTTACGGATGTGCGAGGTGGGGTTTTGGGGCATGTTATCAATGATAAGGGAATATCGGTTGATCCAAGCAAGATTTCCACAATGGTAGAATGGGGAAGGCCGACCAACGTCAAAGAAGTGAGAAGTTTCCTTGGAATGGCGAGTTATTATCGGCGATTTGTGCAGATTTCTCCATTATTGCCAAGCCCTTATCCGGACTCACTCGGAAGGATGTGAAGTTTCGGTGGGATGATGACTGTGAACGCAGTTTTCGGACTTTGAAAGAAAGGTTGGTGACCGCTCCGGTTCTCACTTGTTCTGAGCAGGAAGCGTTTCACGATTTACTCGGCGCTTCTCGAGTTGGATTGGGTTGTGTGCTCATGCAAAGATGTAAAGGTTCGGCTTATGCATCTAGAACGATTGAAGAAGCATGAGCGAGAACTACCCAATACATGATTTGAGTCGGTGCGGTAGTGTTCGCCTTGAAGCTTTGGTGACATTATTTGTATGGTGAATCTTGTGACGTCTTTACCGATCACAAAAGCCTTAAGTACATTTTTACCCGTAAAGATCTGAATCTGAGGCAACGCAGATGGTTGGAGCTGATCAAGGATTACGATCTCACGATTCAAGATACCATCGAGCAAGGCCAATGTGGTGGTGATGCTCTTAGTCGCAAAGCGGCGCTGCTACTGGATTGCTTAATTGCGGATTTTGACCGCACGGAATATCTTATTGCTATGTAGGCGGCTCGGTCGAAACTTCGGTTGATCTTAGAGTCGACCATTCGAGCAGGTGCGGGAAGCACAACAATATGACCAATTCTGCAGAGGGTCGAAAGTGCCGGAGATGGGCAAGGAAGGGATTTCGGTTTGGATGGGTGCGGAGCATTGCGATTTAAAGGTCGCCTATGTGTGCCGCAAGGCGGAGGTTAAGGATGATATTTTGAGGAGACACATCGCACCCCATATCTTTGTTCATCGGTGAGGCGAAGATGAAGATGTACCGTGATCGAAGTGGAACCGGTGGAAAAGAATGAAGGTGGATATAGCGAATTATGTAGCCTCTTGTGGCGTTTGTCAGCGAGTAAAGGCGTAACATAAGCGTCTGCAGGTTATTCTGACCTTTGGAAGTCCTCAATGGCCTTGGGATGATATCTCCATGGACTTTGTAGTCGCGTTACCTCTAACGCCGCGAGAAAGGATGCGATTTGGGTGATAGTGGATCGATTGACAAATCGGCACATTTTATTCCTATCCGCACGACCAATTCAATGAGCGATTTAGCTCCTATTTATGTGCGTGAGATTGTGAGATTGCATGGCGTGCAAAGACCATCATTTCGCAGAGATGCCAAGTTTGTCTCCAAGTTCGGGAGAGTTTGCAGAGTGCTTTGGGCACCCAACTCCGTTTGAGCACGCTGTTTCATCCCAGATGACGGACGGTCGAGCGCACCATCTAGACCTTGGAGGACATGTTGCGGACTGTGTTTTGTCTGGAAGGGTAGTTGGGAGGATCAATTGCCTTTGGTGGAATTTGCTTACAATAACGGCTACCATTCAAGTATCAAAGCCGCACTGTTCGAGGTTTTGTATGGGCGAATGCAGTCACCCTTTCCGAAGGAAGCGATGGGTGAAAGCGATCTTGGGACCGGATTGGGTCGAAGACAATTGAGCAGGTAGCCTTGGTGAGACAGAATCTGTTGGCGGCCAGGCGCATGTAAAAACTATGCGAGATGTGAGGAGAAGGGACTTGGAGTTTGAAGTGGGGATCGAGTGCTCTTGAGAGTATCTCCGCTAAGGGAGTAGTGAGGTTCTGCACCAAAGGGAAGCTTAGTCCGAGGTATGTTGGACCTTTCACGATCTTGGCTCGAATTGGCAAGTTGGCTTACCGCTTGGACCTTCCTGAGTCTATGCGAGGGGTGCATAACGTATTCCATGTATCTATGTTGAGGAAATATCTGCGAGATCCGGAGCATCTTGTTTCACTAGAGCCATTAACCATCGAGCAGATTTAACTTTTGAGTCGGTAAGTCACGGATTTTGGAGAGATCGGAAGAGTTTTGAGGAATAAAACTTTGAAGTATGTTAAGGTACTTTGGTCGCAGCAGACCGAGAGAGAGGTCACATGGGAATTGGAGTCTCGCATGCGCGAGCAATATCCAGAGTTATTCACGTTAGGTACGTGTTAACATTGTTTTTATTTAGCTATAACTGTGATTTTACCTTGGCTTAAGCGTGGATAGAATTCGGGGACGAATTCAGTTTAAGGGGGATAGAATGTAATACTCCACATGCACAATTCGGAAGGGAGCAATAATTCAAAGAGAATGTCTATTTCGGAGTCGATTTAGAAGAAGGATCAAATAGAAATTTCTCAATTAATCAAATAATAAAGGAGCTAACTTGACACTTTGGGGCAACTTGGGCTGGGCCTTGGCCCATCTGACCCCTAGTGGCCGGCCAAGGGAGGCACCTTCCCCAAACCCTAGCCGCCCATACCCTCCCACTCCTTGGCCGCCCTCCTCTCCCCCTCTTGTGGCCGCCCTAGGCACTCCTCCCTGGTCCTTGCGCCTCCCATTGCCAAGCAAGCTCGTCCTCCTTGCCGATCGTCCAAGGAAGGAGAAGAGGAGGATCGCACGCGTGGTGGTCGGCCAAGAAAGGAGAAGGAGGAGGAGGGAGGAGGAAGAGGAGAAGGAAGAGGAAGGGTTCATGGGCTGTTCGTCATCTCCAACAGCTCATCCTGGTAACTTCGTTCTCCTTCGATTAGGTGTTCGATTAGTCATTCTAGCGATGTCGGTATTTAGGGTTGTTCAGGACAGATTAGAGAGAATCGGGTTTTTCGTGGGTTTAATGGCAGAATTGGTCCGAGGATGTCTCTTAGGATATTGTAGGGGCGTCGTCACCTTTACGTGAAGGGCTAGAACACGTAAATTGGACCCTGAGCAAAAGTTATGATTTTAGTAGTGGGACTGTTCCGCAGATTCGTTCTTTGTTACGACGGGTTTTAGTAATCTGGTGGAAAGCGATTAGTTAAAGGGGAAATCGAGAAGCTCGATATAATAAAAGTTGTAGATCAATGTCTCGACTTTTCGAAAGATCAAGAACTCGAGATTTGGATACACGCGACCGAAAGTTATGATAATTTTAGTGTCTTGTCCAGAGAACCCGACGTGATAATTGACGTTACGTAGATTGGCTTGGTAAAGGCGATAGATGGCGTAATCGAAGGGCTCCTAACTAAGTTTATTTAGGCAATTTAATTACCTTTCCGAAAGTCTAAGAAAACTGAATTGGACTTCAGTAGCAATAGTTATGAATTTTTGAAGTCGATTGTCCAGGGGAGGGGATCGGATCGACGTAAACTGAGGTTGGGATCGAGTTAGGCGCTCTTCAAGTTAGCGATTGTTGTTGTATGCTTTGATTTGTTCGCTCTCGCTATCTTAGTATCGTTATATTAATTACTCGGTGGTGGGCGGGTCGGGCGGCACCTTGGCGCATCCTTCACTCTCTCATTTGTTAAAGGCAAGTATAATGACGGTTATAATAGATATTGTCGATTGACAATGTTTAATATATATAATGGGTATTTGTGTGTTCATGATCGTGATGATGGCATGTTTGATAATGTTCATGGTTGCTAGAGTTATGATTTACGTGTTAATCATGGATATCGATAATTGTGAGTTCTATGTTGATGAGCTTTATGAATAGGATATTCATATGAAATATTGATGTGGATGCATGTTGTGATAATTTTGAGAGTTCTTGCATATGCATCATCTTTGAATTATTGAAGTCTTGGTCATGTGATGACCAAGCATCTCTTGAGGTCCCGTCATGTTGATGACGGGTTAAAGGTCCCCATGCTTGAAGAGCATGGGCTTAAATCTCCATACGCGTGGCGTATGGGCAATAATCCTATGCCGGATGGTGCGAGTATGGGTGTGCATCGACGGATCGCACTTTGCATTCTGGTAAAATGCAAAAGGAAAGAGAAGGAAGAGAATTGTCTTTTTGAGCATATTGCATACATGCATGTGTAAGATAGTTGATATGTGAAATTTGAGAGGTTTAGTTGTTGATTTACATGGTTGTTCATTGTTGATGCCTTTTATTATACTTCTTTGAGTCTTTGGGCTCACCTCTTGTTTCTTTGTGTTTTTAGGTACTTCTTGCAAGAATGGCATACATAGAAGGGAGTAGGATTTACTAAGGATGTACTCACTACCACACATTCTTTTAGAGATGATCATCATTAGTTCATATCTTAACAAAAGCAAACTGCTTAAGGAATAATTTTGGTTATGCTTGGATGCATTGGACTATTTGTAATAATGAGGGTGGTAAATCTTGATTATGCTTATTTATGCTTTAGCGGAATAGATTCACTATGGTTGCTTGATGGATTTTAGATATTGAGATATTGATAATAAATTATGCATCTGACGGAACCTCCGGTATACTTAGTAATACAAGGGAGGTTCTGTCGAATTTTTGTATGAAGTTTTAGCTTGTATATGTTTTAAATTAATTATTTTAGTAGCATTCTAGTCCTTGTTGGGCTGGGGTGTTACAACACAAAACTAAACCCTAGCACAAGAAAAATACCACAAATATCCTTAGCATGTTTGATGCGCCAAGCCTTGTTATTAAAGCCGGACTATGCCGCTGGTTCAAACGGAAAATAAACCAGAAGTCCGGAACCGACACCTGGCCTGGTCTGGTTGTCTTAAAAGGATCACTCTAAGCAAAATACAGGAAGGGATGTTAATTTGATTGGCTGTTGAACTCAAGACTCCTCCTTGAGCATCACGTGCAATCACTACACATACATTTATCTTTTAGCTTGTTTTCACTAAATTTAGAGACATGATATTGTCCTTTAGAATTTATTATTAGCCCTGACTATTATCTAGTTTAATGATTGGAACTATAGTTGATTTAATAATAGTTTGCTTATTATTACTTGTTGCAATCCTATATACCGGGAGTATGGTTCTAGCGTTTCTCGGGCGCATGTCTCTTGAGCGTGTGTGAATTGAGCATTTCTTAGGCGCGTGTGCACAAGCTGTGAAAGTTAATGCTTTATGCATTTACTTTGTTTAGATTGTGGTTCTATGACCCGTTGTAGGGTTTTATTCTATGCATATCTTGTTGGAATTTGGTTTAAATTGGTTGTTAGAATGATTTAGGTGACATTCTCGGCTTAATATTGGGTGTGGTGTTACAGATATACTTAAAAAAGTATACGCACAATCTTTAAAGTGATCTTATAAGTATGCTCCACGTACATGCTCTTTGTTGCCGCGAGATACCTCAATACTTTGTGAAATACAGCATAGCGAGTAAGTACATCCGGTGATACGAAAAATGTTTCCAGTACTGGAATGTTAATATTTCAAGCCACCAGTTCGACTGTTGTACCACCGGTCGTGTGAACCGGTTGCCAGTTGCTCACCTATCCGGTTTTAACCAAACTTATCAATACTATTTCGGTACCGGCTGGTATGGCTGGTATATACCATTCTGTTATCTAAAACTGTACAGAGTAGTCTTGCGTTCCGTATTGGCCTCAATACTGGGCATACCGGCTCGATACCGGTTAATACTAGCTATATCGGTTCGATACCGAACAATGCCGATAGAATTGAAAATATCAAAATATCGTCTATTGAATTCATTGAACACTACTTGGTGTAGATTCTTGAACTACAATGGTTGCCGTGGCTAGGGCCATATCATTTGGGGTACAGAGATGAAAGTTATGGTTATTTGATTACTGATACAGTGGGTAGGTCGTCCAGTGAAATTAAGTTAAGAGCATCGGTTTTGCATGTAGGTGCGGTAGTATTTTGTTTGATGATTTGGTACTTGCCGGGATCCAAATATGCAAATCTGGATCTCTGTGTATACTGTACTACTCCAGAATCACGCTAGTACATACAAGATCACGCAGGGCTTAACACTAAATAAAATAGTAGCAGCGGAATGAAAGCAACTCCAGCGAAAACACATCGATTTGCCAAAGGCAACTGACTGGGAACAAGGCCTAACGATCAACCTCCTTGAAAGCAGCCTATGACTCCACTTCAACTGAATGATGATTATAGTAAGAATGAGCACATTTAGTACGCAACAAGTTGTACCACGTGATGCAATTATAGATGATTATGACTTCTATGGTTATTTTGCAAAAGAAATAGTTGCAATTGAATAATGATAGATTGAAAGCATAATTGAAAACAAATAACAATAGTAATTAAACAAGTATTTCCACAAAGCTCACTTAGTTTACATCAATTCTTTCACATCGCTGTCCTCCCGATTTGTTTTATGAAAATCTATCCTTTGTGTGAAATCCCTGAGTATTTCCATGACTATGGACACAGCTATTCGAATAGATTGTTAACACTTTGCAGAGGTTGTACACTTTACCCACAAGATGCAATCAACTTGTAAGTAAAATATCACAACAAAGACTTTTCGAAACTTCATCTTAACAATCGACCCGCCTAGTGAGCATAAAACCGGTAACCTTTTATCACACAGATGTTGGCCCGAAGCGCACCATTGGATATGTAAACGGCGAACCGTCCATAAATGTGGCTCAACACATGACTCCACATCTCCGCCCATTCACTGATCTAACCTACTGCTTGAGGTAGCCAATATTGAGACTCCATAACTTACTGAGCTAGGCCTGTCCCATTGCAGGCATGTGGTCGTACTGTATAGCTCAATTCAATGATGCACAAAGTTAAATCCTTAATTCGATCAAGGCGAGATTACCAATTTACTATACCTATTCACAAAGATCTTAATCATGAAGACACCACTTCACTTATTTCTTCCACCTGCCCCAATCTAAACATTTTCTCACCCAGTTGATTAAAGTGCAACACATGCTTTCACTGAGTGACAACACATGTCTTACCAATTATCACAAAGATATTCCATAATCACTTAGTCATGTATGAATTTGGCACTAAAATGATATCAATGTCCGTTGCATGGCTAAGCATACTAATCGTGTCTAAACCAATCCACATTGGTGTTATGATAATACCAACTAGTAGTTAACCAAGCTAAAGTGACAAATGATCATGGCAATACAATTAACAAGGTAGGCATAACCAAATAGGTTGCATAGCTAATCCCAAAATAGTAAAGCATTTGATAATTTAATTAGCATGCAATAATTTGAATCAAAATAATTTTGTAAAACTGGGTGCAATATGATAAAAGCACAACTTGTCTTGGAATAAGTCTTGGTTCTGGTCTTGAGCTAGCTCCACTCCTTTGTAAGCTCCCAAAGTATCAATGTCTACTCGCAACAAGAGAGAACACAAATAAATACAAAACAGAGTAATAAATGAACTCCAAAAATTAAATAAAAACCACTGGAGGGTAGAGCACGGTTTAAGATGAATTTAGACTTGAATGGGCTCAATTGGAGATCGTATAAAGAAGAACGAGCTCTCAGAAATTGGTTCAGCTAAGAAATTCAAAAAAATAAAAAGAAGAGAGAGTGTATTGAGACTGACAAGGTGGGATCCACTAGAAAAAAAAGGATTTTTGGGAATTAAATTAGTTCCGAAAATAGGATAAGACACTAACAGATGAGACCCATGATCTATATATCAAGTCCGTGGATTGGTTCACGGGTCTACGGAATAGTGCATTGACACATGGGGTCCAAATGTCATAGGCACAGCTCATGGTAGACTAGGTTCACCTTGGTTTAGATCTAGGGTTTGGGCTTGAGTGGCGGTTGATGTGACGGTGGGTGCTTGCATGGCGATGGCGTGGTAGCAGGTGGCAGTGAGGTGGTGGTTAAGTCGCATGGTGTGATGACGACGACGACGGTGTGGCGATTGGCGACACGTTGATGGCGTGGCTTCGACCCGGCGGCGATGTGGCGTTGGTAGCGTCGACGACACTCAGGCTTGATGGTCGACGGCGGTAGAGGCGCAATGGCGCGTCTTGGGGCGATCGTGTAGAGGCGGCGAACTTCGTTGGTGTCGCGTCTGAGACCGAGGATCGACAGAGTCGACCGGCGGCGAGGAAAAGGTGGCGGTGCGGGCTCAGCTCTGATGGCGACAGTGCTGCAATGACGCTTTGGGGATGACGACGGTAGATCCAGGATGAGGGTGACGAGAGGAAGAAGATGGTGCTGGTAGATGGCGATGGGGCTCACTGGTTTGGCGATGGCGACGATGGTAGAGGTTGGCCAGACTTGGTGAAGACGACCGTGGCAGCGGCGCTGTACGACATCTTGGGCGGCGGCTAGAGCAAACAAGGCGATGCAGTGAGGGGTGCACAACCTGAGGGTCCTCGGGGCTTTAAATAGCCCCGGGAGGCGTGCTCGGCACGGAGGCTGAGTGCGAGGTAGCGGCAACACTACAGTGTTGGCGACGGAGTCCACGTGATGTGCGCTTATTTCTTTGCATCGATGAACAAAGTGAGCTATTTGGGTAGACCGCCGGGGAGAGAGGGAGTGGGCCAAGGGTGTGGGAGCGAGCCATGAGACACTACTACAAAAAGGCTAATACTAGACGACTCATCATAGACGGTTGACCAAAACCGTCAGTATTAAATACAATCATGGACAGTTTTGCTTTAGCGACCGTCTGTGTTACTGGATGCGCTAAAAACCATCTGTGAATAGGTAATATCACAGACGGTTCCTATTGAAAACCGTCTGTGAAGTATCACTGACGGTTCTGAACAAAAACTGTCTGGGATACTTCACAGACGTTTTTTAATGCAAACCGCCTGTGATACCGTCGCTCTTCCTCACAAAGTTGTCGTCAACATCATCGGCTGCGAGCTCTCCTTAGCCCATAGTTGAGCTTTGCAGCCTACGAGCCACGTGCAAGGCCATGTACAAGCGTCCAAGGAGCGCGCCGTGGGGAGACGCGTGGCGCTGGAGCGGGAGGAGGCGATGAAGTGGCTGGACAACGAGCGCTATCTTGTTGTCGTCAACCACCTGGCCGATGCCGGCAACCCGAAGGCTTGCTTCATTGTTGGCCTCACGCTCGTCTTCGCACACCAGGACATGCAGTGCGCCCTCGTGTGCCTCGATCGGGCGGCCGTCGCCGGCCACAAGGCCATGACCTACGTGCTCGGCCTCCTCTACACGGCCGACGAGGCGCCCGACGTTGGGAAGCACTACATCAACCAGGTCGAGGGCGAGCCAGCCGACGGTGGGTGCGAGATGGCCAAGAGGACCAACCGGGAGTGTAGGCGGTGCCGGAGGCTCGCTACGGACGTGGTCAGTAATGTGACGTGGAAGATGGCCGGGCCGCAGGGCCAGGTTTTGGCGGTGCCGGAGGACGACCACCGTTGCACGAGCACCAGCTGCGGCATGAATGTAGGGTGGGAGGACTACGTCGTCTTCTGCAGCGACGACTGTAGGATTAGGCATGACTATGCCAAGTTCTTTGCACAAGTGTAATTGAATTACTTGTCGTAAAATTAGCGGTTTTAGCAAATATTCAGATATAATTCCTCACCATTTTTTTGTCAATATTCTTCACTAATTAAACATGACAACTGCAAATTAGACTTTGAGCTCAAACTAATGCTTTACTAATATGTGAATGTGTCATATATGTTCTGAATTTGCATTTATGTATATTATCACAGACGGTTATTTATTGAAACCGTTTGTGATATGTATTTATCACAGATGGTTCTACTTATAATCGTCTGTGATGTCCAATCCTTTTTATATTCGGACTCTCGGGTTTGTCCGCGCCCCCACTCAAATGATTAAGTTTCGTCGCAGCACGCTAGGGTTCGGGCTCCCACATCTTCTCGAGCCTGACGTCGCCATCCTTGACACCGCCTCTTCCTTGAGCCCAGCATGCCTCCTCCCCCGAGCTCGCCGCCTTCTCCCCGAGCACGAGCCGTCGCCTCCCCGAACCCGGCGCCCCTCCTCCCCTGAGCCCGACGTGCCTTCTCCCCTCCCTGAGAGACGTTGCCGCCTTCCTTGACTGCACCTCCTCCTTGAGCCTGGTGCGCCTCCTCCCCTGAGCCCGCCGCCGCGTCCTCCAGCCCGGCGCGCCTCCTCTCTTGCTTTGAGGTGCACTCAGCCAGTGCATCCTTGGTGGTTCTTGCCATCTATTCGCGAGTTGTTTCTGTTTTTCAGAATTGATTTACTTTACTAAGTGTGCTGTGCTAGTTGTATTTCAATTTATCTTGACTAGCACTGGGAGACTTGGTATTGTGTTGGGCTCTGGTAATTGCTTGAAGATGATAATTGTCATATTATAAAATTGATGTGATAGCAATATCAAACTTGGGCTATTTGGATTGCTTTTCATTGTCAGTTTGTACTAAGCAGCTAGTTCTGATTTTTTTTGTTTTCAGTTGAAACTGGACAAAATTTGTGTTCTGTACTTTTGCTAGTTTACTGATAGCAGATTGGCTATTTTATTGAGATTAGTGATTCTGTCCAGTATTTGAGATTAGTGATTCTATTCAGTTTTTATTTAACAGGTTACTAATTGGCTAATCTGATAATAGAGTATTTCTGCGCACTGTTAGTTGAATGACCTTCTGATGACTGAAAGTATAAAACTGCTGTTTTAGAAGTTATTTCTTGACATTCCAGTGAATCATTATTTGAGCTCAAAAGTTTGATTTATTGTTATCACATTTAATTGATAAAGAATATTGACAAGTATCGAGAGGGCCAAGATTACATCTTGTGCAACTCTACATCAGAAAGCAATCATAAACATTCAAAACTAAGCAATATGCTGTTTTCTTATGGTTGCTTATCTCATCTTTTGAGCATTTTATCCTGATTAATTGTGTTACAGAAATTACATGTTTATATGTTATCTTGGTCAATTATTTCCCCAAACCCGGCGCCCCTCCTCCCCGAGCTCTCTCCCTTCCCCAGCACGCCTCCTCCCTCTTCTCTATTCGATTTCTTCTATATAAAATCTTCAAGCGTTGGTCGCTTTTGCCTTTAAAACCGACTTTATATATATATATATATATATATATATATATATATATATATATATATATATATATATATATATATATATATATATATATATATATATATATATATATATATATATATATATATATATATATATATAGGACGCCTGCTTGCACTCTCAGAGTATGTACTCACTTCCAATATACCACTTAAATGCGTATATTATACTCCTTTATCATTTTTAGTATACTTAAATACCAATTATAAGATACTCCAATGCGATTTGATTGAAAAATTCCATTGGAGCCCTTTGTTTTTGCTATATACCTTTTTCCATATATAAAACAAGTATATACACAAATTTTGCTACAAAAAGTGAAATTTAATGAAATTTTTCATGGAACTATGCTCAAATAGATAAAGAGGTATCGTCATACGATTTAAGTGGTATATGAGAGGTGGGAGTACTCTAGAGTACGTACTCATCTCTCATATACCACTTAAATCGTATGACGATACCTCTTTATCTATTTGAGCATACTCAATAATGATTATAAGATACCTCAAAGTGAGTTCCATGAAAAATTTCATTAAATTTCACTTTTTATAGCAAAATTTGTGTATATACTTTTTATATATGAAAAAAGGGTATACAACAAAAATAAAGGGCTCCAATGAAATATTTTCAATCAAGTCGCATTGGAGTATCTTATAATTGGTATTTAAGTATACTAAAAGTGATAAAGAAGTATAATATATTCGCTTATGGTATATTGAATGGAGTACATACTCCTAGGAGTATGAAACAGACGCCCTATATTTAGTATACTTAAATACCAATTATAAGATATTCCAATACGACTTGATTGAAAAAATTTCATTGGAGCCCTTTGTTTTCCTATATACCCTTTTTGATATATAAAAGAAGTATATACACAAATTTTGCTATAAAAAGTGGATTTTGATAAAAATTTTCATGGAACTCACTTTGAGGTATCTTATAATCATTATTGGAGTATACACAAATTGATAAAGAGGTATCATCATACGGTTTAAGTGGTATATGAGACGTGAGAGTACATACTCCTAGGTTAATACCTTCTACTCCCAGGTGTAGTTACTCCACCTCTGATATATCACCTAAAAAAAACTTGACATACTCCTTTATCACTTTGGATATACTCATATACTAATTATAAGATACTCTAATGTGAACCACACGAAAAATTTGCAAGAGAGTCCATAGTTTTTAGCATATTTTGTAAATACCTTCATATTCGCACATAAAAAGGAGTATGTCTAAAAAAATTATACATACCACCTCTGAAAAGGTGTAGATACCACCTAGGTGGTCTTATATACTCGTATACTACACATACGTACTCTCGGTTGCGCAAGATACTCCCTACGTTGTGAGATATGGAATAGGGAGTAACTACTCCTGGGAGTAGAAAAAAAGGCTTCATCTCTCTCTCTCTCTCTCTGTGTGTGTGTGTGTGTGTGTGTGTGTGTGTGTGGGGTTCGTAGTCGCTTGACTCGATGCCTAAATTCAGCTAGCTAGCTCACATGTGTCGTGCGTGTGTGAGCCTACCGCACGCACGCACGAACGTATACATGCACACACATATTTATACACACACACACACACATATACATATGTACATATGAAGCTGGTTTTAAAGGTACAAGCAGCCACTACTTGGAGATAGAGAAGAGATCATCATCACAGATGGTTCCTTAGGACAAACCGTCTGTGATACATCAGCTATTACAGATGGTTTCATCTACAAACCGTTTGTGATACATCAGCTATCACAGATGATTTTATCTACAAACCGTCTGTGATGACCTCATGTCATTACTGACCTATAAACTCAAATAGCTCATGAAACCGTCTGTGATGACGTTTTTCAACCATCTGTGATGACCTTTTCTGTAGTAGTGAGAGAGAGAAAGGGATGCGGCCCACAAAGCCTTCCGGGATTTTAAAATACATTTTCGATTTTAGAAAATACAAAAAAGGGAAAAAAGCCAATGAAAAATAGCAAATGAACTTGAAAAATTCACAGAAAAATCTAAAAAAATACTTCCTACCATAGAGAACTGAAATAAAATAACTTTGGAATTAATTGATGTTCAAATTAATCATATTAAATCATTTTATTCTCATAAAGTTCCAATTAAGCTTATTAATTCAACAAAAAATGGTGAAAATTTTCCAGAGGGCTAAAATACACAAAATATTTTAAAAACCTTGAAAATTGGGATGCTACAGTACTATTGTGGCATATTTTGAGTGTTTAATTGATTGTTTGTCCAGGAAGTGTTGCCTCAAGTACAGTGCCACATTTGCATCACTCGGTTTCTAGATGTTAAAAGGCAAATGCTTGGTAGAGCAGTAGATATCGATTTGTCAACCCACATCTCTACCATGGAATTAATATGACATTTATTTATGCTCCTTGTTGCTTATTTAAATGCCATGATTTATGATGATAATGATTCAATGAGGTTATGATATAAACTATTGATGACATGAAACATTGATGATTTAATGAGATTATAATATGATGATTCAATTATCATGGGGATGACATGGTAATGTTAATAACGGATAATGAACATTTACAACATTCATTTGTATAAGAGCCAGGGCGGTGAATACTGCCATGTTTATGTCCATTCCGGCGTGTTCCATGTTAAAGTCCTACAGAGGTAGGGACCCCACCCTCAAGAAGGTGGGGGGAAGAGTGTGTCATTGACTGGTGAACACTCCGCTATACCATTATCAGCTGTTGAGTTGCATCATTAGCATTTGCATATATGAAATTTGAGTACATGAGAATGAAATTGATGAGATTTAAGAACATGAAAGATGAGGATGACATTGATGATACTTGAACATGTTTATGATAATGATGATGATTGAAATGAATAATAAATTGTTTGTTTATCATTCTACCTTGTACTTGCTGAGTCGTGGATTCACTCTTACTTTGTTGTTGCTTTTAGGTAACCATTGACGACGACATGCATGGGATGGAGTAGCACATGAACTTCACATGCATATATCATAGATTTATCAATTAGTTTGTTTTATTACTTTGACATGATTATCTCATTTAGGACTTAATTCGTGTTTGGGCTTGATTACTTTGAAACTGTTAGTTGGAACTTGGTTTGATTTATTATTAGTTCGATTCAGTTTGACCTATTAAATGCTTAGATTATTGATTGGGTTCTTATTCGCTTTAATAGTAGCTGATTATTATTATTATTGATGTTATCCTATGTACTGGGTGCATGGTTCCAGTGTGACTTGGGTGCCTCAAGCGTTTCTCGGGTGCGGGTGTCCCGAGCGTTTCTCAAGCGCGTGTGTCCTGAGTCGTCCTGGTAACATGTTACCAAGATGCAAACTTTTATTATTGTGCAGTTACTTTGAGTTAATTTATCTCTTGTGGCCCATCAATGAGTTTTTACTCTATGCATGTTTGCTGAAATTTATTGTGAATTGAGGTTTAAATTGGTAACCAGAGTAGTTTAGGTGACATTTTGAGCTCAGTGTTTGGCCAAGGTGTTACAGGTACACCGGTATGGACTGGTATACCATTTCACACTACACCATGGCATAGTATTAAGGGCAATCAAACTGCTGGAGAAAACTGCTTTGCAAAGCACATTATCTGCCGGCATTAGTTTCTCCGGCACTTATTGCCTGCCCGGTAAAGTGCTACCAGGAAAAACATTCCCCGACAGATATGTGTATTCCCGGTAGTTAATTGCGCTAGAAAAGTTGTTTTCCCCGGCAGTTAGCTATTTCCCAGCAGTTAGAGTTTCCCCGACAGTTAGATGTATTGCCGACAGTTAACCTGCCCTTGATTGTCCGTTTCCCCCAGCAGTTAAGTGCCCTAGATAGTTCGTTTTCCCTGGCAGTTAGTTGTTTTTCCCGCAGTTAGATGTTTTGCCGGCAGTTAACTGGCCTCGATTGTCTCCTTTCTCCAATTCATTTTCTAATGAGTAATTAGTTTAGTTGCTGACATAAGAAAGTTTATAGCATGGTCCTTGCATGTCTTTTGTTGGATTACTCTTGGAGTCAAAAGTCGGTGAACAACCATGTCAAAGTATCAGATATGTGAAGCTATCTTGAGCTGTAGAATGAGATGTACAGATAGAAAATACTAGGTCCTTAGTTCTACTTGAAAATAGTTAATATTTTCTTTTGTTATGTCAATTAGTAGCAAGGTCTGTTTGTAGCTTTATAAAGGAAACCTTGGGCATCCTTCATATATTATCAGAAGTTTGAATACAAATGTAGTGAAGAAGCATCAAGTTGCACATATTCTGTTTCTTGTTTCTATTCTGTTCCATTGCTTAAACATTAGAGTGGCTAGAAATAAGAAACAAGAGAGTATAGAACTATAGCTCCTGATCTTCTACATCTGGTCTCCAGGAGAATGGCTGCTCAAGGATGAATCCATGATTTCTACAATTGTTCCCATCGTCCAGTGCTCCCATACCTTCATTAGATAGGTGAATTGTTCCAATATTATTATTATTATTACAAAATGTAACTTGAGCAATATCTGAAGTTTGTAATAGGCGAAATACTCACCAAACTTAAGAGTTCAACAGATTGCTTGGAGTTATATGAGCCACTGTTTCTTCTTCCCGTGACGATTTCTAAAATCAAAACACCGAAGCTGAACACATTGACTTGATGGAGTAATGGTCACACATAGCGTACTCAGGGGCCATGTATCCACTACAATAAGAACAATATGTTATGGACTAACGCACTCTCAAATATCTTATAAGCGCAATGTCACCAGCACTTACTAGGTTCCGACAACACGGTTGGTGACATCTTGTGATTGATCACTTCCAAATAGCCTTGCTAAGCCAAAATCAGAAATATTAGGATTAAATTCAGAGTCTAAAAGAACATTGCTAGCTTTGAGGTCCCGATGAATTATCTTCAGTTGAGAATCTTCATGAAGATATTGTAAACCTCGAGCAATCCCATTGACTATCTGAAATCTCCTTCCCCAATCTAGCTCACTGCTTCTCTCAGGATCTGTCACACAGAAAAAGAAACCTCAAAGTTGTACACAATAAATTTCAATTGTTGTTTCACTATTGCAAAATGATGATGAGTTACATACCAAAAAGAATGTTGTTGTGGATTTTGTTGGGCATGTATTCATACACAAGTAATTTTTCATGTTCTTCAAAGCAAACACCGACAAGCCTCACCAAATTCTTGTGTTGAAGCTTAGCAACCAAAACAAGGTCATTTTTCAACCAAGAGCCTTTTCACTGCTATTTCTTGATCATCAGGGAGGATTCCCTATACAAATGGAGATATTTATTCACTAAAACTACAAAATACAGAATAAAAAGGGCTATAGTGAAAGGGTATAATTAACACATTAATTGTTCGTTGCAGTTGGTGGTGAAAAATGCAGTCAAAATATTTATGTTGATCAAGAAATAATAAGCGATAAATTAAAGAAGGGTACACACTTGATTGAAAACAAGATAATTAATTTGGAAGATAGCACGTTCTTTTACAAATAATTTTGTAAGTACAACCTTATCAAAAAAGATACAACCCTATCGAAAAATATACTTAAGTACAACTTAACAATCAACTATAATTTATAAGTTGAGGCTGAGTTGTTCGATCGATGGAAGTACAAATACATACACTGACTCATGGTGAGACAAACGACATTTGCAAACTTTGTTTATACTAGGAGAAATGTCTAGAGTTCGCCGACAAAATTGATTTACCCCTATCTGGAGTAGGAGAAATGTTTCAATTTGGATGACTGGCAGACAAACTACAAATGTAGTAGATGACAACACATTGGATGGGGTGAACCTAAATCAAGAGGGTGAAAACAAATCAAGCCTTTCAGATTAGACAGAATTACGGTCAATTGAAGTTTGCACCTAATGTTCAAATAGAATTGTAGTCGAGGAAATGATTTGATGACTTCGCTATGAACCATAAATAGATGACATCAACAATGAATAGCATGAAATATTCACTCCTCAATTGTTTTGACTTAAGTCGATAATTAAGTGCTCAAACCGAATCAAAATAGTTTTGTCTTACGGTGGAATATAACCAACTGTATCAAAGAATGGTTGAAAGGCTAAGTGTAAGTGTAATTATTGCCCTTAATACTATTTCCTCAGATTTCTGGAAGTCTAAGTGTTGCACCCAGATACATTGCGATAACTAAAGCATCAGAAATCTGCAAAAATAAGTCAAGAATTAAAACACAATATTTTTTTTTTGTCTGCACAGTTATATGGATAAGTTCCAAGTTGAAGTCATATCTATGAGATATGGTATGCAGGACCATTAGTCAATGAGAATGTAACCAAACCGATAGACCGCTGAACCTCTGCAGAAATCGTAAGTGTTTGTGTGAGTAAGCATACAAATCGGCAAGAGATATTGATGTAAAGAACTACTTATATTAAGAATGCATGGTTACCTGGAGTTGGTTTGATCTAGCAAGGCTTAATCTCCTCAATAGCCTCATTTAGAACTCCACTCCAACCCTCTTGACCTTGGTCATTTGAATTGTATCGACCTTAATTGCATTGAATTCTACATCTGTTGCCTCTAAGCTCATTTGCTTTAGTTATTCGTGTGGGCTGCCAATCTATGTGTACTATAACTAATCGATTATTTAGGTGTCCTATAACTAAAGGATCTGTATTGTTGCACACTCCTCTTGGCTAACCTAACAAATCAGATCATATACATATACATATAAAAATGAGCATGCAATAGAATTAGATAAGTCAATTGCGGGAATGAAAAGACTACATGATGTTAACAAGAGCACTAAGGAATGTGCAGAAATAGGAAAGTATGATCCAGAAGGAAAATGAATAAGAGAGTATGCTTACATCTGTTTTTGGTTGCAGCAGAATTTGAGCATAAACTGCATCTGAATCAATTTCAGCCTCATTCCAGAGGAAAACCAGTGAGCAAACTACAAGATCTCAGCTAAATTATAAACATTACAGTGAAACTTGCATGAAGGGAGACTACACCAGACCATAAGAGGTAAAAACACTTACCCTAAGTTGTACATTCATCACCTTGCACGTGATCTTAGATGGTAGATTAAATAATGGTAAGTGCTGGTCAAGCTGTTGATCTATAGATGCTTCAAGCTACAGAAGAAACATTTGATGATCAGTTCAAAAGACAGGACAGAAAAAAGTGAATTCTATTTCCGCAGAAGCAAAACTATCGACATTCTAACATAAGAAGAAAGGCAAAATTTTGCAATACAAACAGCTACTGTTTGTAAGTAAGCAGCAAATTCCTTGATTATGGGACATCAAGAAGAGAAAATACGAATATATGGACAGATATACCTATTCCATATGACCCTGGGGGAAGTAGTAAACCCGCTCACCTTGGCAAGGCGCTGTGACCAACGGCCCAACGAAAGCATGCGAGAGCTTCCTGTACAACGCATCGCTAGAACTCCCTACACAAAGGCATTATATTTCACTAAATGAAAATTCATCAAGAGTGCAGGCATGGAAATGAAGAGGTCTTTTTCTCTGATTGTATGGTGACAAACTGTATCCATTGATTATGAATTAATTGAACCATAATTATTACACAATTCTAAAGTAGGAGTAGTACTGCATGCATAGGTCCATCACTTTCCCATTTGCATCTATTATCAAGCTAACAACAAGGCCCTGTTTCATAGAAAATTTTGCCATGCACACTATAATTAGACAAGCTTTTCCTCCTATCAGTGAAAGCGTGAACACGTGTGTAAGCTATTGTAAAGCGAAACCTACGAAAAAAAACATCTAGAGAGAAATAGCAGAAGCAAACAAGATATAACGCATAACACCTCGAGTAGGTTTCCTGCATAAGTAGCTGAATTCTAGCATCCTTTTGATAAATCTTGGAGAGTTGGCAGTTAAAGCAAGAAATCAAAACGCTCGATCGATACCGACCGACGGGTCAATTCATGCCATCTCCCTAAACCGACAAAGCCCATCAAGGTAGCCATCATCTTCCCCCACTGTTATTTTTGCCCACAACAGAACCACCACAATATGAACTCAACATGTCACAGAGAACACTAATAGTAGCATTTCATCAAATCGATTCATCACATAGCAAGGGGAGGGAAAGGGATAGAGAGGAAGGGGAGTAGTATACTTCAGTGCGCGGCAACCTTGATAGCAACCCGCAATCAGCACATTCACCATGCCTCAGTCCACATCCAGGAACCTCAACCATGCAGGAACACAACAAAATCAATTAGTGAGTCAAGTCCAAACTGTGGAATCGAAAGCACAACAGGAGAAGAAAAACAGTGGGGGAAATCAAATCTAGGCACACGGGGACTGAGCCAAGGTGGCCGGCGGCTGGAGGCTGAGCCAGCTGGGCCGAGCTACGGCCGGGCCAAGCCGAGCTGGCAGGAGGCGCGATCACAGGCTGGCACACGGGCGAGCACGGGTGGGCTAGATCTCAGGCACGTGGGGAGAGGAGGAGAATGAGCGCGCACGGGGCCGAACAACCGGAGCTGGGCCCAACGGTCGAGCGATGGCGGTGGCGGTAGGGAGGAGGCGGCGGTCAGAGAGGAGGACGTGGCCGGGAGCAGAGGTGACGTCGTGAGGTCAAGCTCCGGCCAAAGATTTCACATGGAGAAGAAATAGGGAAGACAAGGGGAGAAGGGAGGATGGGAGAGGAAGGTGGCGCGTGGGGAGAGGCGGTGACTGATAGGAGGAGGCGAGGGGAGAAAGAGGAAAGGAGCCAGCGGGGACACACGAGGCAGAGGAGAGCAACGCAGGCAGGAGGCGCGGTCACAGGCCGGCGCACGGGCGAAGGGGAAGAGGCGACGCCGGGAGTGAAGGAGAGGGGGGCGGCGCGTGTGAACAGGAGGATGCGAGCGCCGAGTGGGAGGCATTAGTGCGAAGGGAGAAGGGGCGGGGAGGATGCAAAGGCCGAGGGGGCAGCAGCAGCTAAGGAGAGAAGGGGACAGTGGGAGTGGCGGAGCCGTCACGGGCGAAGGGGATGAGGGTAGCTGCGAAGTTGTGGGCGAAGGGGAAGAGGCGGTCTTCGCCGCGGCAGCCGAGACCGAGGAGAGGGATACCTTGGCCCTGGGAGGAGGGTGGCACTGGGAGGAGGGCAGCCAGGGAGGATGGCGGTGCTGGGAGGTGGGGCGGCCGGGGTGGTAGGGCGGCCGGGGAGGAGGGCGGCGCTGGGAGGTGTGCTCGGGGAAAGGAGGAGGCATTGGGAGGATTTTGAGGATAAGGTTTCAGCGGTAGTACCGTAGTCTTCGCGCCCGAGTCAATTTTTTTCCATCTTCCCGCCCAAAGGGTATCTCGAACAGATAGGTTGACCTGGTTGACTTTTTTAAGGGCAGATGTATTGTAGCTAACTTAAAAACATTGCGGGCAGATAAATTGTTCTAGATAATTGTTATTGCCGGCAGATAACGGGACCCGTAATCTCTTGGACATTGCCGGCACGCATTTTGCCACTCATCCTATTTTTTTCCGGTAGTTAATTGCTCTTAATTCTATGTCATGGTGTAGTGCCAAGAGTTAAACTGGTATAGCCTCTGGAATGATATTGACAAGTATGGTTTCAACAATTATGGTTCCAGGTTTTGTATGAATTTGTAAAGATCCCTCCTACTTCAACAAGCAGCGGTGAAGTGCATCCCTGCTAGGTTCATTGGAACTAATAGTGTTATTAACACTGCTCAAGTTTTGAATCAAACCCCAAGAGTATCTTTGCAAATCATCTTTAGGACGGGAAATAATAAAGTTAAGTGATTAGAAACAAAATATAAATAAACATGATTTATATCTGTATTTTTTGTTACAGCAAGCGTATTAAATACCTTGCTTTCAAAGCCTATGGTGTCAATACCAATTTCTCTCAGTATTTCAACGAAGTTACATAGCTAATACATTGCTTATTCAGGTGAAACTTGGAAAGAAAAACATCAGTATAAGTTTCGATCTTCCTCAAATCATCGGCGCCATATCATGCATTTCACCATCATCGCATGTGGTGTGTGGATTGGTGTGTATACGTAGCCAAGATAGCATAATCAGCAAGACCACATGACGGGACTCTTTGGCTCGCGTTGAGAAACACAGCTGCTGGTCAATGAGGGAAACTACCATGGCTGAAGATCGCGGCGCATTCTATTCAACAGGAATATTAGGCTAGCTGTCAACTTTCTTGAGGAATCATATGATGCACCACCTGACCAATTTCCTTTTCCTTAATTTTAATTATCTCACAGATATAAGTTATTTTCACGCGAGAGCAAAGCAAGCTTTATGTTCTGTCAAACAGAACAACCTTTGGACTGGTGCCCAGGGATTGTTTCTGAATCCGAGTAAAATTTACATTTTTATTCAAAACATTATCTGACCTGTCCGTCTGTTTTTGGTGCACTATTGATCCAATGCTCCATTTGTCAAGGAAGTTTCAAAACAGAGGATGAAAATTTCAACTTTTTATGCTGAATTTATTTCAAACATATTTTCATACTATGCTTAACCCATAACACCACAAGATTGATCCACACTTTAGGTCCCATTTAGAATGCAGTAATTTCATAGGAAGCAGCATAATTCCAATAGAAATCGGGAAAATTGTATAATTCCAGTAGGAATCGGGAAAATTGTCAATTTTTGTGAACAAGGCCTTCATGTACAACATTAACTCTAATGACTTCTTTCCATCTAAACATTGACTTCCCATTTTGACCATTTTTTATTAGCATTAATTGATAAAGTTAACCATCATAAGTTGATAGGTAACCTAGTACCCCATAATATGTAACCCGTTACAATAATGTGATTTTTGCCACAAAAAAACCATATGTAAGTGGAGGAGTTTGTCAAAAACCCACCTGCACCTCAAAGTTCGTCAAAAATCCACCTACAAGTTCTATGTGGTTACAATCCCCCTCCCAATGGCCAATTTACTCGTTGAAGCTCTTACATAGCGCTTGCGTGGTAATCTCACTAGACCGGTCTTGTGGACTATGAGCAAGGAAAATGTGCTAGTGCAGGGTAAGGCACAAGCCAAGCGCGGGAGAATAAAGCACAAGCCAAGCGCGGGAGAATAAAGCACAACACAAGAGCGGTAGAATAGAGGGACAAGGAAGGACGATTAGGGGCGATCGCCAATATTGCGGTTGTGTGGGATGATTCTTGTGGTCCGGATGGACTTTGACATGATCCCATCAATGTGAGATAACCAGGTTAGTATTTCTTGACTTCTAGGAGCTTCAACGAGTAAATTAGCTATTTGGGGTGGCCGTGGGGGGATTTACAACCACATAGAACTTACGAGTAGGTTTTTGATGAACTTTGAGATATAGGTGGGTTTTTGCAAAAATCCCTTAGGTAGTGGGATAAGTCCTAGAAAGCCACCATAATCTAGAAATCCCACAAATCGCCAGCAAATCAAGTGCCTAAAATCACAAAGATACCCACTAAATAGGTCAAAATAGATCAAAACCTACCAAAAAATTGAGCAAATGCAACTTAACGGACTACGAGCGGTGCTGCAACCACCTCTTCTGCTTTGCGCTGGCATCTTCAACGTGGTGATCACCATCACTTCAAACCATGCCTAGGTCACCCCATGACCTCGTGTCAAGCCTGAGAGGACAATTCTTGGTGGGGTGAGGGACATGACCCGTTAGATACCACTGTGATAAGCGGTTCACGCTGAAGTGCCACGCAAGCACCACGTCAGGATGATCAACTAAAAACTAGCCCTAGAGACGGATTTGAAATCACATAAAACTTGCGGGTGTGAGACTGACGAAATTTGAGATGTGGATAGGTTTATGACAGACTACCTACTTGTGGCCAAGGGGTGCTAATGGGTTGGGTTCAAATGGGTTAAACGGGTTGGGTCTTTGATTGGGTTGGCTTTGGATGGGTGACAACGGGTTAGAAGAACCAATGAGTTGGGTCGGATTGAGTTTCCTCATAGAAAGGGTTGGGTGGGTTCAGAAATTTGGGTTGAGAATAGGTTGAACCCATGGGTGTTACAATAGGTTCGCTCCATGGATTTGGTGGCTCCCCTCCTCCCTCGATCTGTGTTGGTGAGGTAGGAGAGCGACGCAAGCACTGCAATGTCCAGAGGGAACACGCCCTCAATGTCAGCATCAGCAGCCGCTGGCCATGTCGGTGGAGATAGAACGGAGCTCCACGGAGTCCTCCACCGCCTCGGGCCTCGATTTCGAGGACACCGCCCTCACCCTCCTCCTCAGACCCCAACTGCAAGCGCGCCTCCACCTCCGACCCCGACTGCCGCTCCCCCCGCACCGCCGCCTCGGACTCTCCTCCCTCCCCCAAGTACGCATCACCCACCTGTAACACCCCAGCCCAACTTGAGCCTAGAATGCTACTAAAAATAACATAACAGAAACTATGCTAAGATTTTTCTCTAAATTTAACAGAGTCTCCTTTGAATCTTTGACCAAAAAAAGGGGTTCTAAACATCTAACAATAATGAGCAATATAATCATGTATCAAAACTTAAGACAACCATAAAATTCCTCCATGAAAGCATTGATCAACTCTATTACAAAGTAAACAAATACACCTCGAAGGGTGAATACGACTATAAAGATAAATTACGTTCTCTAATAGGTTCCTCAAATTAAATTTAGAATTCAAAATTAATGAGCATGGTGTTTAACATGGTGGAGTGCATCAAGTTTTATTTCTAGCGCTTCCCATGCGGCCTTCGCAAGAGGTACTTAAAAAAAAACAAACAAAGCAACAAGCGTGAGTCTATTACTCAGCAAAGTACAAACAAGACAATAAACCAAATCTTATAAACAGACTTTGATTTTAACTCATTCAGTCATCCATAATAAAATCATAACTATTCCACTTTTATTGCCATGCAAGGCAAATGCCACAAATGTATATTTCTTTTCCCTTTGCATTTACCGGTAATGCGGAGTATGCATCTGTCGATGCATACTCTTGCCTGTGCCTTCTAGCACAGGGACCTCAAGCCCACACTCCACGAGTGTGGGGACCTCATACCTGTCTAATACATGATGGAGACCTCAAATATATCATACTTGGCTACCACGTAGTCCAAGTCTCAAGGATAAATGTGATGATGCAAATGAGCCTATACACTAAATCAACATGAGTATTTGGCAACCAGTAGCAAGATCATGAATAAAAACTCATATTCGTATATGATTAACAACTCATGAATATCCTTTCGTATATACTACACACTAATTGTACTTGCATCAATCGTGTGATGTATGACGACGAGAAGACGGCGCTACCCCCGGATTCACACCACCACCTGAGCATATAATAAACATACTAAAGAGACAATCCAGGAGCATACAACATTACAAAAATAAAAAAATAACTATCGATGCTCCTAATCGCAACCCAAAATGTCGTTCCTCCCTGACCACCGTTCTATCTAAAATAGAACAGTCACCTTACAAAAATCATATCTTCAATTATGTTTAGCCAAAAATTACATTCTTAGTCTCTATGGAAACCTTAAGAAATTATCTACAATATTCATGTTGGTTAAACTCCCTAATTTGATTATTAACTATTTTTAATATACAGATTACTACAATAGCCAAAATCTGACAGACATTCTGGAGAGTAGGATTAAAATAATCATAACTTCCATTCTGTTTCTCCAAAAATTGAGTTCTTGGACTTTATGGAAATATTAAGAAATTATATACAATAATCATCTTGGTCAAATCCTCTAATAAAATCGCTAACTATTTTTAATCAACCAATTTCTACGACCGCCAGAACGTGACAGAAACTCTGGACCGCAGCATTGTAAAAATCATAACTCGAGATCCATTCATCCAAACAATGTGAACAAAGACTCTATGGAAATATATTGACATTACCCACAAATCTCTAGGAGACACAAATCCCTAATTTCTCACCGAAAGAATCCAAAACTACGGATCAATGTGATCAGCAGAAAAACCGATCTGCTACACTATATCTACCGAATAGCAAAGGTACTAAACGAACAAAGGAGATATGAATGTCACCCTTGATGACCACTGAACTCCCCGCGAGAACTCCCTTTCCTCTTCCTCTATTCTTGGCCGGCAACAACCAGGAGGTGGCACCAGGAGGTAGGGCGGCGTAAGGAGCAGCAGGGGGTGGCGGCACTGTAGCAGGGCGGTGGCTACTTGTAATATCCCAAAAGTATTCGAATGATTATTCGAGTGAGGATAATTATTTAGAGAGAAGAACTAGTTAGCAAGTGATTTAATAGAAAGAATGGAGGGAGTTTTCTGCAAAATCCCGACAATCTGGACCTCGGGCCTTAGCCCAGGAGGCCCATGAGGGGCCGGCCACCATTAAAAGGAGAGGGGAAACCCTAGAATGCACTGTAGCTACAGTGCCCGCCGCCGCTACAGTGCCCCTGCTACGGTACGCCTCCCCTTGCACTCCGTTGCTATTCCCCTCCCTCTTGGTGGTGCTCTCCCATTGCTGCCGGCCAAGAAGAAGGAAGAAGGATGAAGGAAAAGAAGAGAGAAGGGGGGAAAGGAGAGGGATGCAGGCTGTTCTTGTGTTCTTCGGTGGATCATCAAGGGTAAACCCCAATCCCCCTTCGATTAGTTGCGTATTTGATTAATTGATCAATGTCGGTATTTAGGGCTGTTCAGAACAGATTAGAGAAGATTGAGGTTTTGATGTGTTTAATGGCAGAATTAGTCCCGGACGTCTCTTAGGATATTGTAGAGGACGTCGCCACCTTTCCGTGAAGGGCTAGAACACGTAATTTGGACCCCTGTAGCAGAAGTTATGATTTTATTAGTGGGACTGTTCTGCAGAATCGTTGGAGTTCTGACAGGTTTTAGTAATCTGGGTGAAACAATTAGTTAAAGGGGAAATCAGAGAAGCTTAGTATAATCAAAGTTGTATATCATTGTCTCAGATTTTCAAAAAGCTCAAGAACTCGAAATTTGGATACACGTACTGAAAGTTATGGTATTTTTAGTGCTCTGTCCAGAGAGCCTGATGGGAAATCGATGTTTTATTAACTGGCTTGGTAGGGGTATTTTTTGGCCGATTCAGAGAGGTTCACCAACTAGACTTAGTTGGATAATTTAATTACCTTTCCAGAAAGTCTAAGAAAACCTTAATTGGACTTCTGTAGAAATAGATATGAATTTTAGAAGTTGACTGTCCACCGAGGGGACAGATTGACATGTAGGATTTGGGATTGGGATCGAGTTAGACGTTCTTGCAAGTTAGTGATTGTTGTATACTATGTTTTGGTCCGCTACTGCCATCTTAGTGTGCGTTATAATAACTACTCAGGCGGTGGACCGGTCCTGGGGGCGGCACCTTCTGCGCGTCCCTCACTCTCTCACGGTTAAGGCAAGTATAATGATGGTTATAATATATATGGCTGAATGGCAATGTTTGATATATATTATGAGAATTTGTGTGTTCATGAATTGTGATGATGGCATAGTTGGTAATGTTCATGGTTGCTAGAGATTTGTGTTATGTGTTAATCATGGATGTTTGATAGTTGTGAAGTCGATGTTTATGAGCTTTTGTAGTATGAATAGAATATTCATATGCAATGTTGTTGCGGATGCATGTTTGTATTAATTTGAGAATTTATACATATGTATCATGTTGGCTTATTGAAGTCTTGGTCATGTGATGACCAAGCAACTCTTGAGGTCCCAGTCATGTTGATGACGGGCTAAAGGTCCCCATGCTTGTAAAGCATGGGCTTTGGTCCCCATACTTGCGGAGTATGGGCAATGGTCCCTATGCCAGATGGCACAGGCATGGGTGTGCATCGACGGATACACACTTTGCATTACCGGTAAAATGCAAAAGGGAAAGAGAAGAAAAAAGATCATTTTGAGCATATTGCATAGCATGTGTGTGTAAGGTGATTGATATGTGGTTTTGTAAAGTATAGTTGATAATTTACATGCTTGGATGTTGTTGATGCCATTTATTATATTTCTTTGAGTCTTGGATCACCCTTGTTGTTTGTTGTGTTTTAGGTACCTTTACGAGATCGAAATGCATGGGGAAAGGAAGAATTAGACTTCTTGCACTGTTGTACTAACTACCCACCATAGAATGAAAGAAAAAAATTAACTAGGAGATGAATGAACTGCTTAAAGTACTCTTCTTGATTATTGCTTGCTTGGAGTAATCTGTAATAAATGAATAGTCATTTTGGATGCTTATGGTCTATTCATTAGACGTTTAGTTGCTATGGATGTCATAGTAATGAATAGCCGCTTTTGATTATATCTTGTTTATTATGCAATATGGATTATCTTTATTTGTTATAATCGTTGTTGGAACCTCCAAAGATAGGTAACTATACAAAGGAGGTTCTCTAAATTTTGTAGGGTGTTTTAGTTTAATTACGTTTAATTATTTAATTTAGTAGCATTCGTGCCTTAGTTGAAATGGGGTGTTACAGATTGGTATCGAGCGGTCAGAGGTCCGTGGTGAATAGATTAATTAAAATTTGCTAGTGTATATTCAACTTAAAAATTTGACACACTAGTGCATGATGAGGATGGGAATGGGCAAAGCATTGCATTTACGTTTCCGCTATATCATATTGATGATTGCTGATATGAATTGAGTATGATTGCTCATTAACTTATTATATGACTATTACGTGTGGGGATAGCCCATGATGAAGGGTTGAGGTTGTGGTTGTGGCCCTGGGCTTTACCAGGTTACACCACCGTTTGTGGTATAGGAATAGTGAAGTGCTTATCTCAGATATCTTAGTACAGACATTGATAGTGAGTAACTTTAGGAAAGAGTAGTTCCCTTCCTTGAGTTTGAATTTGGTCGACTCTTATCTAGTTGTGGTTGATGAACTTCTCTTAGATTAGTAGTTCATTCCAGTTAATGGGATTCTTTGAGAGATGTTGCTGTGCTCCTGTTGGTTTAAGTTGCCCTGTAAAGCAATCAATGTTTTCCTAACCGATGAGTTATTCTTGCGGCTGGTGAACTTGGTTAATCGTCAAGTTTGACCTTCGTATTGGAGTTTGTCTTCCTTATTGGAAAAAAAAACTTGATCCATTTATTTCGCTTGATGATTTGGATAATGAAAGTTTCCTTTTCAAGTACTTTAATGCGTGGAAGCTTTAACTCATGTATCTCTCTTGGGTATTTTGAGTGTTAAAGATTGATGGTTCTCTTTTATGAAAGAAGATGTTAAACCCTTTAGCGATGTTTTGTCTTGGTTAAGTGAGAGGTTATAATCAAAGCAATTAATGGATATGATATGGATCATCAGGTTAGGTCTGCGAGCAGGTGTATGATCGATCTTAACTAAGATCCTTGAAAGAAAAGTTGATAAATTTGAAAGTGACTTGTAGTAGTTCTTGACGAGCCGTGATTAAGATTATGGCTATACCTAATTGTAATCAATAGAGTTAATAAGAGGTGTGGAACATTGATGAATTGAGTTGATCATTAGTAGTGATACATTTGGTAAACTTCTTTGGTAAATTGGATTAACGGTCTCAATGGATTAATCTAACCGTTTGGGATGGTTAGATTCAAAAGGAGTTAGATTATTGTCTTAGTGGATATTAATCTTGGAGTAACCTTTGGTGGATACTTAGTGATTATATGTAATTGCTAGGTGCAATTATTGTCTATTAAAGTTTGGTGTCGAGCATCACTAAGAGATAAGCTGATGGGATTTAATGGATGAACAATGTTTACATGATGGTAGAACTATCAAATAATAGTTTGTCTTTGATGAAAGGGTTTTGGAATAACCTTTTAAATTATGTAGTAGTTTCCCTCTAAAATAAAGTGGTTGTTGTAGTGAGAGTGAAAGAATTTGGTATACACTCAATTGAGGATGAGGTGACAAAGGGGTATGTAACATTTTGGTGAGCCTTTGGGGGCTTTATAAAGGAAGAGTTGACGATAACGAATCTTGTTAAGAGTAGATTATTCTTGATGTTAGCAAGATTGTCCACAAGGGATTCTGACTCGTTGTAGTGGTGATGATTCTTCTAGAGAGAAAGGAAGTTAATTGCCTTGCGTAATATCAGTTAAAGGAAATGTTTGAAGTTTGCATTCGTGGTCTTTTGGGAGTTCATGATTTACGTAGTAGATGGAATTAATTGAGCAATGTGACATATGGGAAGGTTCCTTGGGCTGAGCCACCTTCCATTTTGGGTTGAACCCAACCACACCCCTGGCTCAGCCAGACCTCCCTTTCCACCCACTTGAGGTCGTAGCTGTTGGATTCAGATCCAACCGCCACGACCTCCTCCACAACATTCACAGCGAGGTCCTCCCACCTTGTTGAGGTCGTAGCCGTTGGATCAGATCCAACAGCCCACGACCTCCCCTTGTTATCAAAGCGCAAAGACCTCCCCCATCTTGTGTTGTGTGCCGTTGGATTTAAAATCTACGGCCACGACCTCCCCTTACTTTGTGCGCATCAGACCTCCCACCCACGTGAGGTCGTAGTCGTTAGATGTGAATCTCACGGCCATGACCTCCCTTGTCCTCTCCTTGCCATTGGATCTCGTTTCAACGCGCGAGATCTGTGGGCCGTTCGGACCATCCTTTTAAGCCGTTAGATTTAGATCGCGCGGTCTCTGTTGAGTGGGCCGTTCGGACCACTCTTGTGCGCCCTTAGATCTTGATCTAAAGGCCATGACCTTCTTTGCGCTTCGCGCAAGGCTCAGGACCTTCCCCTCACTTGATCAGCACCATTGGATTAAAATCCAAAGGTCCTGACCTCCTCTGCGCTTTGCGCAGCGCCTAGGACCTCCCCATCTGTTGTGTGCCCTTGGATTTCAATCCAAAGGCCACGACCTCCACGTCCTTGGCTGTATCGTGCGCGGTTAAGTCCTCCCATCAGGTCCACACCGTTGGATTCAGATCCAACGCCTTGGACCTCCTGTCCCCTTTTCCTTTATGATCCGCAAGAATGAAAATCGGAGGGTCACGACCTCCCCAGTCCAAATCGTGTGGCTGTGACCTTCTCCCTTGTGTTTCACTTAAAACTTACCGTTTTAAAAACACATCCGAGGGCCAGGACCTCCCCATCCTCTTTATCCAACGGTGGAGGCCTTGCCCTGTTCTTCTCCTAGCTTGGGCGCGCGTGCGCCATGGCAGTGGAGAAGGTCAGAGCCTTGTCATGTCCAACGGCTCTGTGCCTGTGCGCATTAAATGCGTGTCAGCACCTTTCCGCCCTAGGCCATGCCCTAACCTACTCCCAGTCACCTCCATTGTCCTGTCCAAGCCATGGACCGCGCATGGGCTAAGCTCACCATGAGCTTAACCCGTGGCTCATGACCTCTTTTGCCCTAGCTATAAAACCTCCTTGGTTTCACCCTTGGCTTCTTTTGCACACTTCACCATATTGCTCTCGGTTCTGTGGAGCTCAAACCACAGACCTCCCCCAATCGCCATTGATGACCTTGGAGCTCTTGGTGAAGGCAGTGCCCTGTGGCTCCCTCTCTCGACCTCTTGCTCTTTTGTGCTCCTCTAACTCCCTGGAAGCTTTAACCATAACTTAAGCTGGGTTGACATTTTCAGGAGTGAGCCAAAGTGGAGCTGGAGCTTTGGCCGTGGAGCACCCTCCTTCACCAGCGCCGGTCCTTCCTCTTCCACGACCTCCTCAGCTCCTTCAGGACCTCCAGGTAACCTCCTGGTAGTCCTTAGGCTGGGCACCATGCTTGTATGTTGCTGCGGAGCTCAATATAGCTGTTGTCATGTTGGCCGTAGAGGTCAAATCGTGCTCCTCTCCGGCTCGTCGGCGTTCAAGGCCGCCGCCGCCGTTGAGAGGAGGTCCATCGTGTGCGCAACACTATTGCGCACTCAATGGTACCCTTGGTTGTCGCCGGCGAGGTCTGCATCGCCGGCATTGACCATGTCTTTTCGGTGAAGTTCTTGTCGGAACGTGTCAGCCCGCGTGTGCCGTTAAGACATAGATTTAGGCGATAAATGCTCCATCATTGGGAGCATTTATCTTTGTCTTCTGTATACTCGACCTCCTCGTTGTCCCGCGCCTTAACTCCTGCCGCAGCGCATCTTGCAAGGCGCTTGCCAGTGGCTCTGGATCTGGCCGTTCAAGACCTCCCTTTGGTGAGATCTTGAACGCCCGGGACCTCCTCCGTTGAATCTTAGCCGCCCGCACCTCCTCGAGGTCTCGAGCTGATAAGACCTCCGCGTAGGACCTCCTCGAGGTCATCTCAGCCGTTGAGGACCTCCCTCGCTAAATCTGGGCCGTCCCGGTCCTCCCTCTTTCGTTGTGGTCCGTTGGATGCAGCATCAACGGCCACAACCTCCCCTCTCGCTCGCGCGTGCGCGTTGCTGGGAGGACATAGACCGTTGGATCCAAGATCAATGGCCCATGTCCTCTGGACCTTCGCGAGCGCGCGTGCGCGTTATCACCTGGGAGGTCTTGAGCCGTCAGATCCAGAATCTGTGTCTCATGTCCTCCCCTGTCTTTTTGGGTTTTTAGTTTTCCCGAAGAGGACTTAATTGTGAACTAAAAAAAAGGTAATAACTTCAAAAATGCATAACTATTTCATTTTAAATCCAAATGTAGTGCTTCAAATTGTGTTAGCTCTGGTTTGACCTGGGCTCTAATCTAAAATTGGTTATGAGCTCAGTTCAGCTCCAGAGCATGGAATTGCAAATAGGTTTCAAAACTAACTTTAAAATGTTACACTAAAAACTCATTTAACTTGTAAAATGCATAAGTATTTCTCTGTAGATTATTTTGGAGTGAATCCAACTTTGTTGGCTTCCTCTGTTAATGCACTAAATGTTAGAATGAGATTTAGGCATGTCACTATTTTCAAAAGGATTGTGGGTACATTTTAGTTGTGCTCTTTGTCTTGTCTTTGAAAAAAAATCATAAAACATGCATAATAGCTCCAAATGAGGTGAACTCAGTTGTGTTATTCATCTCATGAGGTGCTTGTTTTACTGTAAAAATTTTAGTAGCACCACCTTTCTAGAAAATGTTGCCAAACAATTTAAATTAGTGAATAGTAGCAGATTACAATTTTTAGGACTGAGCAGATTTGTTTTGCTCATATCTTTTGTACTGAGAATACAAATCAATTGGTTCTTATTGCTAAATTCCTAAAATCATCCTCTTGCTGCTGTAGAAATTTCAGAGCATTTGGAGTTTGTTTGTTGTCTTTGTCTTTGTGGTTTTCGCCGTTCTTATCGATTCTTTTCGCCTTTTCGTTAGGGTGCCGAGTGCTTTGTTCCCGTGAGTGACCCTCAGCAACATATTGAGCAAAACCAGCAAGGCAAGCAGTTTGATCATATCCCATTGTGTCCCATTACTTTAAAGTCTAATACTTTGTTTAACTTGTATGTATGCATTGCTATTTTGTTGTTAAATGATATCGTTTAGTGATCCTATAGATGCATATCCTGTAGGTAAATGTTCATTCTCTACTACTAAGCCTAGGACTACCTTGCTGTGATGTAGAGTTCGTTGGATGAGCTTTCATCACTTAGTAGGTCACGTGTTGGTATGCTTAGAAATGCTTAGATTACGGTAGAAATGGGCGGTTGCCGACATTATGTCGATGACTTTGATCACACGAAAAAAATTATTATTCCATTATGTCCATCTTGTGCTTTGTTACTTTGTAATCAAATAAAACAAAAATGAAAATGAAAGCTATTTGGACTTGGGCACAATGGATGATGGTGTGATTGTTGGTTTGTGGAATGGTGCCTAAGTCAACAAGGACCGAACATCTTGTTACACCGAACCAAGCATTTGTGCGTGCTAACCACACGAGAGGGATATGGGACCTCTCTTGGCTAAGTACTTTGGCGGGTGTTAGCTTCAGGTTGCATGGTGGGCTATTGGGCGAGTAGTAGTGGGTTATCCACTGCAAGGGGGTGAGCATCTTTGATGACTCCGCATCAATGTATGGGGCGGTTGTATCCCCATATGGGCAACTCGTGGTTGACATTCAATATTGGAAAGGTCTCGTTGGACTTAGTGCTTGCAAGACACCAAAGGAAGTGTGCTAATAGCTTGGCTTAAAAGGATCTGGCGTGTGGGTACATTGGTACACCCCTGCAGGGTTAAAACTATTCGAATAGCCTCGTCCTAGGTTATGGACACGCTTGGGAAAGTCTTTCGAGAGTTAGATTACAACCTTTAATTAAAACTTGACATGGTTGGTATGAATGGGTAATTCATGCTATTGTTGTGGTGGCTATTGGGTTAGTCACTTCCAGGTTGTTGTTGTCATCTATCTATTGTTATTGTTACTGGTCTCGTTGTTCTTGCAAATTAAAAATGACTTGCAAAACTGCTTTGGAATCTATTTAAATATTGCAAATGAAAACTTGCTTTATGCTAAAATAAGTCCAAAGCCTCATCCACTTAAATAAAGCTTGCATGTAGTTAAACTATAGTTACATATACTACACGTCGGCCTTGCGAGTACATTCTTTGTACTCATTTGCTTTGCTTAATAACTTTGTTGCAGAGGAGGTAGAGCCCAAAGGGCTTTACTTTTGTGAGATGTCTTTCATGTTGGGAATTGAGCTAGGCGTCTTGGTTGGTTGCCTTGTGGGCTAAAGGCAAACCTTGTGGCTCTCTTTTGTTTATTGCCATCTTATGGCTTTTGCTTCCGCTGTGTTATCTTTATTAGTTGTATTTGGCCGGTCGGCCCCTTTTGTAATAACTCTATGTTATGTATGTGTTTTAGTCTAGTTTGTGCTTTGGTTCTATGTCTTGAATGGAATTGATGCATGATTTTGTAAAGGGGTATGTATACTGCATTCTAGGAAGTATACATATCTCGAAGACACGGATTATTATGTTTGTGATGCTAGGGTCAATGGATGACTAAGTATTACAAGCCAAATAAACCGGGGTCCTCACAAAGTTGGTATCAGAGCCATACTGATCATAGAAACCCTAGCTTGGTCGTCCTTAGGATATTTTGAAAAACTTATCTTCAAAATGTCAAATGATTTATGAAAGCTTAAGTAGAGTCTCTACTTTTACTGAAGGTTCCATACTGGTGCCAGGTCTCAACTGGCTCCCCTTCTGGTTCTGGGGAACTTCGGTGATTGGCTGTGTCAAGTCCTTCTTATCCTTTTTCACCATGCGTCCCCGGTTACTTTGGATTCGAGGGGCCGGAGTTCTCATCCTTTTCCGAGGCCTCTGGACAGGATTAGGGATACCTTCAACTTTCTTCTGTGTTTTAACCCTCTCAGGTGTGTTGTGTGCAGGCACATGCGACTTGTTCTCGCTCTTCAAATAACTAAAGTGGTCAGGCAGTTGATTTGCTAATGCTTGCAAATCAATTATCTTCTGGACTTCAATTATCTTCTGGACTACTCTATTTGCTTCACTAGTGCGCAGGTCATGTGCATGGATTCCCGTGGCTTGCCACGTTTTTTCTCGATATTTTTCATCAAGGGGTTGATCTCCTCTCCCTAATAATGGGAAACTATCCTCATTAAATATACTATTAGCAAAGCGGGCAGTATGCAAATATCCAGTCATAGGGTCTAAATACCTGGTTATGGATGATGTCTCATAACCAACGTATATCCCAGACTTTCGGAGAGGACCCATTGCGTTCGCTGCGGCGGTGGTATAGGTACATAAACCTTATAACCAAATCTGCGAAGATGAGAAATTCCCTTGCGCTAGTTGCATAGGTGAATGGATGTTATGTGCCGATGGTCTAAGGTTGATGAGAGTTGCTGCTCGTAGGACTGCGTGTCCTCAACATGTAGTTGATAAATTACAATTCTGCAAAAATTTGCTAGTCCATTCTGAGTGTTGACATGCGGTACGGAATGTTCAACGTTAATTCCCATTGCCATACAATAATCATCAAATGCCTTCGAAGTAAATTCTCCGGCGTCGTTTATTCTGATGGACTTCACATGATGATCAGGGAAATTATTCTTAATTTTAATTATATGTGAGATTAGCTTTGCAAAAGTGTGGTTTCTCGCAGACAACAAACATACGTGTGACCATTTCAAGGAAACATCGATGAGCACCATAAAATACCTAAATGGCCTTAACAGGGGCTGTATAGGGCCGCATAAGTCTCTCTGGATACGTTCTAGGAATGTAGGGACTTCATCCTTCACTTTTAGAACATAAAGTCTAGTAATTAATTTCTTGGTGGCACATGCGGGACACACAAAATCTTCCTGATTCGGAAAATTCTTTACATTAATATTATGTCCATGTGAATTGTTAATTATATTCTCATCATCCTAAGACCTAGATGGCCTAATCTATCATGCTAGATACAAAAAAGTTCAGAGCTTCTAAATACGGTTTTCAGGGTAGTATAGGCTGTGGGCGCCTTAATATTAGTGTAGTATAGCCCAGTTTCATATGAAGTCATTCTAATATGCTTTTCCACTTTTTCACGCTTTGTAATGAGCAGGTATTTCTTACCATACTCTTCTTCAGTCTCTACGTGGAAATAGTTAGCGCGAATATCCTTGAGAGTTCTAGTTGATTCTGGGTATAACAAGGCTTCTTTAATGACCAAAGTTGTGCCCCATCGGGAGTATAATTGTGGCTCTTCCTAAGCCTATTATACAAGTATCACTGTATACCATTGTCGTAAGATTACCAGCATTCTTGCTGATCGACTGAAAAAAAATTCGTCTCTCTCAAGATGGTATTCATTGTGCCGCTATCCGCTATGCACACTTCCTCTATAGGGCGCTGCTACACACGTTCTGATATAAAATATTTATTAATATGAGGTAGGAAGCAATCCACACATAAATAAAATACTTCAAAATCAAAATATAACTTGCTATTATAAATACGAAAAAAATTAAGCCTTGTAGGACTCATAATAAGAATTTAATGCTTTGCTCTCCTAGAGCTTACAACCATTATTCAAAGAATAAAATAATTCAATGTTCTATCACAACCACAAACTGCAAGTGGCTATAAAAATATCTAAGTGCAATGCGTGCACTAGATCAAATCAGCGAAGTACTTAGAAACTTATGCCTTAATCTGGTCTGTGGCGATCTTCTTCGCTTAGGCAACTACGGCTGCGGCTACTGCGATGTCCAAAGGAGGGGTGATGGGGGCTGCTATTGGGTTGTCCACATCCATGAGTGCAACTAATGGTTGTGAATTCTCCATGCCTGCAATGGCGAGGTATGCCTCATGCTATCCTTTGCCCTTCTTCATAGACTGGGAAGCATCAATAACGTGCGACCCACGACCTTACCCTTCTTGCCCCTCTCCTTTGTGAGAGGCTTCCTCACCTTGTAGCTGCTAGCATTGACTTCATGGCCAACATTGCTACTAGGCGGCTGTAAGATGTAGTTCTTCCTTAGAGCATCATCTTAAGCTTCCGCAACTTGCATGATGTTAATCAATTTGGCATATTCCTTGTAGTCGTCTTGACGAGTTGTGTGCGGATTGCACCACATTCGGGTGAAAGGTAGAGAGAGTCTTCTCAATTTTCTGCTTATCCGTGATTACCTTACCACAGAGTTGAAGACTGGTACAAATTATGTACAAATTCTAGCCATGCTGGGCTAGCTCTTCAAACTCCTAGTTCGTGATGCTAGCCATCTCCATATTCATGCAAAGTGTTCATAAGATTAATGATGGTAATTTGCATAAAATGGTTGCAAAATTCTCATAATGTTCTCGTATTTTTCTATGCATTTTTCATGATTTACTGCTATTTTCAATGGTTAAAAGTAATATAAACAATCACAGATAATCAAAACAGTAAATACAATATATGAATTGCATATAAACAATAATAACAGAGTTCAACATGCTTCAAATGCTCAAAACGATTCAAAAATGAATCCCCGAGGCTATGAATTTTTGATGAATTCTATAATTTACAGGGGCTAAATCGTGAATTTCCAGTTTTGAGAAAATTTCTCACATAATTTTCCAATTTTTTTTTTTTGGGGGGGGGGGGTGGGGTGTGGGTTTCCGCAAAGTTTACTTATCTGTGAAAAGTCCTTGTAATTTTCAGAATTACGAGGGTCTATTTGCAAAATTCAGGATTATCCTTTTCTCTCCCTTTTTTTTAAAAATTCCTTAGGTCGGGCCTTTCTTTTCTTTGCCCCGATTCGGCCCATTTGGCCTAATTCAGCTGGGTCAAAAAGGAGGGGGAATTTAGGGTCCCTGTCCCTGTTCCCATGGCGATAGAGTAGCGTTACAGCGTACAGGTGGAGGGCGGCACAATGACGGGCCACGGCAGATGCTGGCCGGCGCATGCGGCGGCGGTGCTGTCTTGGCGGGTTGCGGCGACTTTGGCGGAGGCGGCGCATAGCTGGTTGGTCATGGTGGCGCGGCCGCGTTTTGGTGTGTGAGTTGGCGGCGCATCGGGCAGCTTCGGGCACGCGGCTAGCCGGTCATAGTGGCGCGGCCATGTTTCAACATGTGAACCGCGGCGCTGTGTAGGGCTAGTGGTGGCGCCGCGGCAGAGGCGGCGCGAGGGCGGCCGACGCAACGGCTCATGGCCGGGCAACGCGAACGGCCGGTGGCGTATCTGGTAGCGTGTTGGTGGCGGACATGCGGCGCGGGCGCCGAGGTCGCCGCCAACGGCGCGGCTAGGGCAGCGGCGGGGGCGTGCAGTGGCGGCGCTTCGTCGGGAGGGCCAGCGGGGTGACGGTGGTGGCGTCCGGTCGACGGTGTGGCAGAGAGTGGCGCGAGCGAGCGACCGTGCGGATGCCGGGCGAGAAAGCGGCAGATCGTGTGGGAGGGCCGAGCGGGGTTGGCGGTGGTTGCGAGCGGATGGTGGCGCGGCTCCAGCCGCGGCGGCAGATGTGGCGTGCGCGTCGCACTGGGCCGCGGCGGCTGGGTTTTTTCCCTATTCATCCATCTACTCTTTTCATGTAATCTACTGATCGGCTTGACCGACAACTTTAAGTCGGCTCGCGGTAGATTAGAGCGGATTTGCAATCTACAATCTACAGTGCAATCGACATCTACTCCTTCATACAATTTACCGATTGACATTGTGCCGGCAACTTCAAGTTGACTCGCGATAGATTAGAATGAATTTGCACCGTAGGATATAATCTAGGAAGCCAAAATTGTGGAATTGAAAGCGATCGAGAAAATACGATTCAATCTACGAGCGTCGTGCTTCGACGGTTACTTTTTGATTCGAGTAAAGGAGGCCTAGAGGTAGGCCGGAGTCGATCGTGCTGATAACGTGTTGAGAAACCGTCGCTGGCGAGTCTAATCCGAGCGATCACCTCATAGACGGAAGTCGAATCACACAGAACAATGCAAGAACAAATATTAGATTGAACACAGAGACATGAAGGACTTCTTGCTTATCTTTATTTCTTTTCTTATGGTTAACCTTTACAATGTAATGAACACTCTATTTATAGACTATAGATACTGCTAAAATTTTAGTTAAAATGATCACTTATAGACTGCCTGCTAGGCTAAACCTATGGTTTTCTATCAGCGCAGACCCCAGAGGAGGCACCCACAGAATTGGACTTCCGACTGCAAGCACCTTTTACGGCTGTTAAGCTAAACCCATGGTTTTCTATCAGCGCAGACCCCAGAGGAGGCACCCACAGTCGTTTTCTATCAGCGCAGACCTCAGAGGAGGCACCCACAGAATTGGACTTCCGACTGCAAGCACCCTTTACGGCGCCTCGGAACTTAACAGGTCTGTGTGCTACTACCAGCAGCACAATCGCACAAGTCACGGCACAATAGCTAGCTAGCACCAGTTGTGCAAACTTATCTACATTATTAATACTTGCCAGAGAGAGAGAGAGAGAGAGAGAGATACATACCCCCGTCGTTCTCTAGTTGTCGCAGCTTAGTAGCTTACAACCCCTGTTCCTTCCTTTCATTTCGATGACGATGAGGTTGGCTGTTGTGTTCGTGATCTTTGTGTTGTCCGTGTCGCTACTGCCGGCTCTCCGCTCGGAGCCGTCAGCCGCGCCAGTAGCTACCGTCGACGTTGCAGCGGCGAGCGACCTCGTCGGCTCGGGTAGCCATCACTACTTGGACGTCAGGTTCTTGTTCTCCGCCTTAATATGCCTTTTGTTCGTCCTTTCTCTGTCCATTTACGTAGTTACTCATCTCATGATTTATCCCCATAATTTAATGGCGCACGTGCCCCGCTAATCTCGAATTGGGTGTACAAGTGAAGCGAGTATTGAATCCTCGAGCCAAACGCTTCAGTTAATTTGTCCTAGATTGGCAATTCTGGCTTCTGCATCCGTGACATTCAATTGGTTTATTCAAATTTGAGTTTGAGAGCTATGCTTCAACAGAATGTTGTTTTCTCTTGCCTATATGCGGGCGCTGTTGTTGATCCCTTACCTCTTCTGTAAGGTCACCCCTCTAGCCTACAGCCAAGCCAGGTCACTCCTCGGTGACCTTACTTATGGGTCTTGCAACCTTTTTGATTACTCATCAATTTAATTTCAGGCACCGTAGAGTATTGAAAAAAGACATATGTCTATTCTTTTGTTGTTCGGATTTGATTCTGAGCAATGCTTAGATTAGAATCAATTTATCGAAGTAATCATATTGGAAGTAATATCTCATAGGAATAGTTAAAATTTTGCCTTCTCCGATCAATGAGCTATCCTTCTCTTTTCAAACAATAGCTACTTGTAGTAAGTGATATTGTGTTGCATTCAAACCAACTACTAAGTATCTACCATTTCTCTAAATGAAGAACTCGTGACTTGTGACAAAAAAAATGTTCAGGACTGGTTTCTTCATTTTATTCTAGCACTGTACATTGACCTCTGTTGCCTAAGGTTTGGATTAACCTGAACACCAATCAACAGGACAGACGAAGAATTCAAGAATGGGCATTTGGAGAATTCCCTTAACGTGCCCTACCTTTTCTTCACTCCCCAAGGCAAGAATACTAACAATTACTTTGTTCCTGCCCTTCATTATTCAGAATCCTATCTCAGAAAGATATCTCAAGAATTTCTCTTCCAAGCAATAGGAAAAACCACTAGCTGTTTAGACTGTAGACTGATGAGATGTGTTATATTGAACTGCGTACAGTCTGTACTGATGTAACCTGGTCTGGAATCAGCAGGAAGGGAGAAAAACCCACAGTTCATTGAGCAAGTGGTGGCATCGGGTTGTGATAAAGAGGACAACATAATTGTGGTATTACTTCTGCTTTGCTCACTGCTCTGCAAATTAATCAGAATTGTAGACCAAAGCATGCGGGTGTTAAGCATATGGATATTTAGTTTCGTTGCTTGTTCTTATGTTGATCTTTCTTTCTTTCCAAGGGCTGCCAAAGCGGAATAAGGTCTCAACTAGCATGCGCCGATCTTATGGCAGCTGTAAGATCTCTCCCTCCTTCTCTCCTCCCTCACTCTATGCATGCGTTTGCATAACTAGGCAAAGTTTTTTTTTCCTTCTTTCTTTTGTTTTTGCTCTTAGAAGAAGATTTGAAATTCTACCTTGTGCAATTTTACCGAGTGTAAATATAGGGGAAGCTAGTCTTAGAAAGTTCATTCCACTTCATCCCACATCAATAATAGATCCTAATTTGAGAAAATATCTGCTAAGTACGTAACTTCATGTCTCTGTTCACATTTGTCTCAGTTAAATCTATACTACAATTTTTTTTTCAGTTAAGTACTCTCCTAAAACTACAAAGATCCCATTCACATAACTCGGTGAGTCTAGGTTAAGGCTAAATTCCTCTTCTGGGCTTGGGCTCTAATAAGAATTATTTTATAAAATATCATAAGAATGTAGTATATATGTAATATTTTTTTAAACAAACTGGAAAATATTTCCAATATCGTGCACACAAGCTTCCAGAACACTTCCCTTTTTGCATAAGGTCTTAATAATTTCCTTGTTATGTTCTTTTTTTTCTCAAACATTATGCATATGCAAACAGGGTTTCAAAAATATAAAGGACATGGAAGGTGGTTACGCCGCGTGGGTGGGAAATGGTCTTGCTGTGAAGAAACCTCAAGCACATGAAGAGCTCTAGTTTCTATTATTGACCGAGTGCTCATTTGATTTGTAAAAACATAAGCGAAGGGGAAAATCTCCAATATTGCTAGAGCCAATTATCTAGGTCAAGCTGAAAAAAATATTTATAGCCATTCTTGGGAGCGATTAATTGTGCTGAAGAAACCATAGCTGGTGACTACACGATATAGTTGTGAGCGATATGTCCTAGATGCGATCATGGAGATTATGCATTTTTTTGGAAATAATATATCTTTTGAAAAAAATAACAAAATTAAATAGTAAAAAAAAACAATTGCACTTCTAGAATACTGTGGCCATTTGAACTAGAGACAGGAGGCCTTACGCTAGTTCAAATGGTGGCAGGAGGCTGAAATGTTTTTTTAGTGCAGAATTGGGGATAAACATTTATTACTGTTTATTTGAATTTCTACCTTCTTCCAACCACACAATACCCACCAACTAAACTACCGATACTAACGGCGCCGCCGACCAAGACAATAGTGGTGGTTTCGAGAAGGTAAGTTACACATTACAATTGGACATACGACATAATAAGAAACAGAATCAAACAATAATAAGAAATTTCTGATTTTGTTTTAATACTTAGCTAAGTCATATACATTATGGTTTTCATTCTTCTTTTTGCTGAGAAGATGATTTTTTTTTCAATTTTTCTCGGTATTTTTCTACCACTATTATATATTTTGTTACGTACGTTGATTATAATTATTACATAAGTTATTCATCGGTATTGCATCAAAGCGTAGGACGGAAATTCCAGGCGCTGGTTATGCCCACAAAAGTTCGTAACCAAAATGATGCCTGACTGCGCCTAAAAAATGATGCCTTACAGACGTACTCTCTCTGTTTTTTTTATACATGATGTTTCCTATCTCATCTCATGCCTACAGGACGTCATCTAAATCAGACCGGAGGGAATAGTTAATAACGAAAACTACCAAATATAAATAAGAAAGGGGCAGTCGACAGCGGCAATAATCGACAAACCGCTAAAATTTGCACATGGAAGTGGAACACATCGCCTAGGTGGTTCCACACGATTGCGCATTTGTACTGTAGCGGCGTGGAGCACGGCTTTTATTAATTTCCCTTTTGCTGTTTGACATCGATCGGAGCAAGCATGCATATGCTAAGCTCACACCGAGATCGTCTTTTCGTTTCATTGGAATTGTTGACCTGCCTGCGCACCCATGCTCTCACATGTTAATTTGAGTTTTTCATTGTGTGCCGACGCCAGCCGGGGGAACGGCATCCTTCGGACTGAGTAAAACGATATGCTACAGTAATTTGTATTAGTGCCATGTCTTTACCGTCGGATCAACAACAAATGCGTGCGATCAAATGCTACAGCCTATTGACAGTATTAAACAGTTAATAACCTCTAGGGGCACTTACCCTAGGGCATGAACTAGCTAGCTCCGGCCCTAGGGTACGGACGAGCCACGTGGCACATAGGGGTGGAGTTCGGCCCCCCTAGGGCACAATGAGGAGAGTTCCCCTCCAGAGGGTTCGGACTTGACGAGGTGTCGAGCGGCAGCAGCTCCTATTTTTTAGTATTGACATCAGGAAGGGGCTCGATTTGCTATTATAGCCGTTAATGGTGCCATTTTGGTCAAAATCTCCTAGAAAACATCATTTATTATTTTGAAAAGATGGTATTTATCATGATTACTCCTTTTTTCTTGGGTTGTATTGTACCATCCTTACTACCTCGATTCAAACAAACAGTGCTAGGAAATACCTGAACATGCACGTTGCATTGTACATGTTGCTAGAAACCAGTCCCCAAGTAAGTAATTTTCCAATGCACTGTAGTCATTAGTCTCTTTCTCACACAAACTATACTAGAAAATGTAAAACAAGTGGACCACCAAAGAGGGTCAGAGAACGTCACGTACGCTCCATTTGTAGAAGGGGGAATTCACTATTTGCCCTCCCTTTAGTTGTGTTTTCAGATTTTGCCCTCTTTCCTGACCTAATACATTTTTTGCCCCCTCTTTTGTCTAATTCTTCAGATTTTGCCCTCTTTGCATTATTTTATTCTTTTTTGCCCGTTTTCCCGTTACATGGCATGCGAAATGACTCTTTTGCCCCTCGGTCGGCACAACGTTCCCGTCGCACCCGACCAAATCCCTCTCGGTCGCTTGCGCTCGCTAGGGTTCATCCTTTTCTCCCCAACCCCCTTCTCTTCTCTGTCTCGCGCTAGTTGAAGGCGGCGGCGCGTGGCAAAGATGGTGCATGTGGGCGTGGCTCCCCAATCCCCTTCTCGTGCTCGTGCTCCGACGGAACTTGAAGGCGGCGACGCGGCGGAGCAAGCTAGTAGGGCGCCATGGATCCCAAGGAGATCGATCGGGTATGTCCCCATTTCCTTCGTCTGATCCCTTTTGTTGTGCTTGATGCGTGTGAACAACATAGCTTGCAACGATGAGTGATGAAATTTTGCTTTTTTCTTTGCCTTTATACATTTGTGCCATTGTCGTGTAGGTATGAACTACTGATGAGTGATGAAATTTTGTTTTTCTCTGTTGCAAATCCGGTAGGATTGACCCTGAATTGGCGTTTAGGATAAGCGTTAGAGTTGGAGCTTACATTGCCGTGTTGAACGATGGTAGCACAACGGCTATGCCACGTCTGATCCGAGTGGATAATAAATGTTAAGGGTTACACGATTGACAAGTTGTATCTTGATCTTGGAGAGAGGATTATTTGGGGACCTTCTCGGGAGGCATCTGCACGGAGTTGACAAGATAACCAATGAACATGTCAAGTTTCGACACACATGAGTTGCAAGAGGCATTAATGGATCGATGGAACCTTAAATATTTGTTCTTATTTGTAGAGGTTGTCCCCAAAGTCGGATATCGGTCTGGTCGGTCTAGTGTGACTGCCTTGATGAAGTTTTTAGTGGTAATGACCGAATTGCAAAGAAGAATTGATATCGGTCAGATGGTCCTTGTGCGTCCAATGCACCTCATTCTCCTACTCCCATTGCCAGTATCACAACCGGTTGGAAGTACTTCCAATAAGCCCGCAACGCTTGGGCATCGAAGGTACAATGGATTGGACAACTATTGAAATCACACAAGGTGATCCATCTGGCGACGATGATAGAGATGTTGCTATGGGTGAGGATGACATGTATGTCTTACTTGGCTTGAGAGTCGATGATGATGCGGGGTTAATTCTAGAAGAACAACACCAATGGCAAGTCCTCTTCCATGTGGAATTGAGGAAGAATTTCGAGGCAAAGAATTGCGATGGATGATGACATACCGGAGAGAGTGGGAATGTGTTTGATCGGGATAATCCAACGATGAGTGTTGGCGGCGTCTTCCCGACATGAAAGCATTGGTGGCGGTCCGAAAGTATGCAATTAATGAGCAATTTGACATCCACACCATTAAATCGACAAAACAAGGTTGAGGCGGATGCAAGGATGTGTCTTGCCCATGGACAATTAATGCTCATAGCACCGTGAAAGGAGAAACCATCGAGGTACTAACTATGTTTGATAAGTGTAGCTAATCTGTCATGTTTGCTATATGATGTTGCTAATTGTCATGTTTGTATTTGCGGTGACCAAGAAGCCATTTGAACACACATGTTCATCGACTAGTAGGGTGAAGACCAAGATGGCATCTCAAGGTTGGGTGGCTGACAGGGTTATGGGGACCTTGAGGAAGCACCCACATCTAGGGGCCAAAGAAATCCAAGAGAGGTTGCAGGATGAGTACAAAGTCACTTTGCAATATGAGATTAATGAAATTTGGTAGGCGAAGGCAATGGATAGGACATTTGGTTCTGGGAGGACAGTTTTGAGGAGTTGTATAGATTCAAGGCAGAGATTGATCTTAGGTCACCTGGTAGTATTATTGAGATAGCAAATAGACAAATAGGTGACAAGACATATTTTCATAGATTTTTCATGGCTTTGAAACCATGTATTGATGGTTTTTTGAGAGGCTGCAGACCATACTTGAGTGTTGACTCAACAGCTCTGAATGGCAAATGGAATGGACAGCTAGCTGCAGTGACTGCTCTAGATGGACATAATTGGATGTTCCCGTTGCTTTTGGTTTTATAGAATCTGAGACAACTGATAACTGGACTTGGTTCATGCAGCAGTTGAAGAAAGCAATAGGCAATCCTCCCACCCTTGCTATATGCTCTGATGCTTGTAAAGGTCTAGAAAATGCTGTGCAGAATGTATTCCCTGCAGCTGAGCAGAGAGAGTGCTTTAGGCACCTTATGCAGAACTTTGTGAAGAAATTTCATGGTCCTATTTTTGGTAACATGTACCCAGCTGCTAGGGCATACAGAGCAGACAGATTTGACCATTACATGACCAGAATGCTTGAAGCAAGTCCTGAGGTTGGAGTCTACTTGAAGAAGCACCATAATTTGTTATGGATGAGGAGCAGATTCTCAAAGGACATCAAATGTGATTACATCAACAACAATCTGGCTGAGAGTTTCAACAGTTGGATTAAAGGGCTGAAAGACTTGCCTGTTGTGGAACTAGTCGACAAGCTAAGAGAAAAGATAATGGAAATGTTTTACAAGAGGAGGAGAATTGGAGAGAGGTTGCAGGGGGAAATTCTCCCAGCCATAATAAACCAACTCAATATGAAGACTAGGAATTTAGATCATTTGAAGGTGGGTACATCATCACATGAATCTGCAGAGGTAACTGAGGTTGACAACAATCATGAAGTTCACAGACATGTTGTTTACATCCTTGCACATGAGTGCACATGTGGGGAGTGGCAGTTAACAGGCAAACCATGCCCTCATGCAATGGCATTTATTACAACTGTAAGAAATGCAAAATATGGAGGGATATGTACACAATTACTACTCAGTTGCCAAGTTCAGAGCTGCTTATGAAGGGGTTGTTCAGCCAATAACCGGTAAGAACCAATGGCCAAAAGTTGACCTGGGATTTAAGTTGTTTCCACCACTTGGGAAGAGATCAGCAGGAAGACCTCGCAAGAATAGGTTTCCATCATTCCTGGAGAAGGGGAAATCAAGTAGAGCAAGAAGGCAGTGCAAATGCAGCAGGTGTGGGGAGTTTGGCCATCGTGCTGACGGCTGTAGTCTCAATGCAAACAAAAAAAGGTAACATCATGAGGCCTTTATACCTTTTGCATTACATGTTTCCTTGTTGCCTTGTGTAACTGCTGTGTACAATAGGAAGAGAACTGTTGTGAACAATAGGAAGAGAAAGGCTACAAAGAAAGGAATTGCAAAGGGTGCGTCTGCTTGTACACCCCCTGTCACATTGCAACCAGCAGAGGGTGCGTCTGTTTGTACACCCCCTGTCGCATTGCAACCAACAGAGGGTGTGTCTGTTTGTACACCCTCGTAGCATTGCGACCAAGAACACCGAGCAACACCACAGTCCTGTCACTAGGAGGTATGGACTTGCATTTTGTCAATATGTATGGACTTGCATTTTGTCAATATGTATGGACTTGCATTTTGTTAGTATGTATGGGCATCTCACAATGGATGTAATATGTATGCAGGCAGCTAGCACTGACAATGGGAGGAGGTGACAGCCAAGACACTACTCCTAGGAAGAAGTTTGCAACTCCCAGGAAGAAGGTCACTACTAGTCCCAGGAAGAAGTTGACACCAATCAAGAAGAAGAAATGAGCAAAAACAGCAATTTGTGTTCTAGACTTGTTTGCATGGACTTGTAGCCATTTCAGAATATTTTGTCAGTATGTTGTGTTCTGCAGTTTTTTTGCAATGTATGCCTATGGCTGAGAACCGGACCATATTTCCTATGTTGTGTTCTGCAGTTTTTTTTTGCAATGTATGCCTATGGCTGAGAACTGGACCATATTTCCTATGTTCTAGACTTGATCTGCAGTGTGTTTGTTCTGTGATGAGCATAATGTCTGGAAGAATTTGATGATGCTGATGAATTTGATACCGCTTGTTTGAGTTTGTCGGATTGTACTACACTTGGCTTTTTTGAAGACTGATTGCATACTGTCATAGATGTGAACACTATCAGATTTAAGGAATTCTGCGCAGGCTGCAGGTTATCTTCTTTCACATCATAAATCTCTATTTTTTGTGTGTGTAAACTAGCAGTTTATATTGTACTTGACCATATTCTAGTACTTGACCATATTCTAGTACGAACAGACAAGTATATGGTACAAAATGCGTGCGAAAAGTGCCTTGTCCTCATCTTTGTTTGTAACGTCTTTGTGTTGATAGTGAGCTTTGAAGGGACAGTGATGCACCAAAGGAAAAGTTCAGCCCACTAAATTTTGTTGAGCTTGATTGAAAAGTAATAGGTTCACCAGACTCATGAGGTCTTACATTCAGAGGTGTTCTCTTAGCATCTTAGCATCTTTGCCTGTCAGAAATGCACATCCTTATGCATTGTCTTCCGTAAAAGGGCCCTGCAGAAAATGCACATCCTAGGTTACTCGTGCACAAACTCGGGTATGACATTATGCCTTCACGATTGCTATCTTCGAGACTCTTGATCTGGACATTTGATATTAACACACATATACAAAAGAGATAAGAGTCATCATGTCACATATGTTATGATCCACATAATGCTTGCCATTTTCAACAGATGAAATTACACATAATGTTCACTTTTGCAAACAAAATGATCACCACCTTGCTGACACCAAGCAACTAAAATGCCTCAACTAAGATCAGCACCTATTACACATCAAGTTGAGTTTCCATTTCAAGACAAAATGAGACTACTACTAGGTACAAGTGACAAACTACTTCCCCGATACAACAATTACAGCCATTACAACTAAAGCAACGACCAACAAGTTGAGAGCACCAATTGTGATAGAAACTCTCCCTTGCTTCAACACCTTGTACATGGTGGCATCAGTGTTACCATTGAAAGCCTTTAACTCCGCGAGCTCTACTTTCATAGCCTCAAAATCAGTCTTTAGAGTAGATGTGGCTTCAAGTAAATCTGGAATTGCATCTTCGGGGGAAGTGGTGTCCTCTTGAATCACCCCCTTCTTGGTTAGAAAATCCACATATTCTTCGGTCCACATGAAGAAGGAGCAAGTCTTTCGCTCCTACGACAAACCAAACAAACAAAGGGATCCCAAAATCAAATGAAGCAACCCTCCCAACTTGAAACCCAAATCGAGCAAGGACTACTTACGTTAATTTGGTTCATAGGACACTTGTAAAATATCTTCCCTGCATTTGCACCCTTCCTGCAAGTGAGTTCGAGCAAGGCGACCTTCTTGCGATCGGGCACTCCACAAGGGAAGTCGAAGGTCGCCAAGAGAATCGTGAACAAGTTTATCATCGAAGAACCCGAGAAGTGTACCTAGGACCATCCCTTCGAACGCCTGGAGGAACCGCTCGACTGCGACATGCCGTCCTTGCCAAGGCCAACCCGCCGCAGCTACTGTGCTAAACCCTAAAGGGGATTGGGGGCAATGGGGGGAGAAGAAGGAAATGGATGAACCCTAGAGGCCAAATCGCCGGTCACGAAGAACAGAGAAGGGCGTGTGAGCGTGCACCAGGAAGTGGAAGAGGAGGAGGACAAAAAAGCGGCGATGGCGTTGAGGGCTCTGGGCGTGCAGTGTGAGAGAGAGAGAAGAGAAGGGGTTGGGGAGAAAAGGATGAACCCTAGCGAAGCATAGCGACCGAGAGGATTTGGTCGCGCGACGGAACGCTTTGTCTTGACCGAGGGGCAAAAGAGTCATTTCGCATGCCATGTAGCAGGAAAAGCGAGCAAAAAGAATAAAATAATGCAAAGAGGGCAAAATCTAAAGAATTAGACAAAGGAGGGGGCAAAAAATGTATTAGGTCGGGAAAGAGGGCAAAATCTGAAAACACAACTAAAGGGAGGGCAAATAGTGAATTCCCCCTTTGTAGAAAGTTCGATCACCTTTATCCCAATTAAAATTAGCAAGGATCAGCTGGCCGCATACTGATTTGTGGATGCCGTCCGTGCCCACCCACCAACTTCTTAAGAATTCGAACAATCCTGACCACTAATACCTGTGTCATGTTGTACTTTGTAACTTGCAGTTACGTTGTAACGCCCCCAAATTTCTGGGGACATTAAACTCTTCATAACCGTCCAGGATGTGCAGTTGCGAAGTAAGCAGTGTCTCAAGCAAGCTTTCGATCTCAACAAAAACCAACCTTTTATTACATAAGATAGGGCTTAACAGCCAGTTTCGACACTAACACGGGCATCTAAGCCCAAAGTTAATATAATACAAGACAAAAGAACTTCTAACCACAGGCACACTTGAGTGCGGCTGAGACCTAATAACAGTAGTCGTTGCCTTCCGTGGGTCCACCAAAATCTTGTTCAACCAGATCTTCTGCATTTTCCCAGGTTTCTTCTGTAGATTGTTTGCAGATTATGTAAGAATGAGTACAACTACCGTACTCAACAAGCCACATGGAAAGGCTAAATGATGAGGCCCTAGGTGCATCTACTACGGTGGTCAACATCCCTAAGTTGCAAGTGTGTGCTAAACCTCAAGTTGAGCCTATTATGCATCAATGGAGAAAGAAACAAGAAGAAGGTTAGGCCAAGAACAAAGAGAGGGAGGTAGGTCAAGGAAAGCTTGAGCGGACATGGGAAGACACAAGAACCAAGGACTTTGCATTTTGGAAAGTTTGCAAGGAATCTTACCAAGAAAAGACAAAGAATCCTAAATGGATTTGGATTGGAGCAATTCAATTCAGATCAATCTTTAAAGGAAGTTAATTTTGAAATTACTTGTAATAGGATAGTTTAATCTATTTTCAGCAATTAGAGTAGCTTAAACATCTATGTAAAGTAGGAGGGTTTTTGGTTGGGATTATTTTACGTGAGCGATCGAGGCTCGGATCTTGTTCACGTGAGCGAGAATCGGACTAGAGTCTTGTGCTTGCGTGGGAGGCTATATAAACCCCCATGGCGCACTATAGAGGGGACAAGTCATAGTTGAAGAAAATACGAGAAAAGTCACATGTTTGTGTGGCGCAAAATGAATACATGCGTTTCGGAAATTCCCGTTTAGGGTTTTGTGATTGCGTGAATATTGGAGGGTGGCTTTCCTTCCAAGATCCGTGATTCCTTGTGGATCATCTCACCAATTCGTGACGTCCTCAACTGCTCACGGTTTGGTGTTGTTCTTCGGGTTTGATTTTGTTTCTCTCTTCGGAATGATTCAACATCAACTAAGTATTACTTGCTTTGGAGATATACTTGTTCTTCCTTTTTGCTGAACCAACGAGGAAAGCTAGGGTTTTGCTCCGATCAAAGATTGCAATACAAGTACCGTGAAAGATTGGGCCACATTACGCATCAATTACACGTTGATCCGTATCATCTTGGTATCAGAGCGTGGTTGATCACGATGCGTGGAATTTTTCTTGGTACTTTTGTGGTTGGTCATCATGTCAAGAACTAGCGGTAGCGGTTCTAATGATGGATTAGACGAAGAGCCTATGTGCGGTGATACACTATTACGGATGTACGTGCTCAATTTGATGCTACTACTGGCTTTTTTCTTCGTCGCGAGAAGGTGTTACGCCATCAACTTGAAGCTCAAATCCAAGGGGTGCAAGACACGCTAAGCGATCGTCTTAACGTGAATGAGCGGCGATGATGGAAGGTTTTGATAATCTAAACCATGCTATCCGTCGCGGAGGAGAGACTACCACCGCCACGAGGAGGTAATGTGCGGTGCTACCCCAACCACAACATGGGCGTGCACAACGTGTTGTACGTCGAGATGGAGATGACTTCTCTGGCTGGCGATTCGGAGGAGGCTATTTCCGATGATCGTGGAAGGCGTCAACGATGTCCACGACGTGATTACTTTGATCGTCGAGGTCTTTGGACATGGTGGACATCATAATGGAGGTGGTGAGCGTGAAGATGGCGGTATCGGAGAATCAAGATCACCATACCCGAGTTCAAGGGCAGATCTGATCCGAGTCTTATTTGGAGTGGGAGATGCGTGTCAATCAAATTTTGACAACCACCACTACTCCGAGGAGAAGAAGGTTCGTGTTGCCTCGATTGAGTTCACGAATCGCTATTATTTGGTGGGATCAATTGAATCGTGGGGAACGTCCTAACACTTGGGAAGCAATGAAACATGCTATGCGGAGCGTTTCGTGCAAAGATACTATACACGGACGCGCATACAAAGCTCTGACGACTTACTCGAGGTGCTAAGGCGGTGGCGAGTACTATCAAGAGATGCAAGTGCTCATGATCCGTACAAGTGTGCGTGAGTCGGCAGAGGCGACCATGACACGCTTTCTTGAGGGGCTGAATGAAGATGTGCGGGACCGTGTTGATTTAATGCAATACAATACCGTGCAAAAATTACTTCATCAAGCGGAGCGTCTTGAACAATGGGTGAATGGCACTCAAGCAAGGAGTGGCCGTACCACTCATAGCACTTGGAGGCATGCAACCGCGCCGCGGAGATCACGAGGATCAACTTCAAACCGGTTGCATCTACTACACGGTTCGAGTACATTCAAGGAAGCTTGAAGCCTATAAGTCTTTGCGGGCAAAGAAGTCTCACATGCTGATTCTAGTGCATTCTCTACGGCTAGAACTAGCAACATTGAATGCTTCAAGTGCAAGGGCCGAGGTCATATGAAGAAGGATTGTCCAAACATGAAGACAGTGTTGCTTACACATGATGGCTACGCAACGGAGAGCGACAACGATGAATCTGAACCTTCCGATGAATCTGAGAAGCTGGAACCACTCATTTGTTATCCAGCACAAGGTGTTAGCTTGATGGCTCAAATGGTGCGGTGTGATAACACTGTTATTGTACGGAAGGGACAGCGACATCATATCTTTCAAACCGATTGCAAGATCAAAGAAAAGGTATGTAAGCTGATTATTGATAACGGGAGTTCGAGCAACATGATTGGCAAGGATGTGGTGGAATCACTCTCATTGTCCACATGGAGGCATCCTAAACCATATTACATCCAATGGCTCAACAACGTCGGCAAAGTCAAGATCACACACAAGGTGAGAGTGCCACTTACAATTGATGGCTATGTCGATAAGGTGGAGTGTGATGTGGTACCTATGCATGCCGGTCATATTCTATTGGGACGTCCATGGCAATTTGATTTGAATGCTACACATCAAGGACGGTCCAACCGATATACTTTCATGCACAAGGGAGAATTCCATGCTTTGTTGTCAAAGACCGATGAAGAAATCAAGAGTGATTTGGTTGTGGTTAGCAAGAAGAAGGCCGTAAACACTATACTAAAACCGAGGACGGTTTTGCTTCAAGAAGGGGAGGATGATGAGGCCCTAGGTGCATCTACTACGGTGGTCAACATCCCTAAGTTGCAAGTGTGTGCTAAACCTCAAGTTGAGCCTATTATGCATCAATGGAGAAAGAAACAAGAAGAAGGTTCGGCCAAGAACAAAGAGAGGAGGTAGGCAGAAGGAAAGCTTGAGCGGACATGGGAAGACACAAGAACCAAGGACTTTGCATTTTGGAAAGTTTGCAAGGGAATCTTACCAAGAAAAGACAAAGAATCCTAAATGGATTTGGATTGGAGCAATTCCAATTCAGATCAATCTTTAAAGGAAGTTAATTTTGAAATTACTTGTAATAGGATAGTTTAATCTATTTTCAGCAATTAGAGTAGCTTAAACATCTATGTAAAGTAGGAGGGTTTTTGGTTCGGATTATTGTTTACGTGAGCGAAGAAGGCTCGGATCTTCGTTCACGTGAGCGATGAATCGGACTAGAGTCTTGTGCTTGCGTGGGAGGCTATATAAACCCCCCATGGCCGCACTATAGAGGGGACAAGTCATAGTTGAAGAAAATCTGAGAAAAGTCACATGTTTGTGTGGCGCAAAATGAATACATGCGTTTGGAAATTCCCGTTTAGGGTTTTGTGATTGCGTGAATATTGGAGGTGGCTTTCCTTCCAAGATCCGTGATTCCTTGTGGATCATCTCACCAATTCGTGGCGTCCTCAAGCGCTCACGGTTTGGTGTTGTTCTTCGGGTTTGATTTTGTTTCTCTCTTCGGAATGATTCAACATCAACTAAGTATTACTTGCTTTGGAGATATACTTGTTCTTCCTTTTTGCTGAACCAACGAGGAAAGCTAGGGTTTTGCTCCGATCAAAGATTGCAATACAAGTACCGTGAAAGATTGGGCCACATTACGCATCAATTACACGTTGATCCGTATCATCTTGGTATCAGAGCGTGGTTGATCACGGTATGTGGAATTTTTTCTTGGTACTTTTGTGGTTGGTCATCATGTCAAGAACTAGCCAGCGCGGTTCTAATGATGTATTGGACGAAGAGCCTATGTACGGTGATACACTATTACCGGATGTACGTGCTCAGTTTGATGCTACTACCGGCTTTTTCTTCGTCGCGAGAAGGTGTTACGCCATCAACTTGAAGCTCAAATCCAAGGGGTGCAAGACACGCTAAACGTTCGTCTTAACGTGAATGAACGGCGTATGATGGAAGGTTTTGATAATCTAAACCATGCTGTCCGTCGCTGAGGAGAGACTACCACCGCCACGAGGAGGTAATGTACCGTGCTACCCCAACCACAACATGGACGTGCACAGCGTGTTGTGCGTCGAGATGGAGATGACTTCTCTGCTGGCGATTCGGAGGAGGCTATTTCCGATGATCGTGGAAGGCGTCAGCGATGTCCACGACGTGATTACTTTGATCGTCGAGGTGCTTTGGACATGGTGGACATCATAATGGAGGTGGTGAGCGTGAAGATGGCGGTGTCGGAGAATCAAGATCACCATACCCGAGTTCAAGGGCAGATCTGATCCGAGTCTTATTTGGAGTGGGAGATGCGTGTCAATCAAATTTTGACAACCACCACTACTCCGAGGAGAAGAAGGTTCGTGTTGCCTCGATTGAGTTCACGAATCGCTATTATTTGGTGGGATCAATTGAATCGTGTGGGAACGTCCTAACACTTGGGAAGCAATGAAACATGCTATGCGGAGCGTTTCGTGCCAAAGATACTATACACGGACGCTGCATACAAAGCTCTGACGACTTACTCGAGGTGCTAAGGCGGTGGCGAGTACTATCAAGAGATGCAAGTGCTCATGATCCGTACAAGTGTGCGTGAGTCGGCAGAGGCGACCATGACACGCGTTTCTTCGAGGGCTGAATGAAGATGTGCGGGACCGTGTTGATTTAATGCAATACAATACCGTAAGAATTACTTCATCAAGCGGGCGTCTTGAACAATGGGTGAATGGCACTCAAGCAAGGAGTGGCCGTACCACTCATAGCACTTGGAGGCATGCAACCGCGCCGCGGAGATGCAGGATCAACTTCCAAACCGGTTGCATCTACTACACCGGTTGGAGTACATTCAAGGAAGCTTGAAGCCTATAAGTCTTTGCGGGCAAAGAAGTCTCACATGCTGATTCTAGTGCATTCTCTACGGCTAGAACTAGCAACATTGAATGCTTCAAGTGCAAGGGCCGAGGTCATATGAAGAAGGATTGTCCAAACATGAAGACGGTGTTGCTTACACATGATGGCTACATAGCGGAGGCGACAACGATGAATCTGAACCTTCCGATGAATCGAGAAGTGGAACCACTCATTTGTTATCCGGCACAAGGTGTTAGCTTGATGGCTCAAATGGTGCGGTGTGATAACACCGTTATTGTCTGGAAGGGACGGCGACATCATATCTTTCAAACCGATTGCAAGATCAAAGAAAAGGTATGTAAGTCGATTATTGATAACGGAGTTCGAGCAACATGATTGGCAAGGATGTGGTGGAATCACTCTCATTGTCCACATGGAGGCATCCTAAACCATATTACATCCAATGGCTCAACAACGTCGGCAAAGTCAAGATCACACACAAGGTGAGAGTGCCACTTACAATTGATGGCTATGTCGATAAGGTGGAGTGTGATGTGGTACCTATGCATGCCGGTCATATTCTATTGGGACGTCCATGGCAATTTGATTTGAATGCTACACATCAAGGACGGTCCAACCGATATACTTTCATGCACAAGGGAGAATTCCATGCTTTGCTGTCAAAGACCGATGAAGAAATCAAGAGTGATTTGGTTGTGGTTAGCAAGAAGAAGGCCGTAAACACTATACTAAAACCGAGGACGGTTTTGCTTCAAGAAGGGGAGGATGATGAGGCCCTAGGTGCATCTACTACGGTGGTCAACATCCCTAAGTTGCAAGTGTGTGCTAAACCTCAAGTTGAGCCTATTATGCATCAATGGAGAAAGAAACAAGAAGAAGGTTCGGCCAAGAACAAAGAGAGGGAGGTAGGCCGAAGGGAAAGCTTGAGCGGACATGGGAAGACACAAGAACCAAGGACTTTGCATTTTGGAAAGTTTGCAAGGGAATCTTACCAAGAAAAGACAAAGAATCCTAAATGGATTTGGATTGGAGCAATTCCAATTCAGATCAATCTTTAAAGGAAGTTAATTTTGAAATTACTTGTAATAGGATAGTTTAATCTATTTTCAGCAATTAGAGTAGCTTAAACATCTATGTAAAGTAGGAGGGTTTTTTGGTTCGGATTACTGTTTACGTGAACAGTAACCGACTCGGATTACTGTTCACGTGAACAGTAATCGGACTAGGAGTCTTGTGCTTGCGTGGGAGGCTATATAAACCCCCCCATGGCCGCACTATAGAGGGGGACAAGTCATAGTTGAAGAAAATACAGAAAAGTCACATGTTTGTGTGGCGCAAAATGAATACATGCGTTTCGGAAATTCCCGTTTAGGGTTTTGTGATTGCGTGAATATTGGAGGGTGGCTTTCCTTCCAAGATCCGTGATTCCTTGTGGATCATCTCACCAATTCGTGACGTCCTCAACTGCTCACGGTTTGGTGTTGTTCTTCGGGTTTGATTTTGTTTCTCTCTTCGGAATGATTCAACATCAACTAAGTATTACTTGCTTTGGAGATATACTTGTTCTTCCTTTTTGCTGAACCAACGAGGAAAGCTAGGGTTTTGCTCCGATCAAAGATTGCAATACAAGTACCGTGAAAGATTGGGCCACATTACGCATCAATTACACGTTGATCCGTATCACTAAATAATTACATGCAAGGAGTTCAAAGGATGGTTAGGTTTTACCTTAACAGGCATATGTGGATGCAATTTGCAGTTTAAAGCAGTTTACAAAGCAGTAAAACAATAATACATAATAACATTAGGGGTTTCTCAACAAACCACAATTTCCAACTTACCATCTCCAAACTCTACTTATGCCTCGTGTACTGGAATAACCCATTAACACAGCTTCATTAACCGGAAGCACGGTGTATTCGAATAACATTGATTTTCACTCTGCAGAGTTGCCCAACTTTACCCACACGATATCACAAACCCACATTGACACACATCGCGTTTGCATACAACTGAGTTAGGATAACAAAGCCTTTTCACTGCTTATCCTTTTTAGTCTCTACCCGGTAGATCTTAATCCATACAGCCCTCGGGAGACCACCGACCAATAGTGGACTTTGCTCCCCGATGCTGACGGGCCCATACCGTTGCAAGAACCAGCGAGTGTCCTTAGAGGCCCACCCCTGTCTCGCCTTTGATACTGTAGATATTCAATTGGATAAGCAGTGTACTAAGCTAGGGAGTAATAACCACGCATGTGGTTGAGCGGTTTACTGTGTTTGTTACTTGTCACAAGGTTCTTGTCCTTACTTGTCACCCAGTGAGGCGATGGCCCAACTCGCGGTTGCCCACCTCTTGATCTCACTGATGACCCATTTTACCAAGTATATTGGGTTGCCCAACTCAATGGACACAACCCTCAACTTACACCAAAAATCCTATTGGCCTAAAGCCAATACTGCTTTTGATTGATGATCACAATTCTGAGTGACAAAGCTACTATATAGATAACATTTTATGTGAATTTGTCAAGGTGAATAAGGCCTACAAGTGCTGGGTAAGTTTGTATGTAGGGTTATAGGAATTATCTATTTATCATGTCATTCAAAAGTATTATTTCAGTAATTAAAGTAATTGGCTCAAATATGATAATGAAAGTATCAATATAAATATATGACATGTGGGTTCAAAATGATCAAGGAATGCGACTTGCCTTCTTGCACAAAGTCCTGTGGATGCTGGTCTTGTCCGGCGTCTTCTGGCGTCTGGTCGTCTAGATCGTAACCTAACGAGAAGCAAAGCAATAAAAAGGAAACAAGTAAAAACTAGCTCAACAAGGAATGAGCTGGGAACGACAAGCAAGAAAATAAAACCAAACAGAAACTTAAAGGAAGGGTGGTGCGGGTTGGTGGGATTTATCTGGTGTTTATTTGGACTGGACAAGTTTGAGATTCGGATCCAACTACAACAAAAATATTGTAGAGGATTAAAGAAATCTAGTGGAAGGATTTATTTGGAGCTTGGTATAGCTGAACGGAGTTAAGATAGGGTTTTCTGGGCTCGAGACGATCGAAAATGACATATAATGTCAAATTAGGGTTTCGGGTGAAAATTGCCAGATAATGAATAGTATTAAAATACTATTCATACACGACAATGGATCAGCGAGGGGTAATAGAAATATTTGTGTTTAGCTGAAATGGATAGTAGCTAGGGTTTACTATTTTTGGCTAATGAATAATGTATAATTGGATTAGGAATTTCTATTTTATTCGGAATGAACAGTAAATAAAATTACTGTGCATGGAACGATAAAAGGTCAATTTAAAAGGAAAATGGGCCGCCCGTTTCTTTGTCTGCCCACGGCCTTAACTCGGCAGGCCCAAACGGCCCGACAGCCCAAACTCGCTGACCTTTTAATTTGGCCAGCCTGGCAGCAAGAATACAGCCAGCAGCGTCTTGGAGGGAAAGCGGGCGGCGCCGAGAGGAGGAGGCGAGGGCCAGCATGGGACAACCAGGACAGCGATGCTCTGGCATGGCGGCGACGGCCACAGCGGAGGAACGGCGGCGCGAGGAGCTCCACCACTGTGTAGGCCCTCTTACCTAGGGTTTTGGTGGGTTTTGGGGTTAGGAGGCGGGTGGGGCTGCAGTGTGCGGCGGCTGGCCTGCCTACTGGAGGGAAGGGTGGGTGGAGGAGGCGGTGGTGAGGGTGAGGAGAAAGGGCAGCATGGGTGGCTTTTATAGGCTTTGGAGGCGGAGGGAGCAAGAGGGCGGTGGCAGGGTGGGTGCCATGAGCAGGGGAGGTGAGGTGGAGGCGGTGGAAGGTGCTGGAGATGATGCGGTGGCGCAGGAGGTGGCGGAAGACGGCGACGGCGCTGGGCGATGATGGCGAGGAGACGGGGTGGAGGCGGCTCGGCCAAAGGCGCGACCGGGAGGGGGAAAACGGGGAGGGAGAAGGGAAAGGCAGAAATTAGGGTTAGGGTTTGGGATTTGGCCGAATTTGACCGGATTTTGAATTTGGATTTGAAATTTGAAAATCAAACTTGAACTCAAATTGAATTTTGAATTTTGAATTTTTTTGCAGGTGTTTCATACGTCAAGTACTAGCAGAATTTTTTTGTGATGCGTCTCCATTGTTCGTGACCTGAGCTGTCCTTGAGTAGAACTTGCACGTGACCTCGACGGCAAATCTTTGTTTATCGCAGGAGCATTCGAGATGTCTGTTTAGAGTTTGTTTGGCTGGTGTAATCGGGTTGAACGGAACAGGATGGTTTTGTAACTCGTGTTTTTATTGTTTTTAGGCGAATGAAATGGTTCAATATCTAAAGAGAATATTCCACAATTTTTTTTATTCAAGCAATAAAACATGGGAAACGTTATCCTGAGGACGTCCGATTTTGAGCATTCTGTCTGTGTGCTTAGGATGCAATTAATTATACGCATAGCTCGGCGTGCATGTCTTGACTCGTGTAAGTACCTGACACTCGTGACACGTACGCTTTGATTTGGTTGCCTTTCATCTTGGCCAACGGTTGGAAGCATCGTGGTAGCCACCGTGATAACAATGAGTATTCTGTTCTCGTTTAGTATGTAGATACTCCTACGCATTTTGGTGTGCAATCGGTCACATTCGGTATTTTTTTTGTTGAAGAATGCAGCTCGCTACTCTGATCATCCATAGTAAACATACATACGTACCATCCATATTGCCACTCTTTCACCATGTATTTGTAGGAATAGCCGTTCGCGATTTTTTTTTTTTTGCAAAACTAGCCCCTGCGCAAGACGGCCACCGCATGCAACCCTCTCCGCCGCCACCGCCCCCTCACCCCCGGTATTTGTCCTAGATGATGTCGCACCCATTGTCCGGTGAAGTTGCAACCGTTGTCCTAGGTGATGTTGCACCGTTGTCTGGTGATGTTGCACCCATTGTCCGGTGATGTTGCAACCGTTGTCCAGGGATGTTGCAACCGTTGTCCGGGGATGTTGCAACCATTGTCCTATGATGTTGCAAGTGTTGTCTGGGGATGTTGCAACCATTGTCCTAGGATGTTGCAACCGTTGTCCGGAGATGTTGCAACTGTTGTCCGGAGATGTTGCAACCGTTGTCCGGTGATGTTGCAACCGTTGTCCTAAGATGTTGCAACCGTTGTCCGGTGATGTTGCAACCGTTGTCCGGAGATATTGCAAGTGTTGCATCTGTAAAAAAAAATGTTGCATCTGTAGAAAAAAAATGTTGCATACTGTTCACGACGATGTTGCAATTTTTTTCAACGCTTTTTGTTCCAGATGCTTTGTTTTTTGATTTGTGATGTTGCAACCGTTGTCCGGGGATGTTGCAACCATTGTCCTAAAATGTTGCAACCGTTGTCCGGGGATGTTGCAACCATTGTCCTAGAATGTTGCAACCGTTGTCTGGGGATGTTACAACCATTGTCTAGGGATGTTGCAACCATGATCCTAAGATGTTGCCACCATTGTCCGAGGATGTTGTTCGGGGATGTTGCAACCGTTTTCCGAAAATGTTACAACCATTGTCCTAGAATGTTGCAACCGTTGTCCGGAGATGTTGTAACGTGTATTGTACCTTTTGATTTAGGAAAAGGGCACTTGATTGTTGTACGAGAGAGAATATGGTATAGGAACGATGTAACGCACGAGTACATAAAGAACTTGGCTCTATTATATCACCTAATGTCGTGGTGTGTTTGCCAATTCGATGGCCCGCTTGTGTATTCAGACCGTACGAGTGAGAACCTCCACCCGTATATCCGACTGCTAGTGCCTCCCTGATATTTATAGGTACCATTTGTGCATCTTTTTTGTAGGTTCCCGAACAAAGGGGAGCAAATTCCTTGTCAACATAATGAGCGATCGTGCAGTAGGATAAGCTGCTGCAAAAGCCATCAGCCCCAGCACACAGGAATGAAACAATGAATAGACCTACCTCATCAAATGGAGGTAATATGCACATCAAAGGACAACGACACCTTGTCCGTTATCTGAGGTTAGGGGTAGGCCAGCCTTATGTTCGACCCTATCGTCTGCACCGTGCTCATTTCAATGGCCCAGACTGGATGCGGCACGTTCTGCCACGTACAAATTCCCGCACATCATCTATCGGATGCAAGGCAAAGGATAACCTTGTGTATTCGGACCGTACGGGTGGAAATCTTCACCCATACGTCCGACTGCTAGTGTCTCCCATAAAACATATGTATGACTTTTTTTTTTGAACCAACCCATATATATACCACTTGGTACAAACAACCAAACACACTCTTAATAAACTGGACAGGTGTGCAGCAGACAAGAGGTCCCATGTTCGATTAACAAGGTCGATACTAAAAAACATATTTTCCGCTAAGCTAATATAACTGGGTTGACGTAGGTAGGTTAGCTTAACCCAACTTTTTTTTATTTTGGAAACTAATCTAATTAGTCAAAATTTTGTTTGGCTGGATTAGGTGGGTTAGTTGTGTGCTTGGGTGGTGTGACTTGTGAGCGTGGTATTTGTTAAGTGTGTGTGTATGCTTTGTACTATGTAACATATCAATTTTTGAGCTTTTAAAACTCTTTCTGTAGTTTAGCCCTCTCAAAAATTTCACCAATTTTATTTGAGTTAATTAAGCTTAACAGGCCATTTTCAGAAATAAAAAATGATTTAATATGAATAATATGAAAATCAATTAATTCCAAAACTATTTTATTTGAATTCGTTGTTCTTGCAAGTATTTTCCAGACTTTTCTGGGAATTTTCTGGGTTTATTTGCTATTTTGTTCGTTGCTATTTTCTCAGACCCCGAGATTACGTGACCTGGAAACCTTTTGTGTATCATTGCTAATACGGGGTGTGGCCCGATCTTGTGATGCCGATGATCACACATCGAACAAGGATAACTCAAGGGCAACAACATGATCTAAAATTGTAGTAGTCTTCAGTCGAGCACACAACCACAATAGTAGCAATCGCACCATAACTCTCACGAAGAACCAATCCACATAACCAGGACGTAGGCGAGCACACGAATTGAGCGTCCACGACTGATCAATCCAAGAAAACTCGAAGAATTCACAAGAACAATAGAAGATAAGAACACACATGTTCCTAAAAATCAACGAACAAAAGTTCTTTAGATTCAATATGAAAATAAACGTGGTCTCCCTCCTCCAAGGGTGTGGCACACAAGATATTGAGGTGTACCTCTGCATAGGTTCGGTCATCACGGCCGAAACTATAACGTCCCAAATTTTGAGTTTTCAAAAATCATTTGTGTAGATTAGGTGCCCCAAAAATTTCACCAATTTTCTTTCATTTAATAAAGCTTAAATGGGAATTTCCAAAATTAAAACTATTTAATTTGATTAATTTAAACTTCAATTAAATTAAAAACCTATTTGTTCCATGGAATTTTCTTGGCTTTTTCAGAGTTCGTTTGGCATTTAGTTGAGCTCTTTTGAATTTCTAGCATTTTCTTAAATTCCAAAATCAATTTATTTTCCCTTTTTCTTCGTGGACCGAATTGGATCGACACATTCTCCTCCACTCGGCCCAGCTCCAACTCCCATCCCCATTGCCCGGTATCCATCCCCGACTCGCTCCCCGCTTCATCCCCGGCCCACACCCACTTCCCCGCCCATCTCTCGCATGGAAACCCTAGCACCAGCCCAATTGGAGCTGCCTCTGCTCGGGCCCCACCTGCCATCCACCGCCGCCACCAGCGCCCGTGCCACTGCATGAAGATGTGGCTACAGACAATGTATGTTAGAAACGATTCAAGCGTGGACTTAACCCTAGTCTAAAGGTGCAAGTTGTCAGAAATGATTATGTGGATTTTTAGCATATGGTTGATAAAGTCATACTCATAGAAGATTCTCATCGTGAGTTGGAAGAATCTCGCAAAAGGAAGATGATACAACATAGAGTTCATTAGAATCATTTGTAGAGAGCCAGAACCAATGCACAGCAGCCTGTTCATTATACTAATTCATCCGCTGTGTTACGGGTCACTTAGTAAACTCAGGAGTTTAGAGCGTCAATAACAGCAACACTCATTAACCTTAGAAGACCAACAATCTAGCTTTAGGAGTTGTCTATTTCAGGTACCATGAAACGGGTCACTATGCCAGCAGTTCTCTATAAAAGCAAGATCTGATGCCAATTCCTTTCAACTTGGGAGATACACTAGCTAGGACTTCTTTGCTAGGAGCAGGAAGAGGAATGCCATAAACTCCAAGTAAAGCTGCCAGGACTCCGTAAACTTCAGCAAGGGGGTGATTGAATCACGTCACTAAAGAAGTTCAAGCCGTTCAGAACATTGTTGTGGGTAAGTCTCTAGACAGTTCCGCGTCAGTTGTAGCTTGGTTTCACTCAGAAGAGAAATCTATTTGCAAGAGTGAGCAAGGTTGAGTTTTGAACCTATTCTTTAGTCAACCCGAATCTCGGGGACAAGATTCCTGTTAAGGGGGGTAGATTTGTAACATCCTAAATTTGGAGTTTATTTGAAGCATTTAAAATAAAAATACCATTTGAATTTTCTTGGTTAAGTTCAAGCTTAATTTGAATTTTTAGCATTCGAAACAATTTAATGTGATTAATTTATTCTTCAATTAAATTCAAAGATATTTATTTGGGTTCCATGAGCTCCAGAGTATTTTATGGAATTTTCTAGGAATTTTTCGAGTTTATTTGTTATTTCTTTGAGCTCGGTTTTAGTTAATCCAATTTCTTAAATTTAGAAAATCTTTTATTTTCCAGAAAATCCTCTCGAGCTCAATTTTTCTCTCTAGCCCATTTCTTTTTCCTTTTTCCCAGCCCGGTTCTCTTTTTTTTCCAGCCTAGCAGCTTTGGCCCGTCTCCACTTTCTTCTCCTACACACCTAGCCCACCACCAGCCTTGTTTCTTTGTCCTCCTTTTCTCTCGCCACCAGGTGGACCTGCCTCGCCTGGTCTCCTTCTTCCTCGAGTCTCCTTGTGCGTGTCCGAGCTAGACTTGTCTTGCTGCTATGCTCCATGCAAATCCTCCTCTTTAGTGCGTTTAAAAGCCCACCTTTCGTGTACTTTTGTTAGCCTTGAGCACCACTTCCGTTTGCCCTAGCCGCTAGCCTCGTCGTCGTCTTCATCTCACCAGAATCTACCAAAGAAGCCACCACCGCTGCAAGTATTCCATCGGTTGTTCCACCGCCATCCATCGTCCTCTGCCCGTGTCTCCATCATTGTTGAGTTCGCCCTTCTGCATTCTACATCGTGCTTCCGTCGCCGTCCCGTGAGGATCGCTGCTCCACCATCACCCTCGTCTTCCCCAAATCCAACCACCGCCTCCACCTCTGGTCTTTCTCTCCGGTGAGCCCCTTGTCCTCCCGTGTATGTCATCGCATGTCCCTCATCCTCCACTTCCGTTTCCCTCCCTTCTCGCCCTCTCTCCATCGCCGTGCCAAGCCACCACCGCGACCCTCCTTCCCCACTGCCGGTCTCCGTCGCGCTGCCGTTTCGGTCATCCTTTGGTCATCACGCTTGTCTCGTTGAGTTCCTTGCACCGCCGCCAACCTCATGCTCCCCTCCTTTCTCTTCGAGTGTCGTTGAACTACCTCCGTCGCCGCATGCCTGTGGAGCCCTTCTGTCGCGGCCTTGTCGCCGCTCTCGCCGCGTCGCCACCTCCAATAGCATCCTCATGACCCCAGCAATTCATTTTGCCCCTTGGCTAGTGTTGGAGATATGCCCTAGAGGCAATCATAGAGATGATGATATTTCGTTGTATCCATGATTTAATAAATGTTCCTTGAATATTACCTTTGTGTTGATTAACAAGTATGTGACTTGTTTGTGAAACTCTTTACTTATATGGTTATTCTAAAGTTGTCCCTAGTCGGAGTTCATGTGAGGACACACGTGAATGATGGATTAGCACATGTATCGGTTGATGACCATGTTTCACGTGTCATAGACATGGAGATGTCAAACCAATAATGTGGACACATGTTTAGAACATGGGGTTGGACCGACCCAACATGAGACATAACAATTATACTTATGGTTCTCTCTACACAATGTGTACGCCTTGTCCTTAGACACGAGATTGTCGCATGTACTTGAGATGTGAATCGACCTACTTAGGGGCTATCAAACGCTACTCCGTGAATCGGGTAGTTATAAAGGTAGCTTCGGGTTTGTCATGAAGCATCTTTGCGAGGCATGGTCGGTCGAGATGGGATTTGCCCTCTCTACGAGAGAGATATCTCTGGGCCCTCGAGTGATCGGATCCGAAATGCATGGCCATGCTACTTAAGGTTAAGAGTTAACCTAGTAAGGGATTCCGGATCACAGATCGAGATAGAGTGGTCACTTGGAGCTCAACCGAGCATCGTGAGGCAAAGGGATTGGCATGTACATAACGTTGTGATGGTTCGTCCGATATGATCTTTGTGTGCGCTTAGGAGTTGGCACGCCTTGCTAGAGGCCGCTACCAACTATTGACCAAGTATGTATACTCGCGTCATGTCTAAACATATGTGAACCTATAGGGTCACACACTTAAGGGTTGAAACCTAATTCGGATTGGATCCGATTAGATCGGGCATTGGGTCCTAATAGGCCTCTATTAGTAGAAGCCCATTGTAAGGACGCCTATAAAAGGAGGGCAAGGGCGCATGTGATTGATGATGAGTTTTTCGTGACATCCTCAAACCACGCCGCCACCCTCCCACGCCCTAGTCGCTATGCGCGATCTAGTAGTCCCGCGGCGCCGCTTCCTCCCGTACGTGTGGATACCTTTGGAGGCGCTGCATCTGTGGCGTTTGGACGAACCACAAGAGAGGAGCTGTACGTGGGACGCCGCGACGAGGACGAGGAAGTAGTACGACTACTCTACCCCGACGTGCTGCATCAACTTAGTACGACTACTCTGCCCCGACGTGCTGCATCAATTCCGCACCTGCGCGTCTAGTGGTAAGACCGTGATCTATAACTGCAGTGATCTTGGTTTACGGGTAGAATTTTTATTAATTTGCGCTAGTGTAGCCTACCTGTAGCCCTTCAGCTAGAGCTTCCTCACCGTCGGTTGCCATCATCACCGCTTCCCCGAGCGCCGCCATCTTCTTCTTATGTTCCTCCTCGTTTTCTCTCTCCTCCATCGAGTTGCCACCTCAACCACCATGTCAGCTTTGCTGCCTCTATGTCATCCTTGTCAGTAGCCTACGTGGTAGTCCACATGGCGAGCCAAGCCAAAGCCGTAGACCCAATTCACCACAGACCCGAGCTAATTCTGTGGACCTGGTCTATAGACCATGGGCCCACATGTCAGTGTAATTAAATTTATTTTCCTTTAGAAATTTAATTCTGGCCGAAATTAAAATTCTTGTCGACGTCATGCTAGCTTAGTAATCTGAAATTTTCTTTAGAGAGAAAATTCTAAAATCCATAATAGTGTTTTCTCTTTGTTTTTCCTTTCGAGTAAATCTTTCGAGAGTCCGTTCTCCTTCGTCCGAACTCCGATTCAGTCTGTTCAAATTCCTAAATTCATATAAATTTGAGCCTTTTTCTTTTAGAGTTGGTTTTGTTGTTTTTGAATTTTATTTTATTTTCTTTTGGATTTATTTATGCTTCGCCTGTTGTTTTCTCGCTCATTAGATGATCTGTTTCAAGGAGTAGGAGCAGAAGCAAGCTTTGAAGATCCAAGTGTGGTAATTCAGCAAAGCCAAGGCAAATCGTAGTTGTTTGATCATGTTGAACCTATGATTTTAAAATTATATTGTTTTATATCAAATTACATGCTATCTTTATATCAACAGTGAAGGTTTTGCGAAATAGGATGCATTCTTCACTCAATTGACTTTGGGCATGTTGATTGACCTTTTCAAGTTTCTAGTTTTGTTGCAAGGGTTTATTTGTTTCTATAGCCCTGCATGGCAAGTTAAGTAAATATTGACCATAAGGTCCAGTTATTATTACTATTTTTTATTTTTAGATCTTTTTAGTTAAATCAATAAATGGATGGTATTTCATCGATGTTTCCCGTGTGAGCTAGCTACTGATCTAGGAAGTTCAAAATACACAGAGGGTTTCGGATGTGTCACAATTAGTATGCTTAGGCATGCAACAGATCATTGATATCATTTTGATTTGCAAATCTATATTTAACTAAGTGATTGTGGAACTTCTTTGTGAAAAGTTGTGTGTCATATGTTGTCACCTGTTAATGGCATGTGTTCCACCTAATCAATACGACGGGAAAAGATTTAGACTGAGGTGAGTGGAAATAATTGTGATATGGTGGAGCTATGTGATTGAAAAATGTGAATCTTGGTAACTTAGTTAGAAATTAGCAGTCTCGCCTTGGTCAATTAACGACTTAACTTTGTGCATTATTGAACCGAGCCTTACTGTACGACCACATGCCTGGTATGGGATAGGCCTAACTCATTAAGTTATGGAGTCTCAACATTGGCTTCCTCAAGTAGTAGGTTAGCTGTGTGACAGGGTGGAGGTGCGGACTACTTGGTAGGGTCACATTTATGGGCAGTTCGCCGTCTCCAGGTCGAACGGTGTGCATTGGGTGAACAAGCTCTATGAGGTTTGGTGCCAGCAGTATGCACATCAAGAGGGTTATTGTTGAGATGAAGTTTCCGAAACGCTTTGTTATGATTACTCAACTGCATACTTTTGTGTGGCGAGTCATGGCAGACATGATGAGTTGACTGTATCTTTTGGGTAAAGTGTACAACCTCTGTAGAGTGTTAATAATCTATTCAAATAGTCATATCCATTGTCATGGATATGCTCGGGGATTTCACATGAAGGGTAAATTTTCATAAAAGAATTGGGAAGGGTAACTATGTGGATTATGTAGTGCAGCTGTGTGAAAGAATTGTTTAGGCTATGTGAGCTTTGTGAAATACTTGTAAAATTATTATTGTTATTTGTTTTGAATTATGTTTTCAATCTATTATTCATATTCAACTACAACTGTTGTTTTTAGCAAAATAACCATAGATGTCATATCCTTTGGAATAAGCCATTATCTATAATTGCATTTTGTAGTATAACTTGTCGAGTGCTCTATGTACTCATTCTTGCTATAAAAATGTTGTTTAGTTGATGAAGACTACAGTAGAGCATTGTTGGTTAACAAGGTCAACTTCAAGGATCGTGAAGAACTAGGTCGCGCTACCCCACTCGATTGCCTATGGGCATATGGCGAAGGGATACGGGTAGGCTACACTAGCTGGCAATTCAAAAAATTCTACCACCTAAACGAGGAGGCCATGCAAGGAAGAGATCATAGATAGTTACCATTAGATGCGTAGTGCAGCAGAAGAAGAGTTGGAGCAGCCTGATCCAACGTCGAGCGCGTCGATGAAGTGGTCGTAGTCGATCGTCCAACGTATTTGGTGTCGATCGTCTCCTCCAGCAACCAATCACGTTCCATGTTTCAGTTGAGGATCGTCATCGATCAGCATAGCAGCAACCATAGCAGCGCCTCTACAGTATCCACACATCCAGGGATGGAACATCGTACGCTGGTGTGCTAGCACCAACTCGCACGGTAGGACTCTCGAGAAGATGGCATCTAAGGTTTCAGTGGAGCAACTCACGTCGTTCGTCGCTCTTCCCAACAGCCTCATGCATCCCCTTATAAAGAGCCCATGACGGATTCTATCCAAACTATTTTTGTTCCAACCCGTTAAGTGTGTGACCCTGTAGGTTCATGCGTAATCGGTTGCGACTTGGAAACCCTTTTCCGACCACGAGTCGTTAGCGGTTCCTAGCAGGACATAACAATTCTCGAATACACATAAATTATATCAAATGAACCTTAATGCAAATGATCTACGAGTAGGTCCTTATCACTTACGACCAGCTTGTATCTCTACACGACCAGTTCATATATGGGCATGACAAGTTCGTAACTTTTTAAGACCAGTTAGTGATTATGTTTGACCAGTCCACATCTGGTCGAACTGAATGACCTGTTTGTGTATTCTCCCTTTGTCTCACGATATCTAGTTGAACTCTAGGTGAGATAATTTGTCATCCATGGATAGTTCAATACTTTCTCGATCAAGTGATGGATAACTTCATGTGGTCGACTATTCGACCACTAGTGGGATATCCATGCACTTTCTTTATCCGACCACATCGAGGGGCCTAGAGATATCTCTCCTGTTATGTTAGGAGGGGCAAATCTCATATCGACCAGTCACATTCCTCGGCATGTTTCATAGCATACCTGAAAGTTACCTTTATAACTATCCAGTTACAGACTAGTGTTTGGCAACCCCTAAGTGTACTATTACACATGTAGGAAGCTATGCTGATGTCAGGTCTAAGGATTATACATCATCATTGCTTGAGACCAACTGATGACACATAAAATCATAACAATCTCAATAGTGTCTTAAGGTGGGTCAATCCAACACCACATTCTCTAACAGGAGTTACATTATTGATTCGATATCCCCATATCCATGACCGGCGAAATATGGTCATCAATCAATACATGTGTTTGTCGATAAGTCACCAGTATTCCGACCAGTGACATCTAACCCGGGATATTCCGACCAGTGACATCTAACCCGGGATACATTTAGAATGAGATCATATAAGTTAAAGAGCTTCACGAACAAGTCACATACTTGTTAATCTTTATAACTGATAATTCATTCAAGGAACATAATAACATTTATTCTATAAATCATAAACATAGACATAATACAATCATCTCTATGATTGCCTCAAGGGCATATCACCAATAGTCTCCCGCTTGCACTATAGTCAATCATACAAGTATCTAATACCCATGGCTCTCATGTGCACCTCATGCTTAGGTTGCAGTAGAGGCTTTGTCAACGAATCGGCAATATTCAAATCCGTGTGCACTTTGCATATCTTCACATCATCTGTTTCAACAATCTCACGAATAATGTGATATCATCGAAGTATGTGTTTGGACTTTTGATGCAATCTACGCTCCTTAACTTGTGCAATAGCACCACTATTATCACAATAGAGATCCATGGGACTAGAAGCGCTGTAAATCACACCCAGTTCATTAATGAACTTTCTAATCCGTACGACTTCTTTTGCAGCTTCGGATGCCGCAATGTACTTAGCCTCTGTTGTAGAATCAGCAACTATTCCATGCTTAGAACTCTTCCAGCTCACTGCTCCTCTATTAAGACAAAACACAAACCTAGACTGCGATCTGAAATCATGCTTGTCAGTTTGGAAGCTAACATCAGTGTAATCATTTACGACCAGCTCTTCCTCACCACCATAAATAAGTAATGCATCCTTAGTCATATACACATCCTCACTTAGGTTCCATTTAGGAAAGTTGTTTTGATGTCCATTTGCCATATCTCATAATCGAAATATGCAGTAACAGCTAGAATGATCTGGATAGACTTAAGCATAGCGACAGGCAAGAAGGTTTCATCATAATCAACACCTTGAATTTGTTTGAAACCCTTTGCTACTAGTTGTGCCTTATGAATGTGAATATTTCCATCCATATCTATCAGTGTCTTAAAAATCCATTTTCACTCAATGATTTTAACAACATCAAGTGCATCAACCAAGTTCTAAACTTGATTGTCATACATGGATCTTATCTCGGATCTGATGGCTTTAAGCCATGACTCAGAGTCTGGGTCCATCATCGCTTCCTCATAAGTCTTAGGCTCATCATTATTCAATAATAAAATGTCATGCCCATACCTTATAGGCAATTGACGTGGCCTTTTAGATCTACGTGGGGCTGATGCCTCATCTACAGGTTCTACAATATTTTGTTTATCCTATAGAGGTTCAGTAGGAGTTGAAACATTTTCAGATGTTTTCTAAATTTCTTTGAGTTGCACCTTGCTCCCACTGACTCCTTTGAAAAGAAACTCTTTCTCCAAGAAGATACCATTTCGGGCAACAAACACTTTGCATCATTTCGCTTATAAAAATAATATCCTTTAGTTTTCTTAGGATACCCCACAAAGAAGCACTTATCTGACTTGGGTGTGAGTTTGTCAGACGTTAAACGTGTTACATATACCTCACAACCCCATATCCTGAGAAAAGGTAATCCAGGACACTTCCCGGTCCATATCTCATATGGTGTTGTTTCTACTATTTTTGATGGAACCCTATTTAAATTGAAAGACGCTGTTTCTAAAGCGTATCCCCAGAAATACAATAGAAGATCAGATTGGCTCATCATTGACCGAACCATGTCTAACAATGTTCGATTCCATCATTCAGACAACCCATTCCATTGAGGTGTTCCCAGCGGAGTAAGCTGTGGAACAATTCCACATTGCTTTTGTAGCAGCCACCCCTCCCTGCTGCTCTACCAAGAGAAGGAAGAAGAAGAGAAAGAAAGGAGAGGAAGAAGAAGGGAGAAGAAGAGAGGAAAAGGGAAGGGAAGAAGAAGAGATGGAAGGGAAAGGTTCACAGGCTTCATCGCGATCTACAGCGGATCTTCAAGGGTAACGAAGATCCTCCCTCGTTGTATGTTTCGAATTTAAGGCGTGTTTGAATTCGTTAGTAGATCGGTTGTTTAGATCCCATTCTGTCTAGAATTTTGAACGACAGTTTTCGTGTATTTAGAAGCAGAATCTGGGGATCCACTCTCTTAGAGATATCTGGGTCATGTCCTTAGCTTTACATGGCCGCCAAGAACGCCCAAATCCGATTAACGGTCAGGGAGATATGAATTGTTTAGTGTCGCTGTCCTGATAAACTGTCAACATCCAGACAGATTATAGAAACCTGGGTTAATCTATTAGTTAAAGACGAAATTAGAGGATCTTGATATAACAAAAAATGTGGGTAATCTCTATACCTTTCCAGAAAGCTAAAGAACGTATTATTTGGACTTCCGTAGCAAAAGTTATGGTGGTTTTAGTGTACTGTCCAGAGAACTCGACGTGAAAATTGATGTATTTTAATTTGGCTTGATAGGGGTATTAGATGGCCGATTCAGAAGGGCCACTCAACTAGGTTTAGTTGGGAAATTTAATTATCTTTCCAGAAAGTCCTATAACACCTTATTTGGACCCCCTGTAGTGAAAGTTATGAATTTTGGGAGTGGACTGTCCACAAGGGGGATAGATCGGTCATTAGATGTGGGACGTTAGGAAGGCGCTTGAGAAGCTTTTTCGTTTGAGCTATTATATATGTCTTGGGTCCAGCATGGTTATCTTAGCTTGATTCATAATTATGTTCAGGTGAGGGATTGCACCTGTGGGCAGCCCTCTTCGTGATCCGCCGCTTCCGCACGGTTGAGGCAAGTATCTTGATCGTAGTATAATGATGATTGATTGTTAGGATTGTTTGTGTTTGAATAGTACTAGTCATACACGGATGATAGTGTGATGAATTTGAATAGAACATGGTGAATGCATGTTATGGTTAAAGCTTTCCTATCTATGTTGATTATGCCTTACATGTTATTCGGGATCTGTAGTTGTGGTATGTACTTGTTGATTCTTATGTATGGAAGATAGGATCATAGTACATACGCATGTTGAAAGCATATCTGAGACTTGGTCATGTGGTGACCAAGTACATACAATTGAGGTCCCCGTCATGCAAATGATGGGCTTATGGTCCCCACGTTCGTGGAACGTGGGCATTGAGTAGAGGTCCCCATCATGAAGATGATGGGCAATGGTCCCTATACTCATGGAGTATAGGCTCTTGGTCCCTGTGCTAGAGGGCACAGGCATGGGTATACATCGACGGTTGTATACCTCGTATTACCGGTAAATTACGAAAAGAGATAAAGATTGAAAGGTGCATTGCATGATCGCATTACATAAGCATGAGAATTATCTTTAGTGTAATGCTTCTTTTGGATTGTTGATGCTATACTGTGATTTTAGTTTTTCTTGGTGATACTTGCTGAGTCTTTGGGCTCACTCTTGCTTTGTTGTGTTTTTAGGTACCACAGGCAAGATCGGCATGCATGGGAGGGAGTAGTTTTGGTTGAGTTGCACTCACTTCCATTCATCCTAAAGAAAGAACATCATTTAGTTTATATTCTTTAAATAAGCAAACTGTTGAGCTTCACTTATAGTTTCGTTGAATGCTTTGGCTTATCTGTAATAATGAGATTAGCGATTTGGGATTATGCTTATCATTGCTTTAATGTAATAGACTATCTTGCATGTTGAATGAATTTGGATCTTGGATTATTGATAATGTTATCTTTAATCGTTGAAACCTCGGTATATGAAAGTATACAAAGGAGGTTCTGCTGAAAAATTTGATAAATGGTCTTAGTTTAGTTTTGTTTAATTTTATTTTAGTAGCATTCTAGGCTCAATGTTGAGCTGGGGTGTTACAGCTTTAGATGATCACCAAACTCATGGCTTATTCTGAAATTCCTTGAACTTTTCAAAGGATTCAGACTTATGCCTCATTAAGTAGATGTAACCATATTTACTAAAGTCATCCGTAAAAGTTATGATGTACTAAAAACCACCTCTGGCTGAAGTGCTCATTGGTTCACATACATCCGTATGTACAAGGGCCAATAAGTCACTTGCCTGCTCACCTATGGTCGTGAAAGGTGCCTTTGTCACTTGCTAAGTAAACAAGATTCACATGTTTCAAATGATTCAAAATCAAATGAGTTTAGAAGACCATCTTTATGGAGCTTCATCATGCCCTTCTCATTTATATGACCAAGACGACAATATCAAATAAAAGTGGGATTCAAATCATTGGGTCGGAGTTTCTTAGTATTTATGTTATAAACAGGCACATCCTCAAGATTCAAAATATATAATTAATGCACCAATGGATCATGGCCATGAAGCATATCTTTAAAATAAATTGAACAACAATTGTGCTCTATTCTGAACTTGTAACCTTCTGCTCCTAAACAAGAAGCAGAAATAATATTTTTTTTGCTTAAGACAGGAACATAATAACAATTATTTAATTCCATAACTAATCTTGAGGGTAAAACTAGTGGCTAATGCAGCAACTCTTGCTCCATTGCCCACGTGAAGATCAACCTCACCTCTTGCCAAACTTCTACTCTCTATCAGTCCCTGCATCGAATTGGAAATATGAGCAACTGATCCGGTATCAAATACCCAAGAACATGTAGGAGAAGTGACAATATTAATTTCTATAACATTTATACCTGAATTGGAAGTCTTACTTCCTTTGTTCTTTTGCATCTCTGCCAAGTACTTCTTACATTTTCTCTTACAATGCCCAGTCCCATGACAATGGTAGCATTCTGTATTAGGCTTAGGACCTAGCTTAAGCTTCCTAAGCTTAGCCTTGAGACTCTCAATCTCATCTTGAGTCTTTCCTGTGCCTTTTCCCTTTCCCCGAGACTTACCCTTCTTCTTGAAGATAGTAGTTTTTTGAACCATCATCACATGATTAGAACTTTTCTTGATGCTCTCCTTAGCACCTTTAAGCATGCCATGCAACTCGGTCATTGATTTCTCCATACCATTCATGTGAAAATTCAATATGACGGGCTGAAAGCTTGTAGGGAGCTATTAGAGAATCACATCAGTAACCAACTCTTGGCTAAGGGGAAAACCAAGCTTTTCCAAGCTCTCAATGTGACCAATCATTTTGATCACATGAGGAATGATTGGGCTACCTTCTGATAGCCTACAAGAAAACAATGCCTTGAAGGTATTGTACCTCTTTGCCCTTGCTTAGTCCTGAAACATGCCTTTCAGACCCACAATCATATTGTAAGCGTCTGTGGTCTCATATTGCTTCTGAAGCTCAGAGTTCGTAGTGGCAAGCATAAGACAGTGTAGATCGACTGCGTCATTGTAATGCTTCTCATAAGCATTCTTTTCAGCATGTGTAGCATCTGCATTTGGTTCATCGGGATAGGGACCCTCTAGAACATATTTCTTCTTTTCTTGTTTGAGAACAATTCTCAAATTATGAAACCAGTCAATGAAGTTTGTTCCATTCAGCTTTTCTTTCTCAAGAATAGATCACAAGTTAAAGGTAGGTGTAGAGGAGGTATTAGGTGCCATGATCTACAACAGAAAATATGTATATACAAAAATCAGTACTATGTTTATGTAAGATCTTCTATTAAACTTTTTAGCAAAAGATACTCCTACTATATGTTCTAAACCAAGTTTCCCTCTAACTTCATATAGTGGGTTCAAGATCCATATATCATTAAGTTCAAGTGAGCTTTGGCATCACTGCTATAAACCTAGTGATTTAGGTAAGCAACCCCTTGCAAATCATATCTCATATGACTCTTGTTTGTTGTTTGTTGGGTGACATCTCTATGGCTCGGCTACCAACACTATGCCCCAAGGCCCAAAACCATTTTGATAGCCTTGTTAGGTTAAACCAATACTATGCATGTGGGTCAATCCAACACTATGTTCTTGTAACAGCCTCAGCCTTAATAAACAGTAATAAGATGATGTCCATAGCATTACTGTTCATTTTGGCAAACTGGACAACATGTTACAATCTAATTTCCCCAATTTCTACCCAAAAACTCCAACTTGATCGAAGCTTCAAAAGAAAATACCACTCCATGTTGGTATTAAGACCGGGAAGTATTTTATTTAAAAGCCAGATGAATTATTTTGGCCAAAAATAATTTTTGTGAATTTTTAGAAATTATTTGGATCTTGAGAAAAATATTTGTCTTTAAAACAAACCTATTCGGTTTAGGCGAATTATTTAAGTATTTCAAAAGGAGGAACAGTGGTTTCAAAATTTATTTGGGGAATATATCATCCCAGTAGCCATTCTACAAGTTTTCATATTTTTACAAATTTATTTGCTATTTTTAAAGCCTCGGTCAAGCTTTTGAAATTTTGAAATGTGTTGGTCAACCCTCCCGGCCTAAAACCAACCATTGGCACTGTAGCGACTCGACCCCAACATGTTTGAGTCCAACCCAACAAGACCAGTCCCAAGATCATCACGCTCACGCCGCCCAACTTCAAGTGAACCCGAGCCGTTGATTTCCTCGCGAACGGACGTGATTTGCGGCGCTGTGCAGGCCATCCACGCACGCGAAGCAATCTCCACCGTTGGATCTCCATCCTACCGCACCTCTCTTCATGGCTGTTGGATTTTCAACGAACGGACCAGATTCATTGGGCCGTTCGGACCACTCCAATCCACCATCTCATTTTGACCGTAGGATCTAGATTGTGCGGTGCGCGATCATCAGGCTATGCCATTTTTAGATGGCAGAAACTGAAAAATGTGCGAGCCGTTGGATCCTCAACGTGTGGACCAGATCAGATGGGCCGTTCGGACCGGCCGGAGGCACCAAGTGATATCCACCGTTGAATTCTGATCGGGCGGACCACATCCATTGGGCCGTTTGGACCATCCGGACCTCCCATCAATCTCGACCGTTGGTTTTAAATCCAACCGTATCTTCCTTTTGGGCTTGAAACTCGCAGCCACGCATTAAAGTTTTGACCGTTGGATTGTGATCGAACGGCCCTTGTGGATTGTAACCTTCGGACCATCCGGACCTCCCCTCAATCCTAGCCGTTCCTTTGAGATCGCACGATCCATATTAAAGGATACTTGTTAGATGATATTGTCCACCTTATCGCAGCCGCTCACTTTTAATCAAACGGTGGTTGTTCCTTGAAGCTTGCAGTGGGGTTGTGCGTGGCTGTGACTGCCTCTGGGGCCCGCTCGTCAGTGGCGATTCTCTCCTCCTTCTCTTGCTGTGCACCGTCGCCGACATCCTCGGTGGAGTGGTGGCATGGTACAGGGAATATACGAATATTCCTTTGATATTTAGCCTTAGTGCCACCACATCATCTCTGGATGCTTCTCGCTTGCTCTAGGAGATCAAACTCTTTATAAACCCTAATTGTGGAGCTCTGCCATTGTTGACCAAGAAGAGCTCCTCTAGCTTTGCCTTCCTTCCCAGTGAAGCTTCCTTGCTCTTACCCTTGTTCAGCTATGAGCATGCCTAAATCTCATATTAATGTGGATTTTGGGCATCTCTTGTAGGGTTGGACCCAGGGTTTACTCTCTGTCGACTTAAGCAAGTGGGAGCACCACTTCGGTGAAATCTCATTGTAACACCCCAGCCGAACGATGAGCCTGGAATGCTACTAAAAACCAAACTAAACAATGCTACTAAGACTATTTACTAAAAGTTTCAACAGAACCTCCTTTGTATTATTAACAATACCGAGGTTTTAACAACTGAACACACCATTAACAATTATTCAATATCCAGAGATCATCCAAACATGCACGATAGACTATTCCGACAAAACAATATTAAGCATAATCCAAATTCGCTAATCTCATTATTACAAATAAACCAAAGCATTTAACCAAAACTATGAATAATCTCAAACGGTTTGCTTATTTATTGAGTATGAACTAAAAGTTATTCTTCCTTTAGGATGAATAGTAGTGAGTGCATTCCAATAAAACTACTCCCTCCCATGCATGCCATTCTTGCTTGTGGTACCTAAAACACAACAAAGCAAGGGTGAGTCTAATGACTCAGCAAGTATCTATAAGAAATAAACATTAAACACACAGATATAGCATCAACATGTTAAAAGAAGCATTACACTAAACATAACTCCCATGCTTATGAAATGCGAACATGCAATGCATCTTTCAATCTTTAACTCTTTTCGCATTTTACCGGTAATGCGAGGTATACAACCGTCGATGTATACCCTTGCTCGTGCCCTCCGCACAGGGATCAAGAGCCTATACTCCGTGAGTATAGGGACCATTGCCCATCATCTTCATGATGGGGACCTCTCCTCAATGCCCACATTCCACGAATGTGGGGACCACAAGCCCGTCATTTACATGACGGGGACCTCAACTATTCATACTTGGTTATCACGTGACCAAGTCTCAGGTATGCTCTCGATATGCACTTGTACTAGAACTCTATCTTTCAACAACATGTGAATCAACAAGTACATACCAAAATCTCAGACCTTAAATAACATGTAGTGCATCAACAACATACATAAGTAATCTTTAGCCATAACTCATGCATTCACCAATTTTATTCATACCCATCACACTATCATTCATGCATAGCTAATATGAATAAAACGCAAGCACTTACATTCAAACATTCGTAATTATGCTACAACCAGGATACTTGCCTCAACCGTGCGGGAACGGTGGACGCGAAGAGGGTGCTGCCCCTAGGACCAATCCCCCACCTGAATATAATTATAAACCATGCTAAGACAATCATACTGGACCAAAGACATAATTAATAGCACAAACGAACTCGCTAAACTCTCAAGCGCCTTCCAAATTTCCAACTTCTAACGATCGATCTGTCCCCTCTGTGGATAGCCAACTTCTAAAATCAATCACTTTTACTACAGGGGTCCAAATAAGGTGTTCTTGTTCTTTCTGGAAAGGTAATTAATTTCTCCAACTAAACCTAGTTGATGAGCCTTCTCGAATCGACCATCTAATACCCTACCCAGCTAATTAAATAATCACAGTAGGGCATGCATGCATCTTTTATTAAATATTCTCCATTAACTAATCAACTACTAACCAAAGACTATTAGTTAATCTCTCTCCCTTGCTACTCTCATTAAATAGTCAAAGCAAAGGTATGCATCTCTAATTAAAATATTCACACATGCACCTCCAATTAATGAAACGCATGTAAACAAATCCATCTTGCACTAATTGTTAACACCTAGCATTAGCGACCAAAAGAAGTTAACACTAATTAAGCTTATTAAGACCACGGATGCATGCGACAACTCTCCCCAAGATACTTCAATTAAAACGCATGCGAGCATCACCATCTAATTCATGCAAGATCATCTAATTCAATCCAATTAAATAAGCAACAATTGCATGCATATAATACCTCATTGCCAATACACTAATTAGCTACTAATAAATTAGCACTAGCTAAACCCTCTCTCTCTCTCTTACTACTTCAATGATTAAACTGCATGCATCATCTCCAATTAAATAATATTAGCAGTATGGCATGCAAAGCAATTCCTATTAAACTAACATTTGCAGTACACCAACTACTAGTCAAAGAATAAGATAAAAGTAAATATCTACTTTACCTACGTATGGACTGCAGCAGCAGATCAAAGAATGCCCAGAAGCTTCACGCACAGACGCGACAAGGTGTTCCGCGTGCGATCGGATCTTGCCGCCAACACGCGACCAGCGGAAAAGCGACGCTACGTGGGCGAGCGAACGAACCGAAGACCTCCACGCGCCGGCGATCGCAAGAAAGAGACTACTGGTGGCGCACAGGAGACGGAAAAGAAAACGGCGGCCGAAGGAAAGAAATAAAAGAAAGCTAGGGTTTCTAGAATCCACTAACCCCACGATCTTTTTATCCCGGTACGCATCAATTATTCTCTAAAACTCCAAAATAACCCGTTTTCACGTATTTTTTTATATCTAATTACGTGTGGGTCCTCAAGAGGGTTATTTTGGGATATTACATTCTACCCCCCTTAATAGAATTTGACCCCGAATTCTCATCACGCTTACGCCAAAGTATAATCACAGCTAAAACTTACTAACATAACCACGTACCTGCTGTGAATAACTCTGGATATTGCTCGCGCATGCGAGACTCCAATTCCCAGGTGGCCTCTCTCTCTGTCTGCTGCGACCAAAGCACCTTGACATACTTTAAAGTTTTATTCCTCAACGTCTTCTCTGATCTTTCCAGGATCTGCACTGGCTTGGACTCGAAAGACAGATCTTGCTCAATTGTTAGAGGTTCTAGAGACACATGATGCTCCGGATCACGAAGGTACTTCCTTAACATGGACACATGAAAACGCTAGCACCCGTGCATAGACTCTGGTAGGTCCAAGCGGTATGCCAATTTCCGATCCGAGCCAAGATCGTGAAAGGCCCAACGCACTCGGGCTAAGCTTCCTCCGCATCAACCTCACTACACCCTTAGTGGGCGATACTCTCAAGAGCACTTCATCTCCCACTTCAAATTCCAAATCCCTTCTCCGCGACGCTCGCATAACTTTTACGCTTGCTCGGGTCGCTAATGATTCTGCCTCACCAATGCCCCACTCGTTCCACTGTCTTTTGGACCCAATCCGGGCCCAAGACTGCCTTCTCGCCCACCGCTTCCCAGCAAAGGGGCTTTAATACTTGAATGGTAGCTGTTATTGTAAGCAAATTCCGCCAATGGCAACTGATCCTCCCAACTACCCTTCCAGGACAAAACACAGGACCGCAACATGTCCTCCAAGGTCTGAATGGTGCACTCTGACCGTCCATCTGTTTGTGGATGAAATGCTGTACTCAGACGGAGCTTGGTGCCCAGTGCACTCTGCAAACTCTTCCAAAACGTGGATACAAACTTGGCATCTCTGTCAGAAATGATGGTCTTTGGCACACCATGCAATCTCACAATTTCCCGCACATAAATAGGAGCCAAGTCGCTCGCTGAGTGGGTCATGCGGATAGGAATAAAGTGCGCCGATTTGCTGAATCGATCTACTATCACCCAAACTGCGTCCTTCCCTCGCGGCGATCGAGGTAACACGACTACAAAGTCCATGGAGATATCATCCCAAGGCCATTGAGGGACCTCCAACGGCTGCAATAACCCTGCAGGACGCTTATGTTCTGCCTTCACTTGCTGACAAACACCACAAGATGCGACATAGTTAGCAATGTCTACTTTCATTCTCTTCCACCAGAAGTTCTGCTTCAGATCACGGTACATCTTCGTCTCACCCGGATGAACAGTGTATGGGGTGCGATGTGCCTCCCTCAAAATATCATCCTTAACCTCCGTCATGCGGCACACAAAGCGACCTTTAAATCGCAATGCTCCAGACCCATCCAAACAGAAATCCCCTTCCTTGCCCATCTCCAGACGCTTTCTGACCCTCTGCAATAATTGGTCATACTGTTGTGCCTCCCGCACCCGCTCTGGAATGGCTGACTCTAAGATTAAATGTGTTTCGACCTGAGCCGTGCCTGCATAGCAGTAAGATATTCCCATGCGTTCAAAATCAGCAATTAAACAATCCAGAGTAGCAGGCGTCGCCTTGCGACTAAGAGCATCAGCCACCACATTGGCCTTGCCGGGATGGTATTGAATCGTGAGGTCATAATCCTTGATCAGCTCCAACCATCTGCGTTGCCTCATATTCAAATCCTTCTGTGTAAAGATGTACTTAAGGCTTTTGTGATTAGTGAAGACATCACAAGATTCACCATACAGATAGTGCCTCCAAAGCTTCAATGCAAACACTACAGCGGCCAACTCTAAATCATGCAGTAAATAGTACTAGCAAAGGTTAGTTGTAGCTTATTATTCTTAATTAAATTAATGTACCTTCAGCATGTTGCTAATGATGCATTAAGCCATTGATCATGCCTTCTTTTTATGCATGCTGTTCTCTGTTCTTCTCTGTGTTCATTGGATTTTATTTTCTTCTAGATTCTGGTTCTTCTGAGGTTGTTGAGTCTATTGTTGAGCAAAGAAGAACACGAGCAAGAGGTTATTTATTACTACCAAGGCAAGCTTCTCTCTCGCACCATGTTGATCCCAATCTTTTGAACTTTAGATTTATAAAATACAGTGATACTGTTGCATGCAATTTTCTAAAAATTATTTGTGATCTGTCTCTAGTTAGTTACAACCCAATCTTTGTGGCTTACCATGAATTTACTCATACACTCAGCTTAAGGTAATGTCTGTATTAAAATAATTAGGTTAGAACTTTGCTTAGCCTTGCAGTCCATAGAACGGTAGTGTTTGGCAAGCTTATCTTGTCAAACATGGGAACAACAATTGAAGTTTAATTATTTTGATTCTTTGTTCAGTCGATTTAAATCTGAAATGACTCTAAATCTTGTTTGCTAAACTAATTTCAAATCTGGACAAGTGGATGCTAGTGATGGTGCCTTTGTGCACGAGAATTGGGAAATATGGATGTCTTGTCTGGGTTGATTAAGGACTGAACTCTGACAACCCAATTCAAGCCCCAACGTACTTCCACACGCAGTGTATGGGCACTGTTTGGTTAAGTAAAAGGTTAATGCTATTGAGTTGGGAGCAGGAGAGTAGGGACATGTGTATTGATCTCATATGGCATAGATGCTTAAGTCTTCGGGTCGTGTCTTATGCTATGTGAATTTTATATCGATATCAGATGTCCTTAGAAGGGTGAGGGCGTATATGTGTTCCATCGCATGTACGTACCTTCAGGGCCCCGACTGCGGTCTAATATGTGTGGATAACACGAGTTTGCATTTAATTGATTGGGTCGGCATTCCCGACACAACATGTGGGCCCCGGTTGAGCAGATGCTATCAGTCGTTGTTTAAGCGGGATCAGTCTCACATGGGTTGTCCAACTCAATAGCGTCAACTTGTTGAAAAATACCAAATCTTAGCTTACCCGGCCGGCATACCAAAGGCAGTGTGCTATTATTCCGGAGGCTTACGGGCTAACTAAGTCGTGTGGGTTAAAACTATTCGAATAGCCGTGTCCACGGTTACGGATGACACTTGAATTGATGTCACCTGTATAGACTTTGCTCTAAATCTGGTTATTGGGAATTATTTCGGCATGATGGTTGTCATGCACGGTTTGGTTGTCATGCACGGTTTGATAGTAATCTGTCACTTTATTATTGTTACTGTTTATGCTTATACTCTCATTTACTTACAGTTTTAGTCCAAATTGATTTATAAAACTGCTTTGTTAAAACTTAGCAATTGTAGGTTAAGATGTATTGCTTTATGCAAAAATTGAACCATTAAAGCCTTCCTATTGTTAACCTTATGCATGTAAAATTTCTATTCCTTTGTGTAGGTGTAACACCCTAGCCAAACAAAGGCCTGGAATGCTACTAAATTAAATAAATTAAACTAAAACACCATACAAAATTTCGGCATAACCTCCTTTGTATAGTTACCTATACCGAAGGTTCCAACAAACAGTAATAATATATAAAGATAATCCAATTTGCAATATGATCAAGACATAATCAAACTGGCTATTTGTTACTATGACATCCATAGCAACTAAACATCTAAGATATAGATCATGAGCATCCAAACTTCTATTCATTTAGTACAGTTTACTCCAAGCAAGCAATAATCATTAAGAGTACTTTAATTAGTTCTTTCATCTCCTAATTAATTTTCCTTTCATTCATGGTGGGTAGTTCGTGCAAAAGTGCAACAAGACTAATCCTTCCTTTCCCCCATGCATGCCGATCTCGTAACGATACCTAAAACACAACAAACAACAAGAGATGAGTCCAAAGACTCAGCAAATATAATAAATAACATCAACAACATACGAGCATGTAACTCATCAACTATACTCCACAAAACCACATATCAGTTACTTTACACACACATGCTATGCAATATGCTCAACATGGTCTTTATCCTTCTCTTTCCCTTTTGCATTTTATCGGTAATGCAAAGTGTGCATCGTCGATGCACACCCATGCTATGCCATCAGCACGGGGACCATACCCATACTCATAAGTATGGGGACCAAAACCATGCTTTACAAGCATGGGGACCTTTAACCGTCATTAACATGGCGGGGACCTCAATTGCTTGGTCATCACATGACCAAGACTTCAATAAGCCAACATGATGCATATGTATGGATTCTCAAATTAATACAAACATGCATCTGCAACAACATGCATATGAATATCCAATTCATACTACAAAAGCTCATAATCATAGACTTCACAACTTTCAAACATCCGTGATTAACACATAACTCATAGCATTAGAAACCATGAACATTACCAATCATATCACCATATCAATCATGATCAACACAAATACTCATAGAAATTATCAATCAATGCCATTCAATAATTTCTATTATATCCATAATTATACTTGCCTTAACCGCGAGGGAACGAGGGACGTGCAGAAGGTGCTGCCCCCGGGACCAGTCCACCACCCTTGATGAACTGTTGTAGATGACGATGTAGCCGGCGATCCTTCCCCTTCCCTCTCTTCTTGTAATACCCCAAAAAATTAAATCGGGAGAGAATAAATAAATCGGGAGAGAATAATTAAATCGGGAGAATGTTTCTTTTAGCAAAGCGATTGAACAGGAGAAAGAGGGGGTTTTAATGTAATACTCCGATTTATTCTACGAAAGAAAGCGTTCAAAAGAGAAATTAGATATAAAAAAGGGGGGTTTCTGCAGTTCTTCGGCAACTTGGGCCTCGGGCCTTGGCCCAGGAGGCCCATGAGGGGCCGGCCACCAATAAAAGGAAGGGGGAAACCCTAGCACACTGTAGCTACAGTACTGCCTCCGCCACTGTAGCGAGACTACTGTAGCACGCACCTCTCCTCCAGGGTGGTGCCTCCCTTCCTCGCCGTCGGTGCTCCCTGCTGCCGATCAAGTGAAGAAAGAAGAGGAGATCACCTTCGCGGGGAGAGTTCATCATCTTCCTGCAATTCTACAAGGGTAACATCGCGTGTTCTTCGCTGGTTGATGTGTATTAGTTGCAATTGATTTCGTTTGGTAGATCGAGTAATCAGCAGTTAATAGATCGTGTTCTGTCCAGTAGATTGAACGACAGATTTCAAGTCTTTAGATGTAGAATCTGGGGATCCAACCTCTTAGAGATAGTTGGGTTATGTCATTTTCTTTCCGTGACCGCCAAGAACGCCCAAATCCGATTAACGGTCAGAAAGTTATGAATTGTTTAGTGTCGCTGACCTGATAATCTGTCAACATCCAGACAGTCTGTAGAAATCTGGGTTAATCTATTAGTTAAAGAAGAAATAAGAGGATCTCGTTATAACAAAAAATGTGGGTAATTTCCATACCTTTCCAGAAAGCTAAAGAACGTAAGATTTGGACTTTCGTAGCCAAAGTTATGGTGATTTTAGTGTACTGTCCAGAGAACCCGACGTGAAAACTGATGTCATTTAATTTGGCTTGGTAGGAGTAATAGATTTCAGATTCAGAAGAGCTCCTCAACTAGGTTTAGTTGGGAAATTTAATTACCTTTCCAGAAAGTATTAGAACACCTTATTTTGACCCATGTAGAGAAAGTTATGTATTTTAGAAGTTGACTGTCCGCAGAGGAAGCAGATAGATCGGTAGAAATTGGAAAATTGGAAACGCTTGGGAGTTTAGCGAGTTCTTTTGTGTTATTAATTATGTTTTTAGTCCAGTATGATTGTCTTAGCCTGGTTATAATTATGTTCAGGTGGGAGTTTGGTCCCAGGGGCAGCGCCCTCTTCGCGTCCACCGTTCTCGCACGGTTGAGGCAAGTATAATGATGGTTATAATATATATGGTTGAATGTCAATGTTTGATATATATTATGAGAATTTGTGTGTTCATGAATTGTGATGATGGCATAGTTGGTAATGTTCATAGTTGCTAGAGATTTGTGTTATGTGTTAATCATGGATGTTTGATAGTTGTGAAGTCGATGTTTATGAGCTTTTGTAGTATGAATAGAATATTCATATGCAATGTTGTTGCGGATGCATGTTTGTATTAATCTGGGAATTTATACATATGCATCATGTTGGCTTATTGAAGTCTTGGTCATGTGATGACCAAGCAACTTGAGGTCCCCGTCATGTTGATGACGGGCTAAAGGTCCCCATGCTTATAAAGCATAGGCTTTGGTCCCCATACTTATGAGTATGGGCAATGGTCCCCGTGCGGATGGCACAGCATGGGTGTGCATCGACGATGCACACTTTGCATTACCGTAAAATGCAAAAGGGAAAGAGAAGGAAAAGGATCATTTTGAGCATATTGCATAGCATGTGTGTGTAAGGTGATTGATATGTGGTTTTGTAAAGTATAGTTGATGATTTACATGCTTGGATGTTGTTGATGCCATTTATTATATTTGCTGAGTCTTGGACTCACCCCTTGTTGTTTGTTGTGTTTTTGGTACTTTTACGAGATCGGCATGTATGGGGTAAAGGAAGAATTAGACTTCTTGTACTTTTGCACGAACTACCCACCATAGAATGAAAGAAAAAAATTAACTAGGAGATGAATGAACTGTTTAAAGTACTCTTCTTGATTATTGCTTGCTTGGAGTAATCTGTAATAAATGAATACTCATTTTGGATGCTTATGGTCTATTCATTAGATGTTTAGTTGCTATGGATGTCATAGTAACGAATAGCCAGTTTTGATTATATCTTGTTTATTATGCAATCTGGATTATCTTTATTTGTTATAACTGCCTGTTGGAACCTCCGGTATAGGTAACTATACAAAGGAAGTTATGCCGAAATTTTGTAGGGTGTTTTAGCTTAATTACGTTTAATTATTTAATTTAGTAGCATTCCAGGCCTTAGTTAGGCTGGGGTGTTACACTTCTCCCTTCTCTCCTTCTTCCTCTTCCTTTCTCTTCCCTTCTTTCTTGGCCGGTAGCAAGGGGCGACGTGGCTTGGCCAAGGAGGACGACATGGAGGGGGAGGCGGCATCAACGGGGAGGGCGTGCTACAGTGCAGCGGAGGCACTGTAGCACGGGTAATGTAGCAAACCCTAGGGTTTCCCCCTCCTCTTTTTTGTTGGTGGCTACTTTCCTCATGGGCCATGGGCCACTTTGGCTAAATTCCCCCTTTATGGCCAGCTAGCACCTCCCACCTTCGGGCCAAATACCAATGGGCCTGAGGCCCCGGCCCAGGTTATCCAAATTTCGCTGTAAAACCCTTCTTTAACTGCTTAGATAACTATTTTCTATTTAGTCCTTCTCCTAATTTAATTATTCTCTCCCGAATATTCTTTTGAATACTTTTGGGGTATTACATTCTACCCCCCTTAAATAGAATTCGACCCCGAATTCTCCTTGTCGTTCTACTCGAAGAACAACCACAACAGAAGGTATCCAACAACGAACACGTACTCAACGTGAACAACTCTGGAGTATGCTCGCGCAAGCAAGATTTCAACTCTGAAGTCATTCTCCTCTCGGACTTATGGGACCACCGTACCTTGAGGCAGCTGATGTACTACGCCTCGTCGCTTGTACCATCCTAATCAGATCCACTCAACGGACAGGACTCGAAGATGCGGTAATGCTCGCTGGTCAACGGCTCTTACGAAACCTCAGACTCCAAATACCTCAAGCATTCTCTCAACATCGGTTCATCCAAAACATTATATAACCCATTCCAAGATTCGAGACGGTTCTAACGAATTGCTAACTTCAAACATCCCCACAACTTCCAGAAACAACCCAATGTACCTTGGGCTATCCTTCCCTTTGGTACCAAACCACATAATTTGTGCACAAGCATATGAAATGCTCGTTCTATCTTCAGTCGATCTCTTCATCCTAACCAAGAGGGTCTTCGTTAAGCAGGGACACGCAACACAACTTATTTTAATCAAACTTTAATATTCAGATTTATCTGAAAACAAAGGATTCACAATGCGATACCAATTTTTCTCCAAAACACTCAAATCCAAAATCGAAGATTCCTCATGAAAACCTTTTCGCACTCCAACTAGGCAGTTTACAACTAAACACCACATAACCTAAAAGAGAATTCGCTTGAATGCCCAAATCAAACACTTCTTTTATACTCTTGAACCGGAAAGAACCACCTTGCCGATCATAAAGTCAGATCAAATTGTACATGATCTCCATCAGAAAAACCCAACTTATACAAGAACAAATAGAGCACTTCTATACTCGAGAAAACATTTTTTTTCAGAAGTTCTTTTAAGAAATAAATCCTTTCCCCAATCACGGGCTTCCAAATCATCACACTAACTCATTCTCTTAACTGTCAATTCCAAAACGATCATCAATCGAAAGAACAACTATTCCTATTTAGAGGGACTCTACTAATCCACAGAAGGATTCTCTAGTCCACTCCTATATCAAAGGAATTACTTTGACAAAAGGTTTCCAACATCTCAATAAAGATTGTTTACCCACCACCACATCACCTCGCTCATAGGATAATCAACTTGAAATTCACCACATTCACACTCATTTACTGCATCCAAAGGATTCTATCAAAGATCACCATAACTCTTGGTATCTAATCATGGGAAACTAAGATTCTAGCATAAAAATGCAGAACCCAAATTCAACCTTCCAATCTCCTTCCATGAACTTCTAGTACAATTGATAGGAAATCCTCAAATTTTCTTATCAAAATTTCACACAGCTCAACAATGACCTCAGTCATTAATATCAACATTCTCACTAATCAAGTAACCGCCCCAAGGCGATTTATTTCACCAATCTTAGACCTTCTCTAATCCACATCAATCCAATCCAATTTCACAACCGCAATATACTTCTTCGCAATACCCTAATTGTTTGACCAAAGTTCAAACATACTCAATTATTAACGTCAATAAATAAATATATCCTTGACTAGGTTATCTTTAGAGATAATCTAACTCCCATAGGGTTAATCACTAAGGCCAAGTCATTCTTGACCTTAACTTAACAATCCCTGCTGTCCCATCATTTAACATAGCTATTAGATTTCACTACACTATTACTCTCATTAAACTACATCATCATAATTCTTCTACACAATCTTCACCAAGTACCCAAATGCGATACTCTAATAAACCGATCAAGATTTCCATAATTGCTAATTCTAATGTTCTGTCAGAATGAACACCAAATCTTGGACCACATCTCGCTATAGGTCCTACTAGTTGTGACAACAAAATCTGTTAGCTCCAAAGACAAATATTCTTTTTTAATCAAATTCTCTCCAAGGATTATTCCAATAAATCGATTTATTACTCAAAACCTCTCAAACAACCTGACACCTAAAGGTTCACAAAACCATTTACTAGACCACCACTATCTTGTTGCCAAAACACAACCGAAACGACTTTGCAATACAGTTCGGTTAACCCTTTCTTCGAAGAAAAGGCAAGTAGAAATAAATTTCAGCACAAGAGAAATAATCAAATAGCAATGATCTCGGAAAACAAAAGATGTGATCATAATTGAGGGCACACGTCCCACAAGCAGAGAGTATCAAACCTCAAACGAGAATAAAACATTACTTTTAGGATTCGGGATACTCTGTTGGGCAAAACAGAAAGTCTAAGCAAAATTCGATAACTGCGTGTTACAAAAACTTGACTTCAATCTCAATACTTCTACTTCACTATTTCCCTTAACAAATATAACGACTTTCGTTGGTTACAGCATCACCATGCCAACTCCAACAAGAAGAGATTCGAAGATCACAACATATAAACTTCTTAGAAACTAATAAAACCTCTCAACACGTCACTTTGCTCAAAACAATTTCAGCTACCACATCAACATGAGGTTTGAAAGATCACAAATGCGAAACTAGAAACACTTCTGCCTAATCAATATCAGGCGACCGTTCCATTTCCTTTATACAAAACATACAATATCATCATCATAACCCCTTACTGACAATCACACTAACAATGAGGCAATACACTATTAACGAGAATCCTCATAGCCTACTTTACCATCGTAAACCTCTCCAAAGGAGACACCAAGCACAAGGTTGAAACAACCCTCTTTTATCAAAATCATGCTATCAAATAACAATTTCGCAAGGCACACTATCCAAGACCACTTATTCATTCATCCATTCAACCATAAGTGTTGCTCAACACCCACTTCAATTGTCATTAACAATCGACAATTGTAACTATCACGTAAGCAAATAGGGTCCTACGTTTATTTGTAATCACCTAAACCATCTATAAACACCGAGTCAACATTCCACTTTATGCTCAAAGTTTAGGGCAAGATAAAATTAGAGATTTAATATCATCATCTCCTGTAAAATAGGGTTTCACAAGGTACTACCTCAATATTTATCTAATCTGATATACATGTTTCAATCTAGCAATTGTGTATGACCATCAAGTAGCTAGTTTATGAAAATTGCCGGATTAATATCCTCTAAGGCAACATCAAACATATCCTTAACATAACTGTCACTATAGATAGATTAATCCATTGGGACCTATTACACCGAATTATCCAATAAATTTAACAAATCCCACAATCTTAATGATCAGACAAAATCATCAATATCTCACACTTATTAATAACTTCTTTAACTTCAATTGGGTATAACCATACCCTTAAACACAATTCATCAAGAACTACTACAAGACACCATCAAATTAAACAACTTTCCTTCCAAGGATATTAGTTAAGATCAAATATGCACCACACTACAGACTCAACTTGATAACCCAAATAACAACCATTAATTTCTTTGATTGTAACCTCTCGCTTAACCGTGACAAGACATCGATAAAGGTTTCAACGTTTTCTTTCATAGAAGAGAAGCATCCAACTCCAACACTCAAAATACCCAAAAGAGATACCTTGAGTCAAAGCTTCCACGCAATAAAGGACTTGCAAAAGGAAATTTTCGTTATCCAAATCATCAAGCACAATAAAAGGATCAAGTTTTTCTAATAAGAAAGACAAACTCCAATACGAAAGTCAATCTTGACAATTAACCAAGTTCACTAGCCGCAAGAATAACTCATCGGTTGGGAAAACATTGATTGCTTTACAGGGCAACTTAAACCAATGGGAGCACAACAACGTCTCTCAAAGAATCCCATCAACTGGAATGGACTACTAATCCAAGAGAAGTTCATCAGCCACAACTAGGTAAGAGTTGACCAAATTCAAATTTCAAGGAAAAGAACAACTCTTCTAAATATACTCGCTATCAACGTCTGGACTACAATATCCAGTGTGGACACTTCGCTATTCCTATACCACGAACGGTGGTGTAACCTTGCATGACTCAGACCACAACCACAACCTCCACCTCTCAACGTGGGTTATCCCCACACATAATAACCATAGTATTATAATATAGATATATCAGTTCATCTTATAACAGGAATCATCAATACAACACAACGGAAGCGTAAATGCAATGTAAAAACCCATCCCCAACTACAGTGCTTAGTGTGTCAAGTTTAATATTTTCAATACCACGGACCTACAGCCCGCTTTGATACCAACTGTAACACCCCAGCCAAACAAAGGCCTGGAATGCTACTAAATTAAATAAATTAAACTAAAACACCATACAAAATTTCGGCAGAACCTCCTTTGTATAGTTACCTATACCGGAGGTTCCAACAAACAGTAATAATATATAAAGATAATCCAATTTGCAATATGATCAAGACATAATCAAACTGGCTATTTGTTACTATGACATCCATAGCAACTAAACATCTAAGATATAGATCATGAGCATCCAAACTTCTATTCATTTATTACAGTTTACTCCAAGCAAGCAATAATTATTAAGAGTACCTTAATCAGTTCATTCATCTCCTAATTAATTTTCCTTTCATTCATGGTGGGTAGTTCGTGCAAAAGTGCAACAAGACTAATCCTTCCTTTCCCCATGCATGCCGATCTCAGAACGATACCTAAAACACAACAAACAACAAGAGGTGAGTCCAAAGACTCAAAGAAATATAATAAATAGCATCAACAACATACCAAAGATGTAACTCATCAACTATACTCCACAAAACCACATATCGGTTATTTTACACACACATGCTATGCAATATGCTCAACATGGTCTTTATCCTTCTCTTTCCCTTTTGCATTTTATCGGTTATGCAAAGTGTGCATCCGTCGATGCACACCCATGCTCTGCGTGCCATCCGCACGGGGACCATTGCCCATACTCCGCAAGTATGGGGATTAAAGCCCATGCTTTACAAGCATGGGGACCTTTAGCTCACATTAACATGACGGGACCTTAAGAATTGCTTGGTCATCACATGACCAAGACTTCAATAAGCCAACATGATGCATATGTATGGATTCTCAAATTAATACAAACATGCATCTGCAACAACATTGCATATAACTCATAGCATTAGAAACCATGAATATTACCAATCATATCACCATATCAATCATGATCAACACAAATACTCATGGAAATTATCAATCAATGCCATTCAATAATTTCTATTATATCCATAATTATACTTGCCTTAACCGCGAGGGAACGAGGGACGTGCAGAAGGTGCTGCCCCCGGGACCAGTCCACCACCCTTGATGAACTGCTGTAGATGACGATGTAGCCGGTGATCCTTCCCCTTCCCTCTCTTCTCCCTTCTCTCCTTCTTCCTCTTCCTTTCTCTTCCCTTCTTCCTTGGCCGGTAGCAAGCGGCGACGTGGCTTGGCCAAGGAGGACGGCATCAACGGGAGGCGTGCTACAGTCTTGGCGGAGGCATCAGAGCACTGCATCAGAGCAAACCCTAGGGTTTCCCCTCCTCTTTTTGTTGGTGGCTACTTTCCTCATGGGCCATGGGCCACTTTGGCTAAATCCCCCTTATGGCGTGCACCACCTCCCACCTTCGGCCAAATACCAATGGGCCCGAGGCCACGCCCAAAGTTGTCAAAATTTCAACAGTAAAACCCTTCTTTAACTGCTTAAATAACTATTTTCTATTTAATCCTTCTCCTAATTCAATTATTTTCTCCCGAATATTCTTTTGAATACTTTTGGGGTATTACAGTAGGTTCTATTAAACACTTCTTTTATTAGTTTGTGTAAGTCTTGCTGAGTACCTTCTGTACTCAGGGGTTATGACCTCTTGTTGCAGGTGAGGATGGTTATCTTTATGAGATGCCCGTTAGCGCCGATCAGGGTGACGCTAACGAGTGAAGCTAGTTCTAGTCTCCACACATTGGCCTGCGGGTGATGGGACCATGGGTGGATTTTGTTGTTTAGTTTTGCTTCCGTTGTCGAGCTTTTGGTGATGACCAAGTTATCTGTTACTGTAGCACCGAACCAAAATGTAAAACTGTTATGTATAATTATGTGAATGTATGCCTTGTATGTGTATGATGCAATGTTGTTTAAGGATATATGCACAATAGTCACTAATCCTGGGAACTATTGCATGACATATATCCGGGAACCTGAATATTGGGATTGTTACTTGTTATTGTAATATCCCGTTCAAATATAAAACATATAAGTGACTAGTATTAGAATTAAATATAATTAGAAAGGGAAAATTCAGAATTTTGGAGGAGTTTTAGAACTCGGGCCTTTGGCCCACAGCTCTTTGGGCCCATGTGGGGGGGAACTAAACCCTAGCACCCAAGCACTGTAGCACGGGCACTGTAGCAACACCGCCACTGTAGCACGGCGCTACTGTAGCACGCCCCTCCCCTCCGGTGCTTCTCCATTGTTGCCGGCCATAAGGAAGAGGAAGGAGAGGGAAGAAGAGAGGAGAGGAAGAAGAAGAAGGTGGGGGTGATCTTCGCGAGGGCTTCGCGAAGGTTTCAGCGGCATCTCGCGTCGTTCTTGTGGGTAAATTCGTGATCCCAATTAGTTTTGGTAGATAATTCGTATGCGATTCGTATTCATTAGATGTTCTGAGATTTCTGTAGTAGATCGGTTGAATCTGTCTTCCTATTGACGTGCAGTTTTGGGTTAGATCCGAGCAGATTCAGGGATTAGTGTCTCCTGGAGATAGATGGTAATTTTCGTTATCTTTCCAGAAAGTTCTAATTCATAATTTTTGGATAAACGGTTAATTAGTTATGAATTTCGTAAGACAGAGTGCTAAATCAGTCTCAAGACTTGTGCAGCGAACATAGATCTGTAAATTTGATATGTTAGAAGACCAAATTTGATCAGTTGGTCTCCTTGAGAGTTGTAGGTATTTTCATTGTGATTCCAGAAAGTTAAATTTCATAATTTTTCGATTTCTAGATCAAAAGTTATGAATTTTAGAATCTCAGGCTGTAATCTGCCTCTCTGTTGTGGACAGAAGAGTTTTACTTGACTATTTACAACATTGGTTGCACAATGGAAATATTTGAGATAATTTTATTGAGATAGTTGGTTTCCTTTAGTTTCCATATAGTATTATAACAATGTGTTTGGTTGAGCCAAACAAAAGTTATGAAATTCGCAAGTTAGTAGTACTGGAGATGGCAGATCGGTCTTCGGGATTAAAAACAAAGACTTAGATGAACTAGTTTGATCTTTTGGTCACCTGAGAAGTTGTAGCTAGGCTTGTGTAGGTTCTAGGAAAATTGAATTCATGGCTTTTGGAGTTTTGACTCAAAAGTTAAGAATTTTTCCTTAACAGCTGTTCGTTTGGACAGATTTGAGAATTTGAGAGAGTTTTGATTAATTGTTGGGATTGCGATTAGGGACGCTTGTTCTCTTTCTGTTTCATTGCATTGTTGTACACTTTTGGTTGGTGTACTTAGTATATTATTTTACGGCTGCCAGGTGGTGGTGAACCCCGGGGCTAGAGCTTTCTATCGTTGACTTCCGAATCACGGTTGAGGCAAGTACAATTGATTTGTCTTGTTTGTTGTTTGTTCCACTTGATTGATGAATATGAAATGGGTAATTTCGGTATTCCTGGTTTCCCTTCATAGTTGATATACCATGATTCTTCAATAATAAGACTATGTTCCTTACATTCATTCGTTCCTTCGCTCCTGTTCACCCATGGGAGTGGGTATTGAAGTCCCATTATTCCAATATGGGCAAGTACATTGTGTGATGTACTACTGTCGATTGTTCATAATGTTTTAAGCTCATGCCATGACTGAGTACTATGGTATGTGAGTAGTTTTTGTTGACTTCTACTTCGTTTCTTGTATGTGAATCATGCTTCTTGAGTTTTCTTCTTACAAATTCATATATATTCATTCATTCATTCATTCATGGTTCATGATTCACCCACGGGAGTGGGATGTAAAGACCCATCAATTCCAGTATGGGCACGTAAGACCCACCATTCCAATGTGGGCAGTTTGGGACACCCGTATGAAATGTTCTTCATACGGGACTTGGGTCCCCGCATTTTGTTAAATGCGGGCTTAGGGGAACACCGACGGGTGTGTCACCAGCTATACCGGTATATGCATGTGTGTAGTCCCTTCATTTCATTCAATTCATTCATTCCATTCATTCAAATATTCGTTCTGTGATTTATTCATATTCTTCAATGATGTTGTCATGATCATGTTTGTTTTATGTCCCATTTATTTTCTGTACTTGCTGAGTCTCAGACTCATTCTTGCGTTGTTTGTTTGTTTTAGGTGATCTTTGATGTTGGCTCCATTGGGAGGGAGTAGACACGCACTACTCATTCACTTCACCTTAATCAAGTCCAAGATTACGATTTAGTTCTATTTTTCATTCGTTATTGATGAACTGTAATAAATAAATTTAGATGGTGAATGATACCTAGTGCTATGTTATGGTTGATTAAGTATTACTTGTGATCTTTGATCATTCCTTCGATATAATTGCTTGTATTCAGACTATATTCATGCCATGGTTCTAGTGAATATTGATATCTTTATGTCATTAGATGAGATAGTGTTCAAATTCTTCCGCATTATGGCTGTATGTTAGATTATTTAGGTGGCATCTTGGCTTCCGAATAGCCAGGGTGTTACAGTTGGTATCAGAGCGGGCTTTAGGTCCGTGGTAATTAAGTTATTAAAATGACACACTATGCACAGTAGGTGGGGTTTGGGTAATCCATTGCATCCGCATTTCTAGTGATATGTTTCAACATGTTGAACTATTCTTGAATTATACGTACTATCATTTTGTTGTTAATCTATGATCGCTATGATCTTCTATATCTATAAATTTATTCTATGACTACTATGAGATGACCTTATATTCATAATTGATTATATTGGTTATGCGTATTGGTAACGGACGTTGAGAAGTTGAGATCGTGGTTGTTGTCCTGGGTTTTGCCAAGCTACACCACCGTTCGTGGTATGGGAATAGAGAAGTACTTACCCCCGTTCCATAGTTATGTGTTGGGCATGAGTTCTATAATGAAGATGTTGACTTCCTTGAACTTGTATTTGGCCTTCTGGTTGTAGTTTCTTGCCATTGCTGAACTTCCTTTGATTGGTGGTTTAATGAAGTGGGCAAGTTTCAGTTGGTCTCTATTTGTTCTTTGAAGCAAGTATTGTTCTTTCGACTAGTGTGATATTTCAGCTACTTGTGAATGTTGTTAGTTTTCAAGATTGATCTTTTCACGAAAGTTCTGTTTTTATTCTCTGTTGGAAATCGTAACTCATTTATTCGCTTGGTATTGAGGCAATGGAATGTTTCTTTTGCAAGTTCTTTATTATGTGGAAGCTTTGACCTTGCGTATTTCTTTTGGATTAATTCGAAGATTGAAGTTTAGTACCTCTCTTCTATGAAAGAGTGTGATAAAACCCTTTATTGTCATGTTAAACTAAGATGTTTTAATTAAATGAATTAATATGGTATGAGTTATCAGGTTGGGACATTAGCGTGGTGCAAACCAATGATTCTTAGCTAATATCTTTAGAGATGAAGTTGATTAATTTCAAGTTGTCCTGTAGTAATTTCTTGAACATTGTTGAATAAGAATTTGTCTATACATGTTTGAAACTTATGGAGTTAATTACGGGTGTGTTAGGTCATTGCCTCGGTAACTATTAATCTTGACTCGTCTTCTATTCAAATACATGATGATTTTGTACAAATGCTAGATTCACTGTTTTTGCCATGCTAAATTATTGTTATATGTATGCGAAATGGATGATGGTTGTTGTAGTGACTCACAAAATCTTGTCTTATAAATATTCCATTGTCGAAGAATAAAGATATTTCATTCTAATTTACGAGCAGAGATAGGACTATGAATGCTTCCATGATTAGATAATCATCGGTTGTTAGTATTAATTGTTAGAGTGCTATTAGTGTGTGCTTTCTTGGCATTGAGCGTCAAGAAGGGTATATGAGTGAAATCTAATAAGTGATTTAACCCGTGGGTTTTATGAGGTTGTCTTGTTCTAGAGTGAGCTTGTTAAAAAGAGGTTTGCTTCAGCTTTGTGGCTTTCACACTAGATTTCTTTTCTAGAATGAATTGTCATTACAATCTTATATGGTGATGGAAATTCTATAACATGATTTGTTGTGTTCCTTTTGGAAGATTTATTGATGTGATGGTAAGGTATAATGAATGTTACCAAGAATATATGTTGTTGATGTTAATAAAATGTTCAGTAATGTGAGGGTGATGTTGATTCTTTTATGGAGAAAGAATTTTGATCGTCTTTTGTGATATCTCTTAAATGAAAATATTTCAAAAGTTGCATTCATGATCTCTTGGTGTTCAATATTTTTTTGTGGTAGTTGAATTTTTGTCGAGTAAAGCATCAGGTTGCAAAGCTCTATTGATTCTTGGGTGATTCAAGTGACTTGATCTTGAAGGCTCATTTGTTCCTATCGGTTAAGGTTTGATATTCCTTCTTGTGAGGCTTGTGCCTCAATTGTGGTCCTCCTTATGTATTCTGCGCTCATTGCCTAATCGATTTTTTTTTCCTCGGTCCTGTGTTCATTAAGTAGTGGTGAATGTTTTTCTAGATGGTGAAAAGACTGTTTTCATTTGCCTATTCGTTTCACATGGGTCTTCCAAGTGTTTATTAATTGTTGTTGTGCGATCTTGGGTTGTGAGCTATTTGAGGAGCATTAGAGGATGAATTGATTTAGTGTATAATTCTTGGAAAGAATCTTAGTATACCCAATGGTTGTCTTTAGGCTGAATTGATTGCATTGTTGCAACTATTAGAACCTATAGTGATTTGTGGACCAAGATTCTTTGTTCATTTTGTGGTGTAGCGTAACGAGGGAGAGATTAGCAAGGTAATCTAATCGTTAAAGCAATTTATGAGATAGTAGAGATTGTTGGATTATTTGTCAGGTATGGCTTAGTCTCAATGGGTAACTCTCTTGGAGTTAGAATCTTTCAAAAGATAATTTGGTTAAGAGTATAATTGTCTATTGACCTTATTGGTCAAGTATGGTTAGGTTGTTGGAGTTTTATTCATCAAATCTGATGATTTCCCTACCCTTTTACACCAGAAGTTCATTCTAGGGGTCCTGGAGGTTAAATTTTTGGGCTTTGCCTTTTATATGCTGGGGCTTTGGTCGCCCAAGGATTTTGTGTAGCGAAAGTATAATAAGGGTGGATTCCGGATTGTGGGATGATCTTTGATAGGACCTTTTTGATGTAGTACGTGAGAATACGTGATGTCAACCATGATTTGGTTATTATTAAAGGATTGAGGTGATATGATTGAATGTGAGATTTATTTTGAGATACTTTGGGAGTCATCCGTCAAAGTAATTCCGTCGAGAGAGGAGTTGGTAAGAATAAGTCTTGTGGAGTCAAGAGAGTCTTCCTTTAAGCGGGTGGTCGATGTATTCGTTCGAGCTTGGCGTTGAGGTTGCCAATTTAAGAAAACGAGATAGTGTCATATGATGAAATCGAAATTCATAATTTGAGAGAAGTTATATTCCTAAAAGAGAAACTGAGAAAATGATGTTTCCTCGGGTAGTGAAGCATTTTCTTGTTTCTCGTTTGAGTTTTGTGTTGTTGATCGAGGTCATCCGCAATTTGATTTGGCTATTTGTGTTGGAATGTTTGATTCTTTCCAATTCAAACAAACCAAAAGAAGTATTTGGTTTGAGCATTCGAGTGATTTCTCCTTTGGTTTTCATGGTGTTCATTCATAAACTGCCTATTTAGAAAGTGGAATTGTTTTCGTGATGAATTGTTAAATTTGGATTTGACCCTTTTGTTGGAGAGTTGGCATTGCGTGGTTGCGATGAGAAGTCTTTATTTTCAGCTGGATTCTCTTTTTAAAACAGTTGTTTAAAAACAAGTTCCGTTGTGCATTATTAAGATGAAGAAACCGATCGAGTAGTGGGACAAGAGTTCCATGTGTGTGGTGCATGTTTGTGCTTTTGGTACCAAAGGGAAAGTTGGCCCGAGGTACATTAGTTTGTTTTCATCAGTTGCGGGGATTAGGAAGCAGGCATATCGCTATGGCCGTCTCGGGTCCATACGCGCGGTACGCAATGTCTGGTCTGTTCTGGTGCTAAGTGAGTACCTGAGCAGTCCAAAGCTTGGGATTTCAATTAGAGCTGTTGGTCAACGAGTAGGACCTTATCTTTGAGTCCTGCAAGTTAAGAGAACCTGTGGGGGTTGAGACGAGTGTTGAGGTGTAAGCCGTTGGTATCCATCATTTGTGATGTGGTTCCATATGTCTGAGAGGAAAGCGACATGGAAGCAAGGGTCTGCATGCTTGAAAGCAATATCCGAGTCTGTTCACGACTAGTATGTGTAATTTGTTGTTTCATTTCAATGGCGCTTGTTCTTACATTTATTTCGACGGTTAGAATTCGAGGTGAATTACATTTTAAGGGGGTAGAATGTAATATCTCGCTCAAATATAAAACATATAAGTGACTAGTATTACAATTAAATATAATTAGAAAGGAAAATTCAGAATTTTGGAGGAGTTTTAGAACTCGGGCCTTTGGCCCATAGCTCTTTGGGCCCATGTGGGGGAACTAAACCCTAGCACCCAAGCAGCAGCACGGCATCAGAGCGACGCCGCCATGTGAAAGCACGGCGCCATCAGAGCACGCCCTCCCTCCGGTGCTTCTCCATTGTTGCCGGCCATAAGGAAGAGGAAGGAGAGGGTAGAAGAGAGGAGAGGAAGAAGAAGAAGGTGGGGGTGATCTTTGCGAGGGCTTGCGAAGGTTTCAGCGACATCTCGCGTCGTTCTTGTGGGTAAATTCATGATCCCAATTAGTTTTGGTAGATAATTCAGATGCGATTCAGTATTCATTAGATGTTCGAGATTTACGTAGTAGATCGGTTGAATCTGTCTTCCTATTGACGCGCAGTTTTGGGTTAGATCCGAGCAGATTCAGGGATTAGTGTCTCCTGGAGATAGATGGTAATTTTCGTTATCTTTCCAAAAAGTTCTAATTCATAATTTTTGGATAAACGGTTAATTAGTTATGAATTTCGCAAGACAGAGTGCTAAATCAGTTCAGGACTTGTGCAGCGAACATAGATCTGTAAATTTGATATGGTAGAAGACCAAATTTGATCAGTTGGTCTCCTTGAGAGTTGTAGGTATTTTCATTGTGATTCCAGAAAGTTAAATTTCATAATTCCAACTGATTGCCTCCGCCAAGTAAAAAAAACGAAGAAAAAGTAAAGGACAATGGAACCATTAGAGGAGAATTTTGACAAACTTTCCTGCTCAATAATTTGTGCACATATATTGAACTCCACATTAACCTGATCCTTGTTCTAAAAAAAAACTGGCCCATTCAACTACAACAAAATTATCCATTTTATACAACAAATCCAAGGAGCTAGTACATGCTATAAAACTTTATACATTCTATTACAACCAAGTTTTGTACATCTAGCTAATTGCAACCGAGTTTACAAACTTTAACAACTTGTGCAACTTTAGATCCATTTGCCTTGCACTTAGTCATGATTGGGAGGTGGCTGATGTGGCGACTGTTGGTATTGACCAGGGTGTGGTGCGCCGTACGGCGACTGTTGCGGTGGTGCGTCAGTCTGCAGGTCTTGGGTCTGGTTGAGAGTATCCAGACCTTGAATCTCCTCCAGGTGGAGCAACATAGGCAGGCTGAGCATGAGGAGCATGTGGTGGTGGTGGTGATGGACTGCTCTGATCTCGTGGAACATAAATGTTCCTTGGCATGGTTGTGTGGCTCAAAGAAAAGTTGAAATCCGCTAGCTTTCTTTGCACATCTTCGATCATTTCACGGCATTGAATGTTTCTGGTCATTATAATGTCAAGCAGCAGGACGCGCGATGAGTCGGTTGCCCTTTGATCTCTTCAGACTTTAGAGTACTAACTCTTTACTTGGTTGTTATTGCTTCTTCACACATACGTGTAAGAAAGAATTTACAGAACAATTAATGTCACTCCTCCGAATCATGTCTGATTCTGGAGTTCAGAAAAATGCAAAAGAGTGGAATGAATCGAAACCATCTAGCCGAGCCATCCTTATTGCCATGGGGAAAATGTTGAAAGCGCAATGTCGAAAGTCGATTGATGACCAAAACATGAACGTCACCACCATATCAAATCTATCTTCTTAGGCACCCGGATAGTACAACATGAAGCTCTTGATTCTTGAATATTATGACTAACAGAGATGGCCAAAGAACATCTATCATAGTTTCAATTTACCCAAGTTGATCTTTTGCTTAGGGTATGTGTAAGCTTCAGAGTTTATCTTCTAGCCAAGGGAGCTCACTTTGTGAGTGTGGTTATCAGTCAACTTTGTCAAGCGAAGCACAATTTAAATAACGGGTTCAACATTTGAGTTATCCTCTTGAATCGCCAAAGATGTACAAATCGATAAATCTTACCTCGTAGTCGGTTAGGAGACCGTCTCGTGACTACGTTGGTACTTCTCAACCCATGGACAGCAATCTGGATCAGCTATCAATCGCTCCCTCGTGGAAAGTCGGTCAGTCCGAGAAAGGTCGACATCACAACAAGCCGCAATAGAAGTAGCATAGTTGCAAATTCAACATGAAAATATACAAACGGAAGCTACTACCTTAGCTTCGATTGATCCATTTGGACCTCCCGATTTTGTGGCCTACAAAAGAATTACACTGACCAAAGTCATTTCCATGCGTACCATATGGAGGCTCCAAGAGGTCATTACATAAACCAGACCTTGTCATATGTGATAGCATCATTTAGAGCCAAGGTCAACAAAGATGGAATGAGCTTTGGCTTAGCCTTCAATTTTTTCCCACCAAGAAAAGAGAAAGATAGGTGAAAGAAAAACGATCAAGGTAAAGTACAAAGCGCAATGAAATGAATAACGACACGAGTGTACATAATATGCAATCTCACATTTATGGTCGTTGAGAGGGTGCCTTTGATGCTTGCTCAAGAAAGAATCAAAGGCGCCAATTATGATGGCAAGTATAGGATTCAAGGGAAAAGAACGACTGAGGTGACCTACATTGGAACTCGAGCATTGTCTATGTTCAATCGGATCACCGCAGAGAAAAGCAGAGATTCTCTTCAGTGCTTGCAGGCTGCTGGCTTGGGAAGACGACGCCGTCGTTGGTCACCGGAAGCCGAGATTTTATTATCGAAGCGAGAATGAGAGTAAGCATCCGGTATGTAAGTTGGTTTAAAATGAAAGGTAGATGGGCACATGGAAACAAAACATGCAAGATTTTTTCCCATATTGGACTCTCGTTCCCAATACCGAGCTTCCTTTCCATGAGATTAGATTTGGGTTATCAAATAGCCAGTCAAGATCTACCATCATATGCACCAGTTATCTCTTCCTCAATTTGGATCTGATATAAACCCACTCCTAACCAGGAGACGAACCAGATAAGCCTGATCATAAGCAAAACACATATTTACATTGGCTTTAATAAGAAATGCATTTATCCATAGATTGCCATTGCGAATACTCCAGTGTAGTGGGGACTGGCATTTATTGTTCAAACTTCAGGTGCAGCAACAACAAATGTATTATTAGTGTCCTTTGACATAACAGAGAGCTAACAGTTTTATGGTGTTTTACGAAGTTCTTTACCATACAGAGGAACAAATGTGGCATTTGGTAGTCCGGTAGGTTAGCAAAGCAATCCTGCCATTTAGTCCAATTTTTATCCATTTCACTTTTTGGTAGATTGAGGTGTAGTGTTTGAAGATGAGTTGTACTCTTTACAAGATTACTCTGCCAAACAGATTTGTCTTTAACTCACATCCGTTATGGGCGGTGTCAATGTTACTCTTTGGAGTAAAAGAGGATCGCATGTTGATCTGGGAATGCATATTGTTTCGATATCTTTCGTGTTGGTCATGGATCCATTGTTGGATGGAAATATGTAAGATCTGTGATGGTTATTTTCTAATATCTTGTGTATTGCCCGGCATCTAAGTTCTATGGTGCCCCTACTCTAGGAGGCGCACATGAGAAGAGCCAGAGGTACAAGGAAGGAAAATTTATGTTGGAGAGGTGATCGTCTATATCTTTACGTGATGGTTTAATTTTTTCAAACAAATTCATGAAGTCAATTTTAAGAGTTGTGCATCAACCCACTTACCACATTATGTTAGTCCGGATTCTTTGGAATCATCCTTTTGTGGTGAAAGGGTTTAAGGTGTCAGTCTCGATGAGAGTCACGACTGGGTTACACATGATGCTCATGTGGGTGGAAGCGACGCCGACGACGTATGAAGCACAACTCGACATGCTTAAACTTGATGTTCATCCCTGTAAATAATATTGGTGGTGTTGGTCTTAGTTACCCGGGGATTTGCGGACCCTTCATAGCATCCCTAGCATAAATAGTATTCTAGGTGACCTAATCTCCCATCTTCCCTGCAAGTTGTTGGATACTACCATCTGTATATGCTTATAAGCTACCTGTAGTCCCTAAAAGATGTTGTATTCCTGGAATGCCAAGCTCTAATGACTGAATAAATTTTGATATGAAGTAGAGCAACAAAGTTAACATGTAGTCAGAATAACACATGATCTATAAGAAAGTATAGTTGAGTGTTGGTGCAAAGAAGCTGTACTGATGTATTCCATAATCGATTTTATGCAATACTCATGTACTCATGTTTTTTGGTGGGTTTGGAACAAGAGTTTGCTAGTCCAGGGACCACTAAGTATTATTGTGCTTTGTATTTTAATTTTAAAAAAAGCCCATTGAGTATGAGCGGACAAAACACAATATAAAATAATCTTCTGCTGAGTTTTATGACAATGAGAATTCTACTCATTTGCGGATTTTTGGTAGACCATATTTTGAAATTAGTGTCATATACATTAATCTTCGCTTTCACTTTATAGCAATCAACTATGTTCAACAATTTGGTGATTAAGAAAGAAGAAAGTAAAGTCTTTAGAGTGTGAGCAAAACTATAGCACAAATAAGGACAACCAGATGAAAGTACATGGTGATGCACAATTTCCATGGCCTCTAGATTGCTAAAGGTGTTATTGAGAATGGAAAAGACAAAATAAAAGGAGAGGATTTAAGCAAAGCTTCTTCTGACTAATTCCTCAAGCACTTCTTGGCAAAGCAACTTGTTGGCACGAAATAGCAAACACCAAAGTCTCGCTAACAGTGGGTAGTTGAAATCACCCATGTGCTGAATCAAGGGAAAGGAGTAGAACATTCATCATGTTAGTGTGTGAACCAATGGCATCCAAGAAAGAGAAAATTGCATATTATCAAGGCATCTAAAAGTATATTGGATTTATGATCAGGGATTTCTATGGCAACGCTTACAATCTCTATTACATTGGCATTACTGACAGGTATAGGTAATAGGAAGGCCCATATTGCATGATTACACACAACATACCAACAATAAATATACCAACCACATCACAAGTTTGAAAAATTCGTGATGCTAAAGAATAACCACCTTCAAATATATGATAAAAGATACAGACGTGTATAAAGAAAAAAAAGTTAGGGAAGTAAGTCAGACCTGTGTGTAGGTTTGCACATGATCCTTCCAAAGGGAACTTGTCCTGAGAACCTCCCTCAAAGTTGATATAACTTCAAATGAGGTTGCTTTTATAATATCATCATCCGTGTTGTAGGGCATTTCCTGCAAAGGGCAAGTTAAATGATCCAACATTGAAAGGTATCTCCTGACATACTTATACCAATCTCACACTTAGTTCATGGTGAAATCTGAGTTAGATAAGCAAAAAATACTTTACCACAGATTCAATTAATCTCATTTATGCCATGTAGACACCATACGTGAGACCGGTAAGAGAATTTTTACATCGGTAAAAAAACCCACGATGGTGCAACAAACAAACACAAAATAAGATATGCAAAACAGGGAAGATAAAAAATTGCAAGACCTTAGAGAACCAGGTTATGCTAATCGAAAGGCGAAAATGCAAATATTCTCAATTCGATGTGTCATATTCATATACTTGTATTCTCTAGATGGCTAGAATTTGCGACTATGGCGTAAATCGAATTACAAAAGATTTTCCTTTAGCTTCGAAAACAAAACTATATATAGTTTGGAGATTCTTTTTGTGTGAGCATTTACTTTCCAAGTGGGTGTGAGTAGGAGGCATTAGATGTCTATAATAGCAAATATGAAATACAAAAGAAAACATGACAATCGGTGATATCATCGCAGAGTTACCTTCAGATGGTCAACTTTTCTTGTGAGTGGATCCTCCCGAACTCTGCAGCTTTTTGTATCTTGATGAAACAAAGTTACCAACTTAAACCCACAGAAATCGAATGGCAGGCCATCTAATGTATCTCACCATCTCGGTTATCCGTAAATGTCGGTGACCAAGTAGCACTACCTGATCCCCATGAATGCTAGTTATCTATAGAAACAACAAAAACTAATTAAAGAGCTCATCTTAATGCAAGATGCGGAAGCATAAGTCATTGTTCAGTGGTCCTTAGAAAATAGTCAATTACGAACAAGTGTGCCAACTTCATGAAGACGCCTCGGCAATTCTTTCCTTTGAGATCATTAATGCTTTTCTAAGAATCTGAACTGGTCATAACATTAGGGTCAGTACCTTCTTCATCCTTCACAAGAAAGGCACCGGCATATGGGACTGATCTTTTGCCATTTTCTACTAAGGCTTGCAACAGCTTTTGATCCTGATGGATTTTTTAAATAGAAAAAATACCACATCATTAAGATGGGAAAGGAAGAAACTATAGAGTAAGGAAGATGCGAAATTGATTTTACCAATTGCAGATTGCACAGCAACGTACCTTTACATAGATCGGCATGTAAAATCCTGGAAAGAGTGGTCTATGCGGAAGAGGCAATGCTATGACCTATTTGAACGAGGAGCAGCTCGGATCCGTAGATCCTCACGTGCCCTCCGGCCTCATGGCCATGCAGCTCAGCTCACATGGAGGAGGCCGTTAACTCGAGCTCGCGATCCTACAACGAGAGAAGGCACACGAGTAAGAAGCGACGGAACTAAGCACATCCTACGAAAATGGAGGAGTAGAAGTGGGGATTCGGGGGTTACCGTGGTGACGGAACTAAGCACACCTCCCTGGGGCGCCTCGCGAGCGCCTCCTTGATGTCCAGATGATGGTATGGGTCGTACAGATCGTCGTACCTCAGGCCTTGGACCATCAAACGCACAAAAGAACAATCAAATCGCAATCAGATCAAGAAGAACAAGAAGAGAGACGCAAACACGAATCGCATCAGGCTCCTCGGAACCGGATCCAAGATCGATCGGTTGGTTACCGTATTTCCAAAGGCGCGCGGAGACGGCGTGCATGTGGACCACACCGTCTTCACCCCGCGCCTCACCCTCTCAACCCACCCCTCGCTGCCTTCACATCACATTCAGATCCGGACAGGCGCTGCTGTTCGTGGCGGTGTGACGGCGAGGAGGAGGCGACGGGTGGGCTGTCGTGGCTGTGGCAAGGCGAACTAAGAGGTGGGGGGCGTGTCATGAGGGGAGGCGACGCCCGGAGTGGGTGTGCTTGGAGGAGGAGGCGGTGGAGGCGAAGAAGGGCAGCGGGCGAGGGAGACGCGGGCGGCCCAGGTGTGGAGCGGGAGGCACGGGTAGGGAGGGCGGCGCGTGAGTGGGAGGTGGGTGGTGGGGAGCGCGAGAGGAGAGGGAGTTAGGGATTGCAGCGCTGAGTGGGAGGCTTGAGAGGAGATGGTTGCTACTGCGTGAGGCATCTGGGCCGTCGATTTTTTACTCATCGATCGGACGGACGTGAACGATAGTAGGAGAACGGATGACGGTAAACTTCTTCTTTTAAGTAGTAGAGAAATCCGGCAGAACCTCCTTTGTATAGATGGCTATATCGGAGGTTCAAATAGTTTAATATAGCATCATTCAACCATCAAATCATCCAATTTAATGAATCATCAAAGGACGTCCAGGGTAAGCTAAACAAATATAGCATAATCAAAAGGGCATCCATAATCGTCTAATCAACCCAATTACAAATTATTGAGACTCTACTGAACCAATTAATTTCAACAACTCAATAAACCATCAACCAAACATTCTAATCCATGAACGAAAATTAAATGAACACATTCAACGAATGAAAAAGAACATAAATGGATCATCCATGACCACAATTAAAACAACCACCACGAAGGATTGTCACAATCTGAATCTAGAGCAATTATCAATAATAGGAATTCTGGCTAAATGGACTCGGTTATTCATTAGGATCAGTGATTATGTGACGTGCACCAAGTCTACCCCTTCCCATGCATGTCGCTACCTCGAGAGGTACCTAGCAAGCACAACACAGCAAGTGTGAGTCCACGACTCAGCAAAGTGCAAAAGCAAATCAAACAATAGCATCATAAATAGTCAAAGGGAATAAACAATTCCATCATGAATAACAACATGATATACCACAAACCCATCTCTTATGATGGCATCATAAGCAGTCAAAGGAAATAAACAATCCCATCGTGAATAACAGCATTATATACCACCATCCATCTCTTATGACAACATCATAAGTAGTCAAAGGAATTAAACAATTCCATCAGGAACAACAACATTATAGGCTAAACAACCAAATCCACATCTTATGCAGAAATGCAATGAATATGTCATGAATGCATCTCTTCACTTCTTAGCAATTACCGGTAATGCCGAGTAGGGTATCCATCGATACCTACTCAAAGCCTGTGCCCTCTAGTCATAGGGAACAAAAGCCCACACTCCAAGTCATGTAACAGTTCTCACCGACCTCATCGGATTAGTTACATGACATTCCACGGGTGTGGGGACCAAAGCCCGTCCAATGCATGATGGGGATCCAATACATACTCAAGGCCTGTGCCCTCTAGGCACAGGGATCCAATGCCCACACTCCACGAGTGTGGGGACCCAAGCCTGACCAATGCAGGACGGGGATCCAATACATACTCAAGGCCTGTGCCCTCTAGGCACAGGGATCCAATGCCATGATGCAAATGCACATGTTCAAGATCATTATCATGATTCAGAAGTGTCATCATTAACAATGTAGTCTCATTGCTCACCTTGCCCCATCATTATTGCCACCACTCATGAAACCGTTACCATGTAAATACCATCATTTAAACATTGACATGAAAGTGTCATCACATAAACATTATCATGCGTCGACATGTAAACAATTCCATGTAGGCTTCATCAAATAAGCATCATCAATAAAATCATCATCATTCAACTATAGCATTCATGCTCATCAACGTTACCAAGCAGTAAGCATCATCATTAAACTATGGCATTCATGCTCATCAACATTACCAAGAAGTAAGCATCATCAATAAACTACGACAATCATCAAGTATGAAATATAATAACTTATTAATACTACTGCACTTGCCTCAACCGTGAGACGGATGACGACGACGGAAAGGTCCTAGCCCTGGTGTCCACCACCACCTGGCAACCGTAAATTACTAAGTATACTACACAAAAGTGCACAGCATAGCAATAGAATAACATGAAATTAATCGCTCCTAATCGCAACCCGAGTTTAATCAATATGCTCTCAAACCCCAATCTGTCCACATTGACAGCTATCACTGAAAAACTCATAACTTTTGCGTCAAAACTATTAGCAACCATAAAACTATTGTCAAGTGGGCTACCATGGCCATGTCATCTCCACTCGATTACAAACTCACAAGACATCTGAGTCTTAATAGATGAAGTAGGTCAAAACCTTCACCCAGTAATCAAAACATCACGAAATTCAGAGATCATACATTCTAACTCATAATACATCTATCACTTGCAAAACGCCCTCAGTTCCTCCGGTTGTTAATTTAATAAAATTGTCAAACTTCTCATGTGACATATCAATTCGAAATCAAATTGATGGCCAACCAGATGGAAAGTGCAAAAATCGTACATCCCTGCACAACTACGTCCACTGCCATAAAACATCACAACCCATCTAAATGCACTAAGGTTACCCATCTGCCATCACTGCTCATACAGGACAATCATCAGTCCCACATTGATGTGAACGAGCTACCCTTAGGTCATGAACGATATCAGAATGGTCGATGCTGCTCTAAAGCACAGGACTGAGCCACTCACCGCACGCTCGACAGCCTCCCCAATGAAGTGTGCGGCCTGAACAATGCGGACGCTGCCACCGCCATCCTTGCTCGACAGGAGTCCCATTGCCTTGTGCATACAAGCATACGTAGCAAACCACATCAGTACACAACCAAAGACTAACAATTAAAACTGAAGTGGGGCAAACCAAAGAAATGGTAAGGGGATGGGCGGGGGGCGACTAGCTGTGAGGTTGAGCAGCGGTGACCCAAGACGCAGGCACAACAAAGGCAGCATCACCGCAATGATCACCTTCTAAACCACCTAGCTCGTCCACCTCCATGACATTGTTACCAAAGAAAGCATATTGGGATGCATCAAATTTGGCATCGCTTGATTCCATGGCGTGGGGGTTCAGCAGAAGTTGAGTCTATTAGGGCCTTCAACAAACAAAATGACATGCAAAGATTGCCAAGCTGTCCTCAGCAGGTTCACAATTAGCCTCTCTAGCAATCAACTGCAATATTAATGGATGGTGTTTTGTGTTCTTACTCTCAGATGCCTCCTTTGGCCCATTTTCTTCCACTAATTTCTGCACTTCATTGAACTCTCGACTTGAGCTTGGCGATCGGGGATCTGGCGTGGACCGAGCAGGGCAGGCCCAAGCCATGAGGAAACGAGGCACGGTGATGCCGAGTCATACTGGAGGCCGGGAGCCGGCGGTGGGCGATCTCAGATGGCGGCGCCAAGCGGAGCCACGACAGAGGAGGCGCCAGAGGGAGTGGCGGCAGTACCAGCAGATTCAGACAAGGAAGAGGCACGGACACGTGCACGGACGAGGAGGACGCATCGATGGGCGAAACAATGGCGGCCGAGCCGGTGGTGCTGCCCTGTGCCTCGTCGGGAGTAGTGGCGGCAGCAAGACAGAGCAAGCGGTCGCCGAGGAATGGGCGCTGGCCGAGGGCGTGACCAGGCGATAGGACACGGGCGGCGGCGCCAAGGGCCAGCCGAGCCGAGAAGCGTAGGGGGGAAAACCGGAGGTGGCGCGGGAGGAAGTAAGCCGGGGAGGGCGGCCCCGATGGCGGCATGACGAGGGGGGCCGAGGCAAGCAGCGGCGTCAGGGGATCCGTAGGTGGCGGCGGCGGTAGGGAGTGGGGGGAGGTAGCTGCTAGGGGAGGGCAGGGGAAAAGAAAGACTAGGGTTTTGAGGAGTCCCTCGTCTTTTGTCTTGTAAGGCTGGTCCCCTTGGGCCAAAGAAACCGTGGGCCGAAAGCCCATTCTCTAGGAAAAATTCAGAAGTTACGCTTTTAACTTCATTTAATTTCAATTTAATTCTATTTTATTTTTCTTTCTCGCTCAATTAATTCTCAAAGGTTAAACGGGATATTACAGGTAGAATCATCAGAGAAGGAGGGAGGGGGATCAAGAGCACAAGGTGCATCATTCTAGTATTTCTCTTGATATTGTATTCCAGCATACTCAATATGTGCACATAGGAGTAGGGTTGTTATTCTCCCTAGGAGAAGGCCCGAACGTGTATAAAAATCCCTGTGTCACCTCTCTCTACTTGAGTTGAGCCTAGGGGAACCCTTGAATCAAACAATCTTTACGTAAGTTCGGTTCTAAAACACCGACAGTTGGCGCTGACCGTGGGGATCTTCTAGTCACCAGTTTTGTTTGCTCTTTTCCAACTCTAATGCTCTCATGGCAGGAGAGTGGAATGAGGAGAAATGGTTCGACTTGGCCGATTATGCAGATATCGACATGGATGCCGGTTTCGACTACGAGCCGAGTATTGCATCATCCGATGGTAATATCACCTCCGAAGATCATTCTCGAGGAGACCATATCGCCGATGGAGTTGAGGAGGGATCCTTATCGCCCACAACATTACGTCTGGATGAGGAGCCAGCTTCCTCAGAGGGCAAGGGTCAATCCGACCACAATCAGGGCTGTACCAGGACAGACTCAAAGCATGGGGAGGGTTCCCTCTCCAAGTGTTTGAGTCCGTCTGAGACAGTTCGACCTGGCACGACAAGTCCTGGAGGCAATCATTCTGGAGCTTCATCAGCACCTGGTGGTCGTCTCTCTTAGGTTAGCCCCACCAAGAAGGGGGTCAAACATGCTTTTCCTGTGGGCTTGACTATCCCATCGCAGGGCTCACTTGCGGACGGAGATGGTTATAACCCGGAATTCCCTTCCTGGAGGGCTTTGCTCCAAGTCGCCAGATGGTGTCTCTCGACTACTCCTCAAGTGAGGAGGTCTCAAGTGCAAGTGGACATCATCAATGGGAGGTCTTTGTCATTCCCTCAGGTGGCGATCGCTCTCCTAGAGATAGAACTAAGGATGCTCCCCAACGATCACACACTGCGACCCCTCGTGGCAATGACGAGGACACCTCCGGCGATGAATAGAGTCAACACTCTAATGAGTGTCAAGCAGATTCTAGAAATACTCGTACTCCACTGAGGCAAGCACGAGGCTCAGGTATGGATGCTCCTAAGGCAACCTGACAGAGAAGAATCGTAGCTCAGAAAAATCCATCTGAGCACATTCATTATCAGTCGGAGGAAGCTCAAGAACTCCAGCGCATCAACAACCTTCTCAAGAACCCATCTCGAGAACTTGCTTGAACACCTGGCTACGACCTCTTTGCTGAAGAGATCGCACAAAGGCTTCGAAGTACCGTGGCCAAGCTTGAGTGCCCTCGCCAACCTCAACCTTGAAGTCGTGGTGGTACGATCTCATCTGCTTCGAGTTGTTCGAAGAACTCACCACATGAAGATCGCCGTGACGATCGATCACGACGCTCTCCTAATCTTCGTCCTAGTCGAAGAAGAGTTCCTCGAACACCTGAAGACCAGCGGGTTCCCAGGAGAGGTGATCATTCACCACTCCAACCCAGAAATCTGTGACAGCAGACGGAATACGAGGAGTATTTCCCTCGTAGGGTTGAGACCCACCACAAGTCGGGTCCACCTATGACCGGGTATCATCGTGTACGATCACCTGGTGATGTCAATCCTTCTTTTCTGTAAAGAAGCGTCAAGAAGTTATTACCGGATGTCGGGTTTTCTCACCCGACCTCCGAGCAGTTCGCTGGCCGCCTCGGTTTCGACCAGTGAACATGGAGAAGTTTGATGGATCTCAAAACCCCATTGAATTTCTCCAGATTTACACAATTGCTGTCCGAGCTGCAGGAGGAGGAGAGCATGTAATGGTAAATTACCTTCTTACTGTGCTCGAAGGATCTGCTCGATCGTGGTTATTAAATTAGCCACTCGAGTTGATTTATTCATGGCAACACCTTTGCGACCTCCTACTGGCGAATTTTTAAGGCACCTATCATCGCCCTGGAAAAGAGGATGACCTGCATAGGATGAGACAAAATGACCACGAGACTCTACACCAATTCATTCGATGCTTCAGTCAGGTTCGAAATTCCATTCCTGAGGTTTCTGATTCTTCTATCATCAGAGCTTTCAAGCAGGGAATCCGTAGTAGAAGGATCATGGAGGACATCGGCTTGAATCCTCTTGTCACTGTTGCCGAACTCTTCGAGATGGCCAATGGATATGCTACCACCGCCGAAGTGGACGAGTGGAACAGCACTATTGATCGAGAAGATAAAATTCCTCAAGAGGTGGGCGAAAGTGGTAAGAAGAAGGATAAGAAGGCCAAGAAATCCAAGAACAAGGCAAAGGGCCAAAAGCTCCAAGCCAACGGTTCCAAGGAGGTCTTGGCCGTGAGCGATAAAAAAATCCTCAAGGCTCCAAGCCATACTCTGATCGAGGCAAAGGTACGTGCCTTCAGCGGAAAAACGACAAGCCTAGGTAGTGTCCTTTCCATAAAAAGAAAAGACTTGACCTTCGCAACTGTCGAGTATTCCAACGAAAAATTGAGGACTACTACAATAGCAAAGGACCCCTTCCTACCCTCGAAGAGGTAAGACAAGCCAGTGGTCGCACACAGTCTGACGACAACGACGAGATGCCGTTCCAAGATCCTGAACACACCATCGAACATATCTATGTGGGATCATCGGCATACGAGTCAAGACGATAGCTTAAGGCTGTCAAACGCGAGGACAGAGAAGATCTCATTTGATGTGGTCGATTTCGATATGGCATATAACACCATACTCGAACGACCAACTTTGGCAAAATTCTTAATCGCTACTGTTGGACCGAAAAGGCGACTAGAGGGGGGTGAATAGAAGCACGATCCCTTTTTTACCTTGATTGAATTCAACATGATTTTCGCTCCAATAGCTATAAAAGCTATGAAGATCAATATACAAGCATAGTGGAAGACTTGTATTGAATCCAATTAAAACCCCGAAACAAAAAGACGAAAATAAAAAAACTCAAAAGCTAAAGAGTTGGGCGGTCAGACCTTCATGTAGTTGGCGGTCTGACCTTTAGAAATCGGTCTGACCTCTAGGTACATGGCGGTCTAACCTAAAGGCCAATGAACAGTAAAATCAACCCGAACTCAAAATCACAAATTGGTCTAACTTTTGATCCGCAACTCCAAATCTTACCAAACTTGAGACATACCTTCTCTAGGATGTCAGGAACCTATTCCAATCAAGGATCATGAAGATCCTTGCCAAAGTTCTGACCTTTTTTTCGTTTGAGTGAAGGTTGCTCCAAAACTGAGTCAAAACCAAAATATGATCCAAACACTTGCTCATGGGTGATTGATGATCAAGATGATCCTAGATGTATTTCTAAAAGCATCTAGGCGCCTAAAAATTATGTTGGGAATTAATGATAATATGTGAATATGGGACTAACATGTTTATTGAGTATTTACAAGGTTAAGTCCCAATGGTAAGTTGGATAACTTGAAGATGCATGTTAAAGGACAACATGAAGACCAATATGGCTCAAAGACAAGGTACAAGTTGTCTAGGATTCTATTTATATTTTATCGGTCTTAGGAGAAATGGTTGGAAGACCAGATTTTAGGTTAAACGCCGTAGTATTAAGAGGGATCACGACTAGTAGCTTAATAGCATGTTCTTGTGCCATTTGGACCAATTTAGGATCATGCATGCATTTGGAATTTGTTTTGAAAAGTCAACTGTGCATTGTTAGGAAAAACGGTAGTACCGGCGTTGTATCAGTGGTACTACCGCTCAGCGGTACGACTGGGCTCGTGATGCGGTACTACCACAACCCGGTTGTTCCAATTTGTAGTTGGCGGTACGTAAATTCCAGAGAGACACTTTTTCGGCTTGATTTGCAAAACCCTATGAACGGTAGTACCGGCGTTGTTCAAACGGTACTACCGCACCCCGGTAATACCGAAATGTTGAGCGGTACATTTTTCCAGACAACATCCATTTTGGATTCTTTGAGAAACGGTAGTACCGCCCTTGTTGAACGGTATGACCGGCCAGCGGTAGTACCTCATGTTGGTTGGCAGTAGTACCGCACCGTGTTTTAAATGGTTATGTCAGAGGGAGTTAATGCCTCTGTTATAGCCATTATGAAGCGGTTGGTAAAGAGCGGTAGTACTACTCGGTACATGGCGGTAATACCACAAATTGCTGAAAGTTGGGGATTTTCTCCCCAACGGTTATATTTATTGGTGGGGGGGTATTTATATACCCCTCCACTTGCTTAAGGACAGTGTGCAAGACCTTATTTAACATCCTTAGAGCCTTGAGCATTCATTCAACTCCTCAAATACACTTATGCATTCATTGTGAGGTAGTTGAGCAAAAATTCAAGTGCATTCATTCTAGATTGATCCATTGCACTTGAGTGTCGTCAAGCGAAGGTCATCGATTCATTACTCTTGGTGTTTTGCCAAACACCTAGATGGCTTGGCGGTGTTAGCACGGTGATGTCATCAAGAAGATTGTGAAGAGGCCCGGTGCCAAGATTGTGAGTGGCTTGGTGTTCGCCATCTCCGGAGTAGAGGAAGAACAACCACTAGTGATGGAGGGAAGGCTTAATTCATGGAGTCGGCTTGATTCGTTCAAGCTTCCTCAATGTGGACTAGTGAAGACTGGCAAGTCTTTGATACCACGGGAAAACATCGTCGTCTCAATTGTGGTTATTTCTTGTCTTTACTTATTCCACATTTACAATTCTAGCATTTATTTATCTTGTGTTGAATTGTTTAGCTAGAATTGTATCTAGTTTAGACTTAATTCTTAATTGGCTTAAATTGTTAATTATTCAAAAAGTTTAAAAACCTCCTATTCACCCCCCTCTAGTCGGTTATCCTTGATCCTACAAGTGGTATCAGTGCTTGGTTTCTCATTGATTTAGAGTTAACCGTCTAAGAGAGAAAAGGATGGCTAGTGAGGGAATTGCTATAGGAAAGGCTCCTTTGTTTAATGGCTCAAATTACACTTATTGAAAAATTAGAATGTCAAATTATTTAAATGCCATGAGTCCAAGTATTTAGAAAATCATAAATGTGGGTTATGTCATGCTTCTTAATCCACTAATTCCTACGGATCAAGAGGTGCGTAATGCTCATTTGGATGCGCAAGCTATGAATGCTCTTTTTGGTGCTTTGAACGCGGATGAGTTTAATAGAGTGAGCAATTTGGAAACCGCTCACGAAATTTGGACCACCCTCTTAGAAATCTATGAGGGAACATCCACGGTCAAAGAAGCCAAATTGCATAGGCTTCGGATCAAATATGAGACATTCATAATGTTGCCTCATGAAAACATCAATGAGATGTATTCAAGACTCAACAACATTGTGCATGAACTCACAGGTCTTGGCACTAACCTTCTTGATGTTGATATTGTGCGCAAGATACTTAGGGCTCTTCCGGACAAGTATGAGATGTTGGTGATGCTATTTCTCAACTCTCCCGAGTTGCCAAGAATGACGCCAACGGGACTTTTGAGCAACCTCATAACAAATGAGTTGTTCAAGAAAGATAAGGAAGAGCTCTTGGAGTCGTCCTCTTCAAAGAGGAAGATTACCGCTTTCAAGGCCAAAGCGGAATTAAGTGATGATGAGGATGAAGAAGGAGAATCCGAAGAGGAGTTTGCCTTTCTTGTGAGAATAATGAAGAAATTCATGAGAAGGCGCCCACATATAGGCTTTAACTTCAACAAAAGTAAGAAAGGACAATCCTCAAGTGACAACAAGTGTTATAGCAACATCCGGTGCTATAATTGCGAAGAGAAGATGCACATTGCCTCTCATTGCCCTGTAAAGAAGGATGACAAGGGCAAGTCATTCAAGAAGAAGGAGTATGATGGCAAGAAGAAGCTTTTCAAGAAGCTTCACAAAGATGGCAAGCATGAAGCCCATATTGGAGAGTGGGATTCCGATGAGGAGTCAACTGACTCCGACTCCGATGAGGATGAGTCCCCTAAGAAGAAGGGACTCGTTGGCATCACCATCAAGCAGGCTCCATCACTCTTGTCCACTCCTACTTGCCTCATGACAAAAGGAGATAAGGTAAATCCATTAATGATAGTGAACCTTCGTATGATGAATTAATGGATATGCTAGAAGACTTGAATGAATATCTTGGAAAAGAATTGTGAAAATATAAAGCCTTAAAGAGAGAGCATATCTCTCTAAAAGATTCTTATGAGGAGCTAAAGGAAGCTCATGACTTGCTTATCCAAGAAAATTCAAGCAAGTCTTGCTCTAGCATAGGAATTACATGTGATATTATTAATGAAATGTCTAGTGTAGAAATTGCTAAGACTAGTGCATCTACTGCGTGTGATGACCTACTTGCTATGCCATTGTAATACTCCGTTTTCGTTTAGAAAGAATTCAGTTCGAATTTGAATTTTAAAAGAGAAAATTTTCACGTTTAAATCTGTTTCTTCCAGATTTGGGCACGGCCTTTGGCCAGCAGTTCGAGAGGGGCCCTATGGGCCAAGGGGGCATCCTTGCAGCCCAAAGGGAGGGCAGCCGTGGGGCCCATGGCCCATTAGTGGCTGGCCAAATAAAAGGGGGGAAACCCTAGCACCCCCACTTTTTCCCTCTCCTCCCCCTCCTAGCCGCCACCCACCTTCCTCCCCCTTGTGCGCCTCTTCCAGCAGGGGAACCGCCCCTCCTCCACCCCATTGGTGACGCCCAAGGTCCAGGTATGATGCTCCTCCTCCCCTAGACCTTTCCCCGGGTGCCGTAGAGGAGAAATAGGACAGATTCGTTTGGGATCGTGGTCAGTCTGCTGTAAACCCTCTCTGTCCAGATTGTTGCGTGGGCATTTTCGGGACCTTAGAGGCCGATCCAGAGGTTTTGGTCTCCTTGAAATGTCTAGGTCTCGTCCTTAAGATTCCGTGGCCACCGAGTTTACTCAATTCCGTTAACCGAGTCAAAAGTTATGGTTTAATTAGTGTCTACAGTCCAGATCGTAGATTATTTTCCAGCAGTCTTCTTGCGTGGACGTTTTCGGATCCTTAGAGGCCGATCCAGAGGTTTTGGTCTCCTTGAGATGTGTAGGCCTCGTCCTGAAGTTTCTGTGGCCGCCAAGAACACGTATTTCCGACGGTTGTAGCAAAAGTTATGCTATTTTCTTTGCTGCTGCCCTTGTCGTTGAGACAGAGTATGACCGTCAGGTTCAACTGATGGGAAGTATTTTATTTTGGCCGATTTGGTCTTTTCTGTCAACTTGAGAAAGTTAGATTTATTAGTTTAGAATCCACAGAAATTGGATTCAATTCATTCCGAGTTCCAGATCTTTAATTATGATTTTTTTACCGTGCTGCTGTCCAGTTTGGGATTTCGACAGCTTTGTCGGTTTTTCAGATTAGACTTAGTAGTTAAGTCTTGGGACAATAGAAAGCGTTGTAGAACGTTATTTAGTAGTGACGTGTTCGTACTATTCTTATTCAAGTTACTTGCTTGTTTAGGCGGTGGAGCCGCAGGTTTAGGAGTTTCATCCTTGCCGGCTAATACGTCGCATCTCTGAAGGCAAGTGCAATGTTTATTATATGGCTTGTGTGGTATGAATGTTTTGATGTCTACCGGGCTTTAATATGATGGAAGAAATGCTGATTATTCTATGATCGTTTTATGTATTGAAATGTTACTAGATGTTGATGTTATCTATGCAAGAGAGCATATCATGCATACATTGTAATGTAGTCACGGAGTGGACGAGTTTGACCCATCCTTTCCAGGATGGGTATGTAAGTCCCATCAATTCCAGTATGGGCAATGTTGGACACCCGTATGATACGTTCTTCATACGGGAATTGGATCCCCGCATTTTTGTTAAGATGCGGGCACGAGTGATCACCGACGGGTGTTTCACTGGCTATACCGGTATATGCAGTTGAGTCGTCCATTGTGAATCTTCATTCATTTCATACATTCATCTCTATTCATTGTTGTTATGTTCAGCACCTTTGAGGAGGTTGGCTTGTTATTGTTCCTACTTGTCCGTTCTTCCATTGTATTTCTTTGAGTCTTGGACTCACGCTTGTTGTTGTTTATATTTTTTTAGGTGATCGTTGATGCTAGCTCTACGGGAGGAGTAGACACACACTAATCAAGAGATTCACTTTATTCAAGTTTAACAATTTGATATTGTTTCCACCTTTTACTCTTCATGGATGAACTGTTATAAATAAGTCTTGTTGAGAAGGAAGGATACCTTCTCGCAACTATTGATGTTTCATTACATTTAATGATGAACCGTAATAAATAAACCTTAATTGGAGAAGGAAGGATACCTTCTCCATATTTTAGATTGTTTATTTGTGCCTAGTTGTCTTTATTTCTATTCTTCCGCATTATGGGTGTATGTTAGTGTAATTAGGTGACATCTTGGTTTTCAAATAGCCAGGGTGTTACAGTTGGTATCAGAGCGGGCTTTAGGTCCGTGGTTAATAGAAATATATTAAAATGACACATTGTGCATGATGGGTGAAATTTGGGTAATTCGTTGCTTCCGCATTTCTATTACTATGTTTCATTAGTTGAGCAATTGTTGAATTGCTTCTATCTTTATCTTTCTTGTTGTTAATCTATGATCCGCTATGATTTTCTATATCCATGAAATTATTCTATGATTACTATGAGATGACCTTATATTCATAATTGATTATATTGGTTATGTGTGATGATAAAGGAGGTTAAGAAGTTGAGGTCGTGGTTGTTGCCCAGGATTCACCGAGCTACACCACCGTTCATGGTAGACGAATAGAGTAGTTACCCCGAATACCACGATTCTTGCAGGAGTTGAGCGTGTGCTGTTTTAGAAAGTTGTTTCTTTCTTGACCTCTAATCTTGACAAATTCTTGTTCTGTGGTAGATGATGAATTTTTCTTGGGTTCGTGGTTCATGGTAGTTGTTTTGTTTCAATGGGTCTCTAATGGTTCTCTGAAACAATTATTGTTTTCTGACTGTTGAGTTGTTTTTACTACTTGTGATTTTCGTCTTTTGGCAATATAGATAATTCCATGGTTGTTCCTTCTTTCTCATTAGAAAAGATTGACTCGTTTATTCGTTTGATAGTTTGGATAATGAGAGTTTTATGTTGCACATTTGTTAACATGAGAAAGCTTTGGCTCTATGTATTTCTTTTGGATTACCCCGAGTGTTGAAGCTTAATGCATCCCTTTTCTGATGGAAATTGTTAAAAACCTTTTGTGATGCCTTGTTATGGTTAAGTCAGAGGTTGTAATCAAATAACTTGATATGGTATGGGTATCAAGTTGAGTCATTGGTGTGGTGCATAATTAATGTTAATGAGTAACATTGGAAGTGAAATTGATTAAGATGACGTTGTCTTCTACTAGATCTTGATGAACTGTATATAAGAATAGTGGTGAGAGATATTAAGAAGTATGAAACATTGATGAATTAGCCTGGTCATTAACATTGTTTAGGTTGCTAAACTTGTTGGGTTCTTTGGTTCCAGTAGATTACTTTAAATGAGTGGAAAGGGAAACTAGAGCAAATGCTAGATTTACATATTCCTTAGTATGATTAAATATTGGAATTGTGTACAACCGGTTGAAGGGATTGAATATCGGTGAATCTAGAATTTATGGGAGGAGTTCAATATAGTTCTTCTATATAGAATGACGCAATGAATTCGGTTGTAGTGTTGTTGAGACTTTGATCGATAGAAGATTTCAATTTTGAAGTTTTAGTGTATTTACGAAAGCCAAATAAGAGGAGGAACAGATTGAATATGTGTTAGTAAATATCCATGTGATTTGGGAAGGAAAGAAGGTAGCAACCAGATTTCATAATGAAGCCGATGACAACAACAATGGTTGGAGTATAAGCTGTTATGTGTTGAAGTTTGATGTTGAGCCTCACTAAAAGTTGAACTGATATGATATAATAGGGGCTTATGCCCACATGATTGTGAAATCATAGGATGATAATGTATCTTTGATGAGAAGGTTTTGGTGGGACCTTTTCAATTGTGTAGTAGACCCTTCTAAACTTAAGAGGTTGATGTAGTGAGGTTGTATGGTTTTGGTATACTCGTTTTGAAGATGAGATGAAAAGGTGGTATGAAACAATTTGGTGGAACTTTGGGGCTTTCTAATGGAATAGTTGATGTTAAAGATTCGTGTTCGAGTGTATTATTCTTGATGTTAGTAAGATTATCGCAAGAGATTGTGGCTTGTGTGTGTGGTGATGATTCTTTTAGAAATAAAGTAATTTGATCGTCTTTTGTAATTTTGATTTAGTGAGAGTGTTTTGAGTATTGCGTTTGTGATCATTTGGACCTCTTGAGTTATGTGGTGATTGAGGTTGTTTGAGCAAAGTGTTATATTGAAAATTTTATTAGTTCTTAAGTGGTTCTGTGATTTGGGTTTCAAGAGCTTATCATGTTTAAGCGGCAAAGTGATGTAGTATTCACAGAAAATAACTTTCCTTGTTAATGGAAGGAGTGGAGTATAAGTATCTGAGATTTAAGTCGTTTCGCAACTTGCAGTTTATTTGAGTGTGCTTAAACCTCATGCATTTGTTCCATAAGAGTTTATCAATTTTCAAAGGCAATACCTTCTTCTTATTTGGGGTTGATCTTCCTTTCGTGCGGTACTTGTGCCCTCAACTGCTCACTTTTCCCCTTGGTCCTCTGTTCACCATGAGTGGTAAATATTTTTCTATGTGGTGAAATTGTTTTCATTTGTTTTTCTTTTGAGAAAGGATTAAATGGATTCGTTTCACAGAGACTTTCAAGTGTTTATTCAATGTGATTGTGAGACCTTGGGTTGTAAGTTATTCGATGAGCATTGGAGGATGAAATAATTTTGTAGAATAATTCTTCGAGAGAAGGTTATCTCAATAGAAGAGTGTCTTTGGAGGTTAAACTGATTGCATTGTTACAACTAGTAGAATCCATAGTGAGACGTGGTCCAAGTTCTTTTGTTCATTTCAATGAAACACAGAATTATCCAAAGTATGGAAATCTTGATCAATGTATTAGAGTGTCGTGGTTGAGTACCTTGCACGGTTGTGCAGATGAAGTATGATGGTGTTGTAATGAGAGTAATATTAGCGAAGTAATCTAATCGTTAAAGAGATTAAAGAGATAGCCGAGATTGTTGGATTATTGCCAGGAATGTCTTGGTCTTAGTAAGTAACTCTCTATGAGTTAGAGTCTTCCTAAAGATAATTGGGTCGAGAAAATATTTTCGTGTTGATGTTAATCTTGTGAGTATGTTTGGATTGTGAGAATTTTAGGATTTAATCTGAGGTTTCCCTATCTTCTATATGAGAAGTTCATTGTATGAGTCTTGGAGTTTAAATTTGGGCTTCGCATTTTATGCTAGGACTTTTATCGCCCAATGATTATGTATAGAGGAAGTAGATTAGGGAACGATTGGGATGATCATTGATAGAACCCTTTTGATGAAGTATATGAATGTATGTCTTTGAGGATTCCGAGTTGTTTACTCTTAAAAGATTGAGGTGATGTGATTCTTGTGAGATCTATTATGAGATACATTGGGAGTCAATTGACAAATTAATTATGTTAGTAGAGGAGTTGTTGAGAGAAAGTTTCTATGGAGTCGATAGAGCCTCTATCTGAGAGGTGTGGGTGATATATTTCGACTTGAGCATAGCGTTGAGAATGCTAAGTTAAGAAGAGATGAGTTAGTGTGTTATGCGATGAATTGGAATTCCAAGGCTTGAGAGAAATTTTGTTTCTAAGGGAGAACCTGAGAAACGGTTGTTTCCTCGAGTAGTGCAACGTTTTGTTTTATTCCCGTTTGAGCAATGTGTCGTTGACGGTTGTCTTTCGCAAATTGAGTTTGACTTTATGTTTGGCATGTGTGGTTCTTATAAGTTGAAATATTAAAGGAAGTATTCAATTTGGGTATTTGTAAGTTTCTCTTCGGTTTAAGGGTGTTTATTTGTAAACCGCCTATTTGGAAAGCGGAAGGAATTTCATGTGAATCTTCGCTTTTGCATTTGACCCTTTGGTGTGGAGTTGATTTTCTTGGTTGTGATGAAAATTCGTTATTTTCATTTGGGAGCTGTTTTGTTAAGGGGCGGTTTAAAGCGAGTTCTGTTGTGTGTTCCGGGTTAAAAGAGAAACTCCTTGTTAAAATGAATAAATCAATGGAGAATTGGGACGAGTGTTCCATGTGTGTTGCGCATGTTGCGTGCTTTAGTACCAAGGAGGAAGTTGGCCCAAGGTACATTGGTTTGTTTTAAATCAATTGCGGAGATTAGGAGGTAGATGAGGTGCTATGGCCATCTCGGGTCCATACGCGGTGTAGCAACTTTTGGCATGTCTGGTGCCGAGTGTGTACTTGTGAGATCTAGAGTTTGGATTTTCGTATTCATCGTGTACCACCGAGTAGTATCTTACTTTCGAGTCTTATCTGATGAATGTACGGAATGTTGGGTTGAGTGTTAGATGAAACGTCGTATCACGTCATTGTGTCGTGGTCCTCGATCCAGAGAGAGGCCACTTGGGAGTTGGAGTTTCACATGTGTGAGCATTATTAAACCGTTACATAGCAGTTATCTGCTTACCGTTGTTAAGTTCTAGTCACGGTTTACTTTCGGGTAGATCGGCGTTTAGATTCGGGCCTGAATCCTGTTAAGGGGTAGAATGTAATACTGTTTTCGTTTAGAAAGAATTGATTAATTTGAATTTTAAAAGAGAAAATTTCATGCGTTTAAATGCATTCTTCAGATTTGGGCACGGGCCTTTGGCCATCAGTTCGAGAGGGGCCCTATGGGCCAGGGGGCATCCTTGCAGCCCAAAGGAGGGCAGCCGTGGGGCCCATGGCCCATTAGTGGCCGGCCAAATAAAAGGGGGAAACCCTAGCACCCCCACTTTTTTCCCTCTCCTCCCCTCCTAGCCGCCACCCACCTTCCTCCCCTTGTGCACCTCTTCCAGCAGGGAACCGCCCTCCTCCACCCCATTGGTGACGCCCAAGGTCCAGGTATGATGCTCCTCCTCCCTAGACCTTTCCCGGGTGCCGAGAGGAGAAATAGGACAGATTTGTTTGGGATCGAGGTCAGTCTGCTGTAAACCCTCTCTGTCCAGATTGTTGCGTGGGCATTTTCGGGACCTTAGAGGCCGATCCAGAGGTTTTGGTCTCCTTGAAATGTCTAGGTCTCGTCCTTAAGATTCCGTGGCCACCGAGTTTACTCAATTCCGTTAACCGAGTCAAAAGTTATGGTTTAATTAGTGTCTACAGTCCAGATCGTAGATTATTTTCCAGCAGTCTTCTTGCGTGGACGTTTTCGGATCCTTAGAGGCCGATCCAGAGGTTTTGGTCTCCTTGAGATGTGTAGGCCTCGTCCTGAAGTTTCTGTGGCCGCCAAGAACACGTATTTCCGACGGTTGTAGCAAAAGTTATGCTATTTTCTTTGCTGCTGCCCTTGTCGTTGAGACAGAGTATGACCGTCAGGTTCAACTGATGGGAAGTATTTTATTTTGGCCGATTTGGTCTTTTCTGTCAACTTGAGAAAGTTAGATTTATTAGTTTAGAATCCACAGAAATTGGATTCAATTCATTCCGAGTTCCAGATCTTTAATTATGATTTTTTTACCGTGCTGCTGTCCAGTTTGGGATTTCGACAGCTTTGTCGGTTTTCAGATTAGACTTAGTAGTTAAGTCTTGGGACAATAGAAAGCGTTGTAGAACGTTATTTAGTAGTGACGTGTTCGTACTATTCTTATTCAAGTTACTTGCTTGTTTAGGCGGTGGAGCCGCAGGTTTAGGAGTTTCATCCTTGCCGGCTAATACGTCGCATCTCTGAAGGCAAGTGCAATGTTTATTATATGGCTTGTGTGGTATGAATGTTTTGATGTCTACCGGGCTTTAATATGATGGAAGAAATGCTGATTATTCTATGATCGTTCTTATGTATTGAAATGTTACTAGATGTTGATGTTATCTATGCAGTAGAGCATATCATGCATACATTGTAGTAACCGTCCACGGGAGTGGACGAGTTTGACCCATCCTTTCCAGGATGGGTATGTAAGTCCCATCAATTCCAAAGTATGGGCAATGTTGGACACCCGTATGATACGTTCTTCATACGGAATTGGATCCCGCATTTTTGTTAAGATGCGGCACGAGTGATCACCGACGGGTGTTTCACCGGCTATACCCCAGTATATGCAGTTGAGTCGTCCATTGTGAATCTTCATTCATTTCATACATTCATCTCTATTCATTGTTGTTATGTTCAGCACCTTTGAGGAGGTTGGCTTGTTATTGTTCCTACTTGTCCGTTCTTCCATTGTATTTCTTTGAGTCTTGGACTCACGCTTGTTGTTGTTTATATTTTTTTAGGTGATCGTTGATGCTAGCTCTACCGGGAGGAGTAGACACACACTAATCAAGAGATTCACTTTATTCAAGTTTAACAATTTGATATTGTTTCCACCTTTTACTCTTCATGGATGAACTGTTATAAATAAGTCTTGTTGAGAAGGAAGGATACCTTCTCGCAACTATTGATGTTTCATTCATTTAATGATGAACCGTAATAAATAAACCTTAATTGGATAAGGAAGGATACCTTCTCCATATTTTAGATTGTTTATTTGTGCCTAGTTGTCTTTATTTCTATTCTTCCGCATTATGGGTGTATGTTAGTGTAATTAGGTGACATCTTGGTTTTCAAATAGCCAGGGTGTTACAGTTGGTATCAGAGCGGGCTTTAGGTCCGTGGTTAATAGAAATATATTAAAATGACACATTGTGCACAGTAGGTGGGCTGGGTAATTCGTTGCTTCCGCATTTCTATTACTATGTTTCATTCGTTGAGCAATTGTTGAATTGCTTCTATACTGTCTTTCTTGTTGTTAATCTATGATCTGCTATGATTTTCTATATCCATGAAATTATTCTATGATTACTATGAGATGACCTTATATTCATAATTGATTATATTGGTTATGTGTGATGATAAAGGAGGTTAAGAAGTTGAGGTCGTGGTTGTTGCCCTAGGATTCACCAGGCTACACCACCGCTCATGGTAGCGAATAGAGTAGTTACCCGAATACCACGATTTGCAGGAGTTGAGCGTGTCTTTGTTTTAGAAAGTTGTTTCTTTCTTGACCTCTAATCTTGACAAATTCTTGTTCTGTGGTAGATGATGAATTTTTCTTGGGTTAAGTGGTTCATGGTAGTTGTTTTGTTTCAATGGGTCTCTAATGGTTCTCTGAAACAATTATTGTTTTCTGACTGTTGAGTTGTTTTTACTACTTGTGATTTTCGTCTTTTGGCAATATAGATAATTCGATGGTTGTTCCTTCTTTCTCATTAGAAAAGATTGACTCGTTTATTCGTTTGATAGTTTGGATAATGAGAGTTTTATGTTGCACATTTGTTAACATGAGAAAGCTTTGGCTCTATGTATTTCTTTTGGATTACCCCGAGTGTTGAAGCTTAATGCATCCCTTTTCTGATGGAAATTGTTAAAAACCTTTTGTGATGCCTTGTTATGGTTAAGTCAGAGGTTGTAATCAAATAACTTGATATGGTATGGGTATCAAGTTGAGTCATTGGTGTGGTGCATAATTAATGTTAATTAGTAACATTGGAAGTGAAATTGATTAAGATGACGTTGTCTTCTACTAGATCTTGATGAACTGTATATAAGAATAGTGGTGAGAGATATTAAGAAGTATGAAACATTGATGAATTAGCTTTGGTCATTAACATTGTTTAGGTTGCTAAACTTGTTGGGTTCTTTGGTTCCGATGAGATTACTTTAAATGAGTGGAAAGGGAAACTAGAGGAAATGCTAGATTTACATATTCCTTAGTATGATTAAATATTGGAATTGTGTACAACCGGTTGAAGGGATTGAATATCGGTGAATCTAGAATTTATGGGAGGAGTTCAATATAGTTCTTCTATATAGAATGACGCAATGAATTCGGTTGTAGTGTTGTTGAGACTTTGATCGATAGAAGATTTCGATTTTTGAAATTTTAGTGTATTTCTGCCGAAAGCCAAATAAGAGGAGGAACAGTTGAATATGTGTTCGTAAATATCCATGTGATTTGGGAAGGAAAGAAGGTAGCAACCAGATTTCATAATGAAGCCAGATGACAACAACAATGGTTGGAGTATAAGCTGTTATGTGTTGAAGTTTGATGTTGAGCCTCACTAAAAGTTGAACTGATATGATATAATAGGGGGCTTATGCCCACATGATTGTGAAATCATAGGATGATAATGTATCTTTGATGAGAAGGTTTTGGTGGGACCTTTTCAATTGTGTAGTAGACCCTTCTAAACTTAAGAGGTTGATGTAGTGAGGTTGTATGGTTTTGGTATACTCGTTTTGAAGATGAGATGAAAAGGTGGTATGAAACAATTTGGTGGAACTTTGGGGCTTTCTAATGGAATAGTTGATGTTAAAGATTCGTGTTGAGTGTATTATTCTTGATGTTAGTAAGATTATCGCAAGAGATTGTGGCTTGTGTGTGTGGTGATGATTCTTTTAGAAATAAAGTAATTTGATCGTCTTTTGTAATTTTGATTTAGTGAGAGTGTTTTGAGTATTGCGTTTGTGATCATTTGGACCTCTTGAGTTATGTGGTGATTGAGGTTGTTTCGAGCAAAGTGTTATATTGAAAAATTTTATTAGTTCTTAAGTGGTTCCTGTGATTTGGGTTTCAAGAGCTTATCATGTTTAAGGCGGCAAAGTGATGTAGTATTCACGAAAATAATTTTCCTTGTTAATGGAAGGAGTGGAGTATAAGTATCTCGAGATTTAAGTCGTTTAGCAACTTGCGCTTTATTTGAGTGTGCTTAAACCTCATGCATTTGTTCCATAAGAGTTTATCAATTTTCAAAGGCAATACCTTCTTCTTATTTGGGGTTGATCTTCCTTTAAATGCGGTACTTGTGCCCTCAATCGCTCACTTTTCCCTTGGTCCTCTGTTCACCATGAGTGGTAAATATTTTTCTATGTGGTGAAATTGTTTTCATTTGTTTTTCTTTTGAGAAAGGATTAAATCGATTCGTTTCACAGGAGACTTTCGAAGTGTTTATTCAATGTGATTGTGAGACCTTGGGTTGTAAGTTATTCGATGAGCATTGGAGGATGAAATAATTTTGTAGAATAATTCTTCGAGAGAAGGTTATCTCAATAGAAGAGTGTCTTTGGAGGTTAAACTGATTGCATTGTTACAACTAGTAGAATCTATAGTGAGACGTGGTCCAAGTTCTTTTGTTCATTTCAATGAAACACAGAATTATCCAAAGTATGGAAATCTTGATCAATGTATTAGAGTGTCGTGGTTGAGTACCTTGCACGGTTGTGCAGATGAAGTATGATGGTGTTGTAATGAGAGTAATATTAGCGAAGTAATCTAATCGTTAAAGAGATTAAAGAGATAGCCGAGATTGTTGGATTATTGCCAGGAATGTCTTGGTCTTAGTAAGTAACTCTCTATGAGTTAGAGTCTTCCTAAAGATAATTGGGTCGAGAAAATATTTTCGTGTTGATGTTAATCTTGAGTATGTTTGGATTGTGAGAATTTTAGGATTTAATCTGAGGTTTCCCTATCTTCTATATGAGAAGTTCATTGTATGAGTCTTGGAGTTTAAATTTGGGCTTCAGATTTTATGCTAGGACTTTTATCGCCCAATGATTATGTATAGAGGAAGTAGATTAGGGAACGATGGGATGATCATTGATAGAACCCTTTTGATGAAGTATATGAATGTATGTGCCGAGGATTCCGAGTTGTTTACTCTTAAAAGATTGAGGTGATGTGATTCTTGTGAGATCTATTATGAGATACATTGGGAGTCAATTGACAAATTAATTATGTTAGTAGAGGAGTTGTTGAGAGAAAGTTTCTATGGAGTCGATAGAGCCTCTATACTGAGGTGTGGGTGATATATTTCGACTTGAGCATAGCGTTGAGAATGCTAAGTTAAGAAGAGATGAGTTAGTGTGTTATGCGATGAATTGGAATTCCAAGGCTTGAGAGAAATTTTGTTTCTAAGGGAGAACCTGAGAAACGGTTGTTTCCTCGAGTAGTGCAACGTTTTGTTTTATTCCCGTTTGAGCAATGTGTCGTTGACGGTTGTCTTTCGCAAATTGAGTTTGACTTTATGTTTGGCATGTGTGGTTCTTATAAGTTCGAAATATTAAAGGAAGTATTCAATTTGGGTATTTGTAAGTTTCTCTTCGGTTTAAGGGTGTTTATTTGTAAACTGCCTATTTGGAAAGCGGAAGGAATTTCATGACGAATCTTCGCTTTTGCATTTGACCCTTTGGTGTGGAGTTGATTTTCTTGGTTGTGATGAAAATTCGTTATTTTCATTTGGGAGCTGTTTTGTTAAGGGGCGGTTTAAAGCGAGTTCATTGTGTGTTAGGGTTAAAAGAGAAACTCCTTGTTAAAATGAATAAATCAATGGAGAATTGGGACGAGTGTTCCATGTGTGTTGCGCATGTTGCGTGCTTTAGTACCAAGGAGGAAGTTGGCCCAAGGTACATTGGTTTGTTTTAAATCAATTGCGGAGATTAGGAGGTAGATGAGGTGCTATGGCCATCTCGGTCCATACTGTGGTGTAGCAACTTTGGCATGTCTGGTGCCGAGTGTGTACTTGTGAGATCTAGAGTTTGGATTTTCGTATTCATCGTGTACCACCGAGTAGTATCTTACTTTCGAGTCTTATCGATGAATGTACGGAATGTTGGGTTGAGTGTTAGATGAAACGTCAGATCACGTCATTGTGTCGTGGTCCTCGATCCAGAGAGATGCCACTTGGGAGTTGGAGTTTCACATGTGTGAGCATTATTAAACCGTTCATAGAGTTATCATTTACCGTTGTTAAGTTCTAGTCACGGTTTACTTTCGGGTAGATCGGCGTTTAGATTCGGGGTCGAATCCTGTTAAGGGGGGTAGAATGTAATACTCCGTTTTCGTTTAGAAAGAATTCAGTTCGAATTTGAATTTTAAAAGAGAAAATTTTCTGCGTTTCGTCTGTTCTTCAGATTTGGGCCTGGGCCTTTGGCCAGCAGGCCCGAGAGGGGGCCCTATGGGCCAAGGGGGGCATCCTTGCAGCCCAAAGGGAGGGGCAGCCGTGGGGCCCATGGCCCATTAGTGGCCGGCCAAATAAAAGGGGGGAAACCCTAGCACCCCACTTTTTCCCTCTCCTCCCCTCCTAGCCGCCACCCACCTTCCTCCCCTTGTGCGCCTCTTCCAGCAGGGAACCGCCCTCCTCCACCCCATTGGTGACGCCCAAGGTCCAGGTATGATGCTCCTCCTCCCTAGACCTTTCCCGGTGCCGAGAGGAGAAATAGGACAGATTCGTTTGGGATCAGGTCAGTCTGCTGTAAACCCTCTCTGTCCAGATTGTTGCGTGGGCATTTTCGGGACCTTAGAGGCCGATCCAGAGGTTTTGGTCTCCTTGAAATGTCTAGGTCTCGTCCTTAAGATTCCGTGGCCACCGAGTTTACTCAATTCCGTTAACCGAGTCAAAAGTTATGGTTTAATTAGTGTCTACAGTCCAGATCGTAGATTATTTTCCAGCAGTCTTCTTGCGTGGACGTTTTCGGATCCTTAGAGGCCGATCCAGAGGTTTTGGTCTCCTTGAGATGTGTAGGCCTCGTCCTGAAGTTTCTGTGGCCGCCAAGAACACGTATTTCCGACGGTTGTAGCAAAAGTTATGCTATTTTCTTTGCTGCTGCCCTTGTCGTTGAGACAGAGTATGACCGTCAGGTTCAACTGATGGGAAGTATTTTATTTTGGCCGATTTGGTCTTTTCTGTCAACTTGAGAAAGTTAGATTTATTAGTTTAGAATCCACAGAAATTGGATTCAATTCATTCCGAGTTCCAGATCTTTAATTATGATTTTTTTACCGTGCTGCTGTCGGTTTGGGATTTCGACAGCTTTGTCGGTTTTTCAGATTAGACTTAGTAGTTAAGTCTTGGGACAATAGAAAGCGTTGTAGAACGTTATTTAGTAGTGACGTGTTCGTACTATTCTTATTCAAGTTACTTGCTTGTTTAGGCGGTGGAGCCGCAGGTTTAGGAGTTTCATCCTTGCCGGCTAATACGTCGCATCTCTGAAGGCAAGTGCAATGTTTATTATATGGCTTGTGTGGTATGAATGTTTTGATGTCTACCGGGCTTTAATATGATGGAAGAAATGCTGATTATTCTATGATCGTTCTTATGTATTGAAATGTTACTAGATGTTGATGTTATCTATGCAAGAGAGCATATCATGCATACATTGTAGTAAGCCCACGGAGTGGGCGAGTTTGACCCATCCTTTCCGGGATGGGTATGTAAGTCCCATCAATTCCAAGATGGGCAATGTTGGACACCCGTATGATCGTTCTTCATACGGGAATTGGATCCCCGCATTTTTGTTAAGATGCGGCACGAGTGATCACCGACGGGTGTTTCACGGCTATCCCAGATATGCAGCTTGAGTCGTCCATTGTGAATCTTCATTCATTTCATACATTCATCTCTATTCATTGTTGTTATGTTCAGCACCTTTGAGGAGGTTGGCTTGTTATTGTTCCTACTTGTCCGTTCTTCCATTGTATTTCTTTGAGTCTTGGACTCACGCTTGTTGTTGTTTATATTTTTTTAGGTGATCGTTGATGCTAGCTCTCTAGGGAGGAGTAGACACACACTAATCAAGAGATTCACTTTATTCAAGTTTAACAATTTGATATTGTTTCCACCTTTTACTCTTCATGGATGAACTGTTATAAATAAGTCTTGTTGAGAAGGAAGGATACCTTCTCCGCAACTATTGATGTTTCATTACATTTAATGATGAACCGTAATAAATAAACCTTAATTGGAGAAGGAAGGATACCTTCTCCATATTTTAGATTGTTTATTTGTGCCTAGTTGTCTTTATTTCTATTCTTCCGCATTATGGGTGTATGTTAGTGTAATTAGGTGACATCTTGGTTTTCAAATAGCGTGGTGTTACAGCTTGGTATCGAGCGGGCTTTAGGTCCGTGGTTAATAGAAATATATTAAAATGACACATTGTGCTGATGAGGTGGGCTGGTAATTCGTTGCTTCCGCATTTCTATTACTATGTTTCATTCGTTGAGCAATTGTTGAATTGCTTCTATCTTATCTTTCTTGTTGTTAATCTATGATCTCGCTATGATTTTCTATATCCATGAAATTATTCTATGATTACTATGAGATGACCTTATATTCATAATTGATTATATTGGTTATGTGTGATGATAAAGGAGGTTAAGAAGTTGAGGTCGTGGTTGTTGCCCTGGGATTCACCAGGCTACACCACCGTTCATGGTAGACGAATAGAGTAGTTACCCCGAATACCACAGTTGCAGGAGTTGAGCGTGTGTTGTTTTAGAAAGTTGTTTCTTTCTTGACCTCTAATCTTGACAAATTCTTGTTCTGTGGTAGATGATGAATTTTTCTTGGGTTCGTGGTTCCTGGTAGTTGTTTTGTTTCAATGGGTCTCTAATGGTTCTCTGAAACAATTATTGTTTTCTGACTGTTGAGTTGTTTTTACTACTTGTGATTTTCGTCTTTTGGCAATATAGATAATTCCATGGTTGTTCCTTCTTTCTCATTAGAAAAGATTGACTCGTTTATTCGTTTGATAGTTTGGATAATGAGAGTTTTATGTTGCACATTTGTTAACATGAGAAAGCTTTGGCTCTATGTATTTCTTTTGGATTACCCCGAGTGTTGAAGCTTAATGCATCCCTTTTCTGATGGAAATTGTTAAAAACCTTTTGTGATGCCTTGTTATGGTTAAGTCAGAGGTTGTAATCAAATAACTTGATATGGTATGGGTATCAAGTTCCTTAATGCTAAGTCTCATGGTGCAAAGCTTGTTGTTGAAAACAATGAGCTAAAAGAACAAGTGACCAAGCTAAGCAAAAGCTTGGAATGATGCTTCAAGGGTAAGGCTACCCTTGATAAGCTCTTGAGTGAGCAAAGTTGCTCATTTAACAAAGAAGGACTTGGGTATGTGCCCGAGAAAGGTAAGAAACCGGTAAACAAGCCCACAAGGTTTGTTAAGAAAAATCGTAAGTATTGCCATAAGTGCCGGGAAATAGGACATTTACAACAACCTTGTCCTATTGGTAAGACTCCATCCCTTGATATATACGATTCTTGCTATATGCTTAGAAAAACTAAGGATGCTGAAGTCATTGCTAGATTTGTTGGCACTTCAATTTTAGGTGCTAAAAAGAATGCTATTTGGGTGCCTAAATCCTTGGTCACTAATTTCCAAGGACCCAAACAAATTTGGGTACCTAAAAGAACTTGATTCTTATTTTGTAGGTGGACTATAAAACCCGTGGAAAACATTGGGTGCTTGATAGTAGATGAACTCAACCCATGGCTGGTGATAGAAAGATGTTCACCACATTCGAGAATGGTAAAGGAGTTGACAAGATTACATTTGGAGATAATAGCAAAGGAAAGGTAATAGGATTAGGTAAAATCGCTATCTCAAATGACCTTTCCATTTCCAATGTATCTCTAGTAGAATCATTAAATTTCAATTTGCTATCTGTTGCTCAAATATATGATCTTGGCTTGATTTGCTCATTCTCTAATGAAGGTGTTACAATTTCAAATGCAAAAGATAGCTCTTTAGTTTTCAAAGGTTTTAGATTTGGAAATATTTATTTGGTTGATTTTACTTCAAATGAATCGTGCTTAAAAACTTGTTTAATTGCAAAAATCTCATTGGGTTGGCTTTGGCATAGAAGGCTAGCTCATGTTGGAATGATTCAACTTAAAAAGCTTTTCAAACATGATTTAATTGTTGGCTTGAAAGATGTGAAGTTTGAGAAAAATAGAATTTGTAGTGCTTGTCAAGCCGGTAAACAAGTCGCTAACTCTCATCCTTCCAAGAGTATCATGTCAACTTTTAGACCATTGGAACTCTTACATATGGATTTGTTTGGGCTAACAACCTATAAAAGTATCGGGTGTAATAGCTATTGTTTAGTCATTGTGAATGATAACTCTAGATACACATGGGTATTCTTCCTAGATGATAAAGCTGAAATCTCCGGCATTTTCAAAAGTTTTGCAAAAAGGGCTCAAAGTGAATTTGATTTCAAAATTAAGACAATCCGTAGTGATAATGGTTCCGAGTTCAAAAATACTAAAATTGAAGACTTTTGTGGTGAACTTGGAATAAAACACGAACTTTCCACAACCTATACTCGGGAGCAAAATGAAGTTATAGAAAGGAAAAAATCGTACATTAATTGAAATGGCTAGGACAATGCTTGATGAGTATAATACTTCCGATAATATTTAGGCGGAAGCAATTAACACCGCTTGTCATGCCATAAATCGTCTTTATTTGCATCGTCTTTTGAAAAAGACTTCTTATGAGCTTCTTGTTGGAAGAAAACCGAACATCTCTTACTTTCGCGTCTTTGGTTGCAAATGTTATATTTTGAAAAAGGGTGTTCGTCTTTCAAAATTTGCAAGTCGTTGTGATGTTGGTTTCTTGCTTGGTTATTCTTCGAATAACAAAGCTTATCGTGACTTTAACAAAAACTCCGGTTTAGTTGAAGAAAGGTACGATGTGCAATTTGATGAAACTAATGGCTCTCAAGAAGAGTATGAGAATTTGGATGATGTATGTGATGAAGCCTTAAGAAAAGCAATGTAGTATATGCAAATAGGCGACATCAAGCCCGAAGACAATCCATCATCTTCCATCCAAGTCGAACCTCCTACCTCTTCCACAAATCAAATCCAACTTGATGAAGAGGACAATAAGGAAGATGATCAACCATCCAACCTACCACCAAGAATTCACAATGCAATTGCAAAAGATCATCCAATAGACCAAATATTGGGTGACGTAAGTAAGGGTGTTCAAACTCGATCTCGTATTGCTTCTTTTTGTGAACATTACTCTTTTGTCTCTTGTATTGAGCCAAAACATGTAGAAGAAGCACTAGATGATCTGGATTGGGTGAATGCAATGCATGAAGAATTCAATAACTTCACCCGGAATGAAGTTTGGGCATTGGTGGATAGGCCCAAGGAACACAACGTCGTTGGTATAAAATGGGTCTTTAGGAACAAGCAAGATGAGAACGGTATGGTTGTAAGAAACAAAGCAAGGTTGGTCACTCAAGGATATTCACAAGTCGAAGATTTGGATTTTGGTAAAACCTTTGCTCCCGTAGCTAGACTTGAGTCAATTCGGATATTACTTGCTTTTGCATCATGCTTTGATATTAAATTATTTCAAATGGATGTTAAAAGTGCTTTCCTAAATGGAAAAATATCCGAACTTGTTTTTGTTGAACAACCTCCCGGTTTTGAAGACCATAAATATCCGAATCATGTCTATAAACTCTCCAAGGTGCTCTATAGTCTTAAACAAGCTCCTAGAGCATGGTATGAACACCTTAGAGATTTTTCTAGTATCAAAAAGATTCAAAATCGGAAAAATTGATTCAACTTTATTTACTAAAGTTTTAGATGATGGTTTCTTTGTTTGTCAAATTTATGTTGATGATATCATTTTCGGGTCTACTAATCAAGATTTTTGCAAAGAATTTGGTGATATGATGTCTAGGGAATTTGAAATGTTCATGATCGGAGAATTAAGCTATTTACTTGGACTTCAAATCAAGCAACTTAAAGATGGAACCTTCGTGACCTAAACAAATTATGCAAAAGATTTGGCATGGAGGATGCAAAACCCATCAAGACTCCCATGGCAACCATCGATCATCTTAACTTAAATGAAGGAGGTGAATCGGTAGATTTAAAGCTTTATAGGTTTGTGATTGGTAGCTTGCTTTATCTTACCGCATCTAGGCCCAATATTATGTTTAGTGTTTGCATGTGTGCACGCTTTCAAGCAACTCCAAAAGAGTGCCATTTGATGGCAGTAAAAAGAATACTAAGATATTTAAAGTATTCCTCTAGCATTGGCCTATGGTTTCTCAAAGGTGCTAAATTTGATTTAATTGGATATTCCAATTCCGATTATGTGGGTTGTAAAGTGGATAGAAAAAACACTTCGGGTAGTTATCAATTCTTCGGAAGATCTTTAGTATCATGGTCATCCAAGAAATAAAATTTCATAGCTTTATCCACCGTCGAAGCTGAATATGTTTCTGCGGAAAGTTGTTGTGCTCAATTGCTATGGATGAGGCCAACTTTGATGGTTTATGGAATTAAATTTGATAAAATGCCTTTTTTGTGTGATAATGATAGTGCGGTGAAAATAGCCAGTAATCCTGTCCAACACTCAAGAACCAAGTATATAGATATTCATCACCATTTCTTGAGAGATCATGTGAGCAAGGGAGATATTGAAATTAGCCACATCCGAACTGAAGATCAACTAGCGGATATTTTCACCAAACCTTTAGATAAAGGCCGCTTTTACAAATTGAGGAATGAATTAATTGTCATGGACTATTCAAATGTTGGTTGAACTCTTGCCTCATGCATTTTGCTTTATTTGGTGTTATTTGAAGCCTTTTATGAAGATATTTTCAAAATATTTTATTAAAGATTACTATGTTCATAAAAATTATGTTCTTAGATAGACATTAGTCTATTCAGTGCATAATGATCCTAAATGATATTTATATGAGTGGAAAACTAAGGATCATTTGCATAATTCTCAAATCCAAAGTCAATTTCTTGAAGCTCCAGGTTAATCGGAACTACCGCGGGTTAAGCATGGTATGACTGCAGTGCAGTACTACTAGCGCTATAACCACGGTACTACCACTTGATGGTACTATCGGCGCTCAAGAGGTGGAACTACCGCGTCGGTTGGTAAATGGGCATTAACTGCCGTGCAATTTCTCTCTCTCCGTGCCTTTTACCCCTGAATGGTTCGACCGCATCTAACTGACCGTTTCAATTCTTCCTCTCGGGCTCTCTCTCTCGCACCAAAGAACCCAAAATCCCTTTGCAAATCTTCAAAATTCTTCGGCTACTTGCTGATTCCTTGCATCTTTAGGGTTTCACTCCTTCAATCCTCAAGGTAAAACTCATTTTTATCCTCGTTTTACGCTAGTTTGAAACCCTAGGTCACATTTAGGGTTAATTTAGAATTTAGATGATTTAATATGGTTCTTGTTGGGAAAATTGACAAAATTGATGTTTCATGATGATTACACATCTATTCCATGGATTCACTCCATAAGAAACATCAAAAATTTCAATCAAATGCGTGCCCTAGAACCTATTTTGGGAAAGCGGTACTACCGCTCCTTGAGCGTGGAACTACTGCGATGCCGTCGTACTGGCCAGAAATGGTGGTACTACCAGATCCCAATACTACCGCACAAGGAACTGAGGTACTACCGATTTCCCTAACAGAACAGCAAAGATCATTCCATTCAAATCAATTCTATTTTGTTTGATCATTTGTACTCTTTGTAACTTATCCTCTCCTTGTGAAGATGCCAAGGACAAGAATCATGACTCGCAAGTCACATGGCCCTCCTAGACGACAATCTTCTTCCTCTCAACCTCCTACAGCTCCAACTCAAGAAGTTCGCCAAGAAGACACTCATGAAAAGGGCAAAGGACCAGCTGCTAGCGAGTCTAAAAGTGAGGAAAGGTCCTCACAAGCTGAGTCAGGATCCGAGTCTGACTCTGAAACAGAAATAGAAGTTCAAGCTCAATCAGATGAGGAAATAGGAGAGCCAGAAGAGCATCAAGTGGACTTAAGAACAATTCCAGCTGATGATTATGCTATCTTGAGACATAGTGATTAGTATCTTTATCCTTCGGATTCCATAAATCCAAGGTTTCACACTAAGTTTCAAGAAAAAATTTATGAGCAGCTTTATGGACCAAACAGAAAATTTGTAGATCATAAATTGATCAATTGGCAGCACATCAATACATTGGACAAGTACAATGGTGCGTATCGGCTTTTTTAAAAAGTCGGTCTTCATGATCTTGTAGCTCTCAAAAACAACTATGATGACAAGATCGTGAGACAGTTCTATGCCACAGTGCACGTTTCTCTAGATTTTTCCAAGCTGAAATGGATAACAATAACCAGTTATTTGGAGAGCAGCAAGAGAGATTTTGAGCGTGTCCTGAGAATATCATCTAGCAAGTGGGAGAAGTTGTACGACAGGCCTGCTCTGCTAGTCCCAGTTTGGACAAATTTCTATGATCGAAATGTCAGGTATACACCAGAAAAGATTCATGGTCTTAAACCCATTCCAAGTCTGATTAACATAATTATTAATCATACCATTCTTCCCAAGAGTGGGAATTTTGATGCTGTGAGAGGACATGCATGGAACATTATTGATAACATTATGCATGAGAAGAAATTTGATGTGGTGGATGTCATAATTAGGGGCATAGCTTCTTTAAAGAACGATAGGGTAAAAAGGATTTACTATGCTCCATATATTATGGCTTTGATTCTCAGCAAGATAGAGTATCATGGAGGATTGGGCTCTCCCCATAAGGTATACAAACCTCGAGAAGGTGCTCCTATTCTGGGTCAGCAGGGTCTGCAGGGCCAGCAAGGTCAACAAGAAGATGATGCTCCAGAGGAGGTAGTAGATGTTGCTCAGGTTCAGGTAACTCTTGCTCAGATTCTCAACAATCAGCAGATGATCCTCAACAATCTATAATTAGTCATGACCAATCAACAAGAGCTAAAGGACACTCAACTGGAAATGAGGATAACATAGATAGAGTTCCAGAATGAGACTCACAGCAGGATGGCTGCCATGTCAGAGTGTATCTTTTCTATGGAGCAATTTTTGACTACTCAGCACTTCTCTCATCGTCGCCCTAACACACCTCAAGGAACTTCTACCTCTTCTGCCCTAGCTACTATTCCTCAGGCCCCAGCTACTCAGGCTCTAGCTCCTAGTGACTCTTCCCCCTTAGGACCCAGCTGCATGATGTTTTTGGTACTTTGATGCCAAAGGGGGAGAAGTAGAAGAGAAGCTTGCAAAAGAGAAGCATAGGAGAAAGATTTAGGGGGAGCAAGCTAGACTTATATACTCTATGTGTCTTGTGGATGATTGTTATGTTTTGATGATGAACTTGGTATGATAAACTTGTTATGGTTGAATGCTTATGTGCTTTTAATAGTTTACTTTGTTATGTTTTTATTGTCATCTGGTTGAACTTGATAGTTTATATTATGCTTATGTTTTTCTCTAAATTGCAATTCTTTATTATGGTCATTCTATATTGTTGCAATTATTCCTCAAGTTCCAACAAGCAAAAGAAACTCTGCCAAAATTTCTAAAAATCTATACATGTGCTTGCAAGGATTCTCTATCATTTATATGCACATGTTTAGGGGGAGCTTTCTTTATTTTGGCTTTAACAAGAAAATAATTCTCAAAACTCATTCGAGCTTATTGCAAGAATTATTTTGTTGCTCAGTCATCAAAAGAATATACACTCGTTTCACAAGAAGTATATTCAAAATAATCTTTCTCACATATTAATTGGGTTGTCATCAATTACCAAAAAGGGGGAGATTGAAAGCATCTAGGCCCTTAAAAATTGTTTTGGTAATTAATGATAATATGTGAAAATGGGACTAACATGTTTATTGAGTATTTACAAGGTTAAGTCCCAATGGTAAGTTTGATAACTTGAAGATGCATGCTAAAGGACAACATGAAGATGAATATGGCTCAAAGATAAGGTACAAGTAGTCTATGATTCTATTTATATTTTACCGGTCGTACTATTAAGATGGATCATGACTAGTAGCTTGATAGCATGTTCTTGTGCCATTTGGATCAATTTAGGATCATGCATGCATTTGGAATTTGTTTGAAAAAGCCAACTGTGCATTGTCAGGAAAAACGGTAGTATCAGCATTGTATCAGCAGTACTATCGCTCAACGGTACGACCGGGCTCGTGGTGTGGTACTACCGCAACCTGGTTGATCCGATTTGTAGTTGGCGGTGCGTAAATTCCGAAGAGACACATTTTCGGCTTGATTTGCAAAACCCTATGAATGGTAGTACCGGCGTTGTTCAAACGGTACTACCGCACCCCGGTAATACCGAAATGTTGAGTGGTATGTTTTTTCCAGAGAGCATCCTTTTTGGATTATTTGAGAAATGGTAGTACCGCCCGTGTTGAGCGGTATGACTGGCCAGCGGTAGTACCGCATGTTGGTTGGTGGTAGTACCGCGCCACATTTTAAACGGTTATGTCAGAGGGAGTTAATGCCTCTGTTATAGCCGTTACAAAGCGGTTGGTGAAGAGCGGTAGTACTGCTCGATACATGGCGGTAATACCACAAATTGCTGAAAGTTGGGGATTTTCTCCCCAGCGGTTATATTTGTTGGTGGGGGATATAAATACCCCTCCACCTACTTAAGGACAGTGTACAAGACCTCATTTAACATCCTTAGAGCCTTGAGCATTCATTCAACTCCTCAAATACACTTGTGCATTCAATGTAAGGTAGTTGAGCAAAAATTCAAGTGCATTCATTCTAGATTGATCTATTGCACTGGAGTGTCGTCAAGCGAAGTTCATCGATTCATTACTCTTGGTGTTTTGCCAAACACCTAGACGGCTTGGCGGTGTTAGCACGGTGATCTCTTCAAGACGATTGTGAAGAGGCTCGGTGCCAAGATTGTGAGTGGCTTGGTGTTCGCCATCTCCGGAGCAGAGGAAGAACAACCACTAGTGATCGAGGGAAGGCTTAATTCGTGGAGCCGACTTAATTCGTTCAAGCTTCCTCAACATGGACTGGTAAAGACTGGCAAGTCTTCGATACCACGAGAAAATATTTTTGTCTCAATTGTGGTTATTTCTTGTCTTTACGTATTTCGCATTTACAATTCTAGCATTTATCTTGTGTTGAATTGTTTAGCTAGAATTGTATCTAGTTTAGACTTAGTTCTTAATTGGCTTAAATTGTTAATTAGTCAAATAGTTTAAAAACATCATATTCACCCCCTCTAGTCGGTTATTCCTGATCCTACAATTCCCACATGTCAGAGCAAGCTAGATCTAGGCCAGAAACCAAAGGAAAACTTACGGATCAAAGAAAGCCTCAAAATCACAAATAGAGAGCAAGAACAAAAAGGGACTCATCTCGAGGAATCTTGCTTGGATTGATTTGAGATTGATGTTGGTTTACAGCCACTCCATCCAAGAGGACAAAGACTTAACATATGAGCACACAATCAATCCATCTCCCTAGAACCCTAACCTCTCCACTATTCTCTCCTAACCCTAAAACACAAACTAGGGTTATATGGGTTGGAAGGTGCACAACCGACACCCTCCCGTATTTATTGTGGAGGCTAGCTTCTAGAAGGATATTCCTAATGGGCACCCGTTAAGCCCACACACAAACGGGTTTCACTTACGCACGCATTTTAAAACGTCGTCTTCATCTCCTCTTGACCTAAACCGCTTGTCCTTGCACTGTCTTACGCCGTGGGTTAGCAAAAGGTCATCAAGGCAGTATTTAGGTGAAGTTACCAAAATACCCCTTGTCAATCCTTCTCCGAAGACCGAGTCTAATCTTCATGAAGTAATCCCATGCTTCACCATGTGTAGGTTGATCAATGGCTCTCTTTATGTCGGCAAGTCTCTCCCATCCGGATCCCACCGAAACCACCATGGCACTTGCACTGACCCCCCGCGCCGATTGATGCAACCTGTCACACTGAACTTCCCGTTCGGTCATCCTTGTCCATTCTGCGCCATGCTTGTGTCTTCTGACTTCACCCGGCATTCTCGATCGTTCTGAACCTCAGCTCTCCAAGCCTAGTCCCGATCATCCTCGCCGTTGACCGTCGTTGACCTCCAAGTGTCCTGCACAACAATAGACAAAGAAATCGATTATGGGAACAAGTTCTTCACAACTTGACACACGTTAGTCAAAACATGCATCATGCAACACATATGCACTGAAACCCACGAACTTGACCTAACCACACAATCATCGCTGTCAAGATGGCCGACGAACAACTCAAAACCAGTCAGACCACCACCCATGACCGGTCTGACCACCACCTGTTGGCTGGTCTGACCGCCCAGCAGGGACTTAGCCAAAATTTCCTTCTTGGAAATCCAAAACTCTCTGGAAATTTCAAACGAATAGATCTTTTGAGTCGAAGCTCCAAAAATTATGAGATCAGGTGTGGAAGAATCCCCTCTCTTACCTACACCGTTTATTTTTGGCCCAGCTCCAAACTCAAAATTTCTTTATGGCTGGTCAGACCGGTGCCCATTGACCGGTCTAACCGCCAGCCACTCGACCCGAGGCATGGCAGGTCTGACCACCGCACAGGCCGGTCTGACCGCCCATTGCCTGACAACATTTTGAACTTTGCCGAAAACGCGTGTTTCGACAAACCTTCAACTCCATTGCCAATTGTACCATCATCCTAAGATCATGAGCATACCCCCAAGATATCCACAGCTACTCATTATGGGTATCAATGTCTTAAGATGCTAGGTCCCAAAGGAGTGATCACAATTCATTGTAACAAAAACATGGCGCACACGTGTGACCGTCGATCCCTCGAGATGGATGGCCTGATACCAGCTCGAGAAGAAAACAAAGGGCAGCCTTCGACCAAGCAGTCGAAGCCTAAAGCTATACCTAAGCCGAATGACCAGGTCAAAGAGGTTCCTTTGAATCCAGAGGAGCCCTCAAAGACTGTTTGCATCGGGGATACTTCCAACCCCAAATATGAAGACACCCTCATCGCTTTCCTCCGGGCAAACGCAGAAGTCTTCGTGTGGCAAGCATCCAACATGCCTGGAGTCCGCAAGGAAGTGATCGAGCATAGGCTAGCTCTACGGCCTAACAAAGTACCCGTAAAACAAAAATTACAGAGATTTGCCTCTGATCGACGAAATGCTATAAGGTTAGAATTGGACATGCTACTTAAAGTAGGCTTTATAAGAGAAGTCGACCACCCAGAGTGGTTGGCCAACCCTGTAATAGTTAGAAAGTCTAACGACAAGTGGCGAATATGTGTAAACTTCACTGATGTTAATAAAGCTTGTCCAAAAGATGATTTCCCTTTACCTCGTATCGATCAGTTGGTTGATTCTACTACTGGTTATGAAACATTAAGTTTTCTAGATGCATATTCTGGCTACCATCAGATTAATATGTTTCTAGAACATGAAGAAAAGACCACATTTATTACTCCAGCTGGAACATTTTCTTATGTCAAAATGCCATTTGGTCTAAAAAATGCTGGCGCTTCTTTCCAACACTTGATGCAATCGACTTTTTCACCTCAACTAGGCCGAAATTTGGAAGCCTATGTCGACGATCTAGTTGTAAAAAGCATCAAGCGGCTTAATCATGTTTCAAACCTGCATGAGACATTCGATAACCTTAGAAAACACCGCTTGAAACTCAATCTTGAGAAGTGTGTGTTTGGAGTCTCTTTGGGAAAATTGCTTGGATTCATGGTTTCTGTACGAGGGATCGAAGCAAATCTTGAAAATATAAAGGCTATCATGCAAATGCGCCCTCCAACCACGAAGAAAGAAATCCAGAAACTCACAGGATGCACAGCGGCTTTAAGTCGTTTCATCGCATGACTGAGAGAAAAAGGACTACCTTTCTTCAAACTTCTCAGGAAGCACGAGGGTTTCGAGTGGTCGGAAGAGGCAAACGCTGCCTTTGAGGATGCCAAGAGATATCTTACGAGTGCTCCTGTTTTGGTTTCTACGAAGCCAGAAGCGACGCTTTTAATTTATCTAGCTGCCACGCCATAGGCAGTGAGCGCAGTACTGGTCGTAGATCATGAAAACATCCATTGACCAATATACTACGTAAGTGAAGTTTTGCACGGGCCTAAGGATCATTGCCCTTAGGTCTAAAAACTTCTCTATGCCCTCCTCATATCTTCGAGGAAACTGTGGCATTATTTTCATGCGCACAAGATAATTGTGTCATCTGAGTTTCTCTTGGGAGTAATCCTCTAGAATAGGCAAGCAGGGGGACGCATGTCAAAATGGTCAGTAGAACTTAGGGAGTTTGACCTCCATTTCGTGTCCCGAACAGCCATTAAATCCCAGATCTTGGCAGACTTTATCGCCGAATGGACAAATCCTGAACTTGTTCAGGATCCCCAGTACGATTCCCACGACTAGTGGACAATGTACTTTGACGGGTCACTTACTTTAAGTGGCTCGGGGGCTGGGGTGGTCCTGGAATCTCCTAATGGAGAGACCTTAAATTATGCCATTCAATTAAACTTTCAGGCCACCAACAATGTGGCAGAGTACGAAGGTTTGCTGGCTAGCATACGAGCCGCGAAAGCGCTCACGATTCGATGACTACTCGTGAGAGGAGACTCTCAACTAGTTGTGAATCAAGTTGGATAAGAGTACCAGTGCTCTAATTCGACCATGTCTCGGTACTTATCAGAGATTCAAAAGCTTGAAAACCATTTTTCGGTTTTGAGGTACAATTCATCCTTGGAAAGGATAATTTCCTTGCAAACCAGCTTACTTGAATAGCTTCTTCCCGATCACAAGTACCAAAAGGAGTTTTCCTGAAACAACTCCAGAAGCCGTCTCTGGTTAAAACACCAGAGACACCTCCTATTGAGACAACCTCTCTAGAATACGAGGATACCTGGATGCATCCCATTTATGAGTATCTTCAAATAGGTTCTGTACCCGACGATGATCTCGAGGCAGATCGTTTATCCTGAAAGGCCAAAATGTATACTTTGGTCAAAAGAGTCCTCTACAAACGAGGCACTCAAGGGGTACTCATGCAATGCATATCGTAGTGAGAAGGACTAAACCTCCTTCACGATATACACAAGGGCATATGTGGAACTCATGATTCCTACAGACCGTTGGTCAGAAAAGCCTTTCGACAAGGATTTTACTGGCCAACAGCTCTCTACGATGCCAAAGAGTTGGCTAAGAAATGTGTACAAAGCCAATTTCATAGCAGGCAAATACACCAACCAACTCAGGCTCTAATACCCCAGATGGATTCGAAATAATATTCGAGAGAGAATATTTAAATTGGGGAGAAGGACCAAATAGAAAAGAGTTTAACAGAGGATTGGAGGGGGTTTTTGTAATATCTCGAATATTCAAGCGAATGCAACAAAGTTTAGAGAGAACAACATTAAATTGGAGAGAAAAATTACTCACAAAATTCAGAATCTTTTGAGGGAGGATTGGAACTTAGGCTTTCGGCCCAAGGCGTCCTAACCAAATGGGCCTTCAATTTTAGTGGAGTCAAGAGGGGGTTACCTTTCCCCCAAAACCCTAGCCTCTGCTACAGTACCATGCTGCACTGTAGCACGCGTACTGTAGCAACCACCCCTTCCTACTATTCTACCAAGAGAAGGAAGAAGAAGAGAAAGAAAGGAGAGGAAGAAGAAGGGAGAAGAAGAGAGGAAAAGGGAAGGGAAGAGGAAGAAGGTGGGAGGAAGGTCTTTGCGAAGGTTTCAGCGGCATCCCGCATTGTTCTTGTGGGTAAATTTGTGATCCCCATTAGTTTTGGTAGATCGATCTTGTGCGTAGTGTCTCCATATGTTAGATAGAAGCTGCTGTAGTAGATCGGTTTAATCTGCGATCTGTGGATGCGCGAGTTTGAGATAGTTGTAGGCAAAATCTGTGTTTAGGGTCTCCTAGAGTTAGATGGGGAATTGCGTTAGCTTTCCAGAAAGTCCTAGTTCATAATTTTTGGATAAACTATGAATTAGTTATGAATTTCGCAAGACTGAGTGCTAATTCAGTCTCAAGACTTGTGCAGCGAAGATAGATTTGTAAGTTTGATCTTGGAGACAGCCGAATTGGGTTAGCTGATCTCCATGAGATTTATAGGTATTTTCATTGTGATTCCAGAAAGTTAAATTTCATAATTTTTGAATGTTTAGATCAAAAGATATGAATTTTAGAACCTAATACTGTAATCTGTCCCTCTGTTGTGGACAGAATAGTTTTACTGGACTGTTTGCGACCTTTGTTGCACAGTGGGAAAATTTGTGATAATTTTATTAAGATAGCTGGTTTCCTGTAGTTTTCATAAAGTATTAGAACAACGTGTTTGGTTGTGCCAAACAAAAGTTATGATTTTCCCCAAGTCAGATTTACTGAAGATGACAGAACGGTCTTCGAGATTAAAATCAAAGTATTAGATTTGGTAATTTGATCTTTCAATCACCTGAGAAGTTGTAGCTATGCTTGTGTAGGTTCTAGGAAAGTTGGATTCATGTCTTTTGGAGTCTTGACTCAAAAGCTATGAATTTTTCCTTAACAGCGGTCTGTTTGGACAGATTTGGGAATTTGAGAGCATAATGATTAATTGTTCGGGTTTCGATTAGGGATGTTTGTTCTTGTTTTGTTCTATTGCAATGCTGTACACTTTTGATTGGTGTACTTAGTATATTGTTTTACGGTTGCTAGGTGGTGGTGAACACCGGGGCTAGAGCTCTTTTGTCGTTGTCTTCCGTCTCACGGTTGAGGCAAGTACTTTGATTGATAGATTAATTATGAGTGTTTTATCGTGATTACAAGTATTTGGTACATACTAGCTATGCATGGTTGCTAGTATGAAATGTATGTTAATGATTTTGAATACTAGAGGTATGAGTAAGATTATTCATGTTTGATGTTGCTGTTAATACATGTTAAAGATGGATAGTGTAATTGCTCATGTGCATGTTGCTGTCATATTTGAGGCTTGGTCACGTGGTGACCAAGCATTTCTTTGAGATCCCCGTCATGTATATGACGGGCTTGTGGTCCCCACACTTGTGGAGTGTGGGCTTGTGGTCCCCATTACTTGCGGAGTATTGGGCTCTTGGTCCCTGTGCTTGCGAGCACAGGCATGGGTATGCATCGACGGTTGCATACCCTGCATTACCGGTAAAATGCAAAGAGAGTTAAAGAGAAAGTATGCATTATGCATTGCATAAGCATGTGATATGTTATAATGCAAAGATTTGGGAATGGATGCTGATGTTATAATTGTATATTATAATGTCTTTTATTTGTGCTTTGCTGAGTCTGTGGACTCACTCTTGCTGTTGTTTGTTGTTTTAGGTACCCATTACAAGAACGACATGCATGGGAGGGAATAGTCATAAGTTCAGACACACACTGCCACGAATCTTTTATAGTTGATTAAATTTTAGATCGTTTCTTAATAAATGAGGAAACTGCTTAAAGGATTTGTTATGGTTATGCTTTATGCATTGGATTATTTGTAATAGTGATGACTAGCATATTTTAGATGCCCATTGTTTATGCTGGATGTTGGATTATTTAATTATGATATATTTAACTGTTGGAACCTCCGGTATAATTAGCTATACAGAGGAGGTTCTGCCGAAATTTAGTAAAATTATCTTAGTTTTAAATTGTTATATTGTTAGTTTAGTAGCATTCCAGGCTCATGTTGGGCTGGGGTGGTACAGTTGGTATCAGAGCGGGCTTTAGGTCCGTGGTGAATAGATTTATTAAAATTTGGTAATGTCTTATCAACTTAAAAACAAGGTTCTAAAAATCGGTTTAAGTCGGCGCCTAGGCGCCGACTACGCGCTAGTCGTCCTCCTCGCGATGCGTTTTCTCCCCAGGCGGAGCTCTAGTCGGGACCAGCACCGAGGCGGTCGTGGGCGGCTCTCGGTGGTCTCTTGCGGGCTCTCGGCGGCGCTAGGCGGGGTCATGGCGAGGCGGGCGCCGAGGCGGTGCATAAGAAGACAACGACGCCCCGACCACATTGCGTTGCTAGGGTTCGGCCTCGGCGTATAAGCTATGGCGGCGAATCGGCGGCGGGAGAGAAGCACCGGAGGGGAGCCGTGGAGTGATCCGGCGGGCATCTGCGCCCGATGTGGGCATGGGGCTACGTCGAGCACGTCGCCGCCGGCCTCCTCGTCCCCATCGGCGCCCACGGTGGCCGCTGGAACACCGCCGTCGCTGTCGTGGTCACGGCCGCCGACGGCCTCACGCCGGCGCCATAATCGTCTCCTCCGCAGTCAAGAGGTCACCGCGCCACGCCGCCGTAGCCCCCGAAATTGTTCTCTGTTGTTGCTAGTCTCAACGCGTGTGCTTTGGATCAGAGGCGGGTTCAAATCGCCGTGGTGGAGGCGGCGGGGAAGGCTGCGCTTACGCCCCGAGAATGGCGCGGCTTGTTCGCTACGGAGGGCAAGTTTCACGACGGCGGAGTGAAGCTTCAAGAAAGTTCGAGTGGAGTAAGATCTGAAGCTTGCTTTTGTTTGATGTTTTCCCACTCTATCTCATGAATTGATGGTGTAGTTTACAAAGTTATGAGATTGAGTTATGTGCTTCGTGATAGGGGATTGAACCGAGCATCGAGCACATGTCCGCCATTCATTCCGGGAGTGTAAGTACTCGGAAATTGTGCTCTGAAGGCGGTTGTAGTTATGCTTGCGGATGTATAACTAGATCGACAAGATACTTGCACATGAGAAACCCGTGCTAAGATCGTTTTGTACTTTAGCAAAGGATTCAATCGTTGTAACCTTGCCCGTGGTGATGGATGTTCTGCATTTCGTGGAAGCTTATAGGCCATAGTGTCAAAATAATGCAGGAATTTTACATGGTAACATGGAACCCGATTGAAATAATGCAGGAATTTTACATGGTAACATGGAAGTTCTTGTCAAAATGCTTAGTAGGGGTTCTCAAGGCAGGCACCACAGAGTTCGAAATGAAGTAGTTCTAATTACTAAATTACAACACAAAAATCTTGTAAGGCTTCTCTATTGTTGTGTGCGGGGTGATGAGAAGCTACTTATTTACGAGTTTACGCCAAACAAAAGCTTGGATGCCTTCATTTTCAAGTATGTTCTAATTGCAAACCAATGAATTAAACAAATATGCATTACAAGATCTCAAGTGCAAACCACTATTGTTCTTAACGAGACACGAGTGGCTAGAGGACTACTTTATCTCGCACCAAGATTCAAGGTTGATGATAATCCATAGGGATCTCAAAGCAAGCAACATTTTGCTAGATGGATATATGAGTCCCAACTCCCAAGATATCGATTTTGGCATGGCAAGAATCTTTGGTGGAAATGAAGAACAGGCAAATACTAATCGAGTTGTTGGAACATAGTAGCGATTAAGAACTTGTTTTGATCACATTCGAGCTTTTCTAAGTTTGTAGAATACATCTTTGCGATAATTTCTACTACTGTTGTCTTAATGTTCCTATTTTTCCTTCCTGCAGATAAGAAGTATATGATAGAAATCAAAGTTGTCATGTCGGCAAGAGCTTGCAAAGCACTTAGGTAAATAGAAGCTCTTGGATAGAAAGATAGATACATAGCAATTTTGTGATCATGCATTCATTATTCATGTATGTTGAATCGGTAAAATCGAATATAATGAGTTCAATTAAATAATAAATATGCAGGTTTACATCATTATTTGATTACAATACATACATGTTTATATCAAGCTCTTGGAGCCTTGGAGGGGAGATAATATACATAACTATATCAAATTGCACATGTCTTGTTTTTTCAGGTAATTTTCCTTCTATCTTACTCAATTTGATGCCTGATGCTTGCTCAATTCATCAAATTATTCCTGTTGTGGGCTTATCGCTTGTGTAGCTGCCGGCCGCTGGCACCGCCTAGGCACCGCCTAGTCTGCCTAGGCGCTAGGCCCCGGGCCACCGCCCGCCTAGCGCCAAGCGCTTTCTTGAACCTTGTTTAAAAATTTGACACACTAGTGCACAGTAGGATGGGAATAGGCAAAGCATTGCATTTACGTTTCCGCTATATCGTATTGATGATTGCTGATATGAATTGAGTATGATTGCTCATTAATTGGTCATATGGTTATTATGTGTGGGAATAACCCATGTTGAGAGGTTGAGGTCGTGGTTGTGGACCTGGGCTTTACTAGGTTACACCACCGTTCGCGGTATGAGAATAGGGAAGTGGTTACCTCGGATATCTTAGTACAGGTGTTGATAGTGAGTATCTTTAGAAGAGTTGTTCTCTTCCTTGAATTTGAAGTTGGTCAACTCTTATCCAGTTGTGATTGATGAGTTTCTCTTGGGTTATTACTTCATTGCGGTTGATGGGTTGCTTTGAAAAAGGTTGGTGTGCTTCCATTTGCTTAATTGGTCCTGTAAAGCAATCATTTTTTTCCCAACCGACGAGTTATTCTTGCGGCTGGTGAACTTGGTCGATTGTCAAGTTTGACCTTTATATTGGAGTTTTGTCTTTCTCCTTGGAAAATATGACCAATTTATTCGCTTGATGTTTTTTGTTAATTAAAGTTTCCTTTTGCAAGTCCTTTAGTACGTGGAGACTTTGACTCAATGTATCTCTCTTGGGTATTTTGAGTGTTGAAGATTAATGGTTCTCTTTTATGAAAGAAGATGTTAAACCCTTTAGCGATGTTTTATCATGGTTAAGTGAGAGGTTATAATCAAAGCAATTAATGGATATGATATGGATTATCAGGTTGGGTCTGTACCGTGTGCATGATCGATCTTAACTAAGATCCTTGAAAGGAAAGTTGAATAACTTGAAAGTATCTTGTAGCAGTTCTTGATGACCTGTGATTATGTGTATGGCTAAACTTAATTGGAATCAACAGAGTTATTAAGAAGTGTAGAACATTAATGAAATGGTTGATCATTAGAATTATTTAGTTTGCTAGACTTGTTGGATTATTTGGTCTCAGTGGATTAATCTAACTTTGTAGGAAGGGAAATATAAAGATGTGTTCGACCGTTGTCTTAGTAGATGATAATATGGAATTTTCTTTAATTGATTATTTGATGATCTTACTTTTGCTTGTGGGAAAACAAATAGAGAAAGGACCATCAATTGTGTCCATGATTGAATAATCATCAATGGTTTATGATGGGATTTAATAGGTGACCTGTGTTTGCATGATAGTGAAATTGTCGGATAATAGTATGCCTTTGATGAAAGGGTTTTGGTATAACCTTTTAAATTAGGTTGTAGGTTCCCTCTTAAAAAAACAAAGTGGTTGTTGTAGTGAGGTGGTAAGAATTTGGTATACTCTCCATTGAGGATGAGATGATAAAGTGGTATGTAACGGTTTCGTAAGCTTTTGGGGACTTTATAAAGGAAGAGTTGACGATAACGAACCTTGTTAAGAGTGAATTATTCTTGATGTTAGTAATATGCTCTAGAAGAGATTGTGACGCATTGGAGTGGTGATGATTCTTCTAGTGAGAAAGTAGTTGATTGCTTTTCGTAATATGGATGAAACGAAATATTTGGAGTTTTGCAATCGTGATCTTTTGGGACTTCATGATTTATGTAGTAGATGAAATTAGTTTGAGCAGTGTGACGTATTGGAAGGTTCTATTTGGTTCTTAAGTGATTAATGTGATTTGGTTCTAAAGGCATTTCTTGTTTGGGTTGGCAAGTAATGTTGTAATCAAAGAAAATTGCTTTCTTTGTTAACGAAAAATGTGTACCATAAGTATTTGAGGTTGGAGTTAAGAGTTGTAATCTGCAACTTTTCTGTCGTTATAGCATAAGAGTTTCTTGAGCTTCAATAGCAATGTTTTATCATGATTTATGGAGGTTGAAATTTCCTTCTTGTGGGACATGTGCCCTCAACTGTGGTTTCAACTTTTGTTTTTAGAGATCATTTTGATTCGACTGTTTCTCTTGGTCTCATGCTCACTCCGAGGAGCAATGTTTTCGTGTGTGTTGAATCTTGTATTAGTTTGTCTCTTCCTTTTTGAGAAAGGAATTAACCAACTTGTGTTGCCGAGTCTTATAAAGTGTAATATGGTGACTGGTTGGTGGTGGACAAGTATATGATAGTGGAGAGATTTTTTTGGGGACCAAGCTAATTGAAGAGCAGTAGAAAGTGAATTGGTTTCGACCTATAACACCTGGAGAGAATTCTATTTAAATGGAATGTTTGTCGATGAGGTAGAATTGATTAGTGTTACAACTAGCGGAACCTATGGCAAATTATGATCCAGTAACCTTTGTCCATGTTGGGATGTTGGGATTATCGAAAGCATGTACTCTTGATAAACTTATTAGAGTATCGCAATTGGATACTTAGTAAGATTGTGTAGAAGAGTTGTGATGGTGAAGTTTAATGAGAGTAGCGGTGTGGAGAAACCTAAGCGTCGTGCTAATTAATGGGATAGCAGGAATTGTTGAGCTATTGTCAAGTATGACTCGACCTCAGTGAGTAACCTTATGGGAGTTAAATTATCTCTAAGGATATCTTGGTCAAAGAATATATTTATTTATTGACATTAGTGATTGAGTATGTTTGAATCTTAGTCAATCGGTTAGGGTATTGCGAACGGGTATATTGTGGTTGTGTAACTGAATTGGATTGGTGTGGATTAGATAAGGTCTAAGATTGGTGAAATAAATCGCCTTGGGGCGGTTACCTGATTAGTGAGGAATGTTGATATTAATGACTAAGGTTATTGTTGAGCTGTGTGAAATTTTAGTAAACGAATTTGAGGATTTCCTATCAATTATACTAGAAATTCATGGTAGGAGACTTGGAGGTTGAATTTGGGCTTTGCATTTTTATGCTAGGACCTTGGAGACCCAATATCATGTGTAGAGGTAGATGAACAGAAGTAAATTTTGAATAGTGTATTGATCTTTGATAGAATACTTTGGGTAAAGTAAATGAGTATGTGTGCTGAGAATTTGAAGTTGATTATCTTTTTGTGTCTCGATTTCATAATGTGGAGCTCTGGGTACCCGTCGCTTTACACCTGCTCAGAATTATTCTAAATGCACCTAGAAATGAGGTAGGGCACACTAGAAGTCCATTATGGGTGTTTGGTTTTGATTTTCTTTCTGTGCCTCGATTTCATAAATTAGAGCTTAAGGTACGCGTTGTTCTGGAAAGTTTCACACCGGCTTGGAAGGATTCCAAATGCACCTAGAAATGAGGTAGGGCACACCAGAAGTATAGTTTGGGTGTTTCGTATTGATTGTCTTTTTGTGTCTCGATTTCGTAAAGTAGAGCTCTGGATACCGTCGTTCAGCAAAGTTTCACACCTGCTAGGAATTATTCCAAATGCACCTAGAGGTGACAAAGGGCACACCAAAAGTCCATTTTGGGTGTTTGTATTGATTTTCTTACCGTGCCTCGATTTCATAATGTGAAGCTCCGGGTACCCGTCGCTCTGCAAAGTTTTACACCTGCTTAGAATTATTCCAAATGCACCTAGAAATGATGTAGGACACACTAGAAGTCCATTATAGGTGTTTGGTTTTGATTTTCTTCACGTGCCTAGATTTCATAAATTGGAGCTCAAGGTGCGCGTCGTTCTGGAAAGTTTCACACCGGCTCGGAAATATTCCAAATGCACCTAGAAATGAGGTAGGGCACACTAGAAGTCCATTATGAGAGTTTGATGTACATTTTCTTTCCATGCCTCGATTTCATAAAGTGGAGCTCTGGGTACCCGTCGTTCTGGAATGTTTCACACTGGCTCGGAATTCTTCCAAATGCACCTAGAAATGACGTAGGTCACACCAGAAGTCCATTATGGGTGTTTGGTTTTGATTTTCTTCACGTGCCTTGATTTCATAAATTAGAGCTCAGGGTGCGCGTTGTTCTGGAAAGTTTCACACCGGCTCAGAAAGATTCCAAATGCACCTAGAAATGAGGTAGGGCACACTAGAAGTCCATTATGAGAGTTTGACGTACATTTTCTTTCCATGCCTCGATTTCATAAAGTGGAGCTCGGGTACGATGGATGCTCGCAATGTTTCACACTTGCTCGAATTCTTCCAAATGCACATAAAAATAACGAGGTCACACGTAAGTCCATTATAGTTATTTGGTGTGGATTTTCTTTCCGTGCCTCGATTTCATAAATTGGAGCTTAGGGTACGCGTCGTTCTGGAAAGTTTAACACCAGCTCGGAAGGATTCCAAATGCACCTAGAAATGAGGTAGGGCACAGTAGAAGTCTATTTTGTATGTTTCGTATTGATTGTCTCTCTGTGCCTCGATTTCGTAAAGTGGAGCTCTGGATACCGTCGTTCAGAAAGTTTCACACCTACTCGGAATTATTCCAAATGCATCTAGAAATGACATAGGGCACACCAGAAGTCCATTTTGGGTGTTTGCATTGATTTTCTTTCCGTGCCTCGATTTCATAATGTGGAGCTCTGGGTACCCGTCGCTATACAAAGTTTTACACCAGCTCAGAATTATTCCAAATGCAAATAGAAATGACGTTGGGCACACTAGAAGTCCATTATGGTTGTTTGATTTTGATTTTCTTTCCGTGCCTCGATTACATAAATTGGAGCTCAGGGTACGCGTTGTTCTGGAAAGTTTCACACCGGCTCGGAAAGATTCCAAATGCACCTAGAAAAGAGGTAGGGCACACTAGAAGTCCATTATGGGAGTTTGATGTTCATTTTCTTTCCATGCCTCGATTTCATAAAGTGGTGCTCTGGGTACCCGTCGTTCTGGAATGTTTCACAATTCCTAGGAATTCTTCCAAATGCACCAAGAAATGACGTAGGTCACACCAGAAGTCCATTATAGTTATTTGATGTGGATTTTCTTTCCGTGCCTCGATTTCATATATTGGAGCTTGGGGTACACGTCGTTCTGGAAAGTTTCACACCGGCTCGGAAGGATTTCAAATGCACCTAGAAATGAGGTAGGGCACACTAGAAGTCTATTTTGTATGTTTCGTATTGATTATCTTTCGGCGCCTCGATTTTGTAAAGTGGAGCTCTGGATACCGTCGGTCAGCAAACTTTCACAGCTGCTCGGAGTTATTCTAAATGCACCTAGAAATGACATAGGGCACACCAGAAGTCCATTTTGGCTGTTTGCATTGATTTTCTTTCCGTGCCTCGATTTCATAAATTGGAGCTTAGGGTACGCGTCATTCTGGAAAGTTTCAGACCAGCTCGGAAGGATTCCAAATGAACCTAGAAATGAGGTCGGGCACACTAGAAGTCTATTTTGGGTATTTCGTATTGATTGTCTTTCTGTGCCTCGATTTCGTAAAGTGGGGATGTAGATACTGTCCTTCAGCAAAGTTTCACACCTGCTCGGAATTTTTCCAAATGCACCTAGAAATGACATAGGGCAGACCAGAAGTCCATTTTGGGTGTTTGCATAGATTTTCTTTCCGCGCCTCAATTTCATAATGTGGAGCTTCGGGTACCCGTTGCTCTCCAAAGTTTTACAACTGCTCAGAATTATTTCAAATGCACCTAGAAATGACGTAGGGCACACTAGAAGTCCATTATGGGTGTTTGGTTTTGATTTTCTTTCCGTACCTCGATTTCATAAATTTGAGCTCAGGGTACGCGTCGTTCTGGAAAGTTTCACAACGGCTCGGAAATATTCCAAATGCACCTAGAAATGAGGTAGGGCACACTAGAACTCCATTATCGGAGTTTGATGTTCAGTTTCTTTCTATGCCTCGATTTCATAAAGTGGAGCTCTAGTACCCGTCGTTCTAGAATGTTTCACACTTGCTCAGAATTCTTCCAAACGCACCTAGATATGACGTAGGGCACACCAGAAGTCCATTATAGTTATTTGGTGTGGATTTTCTTTCCGTGCCTCGATTTCCTAAATTGGAGCTTAGGGTACACGTCGTTCTGGAAAGTTTCACACCGGCTCGGAAGGATTCCACATGCACCTAGAAATGAGGTAGGGCACACTAGAAGTCCATTATGGGAGCTTAGGGTACGCGTCATTCTGGAAAGTTTCAGACCAGCTCGGAAGGATTCCAAATGAACCTAGAAATGAGGTAGGGCACACTAGAAGTCTATTTTGTATGTTTCGTATTGATTGTCTTTCGGTGCCTCGATTTCGTAAAGTGGAGCTCTGGATACCATCGGTCAGCAAAGTTTCACACCTGCTCGGAATTATTCTAAATGCACCTAGAAATGACATAGGGCACACCAGAAGTCCATTTTGGGTGTTTGCATTGATTTTCTTTCCGTGCCTCGATTTGATAATGTGGAGCCCCGGGTACCCGTCGCTCTCCAAAGCTTACAACTGCTCAGAATTATTCCAAATGCACCTAGAAATGACGTAGGGCACACTAGAAGTCCATTATGGGTGTTTGGTTTTGATTTTCTTTCCGTGCCTCGATTTCATAAATTGGAGCTCATGGTACGCGTCGTTCTGGAAAGTTTCACACCATCTCGGAAAGATTCCAAATGCACATAGAAATGAGGTAGGGCACACTAGAAGTACATTATGGGAGTTTGATGTTCATTTTCTTTCCATTCCTTGATTTCATAACGTGGAGATCTGGGTACCCGTCGTTCTGGAATGTTTCACACTTGCTCGGAATTCTTCCAAATGCACCTAGAAATGACGTAGGTCACACCAGAGGTCCACTATAGTTATTTGGTATGCATTTTCTTTCTGTGCCTCAATTTCATAAATAGAGCTTACGGTACGCGTCGTTCTGGAAAGTTTCACACCGGCTCGGAAGGATTCCAAATGCACCTAGAAATGAGGTAGGGCACACCAGAAGTCTATTTTGGGTGTTTCGTATTGATTGTCTTTCTGTGTCTCTATTTCATAAAGTGGAGCTCGATACCGCTGCTCAAAGAAAGTTTCACACCTGCCGAATTATTCCAAATGCACCTAGAAGTGACATAGGGCACACCAGAATTCCATTTTGGGTGTTTGCATTGATTTTCTTTCCGTGCCTTGATTTCATAATGTGGAGCTCCGAGTACCCGTCGCTCTGCAAAGTTTACACCTACTTGGAATTATTCCAAATGCACCAAGAAATGACGTAGGGCACACTAGAAGTCCATTATGGGTGTTTGGTTTTGATTTTCTTCACGTGCCTAGATTTCATAAATTGGAGCTTAGGGTGCGCGTCGTTTTGGAAAGTTTCACACCGGCTCGGAAAGATTCCAAATGGACCTAGAAATGAGGTTGGGCACACTAGATGTCCATTATGAGAGTTTGATGTTCATTTTCTTTCCATGCCTCAATTTCATAAAGTGGTGCTCTGGGTACCCGTCCTTCTGGAATATTTCACACTTGCTCGGAATTCTTCGAAATACACATAGAAATGACGTAGGTCACACCAGAAGTCCATGATAGTTATTTGGTGTGGATTTTCGTTCCGTGCCTCGATTTCATAAATTGGAACTTATGGTACGCGTCATTCTGGAAAGTTTCACACCGGCTCGGAAGGATTCCAAATGCACCTACAAATGAGGTAGGGCACAGTAGAAGTCTATTTTGTATGTTTCATATTGATTGTCTTTCTAAGCCTCGATTTCGTAAGTAGGAGCTCAGGGTACGCGTCGTTCTGGAAAGTTTCACACCGGCTCGGAAAGATTCCAAATGCACCTAGAAATGAGTTGGGCACACTAGAAGTCCATTATGGTAGTTTGACTTTCATTTTCTTTCCATGGCTCGATTTCATCAAGTGGAGCTCTGGGTACCCGTCGTTCTGGAATGTTTCACACTTGCTCGGAATTCTTCCAAATGCACCTAGAAATGACGTAGGTCACACCAGAAGTCCATTATAGTTATTTCGTGTGGATTTTCTTTCCGTGCCTCGATTTCATAAATTGGAGCTTAGGGTACGCGTCGTTCTGGAAAGTTTAACACCGGCTCGGAAAGATTCCAAATGCACCTAGAAATGACGTAGGGCACACTAGAAGTCTATTTTGGGTGTTTCGTATTGATTGTCTTTCTGTGTCTCGATTTCATAAAGTGGAGCTCGAATATCGCTCGTTCGTGAGTTTCACACCTTTCGGAATTAGTCCAAATACACCTAGAAATGACATAGGGCACACCAGAAGTACATTTTGGGTGTTTGCATTGATTTTCTTTCCGTGCCTCGATTTCATAATGTGGAGCTCCGGGTACCCGTCGCTCTCCAGAGTTTTACAACTGCTCAGATTTATTCCAAATGCACCTAGAAATGACGTCGAGCACATTAGATGTCCATTATGGGTGTTTCGTTTCGATTATCTTTCCGTGCCTCGATTTCATAAATTGGAGCTCAGGGTACGCGTCGTGCTGGAAAGTTTCACACCGGCTCGGAAAGATTCCAAATGCACATAGAAATGAGGTAGGGCACACTAGAAGTCCATTATGGGAGTTTGACGTTCATTTTCTTTCTACGCCACGATTTGATAAAGTGGAGCTCTGGGTTCCCGTCGTTCTGGAATGTTTCACACTTGCTCGGAATTGTTCCAAATGCACCTAGAAATGACGTAGGTCACACTAGAAGTCTACTATTGTTATTTGGTGTGGATTTTTTTTCCGTGCCTCGATTTCATAATTTGGAGCTTAGGGTACGCGTCGTTCTGCAAAGTTTCACACCGGCTCGGAAGGATTCCAAATGCGCCTAGAAGTGAGGTAGGGCACACTAGAAGTCTATTTGGGCTGTTTCGTATATATTGTCTTTCTGTGTCTCGATTTTATAAAGCGGAGCTCTGGATACCGTCGTTCAGCAAAGTTTCACACCTGCTCGGAATTATTCCAAATGCACCTAGAAATGTCATGGGGCACACCAGAAGTCCATTTTGTGTGTTTGCATTGATTTTCTTTCCGTGCCTCGATTTTATAATGTGGAGCTCCGAGTACCCGTCGCTTTGCAAAGTTTTACACCAGCTTAGAATTATTCCAAATACACCTAGAAATAATGTTGGGCACACTAGAAGTCCATTATGGGTGTATGGTTTTGATTTTCTCTACGTGCCTAGATTTCATAAATTGGAGCTCAGGTTACGCGTCGTTCTGGAAAGTTTCACACCGGCTCGGAAAGATTCCAATTGCACCAAGAAATGAGGTAGGGCACATTAGAAGTCCATTATGGGAGTTTGATGTTCATTTTCTTTCCATGCCTCGATTTCATAAAGTGGAGCTTTGGGTACCCGTCGTTCTGGAATGTTTCACACTTGCTCGGAATTCTTCCAAATGCTCCTAGAAATGACGTAGAACACTCCAGAAGTCCATTATAGTTATTTGGTGTGGATTTTCTTTCCGTGCCTTGATTTCATAAATTAGAGCTTAGGGTACGCGTCGTTCTAGAAAGTTTCACACCAGCTCGGAAAGATTCCAAATGCACCTAAAAATGAGGTAGGGCACACTAGAAGTCCATTATGGGAGTTTGATGTTCATTTTCTTTCCATGCCACGATTTCATAAAGTGGAGCTCTGGGTACCCGTCGTTCTGGAATGTTCCACACTTGCTCGGAATTATTCCAAATACACCTAAAAATGTTGTAGGTCACACCAGAAGTCTATTATAGTTATTTGGTGTGGATTTTCTTTCTGTGCCTCGATTTCATAAATTGGAGCATAGGGTACGCATCGTTCTGGAAAGTTTCACACCGGCTCGAAAGGATTCCAAATGCACCTAGAAATGACATAGGGCACACCAGAAGCCCATTTTGGGTGTTTGCATTGATTTTTCTTTCCGTGCCTCAATTTCATAACGTGGAGCTCCGGATACCCGTTGCTCTGCAAAGTTTTTACACCTTCTTAGAATTATTCCAAATGCACCGAGAAATGACGTAGGACACACTAGAAGTCCATTATGGATGTTTGGTTTTGATTTTTTTACGTGCCTAGATTTCATAAATTGGAGCTCATGGCACGCGTCGTTCTGGAAAGTTTCACACCGGCTCGGAAGGATTCCAAATGCACCTAGAAATGAGGTAGGGCACACTAGAAGTCCATTATGGGAGTTTGATGTTCATTTCCTTTCCATGCCTCGATTTCATAAAGTGGAGCTCTGGGTACCCGTTGTTCTGGAATGTTTCACACTTGCTCGGAATTTTTCCAAATGCACCTAGAAATGACGTAGGGCACACCAGAAGTCCATTATAGTTATTTGGTGTGGATTTTCTTTCCGTGCCTCGATTTCATAAATTGGAGCTTTGGGTACGCGTCGTTCTGGAAAGTTTCACACCGGCTCGGAAGGATTCCAAAAGAACCTAGAAATGAGGTAGGGCACACTTGAAGTCTATTTCGGGTATTTCGTATTGATTGTCTTTCTGTGCCTCGATTTCGTAAAGTGGAACTCTCGATACCGTCGTTCAGCAAAGTTTCACACCTGCTCGGAATTATTCCAAATGCATCTAGAAATGACATAGGGCACACCAGAATTCCATTTTGGTTGTTTGCATTGATTTCCTTTCCGTGCCTCGATTTCATAATGTGGAGCTCCGGGTACCCGTCGCTATCCAAAGTTTTACAACCGCTCAGAATTATTCCAAATGAACCTAGAAATGAGGTGTTTGGTTTTGATTTTCTTTCCGTGACTCGATTTCATAAATTGTAGCTCAGGGTACGCGTCGTTCTGGAAAGTTTCACAACGGCTCGGAAAGATTCCAAATGCACCTAGTAATGAGGTAGGGCACACAAGAAGTCCATTATGGGAGTTTGATGTTCATTTTCTTTCCATGCCGCGATTTCAGAAAGTGGAGCTCTAGGTACCTGTCGTCCTGGAATGTTTCACACTTGCTCGGAATTATTCCAAATGCACCTAGATATGACGTAGGGCACACCAGAAGTCCATTATAGTCATTTGGTGTGGATTTTTTTTTTCCGTGCCTCGATTTCATAAATTAGAGCTTAGGGTATGCGTCGTTCTGGAAAGTTTCACACCGGCTCGGAAGAATTCCAAATGCACCTAGAAATGAGGTAGGGCACACTAGAAGTCTATTGTAATATTCTGAAAATAACCCTTAAGGGCCTACGTGTAATTAGATGAAAGGGGATACATGTAAATGGAATATTTTGGAGTTTTAGGGAGGATTTGGTTTGTACCAGGATATAACAATCGTGAGGAGAGTGGATTCTAGAAACCCTAATGATCTTTTCCTTTTTCCCTTGTTTCTGCGCCGCCGCTCTCCTTATTTTCTTTTCTTACACTTTGCGTGGAAGCCAACACCGATGTTGCCGCTTCGTCATTGCCGTTTGTTGCATGGACATCCATGGTACAGACGCCGCTAGCTATTGCGCTGCCGTGCATGTGCTTTCGTGACTTTTTGCCCACCCGCATGCAGTGACATCCAACTCATGGCTTGGGGCCTTTGACCCTTACACGTACCAATTTATTGCTCTGCTTTGTTTGGTACCGTGCGTGCGAGAATGCTTGCGTTCATTGATTGGAATAGAAAAGAGAGATTAATTTGGCTAGCAGTATGCTTGCGTTTTTTATTTGGGGTAGTAGTAGGGGAGAGAGATCTAACTAGTGCAAGGGCATTAATTAATTAATTAGGTGCACGGCTAGTTAGTGCATCAATTATTTAATTAGGTTGGTCACATTCTACACTTTTGGTTGCTGTTGGTTCGTGATGCAACTTTTGCATGCAAGCTTGTAGATTGAGCAAAGAAGGGAGAGAGGTGAACTAGATAGTGTTGTATCTCTTGCCACTAGTAATTAACAATAGTCTTTGCAAGCTTCGCATATATGTGTTTCATTGGGTTAATAAAGGAGAGAGAAGCTAGCATGTTTTGTTGGATCGATGAGGAAAATATTAGCATATTTCTAGTCGGGAGATATCGAACAATAGATTGGTTTTAGTCTGCTGTTCTGTTGTACGATTTATTCAGGTACATAAATGGCGAATTTTAGGAATATCATCTACTAGTTAATTGTAGATAATTTCAGTATCTTTCTAAAGAGTATTTAATCATGTCGAGCGGACGAGTAATTCTCAAGTTATGAATTTAGTAAGGCTCGCTGTCCAGAAGATGACAGATCGGTCTTCTGGAATAAAAACAGGGGGTTAGACGATTTAATTAGAAGTCATGGTAATATAAGAAAATGTGAAGAATTTTGTGTAGATTCCAGAACTGGGTGGTTTGTCTTGATCGGACTTGTGATTCAAAAGTTACGCCCTTTTTAGTACCAAGACGATGAGGGTATTTGTTAAATGCAAGCAAGCGCTATGGATTTGGGGGACGTGTAGGAGCGATGTCAATTAATTGTTGTTCTTGTGATGTTGTAGATTGTATTAAAATTTGAGTGTTTAATGTAGGAGAGACGTCATGCGTGTTGCCATCTTCTAGCCAAACAGTGCATCGCAACTAGTAAAGGCAAGTACATGGTAGACAGCGATCAATGATTGATCACAAGTCCACGGGAGTGGAGGAGGTCCCCGATCCTTGAGGAGGAGCGGGCTTGAGAGTGAACGTTGTCGCGAAGCGTTCACTCATGCTATATTAGGTATCTGTGAAAGAAGTGCATGTGGACATGTAGAATAGAGTTGCATTGAGATATGAGATGAATGTGTGTGAAAACAAAGAGAAGAGAATGGCATGAGAATATTAATAGAAGGATATGTGATGATAATGAAGTTATTGAATACTGTTGATTTATCATTGCTCGTTGTATATTGATATATTTGCTGAGTCGTGGACTCACCCTGGCTCTTTTGTTGTTTTAGGTGAACATTGAGGGCGCCACAATTGGGAGGGTCTAGAGCACATGGAATAGTTTTATACTTCAGAACATGATTATTTGCCATGAAAACCATTTGATTCATTTTCACTGGATTACTTTTAGGACATGTTAGAAATTGAATAAGCTTAGATGAATGCTTTAGACTAGTCTACTTTGTTCCACGGTTTTGGATTCACTGGTTTGGTGCTGTTTTAGACCTATTATCTTGCAATGTTTCCCTCGCTTATTTATTCATGCTTTACAAGTCTTTATTTATGTTCTATTGCAACCCGTGGATGGGTTTTTATTAATGCTTTGACTTGCTGAAATTTTATAGTGCGTTGATGAATATTAGTTGGAAGGGTTGTTTAGTCGCATTTTAGGCTCAGTGTTGGGCTGGGGTGTTACATCTATTTTGGGTGTTTCGTATTGATTGTCTTTCTGTGCCTCGATTTCGTAAAGTGGAGCTCTGGATACCGTTGTTCAGCAAAGTTTGACACATGCTCGGAATTATTCCAAATGCACCTTGAAATGAGATAGGGCACCCCAGAAGTCCATTTTGGGTGTTTGCATTGATTTTCTTCCGTGCCTCGATTTCATAATGTGGAGCTCCGGGTACCCGTCGCTCTGCAAAGTTTTACACCAGCTTAGAATTATTCCAAATGCACCTAGAAATGACGTAGGGCACACTAGAAGTCCATTATGGGTGTTTGGTTTCGATTTTCTTTCCGTGCCTCGATTTCATAAATTGGAGCTCAGGGTACGCGTCGTTCTGGAAAGTTTCACGCCGGCTCCGAAAGATTCCAAATACACCCAGAAATAAGGTAGGGCACACTAGAAACCCTTTATGGGAGTTTGATGTTCATTTTCTTTCCATGCCACGATTTCAAAAAGTGGAGCTCTGGGTTCCCGTCGTTCTGGAATATTTCACACTTGCTCGGAATTATTTCAAATGCACCTAGAAATGACGTAGGGCACACCAGAAGTCCATTATAGTTATTTGGTGTGGATTTTCTTTCCGTGCCTTGATTTCATAAATTGGAGCTTAGGGTACGCGTCGTTCTGGAAAGTTTCACACCGGCTCGGAAGGATTCCAAATGCACCTAGAAATGAGGTAGGGCACACTAGAAGTCTATTTTGGGTGTTTCGTATTGATTGTCTTTCTGTGCCTCGATTTCGTAAAGTGGAGCTCTGGATACCGCCGTTCAGCAAAGTTTCACACCTGCTCGGAATTATTCCAAATGCACCTAGAAATGACATAGGGCACACTAGAAGTCCATTTTGTGTGTTTGCATTGATTTTCTTTCCGTGCCTCGATTTCATAATGTGGAGCTCCGGGTACCCGTCGCTCTGCAAAGTTTTACAACTGCTCAGAATTATTCCGAATGCACATAGAAATGACGTAGGGCACACTAGAAGTCCATTATGGTTGTTTGGTTTTGATTTTCTTTACGTGCCTAGTTTTCATAAATTGGAGCTCAGGGTACGCGTCGCTCTGGAAAGTTTCACACCGGCTCGGAAAGATTCCAAATGCACCCAGAAATGAGGTAGGGCACACTAGAAATCCATTACAGGAGTTTGATGATCATTTTCTTTCCATGCCTCGATTTCATAAAGTGGAGCTCTGGGTACCCGTCGTTCTGAAATGTTTCACACTTGCTCAGAATTATTCCAAATGCACCTAGATATGACGTAGGGCACACCAGAAGTCCATTATAGTTATTTGGTTTGGATTTTCTTTCCGTGCCTTGATTTCATAAATTGGAGCTTAGGGTACGCGTCGTTCTGGAAAGTTTCACACCGGCTCGAAACGATTCCAAAAGCACCTAGAAATGAGGTAGGGCACACTAGAAGTCTATTTTGGGTGTTTCGTATTGACTGTCTTTCTGTGCCTCGATTTCGTAAAGTGGAGCTCTGGATACCGTCGTTCAGCAAAGTTTCACACCTGCTCGGAATTATTCCAAATGCACCAAGAAATGACATAGGACACACCAGAAGTCCATTTTGGGTGTTTGCATTAATTTTCTTTCCGTGCCTCGATTTCATAAAGTCGAGCTCCGGGTACCCGTCGCTCTGCAAAGTTTTACACCTACTCAGAATTATTCCAAATGCACCGAGAAATGATGTAGGACACACTAGAAGTCCATTATGGTTGTTTGGTTTTGATTTTCTTTACGTGCCTAGATTTCATCAATTGGAGCTCATGGCACGCGTCGTTCTGGAATGTTTCACACCGGCTCGAAAAGATTCCAAATGCACCTAGAAATGAGGTAGGGCATACTAGAAGTCCATCATGGGAGTTTCATGTTCATTTTCATTCCATGCCACGATTTCATATAGTGGAGCTCTGGGTTCCCGTCATTCTGGAATGTTTCAAACTTGCTCGAAATTATTCCAAATGCACTTAGAAATAACGTAGGTCACACCAGAAGTCCATTATAGTTATTTGGTTTGGATTTTCTTTCCGTGCCACGATTTCATTAATTGGAGCTTAGGTACGCGCTGCTCGAAAGTTTCACACGGCTCGGAAGGATTCCAAATGCACCTAGAAATGAGATATGGCACACTAGAAGTCTATTTTGGGCACCTAGAAATGACGAGGCACACCAGAAGTCCATTATAGTTGTTTCGTATTGATTGTCTTTTCGTGCCTCGATTTCGTAAAGTGGAGCTCAGATACCTGCGTCGTTGAGAAAGTTTCACACGCTCGGAATTATTCCAAATGCACCTAGAAATGACATAGGGCACACCAGAGGTCCATTTTGGTTGTTTGTATTGATTTTCTTTCCGTGCCTCGATTTCATAATGTGGAGCTCCGGGCACCCGTCGCTCTGCAAAGTTTTACACTTTCGAATTATTCCAAATGCACCTAGAAATGACGTAGGGCACACTAGAAGTCCATTATGGGTGTTTGGTTTTGATTTTCTTTCCGTGCCTCGATTTCATAAATTTGAGCTCAGGGTACGCGTCGTTCTGGAAAGTTTCACACCGTCTCGGAAATATTCCAGATGCACCTAGAAATGAGGTAGGGCACACTAGAAGTCCATTATAGGAGTTTGATGTTCATTTTCTTTCCATGCCTCGATTTCATACAGTGGAGCTCTCGGTACCGTGGCTTACGAAATGTTTCACACTTGCTCAGAATTATTCCAAATGCACCTAGAAATGACGTAGGGCACACCAGAAGTCCATTATAGTTATTTGGTGTGGATTTTCTTTCCGTGCCTCGATTTCATAAATTGGAGCTTAGGGTACGCGTCGTTCTGGAAAGTTTCACACCGGCTCGGAAGGATTCCAAATGCACCTAGAAATGAGGTAGGGCACACTAGAAGTCTATTTTGGGTGTTTCGTATTGATTGTCTTTCTGTGCCTCGATTTCGTAAAGTGGAGCTCTGGATACCGTCGTTCAGCAAAGTTTCACACCTGCTCGGAATTATTCCAAATGCACCTAGAAATGACATAGGGCACACCAGAAGTCCATTTTGGGTGTTTGCATTGATTTTCTTTCCGTGCCTCGATTTCATAAAGTGGAGCTCCGGGTACCCGTCGCTCTGCAAAGTTTTACACCTACTCAGAATTATTCCAAATGCACCTAGAAATGATGTAGGACACACTAGAAGTCCATTATGATTGTTTGGTTTTGATTTTCTTTACGAGCCTAGATTTCATCAATTGGAGCTCATGGCACGCGTCGTTCTGGAATGTTTCACACCGGCTCGGAAAGATTCCAAATGCACCTAGAAATGAGGTAGGGCACACTAGAAGTCCATTATGGGAGTTTGATGTTCATTTTCTTTCCATGCCTCGATTTCATAAAGTGGTGCTGTGGGTACCCGTCATTCTGGAATGTTTCAAACTTGCTCGGAATTATTTCAAATGCACCTTGATATGACGTAGGGCACACCATAAGTCCATTATAGTTATTTGGTGTGGATTTTCTTTCCGTGCCTCGATTTCATAAATTGGAGCTTAGGGTACGCGTCGTTCTGGAAAGTTTCACACCGGCTCGGAAGGATTCCAAATGCACCTAGAAATGAGGTAGGGCACACTAGAAGTCTATTTTGGATGTTTCGTATTGATTGTCTTTCTATGCCTCGATTTCATAAAGTGGAGCTCTAGATACCGTCGTTCAGCAAAGTTTCACACCTGCTCGGAATTATTCCAAATGCACCTAGAAATGACATAGGGCACACCAGAAGTCTATTTTGGGTGTTTGCATTGATTTTCTTTCTGCGCCTCGAAATGAGGTAGGGCACACCAGAAGTCTATTTTGGGTGTTTGCATTGATTTTCTTTCTATGCCTCGATTTTGTAAAGTGGAGCTTCGGGTACCCGTCGCTCTGCAAAGTTTCTCACCTGCTCAGAATTATTCCAAATGCACCAAGAAATGACGTAGGGCATACTAGAAGTCCATTATGGGTGTTTGGTTTTCATTTTCTTTCCGTGCCTCGATTTCATAAATTGGAGCTTCGAGGCACGCGCTGATTCGAAAGTTTCACACCGGCTCGGAAAGATTCCAAATGCACCTAGAAATGAGGTAGGGCACACTAGAAGTCTATAGTGGGAGTTTGATGTTCATTTTCTTTCAATGCCTCGCGATTTCACACAGTGGAGCTCTGAATACCCGTCGTTCTAGAATGTTTCACAATTGCTCGGAATTATTCCAAATGCACCTAGAAATGATGTAGGGCACACCAGAAGTCCATTATAGTTATTTGGTGTGGATTTTCTTTCCGTGCCTCGATTTCATAAATTGGAGCTCGAGTGCAGCGTCATAAATTTCTCGAAAGTTTCACACCGGCTCGGAAAGATTCCAAATGCACCTAGAAATGAGGTAGGGCACACTAGAAGTCCATTATGGGAGTTTGATGTTCATTTTCTTTCCATGCCTCGATTTCATACAGTGGAGCTCTGGGTACCCGTCGTGCTGGAATGTTTCACACTTGCTCGGAATTATTCCAAATGCACCTAGAAATGACGTAGGGCACACCAGAAGTCCATTATAGTTATTTGGTGTGGATTTTCTTTCCGTGCCTCGATTTCATAAATTGGAGCTTCTGAGTGCTGCGTCGTTCGGAAAGTTTCACACCGGCTCGGAAGGATTCCAAATGCACCTAGAAATGAGGTAGGACACACTAGAAGTCTATTTTGCGTGTTTCGCATTGATTGTCTTTCTGTGCCTCGATTTCGTAAAGTGGAGCTCTTGATACCGTGGTTCAGCCAAGTTTCACACCCGCTTGGAATTATTCCAAATGCACCTAGAAATGACATAGGGCACACTAGATGTCCATTTTGGGTGTTTGCATTAATTTTCTTTCCGTGCCTCTATTTCATAAATTAGAGCTCATGGTACGCGTCGTTCTGGAAAGTTTCACACCGGCTCGGAAAGATTCCAAATGCACCTAGAAATGAGGTAGGGCACACTAGAAGTCCATTATGGGAGTTTGATGTTCATTTTCTTTCCATGCCTCGATTTCATAAAGTGGAGCTCTGGGTACCCGCTGCTCGAATGTTTCACACTTGCTCGGAATTATTCCAAATGCACCTAGAAATGACGTAGGGCATACCAGAAGTCCATTATAGTTATTTGGTGTGGATTTTCTTTCCGTGCCTCGATTTCATAAATTGGAGCTTAGGGTACGCGTTGTTCTGGAAAGTTTCACACCGGCTCGGAAGGATTCCAAATGAACCTAGAAATGAGGTAGGGCACACTAGAAGTCCATTTTGCGTGTTTCGTATTGATTGTCTTTCTGTGCCTCGATTTCGTAAAGTGGAGCTCTGGATACCGTGGTTCAGGCAAGTTTCACACCCGCTCGGAATTATTCCAAATGCACCTAGAAATGACATAGGGCAGATCAGAAGTCCATTTTGGGTGTTTGCATTGATTTTCTTTCCGTGCGTCGATTTCATAAGGTGGAGCTCCGGGTACCCGTCGCTCTGCAAAGTTTCACACCTGCTCAGAATTATTCCAAATGCAACTAGAAATGACGTATGGCACAGTAGAAGTCCATTATGGGTGTTTGGTTTTGATTTTCTTTCCGTGCCTCGATTTCATAAATTGGAGCTCAAGGTGCTGCGTCGTTGATTTCGAAAGTTTCACACCGGCTCGGAAAGATTCCAAATGCACCTAGAAATGAGGTAGCGCACACTAGAAGTCCATTATGGGAGTTTGATGTTCATTTTCTTTCCATGCCTCGATTTCATACGGTGGAGCTCTGGTACCCGTCGTTCTGGAATGTTTCGCACTTGCTCGGAATTATTCCAAATGCACCTAGAAACAACGTAGGGCACACCAGAAGTCCATTATAGTTATTTGGTATGGATTTTCTTTCCGTGCCTCGATTTCATAAATTGGAGCTTCTGATGCAGCGTCGTTTTGGAAAGTTTCACACCGCTCGGAAGTATTCCAAATGCACCTAGAAATGAGGTAGGGCACACTAGAAGTCTATTTTTTGCATTGATTGTGTTTGCCTCGATTTCATAAATTGATTGTCGTTCGCAAAGTTTCACACGTTTGAATTATTCCAAATGCACCTAGGGCACACTAGAAGTCCATTTTGGGTGTTTGCATTGATGCCTCGATTTCATAAATTGGAGCTCAGGGTACGCGTCGTTCTGGAAAGTTTCACACCGGCTCGGAAAGATTCCAAATGCACCTAGAAATGAGGTAGGGCACACTAGAAGTCCATTATGGGAGTTTGATGTTCATTTTCTTTCCATGCCTCGATTTCATACAGTGGAGCTCTGGGTACCCGTCGTTCTGGAATGTTTCACACTTGCTCGGAATTATTCCAAATGCACCTAGAAATGACGTAGGGCACACCAGAAGTCCATTATAGTTATTTGGTATGGATTTTCTTTCCGTGCCTCGATTTCATAAATTGGAGCTTACGGTACGCGTCGTTCTGGAAAGTTTCACACCGGCTCGGAAGGATTCCAAATGCACCTAGAAATGAGGTAGGGCACACTAGAAGTCTATTTTGGGTGTTTCGCATTGATTGTCTTTCTGTGCCTCGATTTCGTAAAGTGGAGCTCTGGATACCGTCGTTCAGCCAAGTTTCACACCTGCTCGGAATTATTCCAAATGCACCTAGAAATGACATAGGGCACACTAGAAGTCCATTTTGGGTGTTTGCATTGATTTTCTTTCCGTGCCTCGATTTCATAAATTAGAGCTCGAGTGCACGCTGCCTGATTTCGAAAGTTTCACACCGGCTCGGAAAGATTCCAAATGCACCTAGAAATGAGGTAGGGCACACTAGAAGTCCATTATGGGAGTTTGATGTTCATTTTCTTTCCATGCCTCGATTTCATACAGTGGAGCTCTGGGTACCGTGGATTCGAATGTTTCACACTTGCTCGGAATTATTCCAAATGCACCTAGAAATGACGAGGGCACACCGAAGTCCATTATAGTTATTTGGTGTGGATTTTCTTTCCGTGCCTCGATTTCATAAATTGGAGCTTAGGGTACGCGTTGTTCTGGAAAGTTTCACACCGGCTCGGAAGGATTCCAAATGCACCTAGAAATGAGGTAGGGCACACTAGAAGTCCATTTTGGATGTTTCGTATTGATTGTCTTTCTGTGCCTCGATTTCGTAAAGTGGAGCTCTGGATACCATGGTTCGAGACAAGTTTCACACCGCGGAATTATTCCAAATGCACCTAGAAATGACATAGGGCACATCGAAGTCCATTTTGGGTGTTTGCATTGATTTTCTTTCCGTGCCTCGATTTCATAAGGTGGAGCTCGGTGCACCGTCGCTCGCAAAGTTTTACACCGCTCGGAATTATTCCAAATGCAACTAGAAATGACGTATGGCACAGTAGAAGTCCATTATGGGTGTTTGGTTTTGATTTTCTTTCCGTGCCTCGATTTCATAAATTGGAGCTCAGAGTACGCGTCGTTCTGGAAAGTTTCACACCGGCTCGGAAAGATTCCAAATGCACCTAGAAATGAGGTAGGGCACACTAGAAGTCCATTATGGGAGTTTGATGTTCATTTTCTTTCCATGCCTCGATTTCATACAGTGGAGCTCTGGGTACCCGTCGTTCTGTAATGTTTCGCACTTGCTCGGAATTATTCCAAATGCACCTAGAAACAACGTAGGGCACACCAGAAGTCCATTATAGTTATTTGGTATGGATTTTCTTTCCGTGCCTCGATTTCATAAATTGAAGCTTACGGTGCGCGTTGTTCTGGAAAGTTTCACACCGGCTCGGAAGGATTCCAAATACACCTAGAAGTGAGGTAGGGCACACTAGAAGTCTATTTTGCGTGTTTCGCATTGATTGTCTTTCTGTGCCTCGATTTCGTAAAGTGGAGCTCTGGATACCGTCATTCTGCCAAGTTTCACACCTGCTCGGAATTATTCCAAATGCACCTAGAAATGACATAGGGCACACTAGAAGTCCATTTTGGGTGTTTGCACTGATTTTCTTTCCGTGCCTCGATTTCATATATTAGAGCTCGAGTGCACGCGTGGCTGCTCGGAAAGTTTCACACGGCTCGGAAAGATTCCAAATGCACCTAGAAATGAGGTAGGGCACACTAGAAGTCCATTATGGGAGTTTGATGTTCATTTTCTTTCCATGCCTCGATTTCATAAATTGGAGCTCGGGTACCGTGGATTGCTCGAATGTTTCACACTTGCTCGGAATTATTCCAAATGCACCTAGAAATGACGTAGGGCACACTAGAAGTCCATTATAGTTATTTGGTATGGATTTTCTTTCCGTGCCTCGATTTCATAAATTGGAGCTTCTGGTGCAGCTGTTCGAAAGTTTCACACTTGCTCGGAAGGATTCCAAATGCACCTAGAAATGAGGTAGGGCACACTAGAAGTCCATTTTGTGTGATTTGGAGCTCTTGATTGAAAGTTTCACGTGCCTCGATTTCACTAGAAGTCCAAAGTGGAGATTTTCTTTCGTGCCTCGATTTCATAAATTGGAGCTCGAGTGCGCCGCTCGAAAGTTTCACACCAGCTCGGAAAGATTCCAAATGCACCTAGAAATGAGGTAGGGCCCACTAGAAGTCCATTTTGGGTGTTTGCATTGATTTTCTTTCCGTAACTCGATTTCATAATGTGGAGCTCGGATACTCGCTGCTCGAAAGTTTCACACTGCTCGGAATTATTCCAAATGCACCTAGAAATGACATAGGGCACACTAGAAGTCCATTATGGGTGTTTGCATTGATTTTCTTTCCGTGCCTCGATTTCATAAATTGGAGCTCGAGTGCTGCGTCGGATTCACGGAAAGTTCACACCGGCTCGGAAAGATTCCAAATGCACCTAGAAATGAGGTAGGGCACACTAGAAGTCCATTATGGGAGTTTGATGTTCATTTTCTTTCCATGCCTCGATTTCATAAAGTGGAGCTCTGGGTGCCGTCGTTTTGGAATGTTTCACACTTGCTGGAATTATTCCAAATGCACCTAGAAATGACGTAGGGCACACCGAAGTCCATTATAGTTATTTGGTGTGGATTTTCTTTCCGTGCCTCGATTTCATAAATTGGAGCTTAGGTGCAGCGTTGTTGTTCGAAAGTTTCACACCGGCTCGGAAGGATTCCAAATGCACCTAGAAATGAGGTAGGGCACACTAGAAGTCCATTTTGCGTGTTTCGTATTGATTGTCTTTCTGTGCCTCGATTTCGTAAAGTGGAGCTCTGGATACCGTGGTTCAGGCAAGTTTCACACCGCTCGGAATTATTCCAAATGCACCTAGAAATGACATAGGGCACACCAGAAGTCCATTTTGGGTGTTTGCATTGATTTTCTTTCCGTGCCTCGATTTCATAAGGTGGAGCTCCGGGTACCCGTCGCTCTGCAAAGTTTTACACCTGCTCAGAATTATTCCAAATGCAACTAGAAATGACGTAGGGCACACTAGAAGTCCATTATGGGTGTTTGGTTTTGATTTTCTTTCCGTGCCTCGATTTCATAAATTGGAGCTCAGGGTACGCGTCGTTCTCGAAAGTTTCACACCGGCTCGGAAAGATTCCAAATGCACCTAGAAATGAGGTAGGGCACACTAGAAGTCCATTATGGGAGTTTGATGTTCATTTTCTTTCCATGCCTCGATTTCATAAAGTGGAGCTCTGGGTACCCAAATGGATTGCTGGAATGTTTCGCACTTGCTCGGAATTATTCCAAATGCACCTAGAAACGACGTAGGGCACACCAGAAGTCCATTATAGTTATTTGGTATGGATTTTCTTTCCGTGCCTCGATTTCATAAATTGGAGCTTACGGTACGCGTCGTTCTGGAAAGTTTCACACCGGCTCGGAAGGATTCCAAATGCACCTAGAAATGAGGTAGGGCACACTAGAAGTCTATTTTGCGTGTTTCGCATTGATTGTCTTTCTGTGCCTCGATTTCGTAAAGTGGAGCTCTGGATACCGTGGTTCAGGCAAGTTTCACACCCGCTCGGAATTATTCCAAATGCACCTAGAAATGACATAGGGCAGATCAGAAGTCCATTTTGGGTGTTTGCATTGATTTTCTTTCCGTGCGTCGATTTCATAAGGTGGAGCTCGGGTGCCGTCGCTCGCTCAAAGTTTCACACCGCTCGGAATTATTCCAAATGCAACTAGAAATGACGTAGGGCACACTAGAAGTCCATTATGGGTGTTTGATTTTGATTTTCTTTCCGTGCCTCGATTTCATAAATTGGAGCTCAAGGTACGCGTCGTTCTGGAAAGTTTCACACTTGCTCGGAAAGATTCCAAATGCACCTAGAAATGAGGTAGGGCACACTAGAAGTCCATTATGGGAGTTTGATGTTCATTTTCTTTCCATGCCTCGATTTCATAAATTGGAGCTTAGGGTGCCGCGTGGATTACTCGAATGTTTCACACTTGCTCGGAATTATTCCAAATGCACCTAGAAACGACGTAGGGCACACCAGAAGTCCATTATAGTTATTTGGTATGGATTTTCTTTCCGTGCCTCGATTTCATAAATTGGAGCTTACGATGCTGCGTGGTTCGGAAAGTTTCACACCGGCTCGGAAGGATTCCAAATGCACCTAGAAATGAGGTAGGGCACACTAGAAGTCTATTTTGGGTGTTTGCATTGATTGTCTTTTCGTGCCTCGATTTCATAAAGTGGAGCTCGGGATACCGTCCTTCGAGAAAGTTTCACACCGCGGAATTATTCGCGCAAAGTTTCACACCGCCGGAATTATTCCAAATGCACCTAGAAATGACATAGGGCACACTAGAAGTCCATTTTGGGTGTTTGGTTTTGATTTTCTTTCCGTGCCTCGATTTCATAAATTGGAGCTCGAGTGCAGCGTCGTGCTCGAAAGTTTCACACCGCTCGGAAAGATTCCAAATGCACCTAGAAATGAGGTAGGGCACACTAGAAGTCCATTATGGGAGTTTGATGTTCATTTTCTTTCCATGCCTCGATTTCATAAAGTGGAGCTCTGGGTACCGCTGCTCGAATGTTTCACACTTGCTCGGAATTATTCCAAATGCACCTAGAAATGACGAGGGCACACCGAAGTCCATTATAGTTATTTGGTGTGGATTTTCTTTCCGTGCCTCGATTTCATAAATTGGAGCTTAGGGTACGCGTTGTTCTGGAAAGTTTCACACCGGCTCGGAAGGATTCCAAATGCACCTAGAAATGAGGTAGGGCACACTAGAAGTCTATTTTGCGTGTTTCGCATTGATTGTCTTTCTGTGCCTCGATTTCGAAAAGTGGAGCTCGATACCGTGTTTCAACCAAGTTTCACACCTGCTCGGAATTATTCCAAATGCACCTAGAAATGACATAGGGCACACTAGAAGTCCATTTTGGGTGTTTGCATTGATTTTCTTTCCGTGCCTCGATTTCATAAATTAGAGCTCAGGGTACGCGTCGTTCTGGAAAGTTTCACACCGGCTCGGAAAGATTCCAAATGCACCTAGAAATGAGGTAGGGCACACTAGAAGTCCATTATGGGAGTTTGATGTTCATTTTCTTTCCATGCCTCGATTTCATAAAGTGGAGCTCTGGGTACCCGTCGTTCTGGAATGTTTCACACTTGCTCGGAATTATTCCAAATGCACCTAGAAATGACGTAGGGCACACCAGAAGTCCATTATAGTTATTTGGTGTTGATTTTCTTTCCGTGCCTCGATTTCATAAATTGGAGCTTAGGGTACGCGTTGTTCTGGAAAGTTTCACACCGGCTCGGAAGGATTCCAAATGCACCTAGAAATGAGGTAGGGCACACTAGAAGTCCATTTTAGCGTGTTTCGTATTGATTGTCTTTCTGTGCCTCGATTTCGTAAAGTGGAGCTCGATACCCTCGTTCAGATAAGTTTGACACCTGCTCGGAATTATTCCAAATGCACCTAGAAATGACATAGGGCACACCAGAAGTCCATTTTGGGTGTTTGCATTGATTTTCTTTCCGTGCCTCGATTTCATAAGGTGGAGCTCCGCACCGCCGCTCGCAAAGTTTCACACACCTGCTGAGAATTATTCCAAATGCAACTAGAAATGACGTAGGGCACAGTAGAAGTCCATTATGGGTGTTTGGTTTTGATTTTCTTTTCGTGCCTCGATTTCATAAATTGGAGCTCATGGTACGCGCGTGATTCTGGAAAGTTTCACACCGCTCGGAAAGATTCCAAATGCACCTAGAAATGAGGTAGGGCACACTAGAAGTCCATTATGGGAGTTTGATGTTCATTTTCTTTCCATGCCTCGATTTCATAAAGTGGAGCTCTGGGTGCCGATGGATTGCTCGAATGTTTCACACTTGCTCGGAATTATTCCAAATGCACCTAGAAATGACGTAGGGCACACCGAAGTCCATTATAGTTATTTGGTGTGGATTTTCTTTCCGTGCCTCGATTTCATAAATTGGAGCTTAGGGTACGCGTTGATTTCGAAAGTTTCACACCGGCTCGGAAGGATTCCAAATGCACCTAGAAATGTGGTAGGGCACACTAGAAGTCTATTTTGCGTGTTTCGCATTGATTGTCTTTCTGTGCCGCGATTTCGTAAAGTGGAGCTCTGGATACCGTCGTTCAGCCAAGTTTCACACCCGCTCGGAATTATTCCAAATGCACCTAGAAATGACATAGGGCACACTAGAAGTCCATTTTGGGTGTTGGCATTGATTTTATTTCTGTGCCTCGATTTCATAAATTAGAGCTCAGTGTACGCGTCGTTCTGGAAAGTTTCACACTTGCTCGGAATTATTACAAATGCACCTAGAAACGACGTAGGGCACACCAGAAGTCCATTATAGTTATTTGGTATGGATTTTCTTTCCGTGCCTCGATTTCATAAATTGGAGCTCTGGTACCCGCTGCTCGAAAGTTTCACACTTGCTCGGAAAGATTCCAAATGCACCTAGAAATGAGGTAGGGCACACTAGAAGTCCATTATAGGGAGTTTGATGTGGATTTTCTTTCCATGCCTCGATTTCATAAATTGGAGCTTGGGTACCCAGCGCTGTTCGAATGTTTCACACTTGCTCGGAATTATTCCAAATGCACCTAGAAATGACGTAGGGCACACTAGAAGTCCATTATGGGTGTTTGGTATGGATTTTCTTTCCGTGCCTCGATTTCATAAATTGGAGCTTACGTGTGCGCTGCTGCTCGAAAGTTTCACACCGCTCGGAATTATTCCAAATGCACCTAGAAATGACGTAGGGCACACTAGAAGTCCATTATGGGTGTTTGTTTTGATTTTCTTTCCGTGCCTCGATTTCATAAATTGGAGCTCTGGATACCGTCGTTGCTCGAAAGTTTCACACCGCTCTAAAGATTCCAAATGCACCTAGAAATGAGGTAGGGCACACTAGAAGTCCATTATGGGAGTTTGATGTTCATTTTCTTTCCATGCCTCGATTTCATAAATTGGAGCTCTGGGTACCCGCGATTACGGAATGTTTCACACTTGCTCGGAATTATTCCAAATGCACCTAGAAATGACGTAGGGCACACTAGAAGTCCATTATAGTTATTTGGTATGGATTTTCTTTCCGTGCCTCGATTTCATAAATTGGAGCTTCTGGTGCGCTGGATTCGAAAGTTTCACACCGGCTCGGAAAGATTCCAAATGCACCTAGAAATGATGTAGGGCACCCTAGAAGTCTATTTTGCGTGTTTCGCAATGATTGTCTTTCTGTGCCTCGATTTCGTAAAGTGGAGCTCTGGATACGAAGTTCAGCCAAGTTTCACACCTGCTCAGAATTATTCCAAATGCACCTAGAAATGACATAGGGCACAGTAGAAGTCCATTTTGAGTGTTTGCATTGATTATCTTTCCGTGCCCCGATTTCACAAATTAGAGCTCAGGGTACGCGTTGTTCTGGAAAGTTTCACACCGGCTCGGAAAGATTCCAAATGCACCTAGAAATGAGGTAGGGCACACTAGAAATCCATGATGGGAGTTTGATGTTCATTTTCTTTCCATGCCTCGATTTCATAAAGTGGAGCTCTAGGTACCCGTCGTTCTGGAATGTTTCACACTTGCTCGGAATTATTCCAAATGCACCTAGAAATGACGTAGGGCATACCAGAAGTCCATTATAGTTATTTCGTGTTGATTTTCTTTCCGTGCCTCGATTTCATAAATTGGAGCTTAGGGTACGCGTTGTTCTGGAAAGTTTCACACCAGCTCGGAAGGATTCCAAATGAACCTAGAAATGAGGTAGGGCACACTAGAAGTCCATTTTGCGTGTTTCGTATTGATTGTCTTTCTGTGCCTCGATTTCGTAAAGTGGAGCTGCGTTACCGTCGTTCAGCCAAGTTTCACACCTGCTCGGAATTATTCGAAATGCACCTAGAAATGACATATGGCCGACCAGAAGTCCATTTTGGGTGTTTGCATTGATTTTCTTTCCGTGCGTCGATTTCATAAGGTGGAGCTCCGGGTACCCGTCGCTCTGCAAAGTTTTACACCTGCTGAGAATTATTCCAAATGCAACTAGAAATGACGTAGGGCACAGTAGAAGTCCATTATGGGTGTTTGGTTTTGATTTTCTTTCCGTGCCTCGATTTCATAAATTGGAGCTCAGGGTACGCGTCGTTCTGGAAAGTTTCACACCGGCTCGGAAAGATTCCAAATGCACCTAGAAATGAGGTAGGGAACACTAGAAGTCCATTATGGGAGTTTGATGTTCATTTTCTTTCCATGCCTCGATTTCATACAGTGGAGCTCTGGGTACCCATCGTTCTGGAATGTTTCACACTTGCTCGGAATTATTCCAAATGCACCTAGAAATGACGTAGGGCACACCAGAAGTCCATTATAGTTATTTGGTATGGATTTTCTTTCCGTGCCTCGATTTCATAAATTGGAGCTTACTGATGACGCGCTGATTCGAAAGTTTCACACCGGCTCGGAAGGATTCCAAATGCACCTAGAAATGAGGTAGGGCACACTAGAAGTCTATTTTGCGTGTTTCGCATTGATTGTCTTTCTGTGCCTCGATTTCGAAAAGTGGAGCTCTGGATACCGTCGTTCAACCAAGTTTCACACCTGCTCGGAATTATTCCAAATGCACCTAGAAATGACATAGGGCACACTAGAAGTCCATTTTGGGTGTTTGCATTGATTTTCTTTCCGTGCCTCGAATTCACAAATTAGAGCTCAGTGTACGCGTCGTTCTGGAAAGTTTCACACCGGCTCGGAAAGATTCCAAATGCACCTAGAAATGAGGTAGGGCACACTAGAAATCCATTATGGGAGTTTGATGTTCATTTTCTTTCCATGCCTCGATTTCATAAAGTGGAGCTCTGGGTACCCGTCGTTCTGGAATGTTTCACACTTGCTCGGAATTATTCCAAATGCACCTAGAAATGACGTAGGGCATACCAGAAGTCCATTATAGTTATTTGGTGTGGATTTTCTTTCCGTGCCTCGATTTCATAAATTGGAGCTTAGGGTACGCGTTGTTCTGGAAAGTTTCACACCGGCTCGGAAGGATTCCAAATGAACCTAGAAATGAGGTAGGGCACACTAGAAGTCCATTTTGCGTGTTTCGTATTGATTGTCTTTCTGTGCCTCGATTTCGTAAAGTGGAGCTGTCGATACCGTCGTTCAACCAAGTTTCACACCTGCTCGGAATTATTCCAAATGCACCTAGAAATGACATAGGGCAGACCAGAAGTCCATTTTGGGTGTTTGCATTGATTTTCTTTCCGTGCGTCGATTTCATAAGGTGGAGCTCCGGGTACCCGTCGCTCTGCAAAGTTTTACACCTGCTCAGAATTATTCCAAATGCAACTAGAAATGACGTAGGGCACAGTAGAAGTCCATTATGGGTGTTTGGTTTTGGTGCCTCGATTTCATAAATTGGAGCTCGTGGTACGCAGCGCTGCTCGAAAGTTTCACACGGCTCGGAAAGATTCCAAATGCACCTAGAAATGAGGTAGGGAACACTAGAAGTCCATTATGGGAGTTTGATGTTCATTTTCTTTCCATGCCTCGATTTCATAAATTGGAGCTCTGGGTACCGCTGATTCGAATGTTTCGCACTTGCTCGGAATTATTCCAAATGCACCTAGAAACGACGTAGGGCACACCAGAAGTCCATTATAGTTATTTGGTATGGATTTTCTTTCCGTGCCTCGATTTCATAAATTGAAGCTTCTGATGCAGCGTGGCTGCTCGAAAGTTTCACACCGGCTCGGAAGGATTCCAAATGCACCTAGAAGTGAGGTAGGGCACACTAGAAGTCTATTTTGCGTGTTTCGCATTGATTGTCTTTCTGTGCCTCGATTTCGTAAAGTGGAGCTCTGGATACCGTCGTTCTGCCAAGTTTCACACCTGCTCGGAATTATTCCAAATGCACCTAGAAATGACATAGGGCACACTAGAAGTCCATTTTGGGTGTTTGCATTGATTTTCTTTCCGTGCCTCGATTTCATAAATTAGAGCTCAGGGTACGCGTCGTTCTGGAAAGTTTCACACCGGCTCGGAAAGATTCCAAATGCACCTAGAAATGAGGTAGGGCACACTAGAAATCCATTATGGGAGTTTGATGTTCATTTTCTTTCCATGCCTCGATTTCATAAAGTGGAGCTCTGGGTACCCGTCGTTCTGGAATGTTTCACACTTGCTCGGAATTATTCCAAATGCACCTAGAAATGACGTAGGCATACCAGAAGTCCATTATAGTTATTTGGTGTGGATTTTCTTTCCGTGCCTCGATTTCATAAATTGGAGCTTAGGGTACGCGTTGTTCTGGAAAGTTTCACACCGGCTTGGAAGGATTCCAAATGCACCTAGAAATGAGGTAGGGCACACTAGAAGTTCATTTTGCGTGTTTCGTATTGATTGTCTTTCTGCGCCTCGATTTCGTAAAGTGGAGCTGTCGATACCGTCGGCACGCAAAGTTTCACACCTGCTCGGAATTATTCCAAATGCACCTAGAAATGACATAGGGCACACCAGAAGTCCATTTTGGGTGTTTGCATTGATTTTCTTTCCGTGCCTCGACTTCATAAATTGGAGCTCTGGTACGCGTCGCTGCTCGAAAGTTTCACACTGCTCGGAAAGATTCCAAATGCACCTAGAAATGAGGTAGGGCACACTAGAAATCCATTATGGGAGTTTGATGTTCATTTTGTTTCCATGCCTCGATTTCATAAAGTGGAGCTCTCGGTACCCGGCGTTCTGAAATATTTCAGACTTGCTCGGAATTATTCCAAATGCACATAGAAATGACGTAGGGCATACCAGAAGTCCATTATAGTTATTTGGTGTGGATTTTCTTTCCGTGCCTCGATTTCATAAATTAGAGCTTAGGGTACGCGTTGTTTTGGAAAGTTTCACACCGGCTCGGAAGGATTGCAAATGACCCTAGAAATGAGGTAGGGCACACTAGAAGTCCATTTTGTGTGTTTCGTATTGATTGTCTTTCTGTGCCTCGATTTCTTAAAGTGGAGCTGTCGATACCGTCGTTCAGCCAAGTTTGACACCTGCTTGGAATTATTCGAAATGCACCTAGAAATGACATAGGGCAGACCAGAAGTCCATTTTGGGTGTTTGCATTGATTTTCTTGCCGTGCGTCGATTTCATAAGGTGGAGCTCCGGGTAACCGTCACTCTGCAAAGTTTTACACCTGCTGAGAATTATTCCAAATGGAACTAGCAATGACGTAGGGCACAGTAGAAGTCCATTATGGGTGTTTGGTTTTGATTTTCTTTCCGTGCCTCGATTTCATAAATTGGAGCTCGAGTGCAGCGTCGTTAGGAAAGTTTCACACCGGCTCGGAAAGATTCCAAATGCACCTAGAAATGAGGTAGGGCACACTAGAAATCCATTATGGCATTTTGATGTTCATTTTCTTTCCTTGCCTCGATTTCATACAGTGGAGCTCTGGGTACCCGTCGTTCTGGAATGTTTCGCACTTGCTCGGAATTATTCCAAATGCACCTAGAAACGACGTAGGGCACACCAGAAGTCCATTATAGTTATTTGGTATGGATTTTATTTCCGTGCCTCGATTTCATAAATTAGAGCTTACGATGACGCTGCTTTGGAAAGTTTCACACCGGCTCGGAAGGATTCCAAATGCACCTAGAAATGAGGTAGGGCACACTAGAAGTCTATTTTGCGTGTTTCGCATTGATTGTCTTTCTGCGCCTCGATTTCTTAAAGTGGAGCTCTGGATACCGTCGTTCAGCCAAGTTTCACACCTGCTCGGAATTATTCCAAATGCACCTAGAAATGACATAGGGCACACTAGAAGTCCATTTTGGGTGTTTGCCTTGATTTTCTTTCCGTGCCTCGATTTCATAAATTAGCTCAGGGTACGCGTCGTTCTCCAAAGTTTCACACCGGCTCGGAAAAATTCCAAATGCACCTAGAAATGAGGTAAGGCACACTAGAAATCCATTATGGTAGTTTGATGTTCATTTTCTTTCCATGCCTCGATTTCATAAAGTGGAGCTCTAGGTACCCGTCGTTCTGGAATGTTTTACACTTGCTCGGAATTATTCCAAATGCACCTAGAAATGACGTAGGGCATACCAGAAGTCCATTATAGTTATTTGGTGTGGATTTTCTTTCCGTGCCTCGATTTCATAAATTGGAGGTTAGGGTACGCGTTGTTCTGGAAAGTTTCACACCGGCTCGGAAGGATTCCAAATGCACCTAGAAATGAGGTAGGGCACACTAGAAGTCTATTTTATGTGTTTCAGTATTGATTGTCTTTCGTGCCTCGATTTCATAAAGTGGAGCTTTGGATACCGCTCGCTCAAAGAAAGTTTCACACCTGCTCGGAATTATTCCAAATGCACCTAGAAATGTCATAGGGCACACCAGAAGTCCATTTTGGGTGTTTGCATTGATTTTCTTTTCGTGCCTCGATTTCATAAATTGGAGCTCAGGGTACGCGTCGTTCTGGAAAGTTTCACAACGGCTCGGAAAGATTCCAAATGCACCTAGAAATGAGGTAGGGCACACTAGAAGTCCATTATGGGAGTTTGATGTTCATTTTCTTTCCAAGCCTCGATTTCATAAGGTGGAGCTCGGGTACCCGAAATGATTCGAATGTTTCACACTTGCTCGGAATTATTCCAAATGCACCTAGAAATGACGTAGGGCACACTAGAAGTCCATTTTGTTTGTTTCGCATTGATTGTCTTTCCGTGCCTCGATTTCATAAGGTTGAGCTTAGGATACGCGTGCCTCGATTGTTCGAAAGTTTCACAAGTTTCAAATGCACCTAGAAATGAGTTAGGGCACACTAGAAGTCGTTTCGTATTGATTGTCTTTTTATTCCTCGATTTTATTCTAAATGTTTCACACCTAGAAATGACTAAAATAGGGCACACCAGAAGTCCATTTTGGGTGTTTGTATTGATTTTCTTTCCGTGCCTCGATTTCATAATGTGGAGCTCCGATACGCCGCTTCCGCAAAGTTTTACACTGCTCGTAATTATTCCAAATGCACCTAGAAATGACGTAGGGCGCACTAGAAGTCCATTATGGGTGTTTGGTTTTGATTTTTTTTTTCCGTGCCTCGATTTCATAAATTGGAGCTCAGGGTACGCGTCGTTCCGGAAAGTTTCACACCGGCTTGGAAAGATTCCAAATGCACCTAGAAATTAGGTAATGCACAATAGAAGTCCATTATGGGAGTTTGATGTTCATTTTCTTTTCATACCTCGCGATTTCATACAGTGGAGCTCTGGGTACCCGTCGTTCTGGAATGTTTCACAGTTACTCGGAATTATTCCAAATGCACCTAGAAATGACGTAGGGCACACCAGAAGTCCATTATAGTTATTTGGTGTGGATTTCCTTTCCGTGCCTCGATTTCATAAATTGGAGCTTCGGGTACGCGTCATTCTGGAAAGTTTCACACCGGCTCGGAAGGATTCCAAATGCTCCTAGAAATGAGGTAGGGCACACTAAAAGTCTATTTTGGGTGTTTCGTATTGATTGTCTTTCTGTGCCTCGATTTCGTAATGTGGAGCTCTGGATACCGTCGTTCAACAAAGTTTCACACCTGCTCGGAATTATTCCAAATGCACATAGAAATGACACAGGGCACACCAGAAGTCCATTTTGGGTGTTTGAATTGATTTTCTGTCCGTGCCTCGATTTCATAATGTGGAGCTCCGGGTACCCGTCGCTCTGCAAAGTTTTACACCTGCTCAGAATTATTCCAAGTGCACCTAGAAGTGACGTAGGGCACACTAGAAGTCCATTATGGGTGTTTGGTTTTGATTTTCTTTCCGTGCCGCGATTTCATAAATTGGAGCTCAGGGTATGCGTCGTTCTGGAAAGTTTCACACCGGCTCGGAAAGATTACAAATGCACCTAGAAATGACATAGGGCACACTAGAAGTCCATTTTGGGTGTTTGCATTGATTTTCTTTCCGTGCCTCGATTTCATAAATTAGAGCTCGTGGTACGCTGATTGCTCGATAGTTTCACACCGGCTCGGAAAGATTCCAAATGCACCTAGAAATGAGGTAGGGCACACTAGAAGTCCATTATGGGAGTTTGATGTTCATTTTCTTTCCATGCCTCGATTTCACACAGTGCAGCTCTAGGTACTCGTCGTTCTGGAATGTTTCACACTTGCTCGGAATTATTCCAAATGCACCTAGAAATGACCTAGGGCACACCAGACGTCCATTATAGTTATTTGGTGTGTATTTTGTTTCCGTGCCTCGATTTCATAAATTGGAGCTTAGGGTACACGTAGTTCTGGAAAGTTTCACACCAGCTCGGAAGGATTCCAAATGCACCTAGAAATGAGTTAGGGCACACTCGAAGTCTAATTTGGGTGTTTCGTATTGATTGTCTTTCTGTGCCTCGATTTCGTAAAGTGGAGCTCTGGATACCGTCGTTCAGCCAAGTTTCACACCTGGTCGGAATTATTCCAAATGCACCTAGAAATGACATAGGGCACACCAGAAGTCCATTTTGGGTGTTTGCATTGATTTTGTTTCCGTGCCTCGATTTCATAATGTGGAGCTCCGGGTACCCATCGCTCTGCAAAGTTTTACACCTGCTCGAAATTATTCAAAATGCACGTAGAAAAGACGTATGGCACACTAGAAGTCCATTATGGGTGTTTGCTATTGATTTTCTTTCTGTACCTCGATTTCATAAAGTGGAGCTCAAGGTACCCGTCGTTCTGCAAAGTTTCGCACCTGCTCGGGATTGTTCCAACTGCACCGATAAATGACGTTGGGCACACTAGTAGTCCGTTATGGGTGTTTGGTATTGATATTCTTTATGTGCCTTGATTTCACAAAGTTTAGCTCAGGGTACGCGTTGTTCTGGAAGGTTTCACACCTACTCGGAATTATTCCAAATGCACTTAGAAATGATGTAGGGCACACCAGACGTCCATTATGGATGTTTGGTATTGATTTTTTTGGAAAGTTTGACACCTGCTCGGAATTATTTGAAATGCATCTAGAAATAACGTAGGGCACACAAGAAGTCCTTTATGGGTGTTTAGTATTGATTTTTTTTTCTGTGCCTCGACTTCATAGAGCGGACCTCAAGGTACGCGTCGCTCTCGAAAGTTTGACACCGGCTCAAAAGAATTCCTAATGCACCTAGAAATGATGTAGACCACACTAAAAGTCCATTATGGGTGTTTGGCATTGATTTTCTTTTCGTGCCTCGATTTCATAAAGTGGAGCTCAGGGTACCAGTCTGCCCTACGTCATTTCTACGTGCATTTGCAATAATTCCGAGCACGTGTAAAACTTTGCTGAACGACGGGTACCCTAAGCTCCACATTATGAAATCTAGGCACGGAATGAAAATCAATACAAACACCCAAAATGGACTTTTGGTGTGCCCTATGTATTTTCTAGGTGCATTTGGAATAATTCCGAGCAGGTGTGAAACTTTGCTGAACGACAGATATCCAGAGCTCCACTTTATGAAATCGAGACACATAAAGACATTCAATACCAAACACCCATAATGGACTTCTAGTGTGCCCTACCTCATTTCTAAGTGCATTTGGAATCCTTCCGAACTGGTGTGAAACTTTCAAGAATGACGCGTACCCTAAGCTCTATTTTATGAAATCGATGCACGTAATGAAAATCAATACCAAATGCCTAGGTGCTTCTGGTGTGCCCTATGTCATTTCTAGGTGCATTTGGAATCCTTCCAAGCCGATGTGAAACTTTCTAGAACGACGTGTACCCGGAGCTCCACTTTAAGAAATCGAGGCACGGAAAGAAAATCAATTCCAAACACCCATAGTGGACTTCTAGTGTGCCCTACATCATTTCTAGGTGTATTGGGAATAATTCCGAGTAGGTGTGAAACTTTGGAGAATGACGGGTATCCTGAGTTCCACTTTATGAAATCGAGGCACGGAAAGAAAATCGATAACAAACACCCATAATGGACTTCTAGTATGCCCTACCTCATTTCTAGGTGCATTTAGATTCCTTCCGAGCTGGTGTGAAAGTTTCCAGAACGACGCATACCTGATGCGGATATCCTTTGCTATGTGGTTACATATAGTATTTTGTATTCATCAAGTACCTCATAACAACACGAGCTTACAAAAAGAGTTGAAGAACAAGAGACGCTTGTGAGTGAAGCTTGTGCAAAGAAGCTTAACCAACAGGTGACTCCTCTCCTAACTGTGTTTCCTTTTGATTCTCATGTGAATTGGCTACTACCTAAAGCTCTTAATTTTTTTGTGTAGTTAGGTTTCACAAAGAGGAGGCATGGTTGGCCGAAATGAAGAGAGAAGAAGAAGGAGAAAAGCAATATATTGATTTCAGCCCAATTCTATCAACAAGAGAAGTAGCACTTGTTTTGATCGAAAACAAAGAAAGCATAAAGAAAGAAGTGCACGAACACAAGAAGGAAGAAGAAAAGAGACAAGAGGAGAAACAAACATACCAATTTTAGCCTAAATCCAAGACAACAAAAAAAGGAAAATCCGACATACTGTTCACGTGAACAGTATTCGAGCCTGGAATGCTACTAAAATTAAATTAAACAAAACTAAACTAAGACCAATTACCAATTTTTGGCAGAACCTCCTTTGTGTAATTAACTATACCGAGGTTCCAACAAATAATCATAGCAATTAACAATAAACTCACTACTCAAGTTCTTTCAAGCATGCAAGATAATCTAATAAACATAGACAAAACTTGCTATTATCCTTACTACAATTAATCTGAAACTTAAAACCATCCATAAGTGATTCACAAGCAGTTTACTTATTATTGGAATAAAATCTAAATGGCAGTCACCTTAAGGATGAGTGGTAGTGAGTGCATCCAAACATTTACTCCCTCCCATGCATGCCGTTCTTGCCAGCTGTACCTAAAACATATCAAAGCAAGAGTGAGCCCAAAGACTCAGCAAGTATCAACAAGGCTAAAGCTAAAATCTTAGTCATAGTGATGCGGACATCCTTAGCTACGATGTTCCATATAGTGTTTTCAATTCAACAAGTACATCAGAACAACATGAGCTTACTAAAAGAGTTGAAAAACAAGAGAAGCTTGTGCAAAGAAGCTTAACCAAAAGGTGAATCTGTTCCATGAATTTCCTTTAAGTTTAATTGAGAATATTATACTACCTAACAGTGGGTCATTGCTTATTGTTAGGTTTGAAGGAGATGCTTCATGTGAATATCAAGAACACGATGCTTCTCGGGGTGTTTTGATGCTCACAAAAATAGCATGAAGCCTGTGGGACGCATGGAAGGTATGAGTTGAGAGTGTAGAGAGAGATTTTTGTTTTACTAACCTGGATATAATCTCGCTTGCTATTTGTGAGTTGTTGCCATGTCAGGTCACGAGAAGGGTCCAACTAATCCAAAAACACCTAACACGTGGATTTGAGTACACTCGCTTGTACGAAATGCTACAAAAGAAACTTCATAATCATGATACTAGTGTGCGCGATGAGCTCGGGAAGTTAAGATGGATTGAACAACCTCGGGAGGAGGTTACGCAGCTATGCACGGACATCAACAACAACTTCTTGGAGCTACGCGCCATGTTCAACCACTTCAACGCGTGCATTGTAAATATTACACGGCGACACCGAGGATTTTGTTGATAAACCCAAATTTCCTATCCCTATATTTTCAGGTAGTACAAATGTGGAAGAATACCTCACTTGGGAGCTGCAAATTGATACGCTATTTCGGATGCACAACTATTCCAATGAGAGGAAGCTCTTACTTATGTCCAATAGTTTGACTGATTATGTCACACATTGGTGGGAGCGGTTTGTTCGTAAGCATATGGAGCGCCATGAATTGCCGATTATCACCTGGGAGCAGATGAAGCAGTATTTCCGTGCACGTTTTGTACCTCGACACTACAAGCGTTCCATAGTTGAAAGGTTGACAGGGCTGCGACACGATTTGAAGTCCACTAGTGTGTCACATGAGAAGGCGACTTTTCCTTCGGTCCAGGCTTCATGTAGTGCTGCCCCATTGCTTCATGAAGAGATTGTGGTTGCTGGTAATTGCTCAATTGATGACCCACAATCTTTGGGGGATGCGATATATCTAAACCCACATGAAAATGAGAGCCACATAGCCAAAATGAGTGAGAATGATAAAGAGAGTGAGCTATGTGATTAAACCATATGTGAGGTTGAGAGCATCTCAATTGAGTGTGAGAGAGATACATCAACAGAAAAGAGGGAAGTAGATGATAGCCAAACTGAGGTTATTTCTGAAATTAACGATTTACTCTCTACTTCTAGTGTTGTTTCTCATATTGTGTAGGTTGATATTAAAGAAAAGGAGTTGAATGTCCAACAACCAGCACCGTTGGAAGTAAACGACGAGGAGATAACTACGGTTGGGGATGGAGTGCTTGTCGTCCGTGGTTTCATGATGATGATTTGATATCTACAACACCTACAACAACTGAGGAGGACGTTAAAGGTAACAATAATGGTGTTGAATTGAATCCTCATCAAGAAGAGGTACGTATGAGTGCGAACTCTAGTGTTCCTTTAAATATTCCATGTTCTGAAATATCTATGCTCAATTTACATAATGTGGAATTGATTACTCATGAGGAAGTTCTTACTAGAATATCTCTTGATGATTCTTTATACTATATCATGTTCAATGATCTTAGAGAGCTATCTAGTATGATTGGGAACCTTACTGAAGTTTCATGTTTAAAATCACTAGTACCTTATGCCAACACATCTACGTTCAACTTGATTGGAGATTATAGTGTAGCTGACACGTTCTATGCATATCGAATATGCATTACCTATGATAATCTTGCTTATTTAAAATTGCATGTTTTGCTCAAACCTTCTTTTGAGCACTGTCATGGTCACTTTGAGATGGGTTTCAATACAAGAGCCTATTGTCTAGAACGTAACATAATACCTACTTGTTTATCCTGTAATAAAGAAACAAAGATAGTGAAGTAGTAGCATGGAAGGCATTAAGAATTTTCTCCCCCAAATTTGAAGAACTTGATCTAGTTAGTCCCTTTTATATCTTGTCCATGTCCTTAGAAAAGTCGAGGACGACTTTTTCTCATGGGAGGAGAATGATGTGAATGAAAGTATCACAATGTATATATCAAATACATCATATGGCTATTGTTACGCTAATTATTTTGTGCATAACTATGAGAATAAGACAACAATTGATTCATACATATATCACGTATATACGTTTTTCTCTTTGTCTAGTACTTTTTGTGGAAATCATCATGTGAATGATAGGCGATCGAGATGAATACATCACATCAATCAAATGGCTATCGTTGTACTATTCATGATTTGCAAAGCAAAAGGGCTGATAAAACGGATGATAAATACATATACCATGCATATACGTTGTTTTCTTTGTCTAGCACATTTTCAAACTATCAAAAGCCGAGGACGGCTTTTCTTGAAGAAAGGGAGGATGATGCGGACATCCTTAGTTACGCTGTTCCATATAGTGTTTTCAATTCAACAAGTACATCAGAACAACATGAGCTTACTAAAAGAGTTGAAGAACAAGAGAAGCTTGTGGGTGAAGCTTGTGCAAAAAAGCTTAACCAAAAGGTGAATCTATTCCATGAATTTCCTTTAAGTTTAATTGAGAATATTATACTACCTAACAGTGGGTCATTGCTTATTGTTAGGTTTGAAGGAGATGCTTCATGTGAATATCAAGAACACGATGCTTCTCGGGGTGTTTTGATGCTCACAAAAATAGCATGCATCCTGTGGGACGCATGGAAGGTATGAGTTCATGACGATCTTCGCAGCAACTCAGAAGGATATAGTATGAACAATATATATATTTGGAAAGCTTATCAAGTCTACTTTACAACGGATCAAACGGCACGTGATTTGGAGCTTTCTATAAAAAGTTATAGCTATTCGAGTGCATGCTGCACATTCAAACCGATCAACGCGCGAGACTTGACAAAGTTGATGATTCCACGGCTTGTACGACATCTTGGGAAGATATCCAGCTTTGCCATGACTTTCCAAAGGCTTACAAGAGTCCCTTTCTCAAGTTTCACACAGATTCAAGTCGTTTCAATTAATGAAATTGAAGTTAGGAAAGTTTGGATTCAATTCAGATTCGGAATCAACATCAAAATCAGATTCGGAATCAGCAGTACAATCCGGATTAAAAAGGTCATAACTTTCACAAACGGAGTTCGATTTGAGTGTTCTTGTACTTGTTGGAAAGCTAACTTCAAGCCCAATCCAACGGATACTCGCTCAGCCTGAGATTCATCACGTATCAAAAGATATATCCGAAACAATGTGACGGTTGTAAACTCAGAGTTTCCTTTTTTCTTTTAGATTGTGTCCGACTTGGAGTAGGAGTTCTAATTCCGAAATAGAGTAGGAGTAGGGCCTCTTGGCCAGCCATAAGGTGGAGAAGGGCACTATATATTGAGGGGTAGACCCTCATTGTATCGGAAGACCAGTTTATGCATAAGAATTGAAACATAGCTATTGCTTGTTCTTTCTAAACCAGAGTTCATGCGAGGACTTTGAGAGAGGAATAGGTGATCCATTGATTCATTCTGCAATTCAAGGTCAAGCCGCTGCTCCATCGGGAATTTGGGACTTGGCGATAAATCGTTTGTGGTCTCGCTGACGATCATGTATCCGGTGTGTTTTGGGCGTATTCCAAAGAGTTGAGGGTTCGTGCATTGGCGTGAGTGTTCAGCTAGTGACTTCGTCTACTTCGCATCATCTATCCACGGTTCCTCACCGAGAAGATCGGGCATCCCCCGTATCACATAGCATCAATATTCCAAATTAAACATTACACAAAACATAGCCTTCATGCTTATGTAATGCGACCATGCAATGCACCTTTTAAACTTTATCTCTTTTCGCATCTTACTGGTAATGCGGGATATACAACCGTCGATGTATACCCTTGCCTATGCACTCTGGCACAGGGACCAAGAGCCTATACTCCACAAGTATAGGGACCTTTGCCCATCATCATCATGATGGGGACCTCTTTACTCATTGCCCACATTCTACGAATGTGGGGATTTCAAGCCCGCCATTTACATGACGGGACCTCAACTATTCATACTTGGTCACATGTGACCAAGACTCAATCATGCTTACTACATGCATATGTACAATGACATCATCTTCCAAACATATGAATTCAACGTGTACATAATAACATGTAAGCATTAACAACATACACATGAAGCTTTAACCATAACTTGCATTTACCAAGATATATTGTAATTCATCACATTAACATCCATGCATGGCTATTACGAACAAGACACAATCAATCTCAGCAAACAATCATAATTATTCTACAACCCGAATACTTGCCTCAACTGTGCGAGAACGGTGGACGCGAAGAGGGTGGTGCCCCTGGGATCACGCTCCCACCTGAACATAATGATAACCCAAACTAAGACAATCATACTAGAACAAAAGCACAAATAAGAACACAATTGAACTCGCTAAACTCCCAAGCGTTTCCAATCTCCCAATTTCTACCGATTGATTTGGTATTCACTGCGGGCAGTCAACTTCTAAAATACATAACTTTCTGCTCAGGAGTCCAAATAAGATGTTCTAATACTTTCTGGAAATATAATTAAATTACCTAAATAAACTTAGTTGGGGAGCCCTTCTGATTCTGCCATCTACTGCCCCTACCAAGCCAATCTACAGAACATCAATTATCACGTCGGGTTCTCTGGACAGTACACTAAAATTTTCATAACTTTTGCTACGAAAGTCCAATTCTTACGTTATTTAGCTTTATGGAAAGGTAAGGAAATTACACATCTTTTTCATTATAACAAGATCCTCTGATTTCGTATTTAACTAATAGATTAATTCAGATTTCTACAGACTGTCAGGATGTTGACATATTAATAGGACAGCGGCACTAAACAATTCATAACTTTCTAACCATTAATCGGATCTGGGTGATAAAGATCCAGTCGTAGATCATATTGCATTAAGGTTCATCTGATATTATTTATGTGTATTCGGGAATCGTTATGTCCTACTAGGAACCGCTAACGAGTCGTGGCCGGAAAAGAGTATTCGAATCATAACCGATTACACATGAACCAATAGAGTCACACATTTAATGGGTTGGAATAAACAAGTTCAGATAGGATCCGTCATGGGCTCTTTATAAGGGGATGCATCGGGCTATTGGGACAGATAGAGAACATGAGTTGCTCCACCGAAACTGTAGCCATCATCTTCTCGAAGACCCTGCCGTGCGCACCGGTGCTAGCACACTAGTGTACGGTTGTTCCATCCCTGGACGTGTGGATACCGTAGAGGCGCTGTTGCAATTGCTGCTGTGCTGATCGAGGACGATCCACAACCTAAACAAGGAACGCGACAGGTTGTTGAAGGAGTCGATTGGCATTGAGGACACTAGACAATCGACTACGACCACTTCATTGACACGTTCGACGTTGGATCAGGCTACTCCAACTCTTCTTTCGCTGTATTGCGTGTCTAGTGATAACGGTCTATGATCTCTTACTTGCATGGCTTCCTGGTTTACATGGCAGAATTTTTGAATTGCCAGTTAGTGTAGCCTACCCGTATTCCTTCATCCTCTCTACACGCTTCTCGACTGAGGTCGTCATTGCCACCTAGCCACCGACCACCTTCCTCGCCGCCATGTGCTTCACCACCTCCACCGCCTCCACGCTCCGCCTCCACACCTTTACAGCACCCAATGAGGTAAGCTTCACTGCTAGATCTAGATCTGGTGTTGAGGAACTCGAGGAAGAAGACAATGCAGGAGTTTTTGGACCCTCATGTGTCATCGCCGCTCTAGGAGCCGTCGTCATCCACTCGATTCTAGCCGCCACCGCATCACCACTTTGGGTACCTCCGCCCCCCATGCATTTGATTTTTTTCTCTCTTGTTTCTATGATTTTTTTTCCTATATTGTTTTGAAATTCTGATTTTTTCCATTTTTTTTAATATTGGATGCAAGGGATTTTTTATCCCCACCTCTCCCCTCCCAAATGATAACAGGGACCATTGTCTCTAGGAGATTAAATTCTACGGATCTCAAGAGCCAGAAAAATCCCTCAGGAGGTTAATATCCCTGTAAAATATTTTCTCTCGCAGCCAAACAAACCCTGAAGAGCATATCAACTTTGTGTTCTTCCATGATGCACATAGTCAACTATAAGGCTACTCAACGCCCATGAGATTTCTCTCAAACTAGATGGCGAAAGAGCAACGACCAACAGCCACCAGCCTAGGAGCCTTTTCGATTAACATGTTATTGAACTCTATTGCGCATTCTTTTGATTGTGCAGCTTTGCTTTCCTATGTCAAAAATTATTGGACTTTGCAAGGCGCAAGGAAACAAGTCAGTCCATGCGTGCGATTACTGTATGTGAGACTTCTCACATTCATTCTCTGTCTTCTTTCTTTCTTTTTTTTGAGAGGAAAAATCCCCTTGATCTACATCCATATCTTGATCTCTTTACCCTATAACCAGTGATCGCCTGTATTTATACAGCAAAGTTTGTGCACACAGCCAGAGGCGAATCCAGGTGGGATGCCGGGTATGCACTGACACCCCCAAAATTTTCAAAACTGAGTTCTTCCGCGGCTCAGCCCAGCCCAGTCAGCAGTCGGTCCAGCGAAAGTCCAGCCCAAGCCCAGTCCAGCGAAAGTCATCGCTCGACCACTCCCCAAGCTGCCAGGCAAGTAGGCGACCCACTCCTCAGCAGGCACTGGCAGTAGCAGACTCCAACTCCAACCCTAAATCCCTAATCTCTCCGGGACTTAGTCCCCAGCTCGGCTGCTCCCCAAGCGAGGCGCAACGCCACGACAGGCCGACACGACGCGGGAGGCGCGGCCACGTGGGAGGCCGGAGGCGACGCGCTGTGGGAGGCCGGGAGGGCGGCGTGGCGCGGACAATGGAGGTCGCACGGCACCGCACAAGGCCGAGGGCGGCCGGTGGCACACTACAGCGTGGGGGGCGCCCACGACCGCAGGGAGCAAAGTGAGGCAATCGAGAAGTGGAACCGAGCAGGTGAGGCTGGCTGGGAGTTGTTGAATGTTGAGGAGTTGGAATGTTGGATAATGGATTGGCCAATTGGATTAATGGATTTGGTTTTTCAATTATAAGGCAAGTGGTTGGCTGGTTGGAGGCTTGGAGCCTGGAGAAGCAGTGAAGCACTGAAATTGGTTATTGTTTTATTGATATGTCGTAGCCCGTATGCTGTCCGCTACTGTTATATTGTTATCATGTTCATGTTAACATGTTATATTGTTATGTCAATCCGTGAATGTGAGATTAATTGTGAATGTAAATTTGAAAATTGTGTTACGATATGTCAATGTAGAATGTAGATATATGAAGGGAAATAGAGTATTTTCTGCTATGAGTCTTGTGAAGAACAAGTTGAGAAATAGTATAGACGATCAATTCTTGAATGATTGTTTAGTCACATTTATTGAGAGGGAAATTTTCTTGAAGGTTAATGAAGATAATGTAATAAAACGTTTTCAAGGCATGAAAACACGTAAAATAGTATTATAATTTTCTTTGCATAGTTGCATATTTTGTAATTTTCTATTCATGTAAGACTTTATTTGAACTATTTGTATTGTGCTTTTAACAAATTTAGAACCTATGTATTGGATTTATGATGTTATAAAATCATTGTATAAACTATAAAATTATAAGCATAAAATATGCACCCCGTTTATCTAATTTCTAGATCCGCCACTGCACGCAGCATTCATGTTTGATGTCACCCTCCAACCTGTTCTACGATCGGTACTGTTCTAGGAGTAGATTGCAGCCAGGCTCGGGGTTAATTGGCTAGGGCCAGCATGATTCCTTGTACGTACCGATCAATCATGTTCGTACATTTGGCGAGTCGCTGTACTCCACCCAAACTGCGAGCCATTCTGCAGCACTAGTTGTTTTTCCACAATTGTCGCCTCAAGTAATCTTCCAACAAGGTCATGAAAATGTCAACCTCCTGCCATCCACTTGTTTTTCAGTGCTATGTGGTTCGTGGATAGCAATACGAACACTCCATTTTAGCAATTCGGACATTTCTCTTTCGCCACGAGATGCAGTAGGTTCTTGCCATAAAAAAAAGTACATATAAGCAATGTAACTAAGCTACGTTCCAAAATCTCGAAATGACGTTCAATCGAATGGTCACCATAGAATTCGATATTCGAACTTGAGGTGTAGCCTTTTCAGTAGCATGGAAATCATGGAAACAGAGCGTGTAAAAACATGTGCTCGAATTAGTTTGGCATCGGATGAGCGAACTATTGAGATAATGTGTTGACAGCCTAATACTGGCAATAGCCAAATGACCAAATCGAGTTCTGCCTGCTGTGTCAGCTGTTTGGACCTAACCATTATTCATGTCCTACATGGTATATATGGAAGTAGCTCCTTTTATACAATCCAGCTCTTAGTCTGTACTTACCTGCACTTGATCTGCACCTAATGAAATTCAGAGTATATGGAATGGAACTCAGATCATTGAGTACTAATTCCAAAGACACTTACTTTTCAAGTAGACCAAACTCATTCAAATAGCTTTTTTTACACTAGAATTTTCATTCCATTCCTCTTTTCTTATGATTGCCATCAAGTCTAATGATATATTGTAATACTCCAAATTTATTTAAGTGAGAAGAAATAATTTAGGGAGAAGAACTAATTAGAAAATGGATTTAACAGAAGTTTAGAGGGGGGTGTAATACTCCGAAACGTGTTAGAGAGAAAAAAAATAGTTAAAAGGATTTTTCTGAAATTTCTTCAAAACCGGGGCCATGGGTTTTTGGCCCACAGCACCAAGGTCCAAAAGGGTACCCGTCGTTCTGGAATGTTTCACACTTGCTCGGAATTCTTCCAAATGCACCTAGAAATAACGTAGGTCACACCAGAAGTCCATTATAGTTATTTGGTGTGGATTTTCATTCCGTGCCTCGATTTCATAAATTGGAGCTTAGGGTACGCGTCGTTCTTGAAAGATTCACACCAGCTCGGAAAGATTCCAAATGCACCTAGAAATGAGGTAAGGCACAATAGAAGTCCATTATGGGAGTTTGATGTTCATTTTCTTTCCATGCAACGATTTCATAAAGTGGAGCTCTGGGTACCCGTCGTTCTGAAATGTTTCACACTTGGTCGAAATTATTCCAAATGCACCTAGAAATGATGTAGGTTACACCAGAAGTCCATTATAGTTATTTGGTGTGGATTTTCTTGTCGTGCCTCGATTTAAAAAATTAGAGTTTAGGGTACGCGTCGTTCTGGAAAGTTTCACACCGGCTCGGAAGGATTCCAAATGCACCTAGAAATGAGGTGAGGCACACTTGAAGTCCATTTTGGGTGTTTCGTATTGATTGTCTTTCTGTGCCTCGATTTCGTAAAGTGGAGCTCTGGATACCGTCGTTCAGCAAAGTTTCACACCTGCTCGGAATTGTTCCAAATGCACCTAGAAATGACGTAGGTCACACCAGAAGTCCATTATAGTTCTTTGGTGTGGATTTTCTTTCCGTGCCTCGATTTCATAAAGTGGAGCTCTGGGTACCCGTCGTTCTGGATTGTTTCACACTTGCTCGGAATTATTCCAAATGCACCTAGATATGACGTAGGGCACACCAGAAGTCCATTATAGTTATTTGGTGTGGATTTTCTTTCCGTGCCTCGATTTCATAAATTGGAGCATCGGGTACGCGTCGTTCTGGAAAGTTTCACACCGGCTCGGAAGGATTCCAAATGCACCTAGAAATGAGGTAGGGCACACAAGAAGTCTATTTTGGGTATTTCGTATTGATTGTCTTTCTGTGCCTCGATTTCGTAAAGTGGAGCTCTGGATACCGTCGTTCAGTTAAGTTTAACATGCTCGAAATTATTCCAAACGCACCTAGAAATGATATAGAGCATACCAGAAGTCCATTTTGGGTGTTTGCATTGATTTTCTTTCCATGCCTCGATTTCATAAAGTGGAGCTCTGGTACCCATCGTTCTGGAATGTTTCACACTTGCTCGGAATTATTCCAAATGCACCTAGATATGATGTATGGCACACCAGAAGTCCATTATAGTTATTTGGTTTGGATTTTCTTTCCGTGCCTCGATTTCATAAATTGGAGCATAGGGTACGCGTCGTTTTGGAAATTTCACACCGGCTCGGAAGGATTCCAAATGCACTTAGAAATGAGGTAGGGCATACTAGAAGTCTATTTTGGGTGTTTCGTATTGATTGTCTTTCTGTGCCTCGATTTCGTAAAGTGGATCTCTGGATACCGTCGTTCAGCAAAGTTGCACACCTGCTCGGAATTATTCCAAATGCATTTAGAAATGACATAGGGCACACCAGAAGTCCATTTTGGGTGTTTGCATTGATTTTCTTTCCGTGCCTCGATTTCATAATGTGGAGCTCTGGGTACCCGTCGCTCTACAAAGTTTTACACCTGCTCAGAATTATTCCAAATGCGCCGAGAAATGACGTAGGACACACTAGAAGTCCATTATGAGTGTTTGGTTTTCATTTTCTTTACATGCCTAGATTTCATAAATTGGACCTCAGGGTACGCGTCGTTCTAGAAAGTTTCACACCGTCTCGGAAAGATTCCAAATGCACCTAGAAATGTGGTAAGGCACACTAGAAGTCCATTATGGGAGTTTGATCTTCATTTTCTTTCCATGCCCCGATTTTATAAAGTGGAGCTCTGGGTACCCGTCGTTCTGGATTGTTTCACACTTGCTCGGAATTATTCCAAATGCACCTAGAAATGACGTAGGTCACACCAGAAGTCCATTATAGTTATTTGGTGTGGACTTTCATTATGTGCCTCGATTTCATAAATTGGAGCTTAGGGTACGCGTCGTTCTGGAAAGTTTCACACCGGCTCGGAAGGATTCCAAATGCACGTAGAAATGAGGTAGGGCACACTAGAAGTCTATTTTGGGTATTCCGTATTGATTGTCTTTCTGTGCCTCGATTTCGTAAAGTGGAGCTCGATACCGCTGCTCAAAGAAAGTTTCACACATACTCGGAATTATTCCAAATGCACCTAGAAATGACATAGAGCACACCAGAAGTCCATTTTGGGTGTTTGCATTGATTTTCTTTCCGTGGCTCGATTTCATAATGTGGAGCTCCGGGTACCTGTCACTCTCCAAAGTTTTACAACTGCTCAGAATTATTCCAAATGCACCTAGAATTGACGTAGGGCACACTAGAAGTCCATTATGGGTGTTTGGCTTCAATTTTCTTTCCGTGTCTCGATTTCATTAATTGGAGCTCACGATACGCATTGTTCTGAAAAGTTTCACACCGTCTCGGAAAGATTCCAAATGCACCTAGAAATGAGGTAGGTCACACTAGAAGTCCATTATGGGAGTTTGATGTTCATTTTCTTTCCATGCCTCGATTTCATAAAGTGGAGCTCTAGGTACCCGTCGTTCTGGAATGTTTAACACTTGCTCGGAATTATTCCAAATGCACCTAGATATGACGTAGGGCACACCAGAAGTCCATTATAGTTATTTGGTGTGGATTTTCTTTCCGTGCCTCGATTACATAAATTTGAGCATAGGGTACGCGTCGTTCTGGAAAGTTTCACACCGTCTCGGGAGGATTCCAAATGCACCTAGAAATGAGGTAGGGCACACTAGAAGTCTATTTTGGGTGTTTCGTATTGATTGTCTTTCTGTGCCTCGATTTCGTAAAGTGGATCTCTGGATACCGCTGCTCAAAGAAAGTTTCACACCGCTTCGAATTATTCCAAATGCACCTAGAAATGACATAGGGCACACCAGAAGTCCATTTTGGGTGTTTGCATTGATTTTCTTTCCGTGCCTCGATTTCATAATGTGGAGCTCCGGGTACCTGTCACTCTCCAAAGTTTTACAACTACTCAGAATTATTCCAAATGCACCTAGAATTGACGTAGGGCACACTAGAAGACCATTATGGGTGTTTGGTTTCAATTTTCTTTCCATGCCTCGATTTCATAAATTGGAGCTCAAGGTACGCGTCGTTCTGGAAAGTTTCACACCGTCTCGGAAAGATTCCAAATGCACCTAGAAATGAGGTAGGGCACACTAGAAGTCCATTATGGGAGTTTGATGTTCATTTTCTTTCCATGCCTCGATTTCATAAAGTGGAGCTTTATGGTACCCGCTGCTCGATTGTTTCACACTTGCTCGGAATTATTCCAAATGCACCTAGAAATGACGAGGTCACACCGTAAGTCCATTATAGTTATTTGGTGTGGATTTTTTTTCCGTGCCTCGATTTCATAAATTGGAGCTTAGGGTACGCTCGTTGCTCGAAAGTTTCACACCGCTCGAAGTATTCCAAATGCACCTAGAAATGAGGTAGGGCACACTAGAAGTCTATTTTGGGTGTTTCAGATTGATTGTCTTTTCGTGCCTCGATTTCATAAAGTGGAGCTCGATACCGCTGCTCAAAGAAAGTTTCACACCTGCTCGGAATTATTCCAAAAGCACCTAGAAGTGACATAGGGCACACCAGAAGTCCATTTTGGGTGTTTGCATTGATTTTCTTTCCGTGCCTCGATTTCATTATGTGGAGCTCCGGGTACCCGTCGCTCTGCAAAGTTTTACACCTACTTAGAATTATTCCAAATGCACCTAGAAATGATGTAGGACACACTAGAAGTCCATTATGAGAGTTTGATGTTCATTTTCTTTCCATGCCTCGATTTCATAAAGTGTAGTTCTGGGTACCCGTCGTTCTGGAATGTTTCACACTTGCTCGAAATTCTTCCAAATGCACATAGAAATGACGTAGGTCACACCAGATGTCCATTATTGTTATTTGGTGTGGATTTTCTTTCCATGTCTCGATTTCATAAATTGGAGCTTGGGGTACGCGTCGTTCTGGAAAGTTTCACACCAGCTCGGAAGGATTCCAAATGCTCCTAGAAATGAGGTAGGGCACTCTAGAAGTCTATTTTGGGTATTTCGTATTGATTGTCTTTCTGTGCCTCGATTTCGTAAAGCGGAGTTCTAGATACCGTCGTTCAGCAAAGTTTCGCACCTGCTCGGAATTATTCCAAATGCACCTAGAAATGACATAGGGCTCACCAGAAGTCCATTTTGGGTGTTTGGTTTCGATTTTTTTTCGTGCCTCGATTTCCTCAATCGGAGCTCAGGGTATGCGTCGTTCTGGAAAGTTACACATCGTCTCGGAAAGATTCCAAATGCACCTAGAAATGAGGTAGGGCACGCTAGAAGTCCATCATGGGAGTTTGATGTTCATTTTCTTTCCGTGCCTCGATTTCATAAATTGGAGCTCAGGGTACGCGTCGTTCTGGAAAGTTTCGCATCGTCTCGGAAACATTCTAAATGCACCTAGAATTGAGGTAGGGCATACTAGAAGTCCATTATGGGAGTTTGATATTCATTTTATTTCCATGCCTCGATTTCATAAAGTGGAGCTCTTGGTACCCGTCGTTCTGAAATGTTTCACATTTGCTCGGAATTATTCCAAATGCACCTAGATATGATGTAGGGCACACCAGAAGTCCATTATAGTTATTTGGTGTGGATTTTCTTTCTGTGCCTCGATTTCATAAATAGGAGCTTGGGGTACGTGGCTGCTCGAAAGTTTCACACCGCTCGGAAGTATTCCAAATGCACCTAGAAATGAGGTAGGGCACACTAGAAGTCTATTTTGGGTGTTTCAGATTTATTTGCCTCTTTCGTGCCTCGATTTCATAAAGTGGAGCTCGATACCGCTGCTCAACAAAGTTTCACACCGCTCGGAAAGATTCCAAATGCACCCTAGAAATGGGGTAGGCACACTCGAAATCCGTTATGGGAGTTTGATGTTCATTTTCTTTCCATGCCTCGATTTCATAAAGTGGAGCTCTGGGTACCCGGCGTTCTGGAATGTTTCACACTTGCTCGGAATTCTTCCAAATGCACCTAGAAATGACGTAGGTCACACCAGAAGTCCATTATAGTTATTTGGTTTGGATTTTCTTTCCGTGCCTCGATTTCATAAGTTGGAGCTTAGGGTACGCGTCGTTCTGGAAAGTTTCACACCGGCTCGGAAGGATTCCAAATGCACCTAGAAATAAGGTAGGGCACAGTAGAAGTTTATTTTATATGTTTCGTATTGATTGTCTTTCTGTGCCTTGATTTCGTAAAGTGGAGCTCTAGATACCGCTGCTCAAGAAAGTTTCACACCGCCCTAATTATTCCAAATGCATCTAGAAATGACATAGAGCACACCAGAAGTCCATTTTGGGTGTTTGCATTGATTTTCTTTCCATGCCTCGATTTCATAATGCGGAGCTCCGGGTACCGTTGCTCTACAAAGTTTTACACCTGCTCAGAATTATTCCAAATGCAAATAGAAATGACGTAGGGCACACTAGAAGTCCATTATAGGTGTTTGGTTTTGATTTTCTTTCCGTGCCTCGATTTCATAAATTGGAGCTCAGGGTACGCGTTGTGCTGGAAAGTTTCACACCGGCTCGGAAAGATTCCAAATGCACCAAGAAATGAGGTAGGGCACACTAGAAGTCCATTATGGGAGTTTGATATTCATTTTCTTTCCATGCCTCCATTTCACAAAGTGGTGCTAGGTACCCGTCGTTCTGGAATGTTTCACACTTGCTCGGAATTCTTCGAAATGCACTTAGAAATTACGTAGGTCACACCAGAAGTGCATTATAGTTATTTGGTGTGGATTTTCTTTCCGTGCCTCGATTTCATAAATTGGAGCTTAGGCACGCTGATTCGAAAGTTTCACACCGCTCGGAAGGATTCCAAATGCACCTAGAAATGAGGTAGGGCACACTAGAAGTCTATCTTGGGTGTTTCAGATTGATTTTCTTTTCGTGCCTCGATTTCATAAAGTGGAGCTCGATACCGCTGCTCAAAGAAAGTTTCACACCGGCTCGGAAAGATTCCAAATGCACCTAGAAATGAGGTAGGGCACAGTAGAAGTCCATTATGGGAGTTTGATGTTCATTTTATTTCCATGCCTCCATTTCATAAATTGGAGCTCAGGGTATGCGTCGTTCTGGAAAGTTACACATCGTCTCGGAAAGATTCCAAATGCACCTAGAAATGAGATAGGGCACGCTAGAAGTCCATTATAGGAGTTTGATATTCATTTTCTTTCCATGCCTTGATTTCATAAAGTGGAGCTCTTGGTACCCGTCGTTCTGAAATGTTTCACATTTGCTCGGAATTATTCCAAATGCACCTAGATATGACGTAGGGCACACCAGAAGTCCATTATAGTTATTTGGTGTGGATTTTCTTTCCGTGCCTCGATTTCATAAATTGGAGCTTGGGGTACGCGTCGTTCTAGAAAGTTTCACACCGGCTCGGAAGGATTCCAAATGCACCTAGAAATGAGCTAGGGCACACTGGATACCGTCGTTCAGCAAAGTTTCACACCGGTTCGGAAAGATTCCAAATGCACCTAGAAATAAGGTAGGGCACAATATAAGTTTGATGTTCATTTTCTTTCCATGCCTCGATTTCATAAAGTGGAGCTCTGGGTACCCGTTGCTGGAATGTTTCACACTTGCTCGGAATTCTTCCAAATGCACCTAGAAATGACGTAGGTCACACCAGAAGTCCATTATAGTTATTTGGTTTGGATTTTCCTTCCGTGCCTCGATTTCATAAGTTGGAGCTTAGGGTACGCGTCGTTCTGGAAAGTTTCACACCGGCTCGGAAGGATTTCAAATGCACCTAGAAATAAGGTAGGGCACAGTAGAAGTCTATTTTGTATGTTTCGTATTGATTGTCTTTCTGTGCCTCGATTTCGTAAAGTGGAGCTCTGGATACCGTCGTTTAGTAAAGTTTCACACCTGCCCGGAATTATTCCAAATGCATCTAGAAATGACATAGGGCACACCAGAAGTCCATTTTGGGTGTTTGCATTGATTTTCTTTCCGTGCCTCGATTTCATAATGCTCTACAAAGTTTTACAATTGCTCAGAATTATTCCAAATGCAAATAGAAATTACGTAGGGCACACTAGAAGTCCATTATAGGTGTTTGGTTTTGATTTTCTTTCCGTGCCTCGATTTCATAAATTAGAGCTCAGGGTACGCGTTGTTCTGGAAATTTTCACACCGGCTCGAAAAGATTCCAAATGCACCAAGAAATGAGGTAGGGCACACTAGAAGTCCATTATGGGAGTTTGATGTTCATTTTCTTTCCATGCCTCGATTTCATAAAGTGGTGCTCTAGGTACCCGTCGTTCTGGAATGTTTCACACTTGCTTGGAATTCTTCGAAATGCACCTAGAAATGCACCTAGAAGTCCATTATAGTTATTTGGTGCGGATTTTTCTTTCCGTGCCTCGATTTCATAAATTGGAGCTTAGGGTACGCGTCGTTCTGAAAAGTTTCACACCAGCTCGGAAGGATTTCAAGTGCACCTAGAAATGAGGTAGGGCACAATAGACGTCTATTTTGTATGTTTCGTATTGATTGTCTTTCTGTAGCTCGATTTCGTAAATTGTAGCTCTGGATACCGTCGTTCAGCAAAGTTTCACACCTGCTCGAAATTATTCCAAATGCACCTAGAAATGACGTAGGGCGCACTAGAAGTCCATTATGGGTGTTTGCATTGATTTTCTTTCCGTGCCTCGATTTCATAATGTGGAGCTCCGTGTAATTCGCCGCTCTACAAAGTTTTACACCGCCGGAATTATTCCAAATGCACCTAGAAATGACGAGGGCACACTAGAAGTCCATTATGGGTGTTTGGTTTTCATTTTCTTTCCGTGCCTCGATTTCATAAATTGGAGCTCGTGGTACGTGGCTGCTCGAAAGTTTCACACCGCTCGGAAAGATTCCAAATGCACCTAGAAATGAGGTAGGGCACACTAGAAGTCCATTATGGGAGTTTGATGTTCATTTTCTTTCCATGCCTCGATTTCATAAAGTGGAGCTCTGGGTACCGCTGATTCGAATGTTTCACACATTCTCGGAATTATTCCAAATGCACCTAGAAATGACGTAGGGCACACCAGAAGTCCATTATAGTTATTTGGTGTGGATTTTCTTTCCGTGCCTCGATTTCATAAATTGGAGCTCAGGGATCGCGTCGTTCTGGAAAGTTTCACACCGGCTCGGAAGGATTCGAAATGCACCTAGAAATGAGGTAGGGCACACTAGAAGTCTATTATGAGAGTTTGATGTTCATTTTCTTTCCATGCCTCGATTTCATAAAGGGGTGCTCTGGGTACCCGTCGTTCTGGATTGTTTCACACTTGCTCGGAATTCTTCGAAATGCACCTAGAAATTACGTAGGTCACACTAGAAGTCCATTATAGTTATTTGGTGTCGATTTTTTTTTTCCGTTCCTCGATTTCATAAATTGGAGCTTAGGGTACGCGTCGTTCTGGATAGTTTCACACCGGCTCGGAAAGATTCCAAATGCACCTAGAAATGAGGTAGGGCACAATATAAGTCTTTTTTGTATGTTTCGTGTTGATTGTCTTTCTGTGGCTCGATTTCGTAAAGTGGAGCTCTAGATACCGTCGTTCAGCAAATTTTCACACCTGCTCGGAATTATTCCAAATGCACCTAGAAATGACATAGGGCACACCAGAAGTCCATTATGGGTGTTTGCCTTGACTTTCTTTCCGTGCCTCGATTTCATAATGGGGACCTCCTGCATGCTCTACAAAGTTTTACATTGCTCGTAATTATTCCAAATGCACCTAGAAATGACGAGGGCACACTAGAAGTCCATTATGGGTGTTTGGTTTTGATTTTCTTTCCATGCCTCGATTTCATAAATTGGAGCTCGAGTGGTACGCGTTGCTCGAAAGTTTCACACCGGCTCGGAAAGATTCCAAATGCACCTAGAAATGAGGTAGGGCACACTAGAAGTCCATTATGGGAGTTTGATGTTCATTTTCTTTCCATGCCTCGATTTCATAAAGTGGTGCTCTGGGAACCCGTCGTTCTGGAATGTTTCACACATGCTCGGAATTATTCCAAATGCACCTAGAAATAACGTAGGGCACACCAGAAGTCCATTATAGATATTTGGTGTGGATTTTTTTCGAGCCTCGATTTCATAAATTGGAGCTTAGGGTTCGCGTCGTTCTGGAAAGTTTCACACCGGCTCGGAAGGATTCGAAATGCACCTAGAAATGAGGTAGGGCACACTAGAAGTCTATTCTGGGTGTTTCGTATTTATTGTCTTTCTGTGCCTCGATTTCGTAAAGTGGAGCTCTGGATAACGTCGTTCAGCAAAGTTTCACACCTGCTCGGAATTATTCCAAATGCACCTAGAAATGACATAGGGCACACCGGAAGTCCATTTTGGGTGTTTGCATTGATTTTCTTTCCGTGCCTCGATTTCATAATGTGGAGCTCCGGTTACCCGTCGCTCTCCAAAGTTTTACAACTGGTCAGAATTTTTCCAAATGCACCAATAAATGACGTAGGGCACACTAGAAGTCCAATATGGGTGTTTGGTTTTGATTTTCTTTCCGTGCCTCGATTTCATAAATTGGAGCTCAGGGTACGCGTGGATTGCTCGAAAGTTTCACACCGCTCGGAAAGATTCCAAATGCACCTAGAAATGAGGTAGGGCACACTAGAAGTCCATTATGGGAGTTTCATGTTCATTTTCTTTCCATGCCTCGATTTCATAAAGCAGTGCTCTGGGTACCCGTCTTTCTGGAATGTTTCACACTTGCTTGAAATTATTCAAATGCACCTAGAAATGACGAGGGGCACACTAGAAGTCCATTATAGTTATTTGGTGTGGATTTTCTTCCGTGCCTCGATTTCATAAATTGGAGCTTAGGGTACGCGTGCTGCTCGAAAGTTTCACACCGCTCGGAAGGATTCCAAATGCACCTAGAAATGAGGTAGGGCACACTAGAAGTCTATTTTGGGTGTTTGAGATTGATTGTCTTTCCATGCCTCGATTTCATAAAGTGGAGCTCTGATACCGCTGCTCAAAGAAAGTTTCACACCTGCTCGGAATTATTCCAAATGCACCTAGAAATGACATAGGGCACTAGAAGTCCATTATGGGTGTTTGCATTGATTTTCTTTCCGTGCCTCGATTTCATAAATGTGGAGCTCCTGCACCCGCCGCTTCTACAAAGTTTTACACCTGCTCAGAATTATTCCAAATGCACCTAGAAATGACGTAGGGCACACTAGAAGTCCATTATGGGTGTTTGGTTTTGATTTTCTTTTCGTGCCTCGATTTCATAAATTGGAGCTCAGGGTACGCGTCGTTCTGGAAAGTTTCACACCGGCTCGGAAAGATTCCAAATGCACCTAGAAATGAGGTAGGGCACACTAGAAGTCCATTATGGGAGTTTGATGTTCATTTTCTTTCCATGCCTCGATTTCATAAAGTGGAGCTCTGGGTACCCATCGTTCTCGAATGTTTCACACATGCTCTAATTATTCCAAATGCACCTAGAAATGACGAGGGCACACTAGAAGTCCATTATAGTTATTTGGTGTGGATTTTCTTTCCGTGCCTCGATTTCATAAATTGGAGCTCGTGGATCGCTGGTTGCTCGAAAGTTTCACACGGCTCGGAAGGATTCCAAATGCACCTAGAAATGAGGTAGGGCACACTAGAAGTCCATTATGGGAGTTTGATGTTCATTTTCTTTCCATGCCTCGATTTCATAAAGTGGAGCTCTGGGTACCCGTCCTTCTGGAATGTTTCACACTTGCTCGGAATTATTCCAAATGCACCTAGAAATGACGAGGGCACACTAGAAGTCCATTATAGTTATTTGGTGTGGATTTTTTTTTTCCGCCTCGATTTCATAAATTGGAGCTTAGGGCTACGCTGCGTCGATTCGAAAGTTTCACACCGCTTGGAAAGATTCCAAATGCACCTAGAAATGAGGTAGGGCACACTAGAAGTCTATTTTGGATGTTTCATGTTGATTGTCTTTCTGTGCCTCGATTTCGTAAAGTGGAGCTCTGGATACCGTCGTTCAGAAAAGTTTCACACCTGCTCGGAATTATTCCAAATGCACCTAGAAATGACATAGGGCACACCAGAAGTCCATTTTGGGTGTTTGCATTGATTTTCTTTCCGTGCCTCGATTTCATAATGTGGAGCTCCGGGTACCCGTCGCTCTACAAAGTTTTACACCTGCTCATAATTATTCCAAATGCACCTAGAAATGACGTAGGGCACACTAGAAGTCCATTATGGGTGTTTGGTTTTGATTTTCTTTCCGTGCCTCGATTTCATAAATTGCAGCTCGGTGTACGCGCCGTTCTGGAAAGTTTCACACCGGCTCAGAAAGATTCCAAATGCACATAGAAATGAGGTAGGGCACACTAGAAATCCATTATGGGAGTTTGATGTTCATTTTCTTTCCGTGAATCGATTTCATAAAGTGGAGCTCTGGGTACCGCTGCTCGAATGTTTCACACTTGCTCGGAATTATTCCAAATGCACCTAGAAATGACGAGGGCACACCGAAGTCCATTATAGTTATTTGGTGTGGATTTTCTTTCCGTGCCTCGATTTCATAAATTGGAGCTTAGGGTCGCGTGGATTGCTCGAAAGTTTCACACCGCTCGGAAGGATTCCAAATGCACCTAGAAATGAGGTAGGGCACACTAGAAGTCTATTTTGGGTGTTTCAGATTGATTGTCTTTTCGTGCCTCGATTTCATAAAGTGGAGTTCTAGATAACGTCGCTCAAAGAAAGTTTCACACTGCTCGGAATTATTCCAAATGCACCTAGAAATGACATAGGGCACACTAGAAGTCCATTTTGGGTGTTTGCATTGATTTTCTTTCCGTGCCTCGATTTCATAATGTGGAGCTCGTGCAATTCGCCGCTCTCCAAAGTTTTACACCTGCTAGAATTATTCCAAATGCACCTAGAAATGACGAGGGCACACTAGAAGTCCATTATGGGTGTTTGGTTTTGATTTTCTTTCCGTGCCTCGATTTCATAAATTGGAGCTCGAGTACGCTCGATTGCTCGAAAGTTTCACACCGCCCGGAAAGATTCCAAATGCACCTAGAAATGAGGTAGGGCACACTAGAAGTCCATTATGGGAGTTTGATGTTCATTTTCTTTCCATGCCTCGATTTCATAAAGTGGAGCTCTGGGTACCCGCTGCTCGAATGTTTCACACTTGCTCGGAATTATTCCAAATGCACCTAGAAATGACGTGGGGCACACTAGAAGTCCATTATAGTTGTTTGGTGTGGATTTTCTTTCCGTGCCTCGATTTCATAAATTGGAGCTTAGGGTACGCTGGTTCTCGAAAGTTTCACACCGCTCGGAAGGATTCCAAATGCACCTAGAAATGAGGTAGGGCACACTAGAAGTCTATTTTGGGTGTTTCAGATTGATTGTCTTTCCGTGCCTCGATTTCATAAAGTGGAGCTCTGGATACCGCTGTTCAAAGAAAGTTTCACACCGCCGGAATTATTCCAAATGCACCTAGAAATGACATAGGGCACACCAGAAGTCCAGTTTGGGTGTTTGCATTGATTTTCTTTCCGTGCCTCGATTTCATAATGTGGAGCTCCGGGTGTACCCGTCGCTCTACAAAGTTTTACACATGCTCAGAATTATTCCAAATGCACCTAGAAATGACGTAGGGCACACTAGAAGTCCATTATGGGTGTTTGGTTTTGATTTTCTTTCCGTGCCTCGATTTCATAAATTGGAGCTCGTGGTACGCGCTGCTCGAAAGTTTCACACCGCTCGGAAAGATTCCAAATGCACCTAGAAATGAGGTAGGGCACACTAGAAGTCCATTATGGGAGTTTGATGTTCATTTTTTTCCATGCCTCGATTTCATAAAGTGGAGCTTAGGGTACCGCTGCTCGAATGTTTCACACTTGCTCGGAATTATTCCAAATGCACCTAGAAATGACGTAGGGCACACCGAAGTCCATTATAGTTATTTGGTGTGGATTTTCTTTCCGTGCCTCGATTTCATAAATTGGAGCTTAGGGTACGCTGCGTTGATTCGAAAGTTTCACACCCGCTCGGAAGGATTCCAAATGCACCTAGAAATGAGGTAGGGCACACTAGAAGTCTATTTTGGGTGTTTTGTATTGATTGTCTTTCGTGCCTCGATTTTGTAAAGTGGAGCTCGATACCGTCGCTCAAAGAAAGTTTCACACCGCTCGAATTATTCCAAATGCACCTAGAAATGACATAGGGCACACTAGAAGTCCATTTTGGGTGTTTGCATTGATTTTCTTTCCGTGCCTCGATTTCATAATGTGGAGCTCGGTGCACGTCGCTCGCAAAGTTTTACACTGCTCGTAATTATTCCAAATGCACCTAGAAATGACGTAGGGCACACTAGAAGTCCATTATGGGTGTTTGGTTTTGATTTTCTTTCCGTGCCTCGATTTCATAAATTGGAGCTCGTGTGCACGCTGGTTGCTCGAAAGTTTCACACTGGCTCGGAAAGATTCCAAATGCACCTAGAAATGAGGTAGGGCACACTAGAAGTCCATTATGGGAGTTTGATGTTCATTTTCTTTCCATGCCTCGATTTCATAAAGTGGAGCTCTGGGTTCCCCGTTTCTGGAATGTTTCACACTTGCTCGGAATTATTCCAAATGCACCTAGAAATGACGTAGGGCACACCAGAAGTCCATTATAGTTATTTGGTGTGGATTTTCTTTCCGTGCCTCGATTTCATAAATTGGAGCGTAGGGTCACGCGTCGCTGCTCGAAAGTTTCACACCGCTCGGAAGGATTCGAAATGCTTCTAGAAATGAGGTAGGGCACACTAGAAGTCTATTCTGCGTGTTTCGTATTTATTGCCTTTCTGTGCCTCGATTTCGTAAAGTGGAGCTCTGGATAACGTCATTCAGCAAAGTTTCACACCTGCTCGGAATTATTCCAAATGCACCTAGAAATGACATAGGGCACACTAGAAGTCCATTTTGGGTGTTTGCATTGATTTTCTTTCCGTGCCTCGATTTCATAATGTGGAGCTCGGAACCCGCCGCTCTCCAAAGTTTTACACCGCTCGTAATTATTCCAAATGCACCTAGAAATGACGAGGGCACACTAGAAGTCCATTATGGGTGTTTGGTTTTGATTTTCTTTCCGTGCCTCGATTTCATAAATTGGAGCTCAGTACGCGCGTCTATTCGAAAGTTTCACACCGCTCGGAAGATTCCAAATGCACCTAGAAATGAGGTAGGGCACACTAGAAGTCCATTATGGGAGTTTGATGTTCATTTTCTTTCCATGCCTCGATTTCATAAAGTGGAGCTCGGGTACCGATTGCTCGAATGTTTCACACTTGCTCGGAATTATTCCAAATGCACCTAGAAATGACGAGGGCACACTAGAAGTCCATTATAGTTGTTTGGTGTGGATTTTTTTTCCGTGCCTCGATTTCATAAATTGGAGCTTTGATGTACGTCATTGCTCGAAAGTTTCACACCGCTCTGGAAGGATTCCAAATGCACCTAGAAATGAGGTAGGGCACACTAGAAGTCTATTTTGGGTGTTTCGTGTTGATTGTCTTTCTGTGCCTCGATTTCATAAAGTGGAGCTCTGGATACCGTCGCTCAAAGAAAGTTTCACACCGCCGGAATTATTCCAAATGCACCTAGAAATGACATAGAGCACACTAGAAGTCCATTTTGGGTGTTTGCATTGATTTTCTTTCCGTGCCTCGATTTCATAATGTGGAGCTCCGGGTACCCGTCGCTCTACAAAGTTTTACACCTGCACAAAATTATTCCAAATGCACCTAGAAATGACGTAGGGCACACTAGAAGTCCATTATGGGTGTTTGGATTTGATTTTCTTTCCGTGCCTCGATTTCATAAATTGGAGCTCAGGGTACGCGTCGTTCTGGAAAGTTTCACACCGGCTCGGAAAGATTCCAAATGCACCTAGAAATGACGTAGGGCACACCAGAAGTCCATTATAGTTATTTGGTGTGGATTTTTTTTCCGTGCCTCGATTTCATAAATTGGAGCTTAGGGTTCGCGTCATTCTGGAAAGTTTCACACCGGCTCGGAAGGATTCCAAATGCACCTAGAAATGAGGTAGGGCACACTAGAAGTCTATTTTGGGTGTTTCGTATTAATTGTCTTTCTGTGCCTCGATTTCATAAAGTGGAGCTCTAGATAACGCTCGTTCAAAGAAAGTTTCACACTCGCTCGTAATTATTCCAAATGCACCTAGAAATGACATAGGGCACACCTAGAAGTCCATTTTGGGTGTTTGCATTGATTTTCTTTCCGTGCCTCGATTTCATAATGTGGAGCTCCGCACTTCTCTCTCCAAAGTTTTACACTGCTCGTAATTATTCCAAATGCACCTAGAAATGACGTAGGGCACACTAGAAGTCCATTATGGGTGTTTGGTTTTGATTTTCTTTAGTGCCTCGATTTCATAAATTGGAGCTCGAGTGGTACGCTGCTGCTCGAAAGTTTCACACGGCTCGGAAAGATTCCAAATGCACCTAGAAATGAGGTAGGGCACACTAGAAGTCCATTATGGGAGTTTGATGTTCATTTTCTTTCCATGCCTCGATTTCATAAAGTGGAGCTCTGGTACCCGCATTCGGAATGTTTCACACTTGCTCGAATTATTCAAATGCACCTAGAAATGACGTAGGTCACACTAGAAGTCCATTATAGTTATTTGGTGTTGATTTTCTTTCCGTGCCTCGATTTCATAAATTGGAGCTTAGGTACGCGTGGATGCTCGAAAGTTTCACACCTGCTCGGAAGGATTCCAAATGCACCTAGAAATGAGGTAGGGCACACTAGAAGTCTATTTGGGTATGTTTCAGATTGATTGTCTTTCCATGCCTCGATTTCATAAAGTGGAGCTCTGGATACCGCTCGCTCAAAGAAAGTTTCACACCGCTTCGGAATTATTCCAAATGCACCTAGAAATGACATAGGGCACACCGAAGTCCATTATGGGTGTTTGCATTGATTTTCTTTCGTGCCTCGATTTCATAATGTGGAGCTCCTGCACCCGCTTCTACAAAGTTTTACACCTACTCGTAATTATTCCAAATGCACCTAGAAATGACGAGGGCACACTAGAAGTCCATTATGGGTGTTTGGTTTTGATTTTTCTTCCGTGCCTCGATTTCATAAATTGGAGCTCAGTGGTACGCTGGCTGCTTTCGAAAGTTTCACACCGCTCGGAAAGATTCCAAATGCACCTAGAAATGAGGTAGGGCACACTAGAAGTCCATTATGGGAGTTTGATGTTCATTTTCTTTCCATGCCTCGATTTCATAAAGTGGAGCTCTGGTACCGCTGCTCGAATGTTTCACACTTGCTTGGAATTATTCCAAATGCACCTAGAAATGACGAGGGCACACTAGAAGTCCATTATAGTTATTTGGTGTGGATTTTCTTTCCGTGCCTCGATTTCATAAATTGGAGCTTAGGGTTGCTGCTCGAAAGTTTCACACCTAGAAATGATTCTAAGGATTCCAAATGCACCTAGAAATGAGGTAGGGCACACTAGAAGTCTATTTTGGGTGTTTCAGATTGATTGTCTTTTCGTGCCTCGATTTCATAAAGTGGAGCTCTAGATAACGCTGCTCAAAGAAAGTTTCACACCTGCTCGGAATTATTCCAAATGCACCTAGAAATGACATAGGGCACACCAGAAGTCCATTATGGGTGTTTGCATTGATTTTCTTTCCGTGCCTCGATTTCATAATGTGGAGCTCCGGGTACCCATCGCTCTCCAAAGTTTTACAACTGCTCAGAATTTTTCCAAATGCACCAATAAATGACGTAGGGCACACTAGAAGTCCAACATGGGTGTTTGGTGTTGATTTTCTTTCCGTGCCTCGATTTCATAAATTGGAGCTCAGGGTACGCGTCGTTCTGGAAAGTTTCACACCGGCTCGGAAAGATTCCAAATGCACCTAGAAATGAGGTAGGGCACACTAGAAGTCCATTATGGGAGTTTGATGTTCATTTTCTTTCCATGCCTCGATTTCATAAAGCGGTGCTCTGGGTACCCGTCGTTCTGGAATGTTTCACACTTGCTCGGAATTCTTCGAAATGCACCTAGAAATTGGAGCTTAGGGTACGCGTCGTTCCGGGAAGTTTCACACTGGCTCGGAAAGATTCCAAATGCACCTAGAAATGAGGTAGGGCACACTAGAAGTCCATTATGGGAGTTTGATGTTCATTTTCTTTCCATGCCTCGAGTTCATAAATTGGAGCTCAGGATACGCTGCTGCTCGAAAGTTTCACACCGCTCGAAGGATTCCAAATGCACCTAGAAATGACGTAGGGCACACTAGAAGTCCATTTTGGGTGTTTGTATTGATTGTCTTTCTCGTGCCTCGATTTCAAAGTGGAGAGCTCGATACCGCTGCTCAACCAAAGTTTCACACCGCCGAATTATTCCAAATGCACCTAGAAATGACATAGGGTAGAAGTCCAGTCCATTTTTTTCTTTCAATGCTCGATTTCATAAGGTGGAGCTCGGTGCACCTGCCGCCTCGCAAAGTTTTACACCCTTTCGAGAATTATTCCAAATGCACCTAGAAATGACGAGGGCACACTAGAAGTCCATTTGGGTGTTTGGTTTTGATTTTCTTTCCGTGCCTCGATTTCATAAATTGGAGCTCGAGTGCGCGTCGTTGCTCGAAAGTTTCACACCGCTCGGAAAAGATTCCAAATGCACCTAGAAATGAGGTAGGGCACACTAGAAGTCCATTATGGGAGTTTGATGTTCATTTTCTTTCTATGCCTCGATTTCATAAAGTGGAGCTCGGGTACCCGCTGCTCGAATGTTTCACACTTGCTCGGAATTATTCCAAATGCACCTAGAAATGACGTAGGGCACACCGAAGTCCATTATAGTTATTTGGTGTGGATTTTCTTTCCGTGCCTCGATTTCATAAAATGGAGCTTCGATGACGCTGTCTATTCGAAAGTTTCACACCGGCTGGAAGGATTCCAAATGCACCTAGAAATGAGGTAGGGCACACTAGAAGTCTATTTTGGGTGTTTCAGTATTGATTGTCTTTCCGTGCCTCGATTTCATAAAGTGGAGCTCGATACCGCTGCTCAAAGAAAGTTTCACACCGCTTCGAATTATTCCAAATGCACCTAGAAATGACATAGGGCACACTAGAAGTCCATTTTGGGTGTTTGCATTTATTTTCTTTTCGTGCCTCGATTTCATCAATTGGAGCTCGAGTACGCGTCGATTCGAAAGTTTCACACCGCTCGGAAAGATTCCAAATGCACCTAGAAATGAGGTAGGGCACACTAGAAGTCCATTATGGGAGTTTGATGTTCATTTTCTTTCCATGCCTCGATTTCATAAAGTGGAGCTCTGGGTACCCGCTCGATTCGAATGTTTCACACTTGCTCGGAATTATTCCAAATGCACCTAGAAATGACGAGGGCACACCGAAGTCCATTATAGTTATTTGGTGTGGATTTTCTTTCCGTGCCTCGATTTCATAAATTGGGTCTTAGGGTACGCGTTGTTCTGGAAAGTTTCACACCGGCTCAGAATGATTCCAAATGCACCTAGAAATGAGGTAGGGCACACTAGAAGTCCATTTTGGGTGTTTCATATTGATTGTCTTTTTTCGTGCCTCGATTTCAGAAAGTGGAGCTCTGGATACCGCTGCTCGAAAGTTTCACACTTGCTCGTAATTATTCCAAATGCACCTAGAAATGACATAGGGCACACAGAAGTCCATTTTGGGTGTTTGCATTGATTTTCTTTCCGTGCCTCGATTTCATAATGTGGAGCTCCTGCACCTGTCGCTTCTAAAAAGTTTTACACTGCTCAAAATTATTCCAAATGCACCTAGAAATGACGAGGGCACACTAGAAGTCCATTATGGGTGTTTGTTTTGATTTTCTTTCCGTGCCTCGATTTCATAAATTGGAGCTCGTGGTACGCTGGCTGCTCGAAAGTTTCACACCGGCTCGAAAGATTCCAAATGCACCTAGAAATGAGGTAGGGCACACTAGAAGTCCATTATGGGAGTTTGATGTTCATTTTCTTTCCATGCCTCGATTTCATAAAGTGGAGCTCGGTACCCGCTGCTCGAATGTTTCACACTTCTCTCGAATTATTCCAAATGCACCTAGAAATGACGAGGGCACACTAGAAGTCCATTATAGTTGTTTGTGTTGATTTTCTTTCCGTGCCTCGATTTCATAAATTGGAGCTTAGGGTACGCTGTCTGCTCCTAGAAGTTTCACACCGCTCGGAAAGATTCCAAATGCACCTAGAAATGGCGTAGGGCACACTAGAAGTCCATTATGGGAGTTTGATGTTCATTTTCTTTCCATGCCTCGATTTCATAAATTGGAGCTCGTGGATACGCTGCTTCCGAAAGTTTCACACCCGCTCGGAAGGATTCCAAATGCACCTAGAAATGAGGTAGGGCACCCTAGAAGTCCATTTTGGGTGTTTGGTATTGATTGTCATTCGCGGCCTCGATTTCAATGGTAGAGTCTGCTGACACCGCTGCTCAACCAAAGTTTCACACACCTTTAATTATTCCAAATGCACCTAGAAATGACATAGGGCACACTGTAAGTCCATTTTGGGTGTTTGCATTTATTTTCCTTCCGCGCCGATTTCATAAGGTGGAGCTCAGGTACCGTCGCCTCTGAAGTTTTACACCGCTCTAATTATTCCAAATGAAACTAGAAATGACATAGGGCACAAGAGAAGTCCATTATGGGTGTTTGTTTTGATTTTCTTTCCGTATGCGCTGCTCGAAAGTTTCACACCTGCTCGGAAGATTCCAAATGCAACTAGAAATGAGGTAGGGCACACTAGAAGTCCATTATGGGTGTTTGATGTTCATTTTCTTTCCATGCCTCGATTTTACAGGTGGATCCTCGGGTACCGCTTATTCGAATGTTTCATACTTGCTCGGAATTATTCCAAATGCACCTAGAAATGACGTCGTGCACACCAGATGTCCATTATAGGTGCACCGAGAAATAAGGTAGGTCACACTAGAAGTCTATTTTGGGTGTTTCGTATTGATTGTCTTTCTGTGCCTCGATTTCGTAAAGTGGAGCTCTAGATACCGTCGTTCTGCAAAATGTTTCACACCTGCTCAGAATTATTCCAAATGCACCTAGAAATGACATAGAGCACAGCCAGAAGTCCATTTTGGGTGTTTGAGTTGATTTTCTTTCCGCGTCTCGATTTCATAATGTGGAGCTCCGCATTCGCTGCCTCGAAAGTTTTACACCTGCCGTAATTATTCCAAATGCACTTAGAAATGACGAGGGCACACTAGAAGTCCATTATGGGTGTTTGGTTTTGATTTTCTTCCGTACCTCGATTTCATAAATTGGAGCTTAGGTACGCTGCTGCTTTGGAAAGTTTCACACCGCTCTGAAAGATTCCAAATGCACCTAGAAATGAGGTAGGGCACACTAGAAGTCCATTATGGGAGTTTTATGTTCATTTTCTTTCCATGCCTCGATTTCATAAAGTGGAGTTTTGGGTAAATGGCTGCTCGAATGTTTCACACTTGCTCGGAATTATTCCAAATGCACCTAGAAATAAGGTAGGTCACACTAGAAGTCTATTTTGGGTGTTTCAGATTGATTGTCTTTTCAGTGCCTCGATTTCATAAAGTGGAGCTCGTGATACCGTTGTTCAAAGAAAGTTTCACACTCGCCGTAATTATTTCAAATGCACCTAGAAATGACATAGGGCACACCGAAGTCCATTTTGGTTGTTTGCATTGATTTTCTTTCCGTGCCTCGATTTCATAATGTGGAGCTCCGGCAATTCATTGCATACAAAGTTTTACACCGCTTTCGAATTTTTCCAAATGAACCTAAAAATGACGTAGGGCACTAGAAGTCCATTTTGGTTGTTTCGTATTGATTTTCTTTCATGCCTCGATTTCATAAATTGGAGCTCTGGTGGTGCAGCGTTGCTCGAAAGTTGCACAACCTGGCTCGGAAGATTACAAATGCACATAGAAATGAGGTAGGGCACACTAGAAGTCCATTATGGGAGTTTGATGTTCATTTTCTTTCTATGCCTCGATTTCATAAAGTGGAGCTCGGTGGGTACCGTCAGATTCGAATGTTTCACACTTGCTCTGAATTATTCCAAATGCACCTAGAAATGTGGTAGGGCACAATAGAAGTCTATTTTGTATGTTTCAGTATTGATTGTCTTTTCGTGGCTCGATTTCAGAAGTGGAGCTCGATACCGCTGCTTAGCAAAGTTTCACACCGCTTCAATTATTCCAAATGCACCTAGAAATGACATAGGGCACACCGTAAGTCCATTATGGGTGTTTGCATTGATTTTCTTTCCGTGCCTCGATTTCATATCGTGGAGCTCCAGGGTGTGTACCTGCCGCTTCAGAAAGTTTTACACCTACTCGAATTATTCCAAATGCACCTAGAAATGACGAGGGCACACTAGAAGTCCATTATTGGTGTTTGGTTTTCATTTTCTTTTCGTGCCTCGATTTCATAAATTGGAGCTCGTGGCACGCGCTATTGCTCAAAAGTTTCACACCGGCTCTGAAAGATTCCAAATGCACCTAGAAATGAGGTAGGCACACACTTTTTCCAATATGGGTGTTTGATGTTCATTTTCTTTCCAAGCCTCGATTTCATAAAGTGGTGCTCTAGGTACCTGGCCGTTTCGAATGTTTCACACTTGCTCTGAAATATTCAAATGCACCTAGAAATTACGTGAGGTCACACCGTAAGTCCATTATAGTTATTTGGTGTGGATTTTCTTTCAAGTGCCTCGATTTCATAAAGTTGAGCTTAGGTACGGCGTGCTCGAAAGTTTCACACCGCCCTAAGGATTCCAAATGCACCTAGAAATGAGGTAGGCACAATAGAAGTCTATTTTGTATGTTTCATATTGATTGTCTTTCGTGGCTCGATTTCAGAAAGTGGAGCTCTCGATACCTTCTGCTCAAAGAAAGTTTCACACCCCTCGTAATTATTCCAAATGCACCTAGAAATGACATATGGCACACCGAAGTCCATTATGGGTGTTTGCATTGATTTTCTTTCCGTGCCTCGATTTCATAATGTGGATCTCCTGTGCCGCCACTCTACAAAGTTTTACACCGCCGTAATTATTCCAAATGCACTTAGAAATAACGAGGGCACACTAGAAGTCCATTATGGGTGTTTGGTTTTCATTTTATTTCCGCGCCTCGATTTCATAAATTGGAGCTCGTGGTACGCTCTGCTCGAAAGTTTCACAATCGCTCGGAAAGATTCCAAATGCACCTAGAAATGAGGTAGGGCACACTAGAAGTCCATTGTGGAGTTTGATGTTCATTTTCTTTACATGCCTCGATTTCATAAA